>CM035849.1:148012527-149212527 GCA_020510985.1 Pholidichthys leucotaenia | reverse complement strand
GGTCTGAATGTTGGGAGAGGTCTGTCCCACCGCAAATGCGCCAATTAGCACAACAAAGAAAACCTAAAATATACCAACATGCACATGAGAGTTAGCAAGAGGGAGCAATAAATTCTAAATGTTTAAAAAAAAAAATATGTAAAAATCATTATGTCTTACAGTGAGCACTGTTCCAATGCTGTACTCATCACTCAGAATGAGTGTACTGCCGTACCAGAAGGCCAGTGCATACGTGGCGTAGATAATCAGGAAAGTAAAGCCCATGGATATGTTGGCAGACATTGCTTTCCTTATTCCCATCCTCTTAGCATCCTCCAGGTTTTTATGATATCTGAGGTTCACCACACAGAAACATACATAAGAGCTTGTTCAGAGGAAGTGTACTAACAAATTGAATTGCAACAACAGAGCTCATTTAAACAAATGAAGGGTTAATATCTGCAGACAGTACTAATTTGATTTTTTAGAGTTTATTCAATTAGTCTTTTTTCTTGGAAAGACTTTAATCTCGACATTGGGCAACACCAATTGACTACTGGAGCATAAAAAACATTTCTTACAAACACATTTATCGATTACCCACAATATCAGCCATTGTGCTGATGTTCATTTCATTTTATAACATGCATTGTATCCAAGAACACAAAGCTACTTTAAATCTACTTCTACATTATATGGACAAAAGTACTGGACCACCTACACATGACTTATATCAGTCTACATCCATGTGCATCAATATGCAGTTAGTCCTCTTTGCAGCTATTAACAGCCTCCACTCTTCTTGGGAGGCTTTATATAAGAATTTGGAATGTATGAATGAATTTTGTCCCACTAATCCTGATGAACATTGGTGAGATCAGACACTGATGTTGGACCACAGGGCCCGGCTAAAATCTATGTTCCAATTCATTCCATAGATTCTGGAAGAGGTTAGGCTCTGTACAGGCCAGTCAAGCTCTTCCATGCCAAAAATCACTGAACCAAATCTTTGCAGACCTTAACTTTGTGCACTGGGATATAGTTAGGCTGAAAAAAGGGCCTTCCTCAAACTTCCCAAAAAGTTGGAATAAAACTGTCCAAAAGCAGTAAGATTTAGCTGGAATGAAACACCTAAATTCAGTTATAAGGTGTGGCCTAATAGTTCTGTCAATATGGTGCATTCTTAACTATGACAATTATTAAGATCGGTGAGTGTGCAGATGCAATTGCATCTGCTCTTACTTGCCTTTCAATCTCCTTTTCTTGACCATTGAAGGCAAACACGGTACGGATGGCAGAGAGCACCTCCTCTGCCACGGCACCCGCCTTGGCATATGCAGCCTGCTCTTTAGTAGTGAAGGATGTCAGCATCTGTTAAGAGAATGACCGTCAATACCTACATTTTTGTATTTCAAGAGAACACTACCTTTAGAAAAGCAACTTACCCTACTAAAAAGAGCTGCACAAATCATAAGTAGAGGGCTTACAGCCAGGATAACAAGTGTGAGCTTCCATCCTTGGATGAAGCCAATAACAAAAGCAGCAATAAAGGTAGAAAAACCCTGGATCAGCATCCCTGCCTTATCGCCAATGCCCTCTTGGATTTTATAGACATCACTGCACAGGTAAATATAAACACAATGTCAACAATAATCCACAGGCTACAGTGACATTTGTAGATTAAAGCTATTCAGAAATGTGTTCAGGAATAGAATATAAAAAAAATAAATAAAAATCAAGTGTTTAAAATGAGACCACTTTAAGGATACTATTTAAATCCCATTCAGAGTACCCTGGCAATCCAGAAAAACCCAGTACGGTCCTGATTTCTGCTCGTTTGAATGAGTTACCCATGCTACTTGACATGGGTCGTTGTCCACCTCAGCAGACATTTGAATAGTAAACGGGAATATACGTGCGATGAAGCAGGGGTCACTGTCACCACATCACAACACAGTGATAGAGTGGAAATGAATAAGAAGGCTGTCACTATTCTGACAGATTACAATATTAATTTTGAAGCTTCAGACAACTGTGTGCCATAATTACACAAATATCACAGCAGCTGAGAGTGAGAGGTTTCTTTTAAGAGCATTTTTTACAGTCACTCCCACAGAGCCTCTCGCAGCACTGACTGTCCCCAGTTGCCATGGAGCAGATACCAACCTGTCCTAGTTTCGTGAGGGGCAATCTCCCTGTTGAGCTCTGCTCTGTGCTCGTTCGTGCATCCCAGTTCATCCTGTATTAAGTGATCCTCTGCTCCTCTGTGACAGCCCCTTCTGAAATAAAATGTATTCTGCTTTGTGTAGCGCTGGAAACAAAACGCGACACATGTCTCCACCAAATAAAACTACAAGCCTATGCACACAAACACAAAATATGTAAATATGTAAGCTATTCAATGCAGATATAAAAAACCTGACGTAATTCTGTAAAATGACAGGTGCATTTTGTAGTCCTCTCCATTGTAATGGAGAACAAAGAGCAGCAACCACTGAACTATATAGATCAGTCGTGTATTCCCATATCCACCACAAATCAGCGCCAACAAAATTAAAAGACTTGTAAATATGTTGGTGACTTTGAACTAATAGCAGCCCGTATCACTAGCTTCCGTGTTGACCGACACATCTGTGTGACATCAGCAATGTGAGGATATAAAACTTGATATCCCAGAGAAATGCACTGTTATCTGCAGACGATCAGACCCGCATCTCCTTGAAGTCTGAACAAAGGCATGGATGGTTGTCGAGGTGTTAATTTATGCTAATGGAACCCATACCTGTGGCTAACAATTGTAGTTTAAAAGCAGCTTCAGTTTAGAGCAATACCACAGAAAAATGATTTTACACTGGAGATCAAAATTAGAGAACAATGTATTAATACTTGACTTATTCTGAAATATTGTCATTCTTTATTGTTCAGAATATCAGCTGTGACTATACCACTGCTGTATGAGCATGTTTGTTTTTTTTAAATAACCAAGGTACTTAAACACAAACATTTATTTTGTAAAAGAAAAACTGAACAAACTTGGAGAACAGTAACCACTGTGTCAGAAGAGAAGATTTAAATAACTTTTTTTAGGGTTATAGCATTCAAAAATTAAGAAGTGTAGATGCCCTTGTTTTGAATGACTTCAGCAAATCTGCACCCACAGGACATCACTAGTTTCTCACACTGCTCTGGTTTGATCATGGTCCATCCTTCTTGCAGTCTCTTCCACAGTTCAGTAACTGTAGTGGGCTTCTTAGCCATTACTTTGTTACTAAGGATTTTCCAGAGATTCTCTATGGGGTTTAGATCTGGGCTGGGCCATTTCATTGTTTCAATGTTGTTAGAGTCAAGGAACCATTTAACTTGTTATGCAATGTGGCAGGGGGGCACCACCTTGCATGAAAATTGCAGGTGAGGTCCGTTTTTTTTTTTTTTTTTAAGAAAATAATTGTGTTGGAGTGCCTTGGTTATTTAAAAAAAAAAAAAAAAAAAAAAAAAAGCATGCTAGAACAGCAGTGGTATAGCCACAGCTGATGTTCTGTCAAATTCTGAACAATGAAGATTAACAATATTTCAGAATAAATCAAGTATTAATACACTGTTCTCCAATTTTGATCTCCCCTGTATATGGGAATTGGATCTTAATATATTCAAATGAACCCCACAGCAAAAGGACGCATTTGGCAAATCAAACGTCATAGTGCATTTTTATGTGTGACAATTTGCTAAAACATTTCAACATCTCTAAGAAAAAAAATATCTACACAGTATCAAGTTGAAATTACTTTTGACAGGATTACCACATGGCATGACCCATGCACAGCATCAGCCTTTACACTTCACAAAAAATAAATAAATGAGGTTATGCAATTCCTTTGTTACCCACTCTGTGAGACGTGTGTTGAGCTCTCCAATCTCATTGACATCAAACCAGCCAACGTCCTGCTGCATGATACGGTGGAAAAACAGGGTCCGGATGCGTTTGACCTGCCTGCCAGCTGCCAGAGTCCACAAGGACACCTGCAGGTAGGCTGCAACCAACACTACAGCTCCCATAATGGAGTAGTTAATGGCATAGCTGGGAGAAGTAGAAACATTTACATAACAGACTTTTTGATATGGTTTGCATAAGTAAATTGGCACCAGATAAACATGGTTTGGTCTGTTACCAAAATATGTCTTACCCAGTCATTTCCTCTTCTAAGTTGATGACTGTGAGATCTGAAAACAAGTGTGATGAGGGACATTGTTTGCCGAAGTATATACAGATTTCAGTCAGCTTTATGTACATATAGCTGCATCTGAAAACTCACTGGGATTGGTCATGTTCATGGATGCCTGGCCAACAAAACTGTCAGTCATTTCTCCAAAAACAATACACATGACAGGAAGCACTACCCCATTGGCCATGGCCATCAGCGTCCCGGTAAGAAGCATTACAATATCCCAGCGATCAGCAAACCTAAACTACATACACAAAGGAGACCAAAGGGTGCAATTTTGAATAAAATACTGAACATTTAAAGTCAATGTGACTTTTATCTCATCACAGTGGGAGTCTGGTGGAGTTCACTCAGACAACAGGAGGATGTGCCTGACTCCCACCCTGTTTCCCCTCTTACCACATGAGAACAATACATGTAAGACCTGACCATTTAAACTTTCACAAGATAATCAGTCTTTAGCAGTTAGTTCCAATTCAGAGGCACTTTGAAGAAAGCAGAAAATCAGTATGGTTTTTCCCATCATCTCAACATGCTGTACATACAAATACCAAATTTCACATTTCGAGATCAAAAAGGTGAAAGTCGACTCCTGTACAATCACATTTACAGTACAAAGCATGAAGTAGTGGAAACGCAGAGTGGATGCTGAGCTTACCACAGTAATGGGGCCAACCATGGGGAGCTTTTCAGCTTTTTCCTTTTTCTTCTCGCCATCCTTAGCGTCACTTTTTTTCTCACCATCCTTCTTACGGCCACTGAAGCAATCGATGACAGAATATCAGTATCAGGGTAGCTTGGGTGTTTTCCCACCACACAGTAAGAATGACCAAGAAATTAATTTAATGTGATAAAGTATCAAAAAGGAACAATCCCAGCGATGTAATAAATTTTATTTTGATGTGTTTATGTTAAGTACGTCACAACACTGCTCACAGTATTTAAAAAAAACACAACTTCGCCGTTTCACAATCCATATATTCTTTTTGTACACCTTTGTACAGTTACACTATTTACAAAAAATATTATTTGACCGTCATGGTTATTTTGTTTTTATATTTTCAAATCATATCGCTGTAATACCGACGCCGTAATACTTCAGGTAACGTTAACTGGAAGCTGTAAGTAATTTGTAAAAACAAACAAACAAAAAACCCCGTAAGTTAAGACTTCAAAATTGCCGAGTGTTTTCTACCTTAATTTTCCATTTTGTTCGGGTAAATTCTCCGGAAAAAATTCCATTTCGACCTTCGACTCCATGTCTGAGTCCTGTCAAATAATTTCAAATAACGCACAGTTAATGGCATAATGATTTAAAAAAAAAAAAAAAAAGTTATGCTAACACGTTGTTGAGATAAAAGTGTGGTCCAGTGTTAACCCACCGTTAACCGTTGCTCCTCTGAGATGATGAGTCCTGTGCCGGCAGCAGTTCCAGTCCCTGCGTTCGCCTCCCCTCACGTGGGTGCACCGCTTCTCAGGACGAAACTTGATGACAAGGAACGATACAGAGGCAAACCCGGCTGTCTTATGTCCTCCGAAACAAAGAGGACCCCGCATTGTCCAGCCTTCTTTTTCGTGAGCTGTCTGAGGAATCTTCCAATCACGATCAGCCGAGAGAGTTCCGTAGAAAATTATTGATCAAGAGCTGACGGCAGCTGGTGGATGGTGGGCGTGGATGCGCTGCAGTTGTATGGCAGCCTAATGATGCCAACATTATCAGCGCTTTACTATTAAAATTATATTACTTTTAACATACACCCCGTGTCCTCCGGGTAAAAATGACCCGTCTTCACTAAACCCCCAATATAAGCAGCTTAATTGAATTTTAAAGCAAGAAATTTCTTTGTGTCTGTGTGTGTCTGCCACGTTTATAGGACATCATAGGATGGCCTATGATCTCTGCCTGATCATCATAGGACGTCCTATGAACTCAGGCATCATAGGACTTGCAATGCTGTCATAAAGATATGTCTATATGACTTCACATAGACATATGATGGGATAAAGTGATCAATATAACCATATAACAGTTATTTGTGTGACTCAAAATATTTGTACTCTGCTTATGTCTAGGTAATATAACTAATATACCATAATGGAATATACCTGTATATTGCCAAGTGTGTGGTTCGTCGTCGGCCTCCGTTGGTCTATGATGACCATGGAAGAGAATCCTAAACGTCTACTCTGCTGGAACAGCACCGCCTGTGGCTGAACAGGCCGATGCGCGAATGGCAGTCCCTGTCACACAGGTCGCACTTGTGGGTGGTCTCCGTGCTGCTGGGTCTGTGGCGGTTCTTCCTGCGGGTCCTTTTTTCATCTGCTGCAGCAGTCAGTCTCTCTTCACAGCTGTGGGCGGCCGATGTCTCTCCTGCCAGTTGCCAGTTCTCCGTAGAGGACGTCTTTTTGGATTCTGCCATCCTCCATACGGTGAACGTGGCCTAGCCAGCAGAGCCTGCGCTGCCTGAGTAGAGTGAACATGGAGGGAAGGCCGGCGCGGGACAGAACTTCTGTGTTGGGCACTTTGTCCTGCCAGGATATGTCCAGGACGTGGCGAATGCAGCGCAAGTGGAAGGAGTTCAGTCTCTTTTCCTGCCGGGCATATGTTGTCCACATCTCACTCCCATAGAGCAGTGTGCTGATGACGCAGGCGTTGTACACTGCCATCTTCGTCTTGACAGAGAGTTTGGGATTCTCCCACACTCGTGTGGTGAGGCGAGCGAGTGTGAAGGCTGATTTTCCAATCCTCTTGTTGATCTCTGTATCAAGGGAGAGGTTGTTGCTGATCGTGGACCCCAGGTACATGAACTGATTCACGACCTCCAGCTCGTAGTCGTCGATGGTGATGGTTGGTGGTGCTTCCGTGCCTTGCGCCAAGACGTTAGTCTTCTTCAGGCTGATGGTAAGCCCGAAGTCCTTGCATGCCTGGGAGAAGCGGTCCATCAGGGTCTGAAGCTCCTGCTGTGTGTGGGTTGCGACTGCAGCGTCGTCTGCGAACAGCATGTCTCTGATTAGAGCCTCGCGTACTTTGGTTCTGGCTTTCAGGCGGGCGAGGTTGAAAAGCCTGCCGTCAGATCTTGTGTGCAGGTAGATTCCCTCTGTTGCTGTGCTGAAGGCATGCCTCAGGAGCATAGCAAAGAAAATCCCAAAGAGGGTTGGCGCAAGTACACAGCCCTGTTTCACTCCGCTGCGTATGTTGAATGGCTCTGAGACGTTGCCATCATGCTGCACTATCCCCTGCATGTTGTGTGAAACGATTCGATGAGGCTTTGCAACTTTGGTGGGCATCCTATCTTTGGCAGGATCTTGAAAAGGCCCTCTCTGCTGACCAAATCGAACGCTTTGGTGAGGTCGATGAAGGCGACGTACAGGGGCATGTTCTGTTCTCTGCATTTCTCCTGGAGTTGGCGGATGGAGAATATCATGTCTACCGTCGATCGCGCAGCACGGAAGCCACACTGAGACTCGGGGTAGACACGTTCGGCAAGCTTCTGTAGACGAACGAGAACAACTCGTGCGTAGACTTTGCCAACAACGCTGAGGAGGGAGATGCCCCTGTAGTTGTTGCAGTCGCTTCTCTCCCCTTTGTTTTTGTAGAGGGTGATGATCTTGGCGTCCCTCATGTCCTGTGGTACGGCACCTTCCTTCCAACACTGGCAGAGGACGCCATGCAATGGCAGCAGTAGGGCGGTCTTGCAGTGCTTGATCAGGTCAGGGGGTATGCCGTCGTTGCCGGGTGCCTTGCCAGCGGCCAAGCTATCAATGGCCTTGCTGAGTTCATCGATGGTTGGCTCGGCGTCAAGTTCATCCATGGATGGCAGGCAGTCGATGGCATCAAGGGCTGAAGGTGTCACGGTGTTCTCTCTGGAATAGAGGTCGGAGTAGTGTTCCACCCATCTCTCCATCTGCTTGTTCTTTTCTGTGATCATCACCCCAGTGGAGGATTTGAGGGGGGCCGTCTTGCTCTGAGCCGGACCAAGTGCTTTCTTGATGCCATCGTACATACCACGGATGTTCCCTGTTATGGCAGCGGTTTGAATGTCTTGGCTGAGCTGAGTCCAGTACTCGTTGGCACAGCGCCGAGCAGTCTGCTGAACTTCGCTTCTCGCAGCCCTGAGAAACTGGAGATTCTTCTCGTTTGGGTACTTCTTGTACTCAGCAAGTGCTGAGCACTTGGCTTCAATGACGGGGGTCATCTCTGTCAACTTGGCATCAAACCAGTCCTGTGACTTCGAGGTCTTCCTCCCAAAGGTAGCCAAGGCTGTGCGGTGGATGGTGTTTTGCAGCACTTCCCACTTCTGCTTTGCAGATTCTCCTTCTTGTGGTACACCAAGTTCCTTCTCAAAGGTGGAGGCAAACTGCTCAACAAGTTCTGGTTGAGCCATCTTGCTGGTGTCAATCCATGCCTTTCCAGGCTGTCTAGCACGATGCAATTTCTTCAGCTGCAGCTTGACCTTGCAACACCAATGAATGGTCTGTGTCGCAATCTGCACTCTGGAACAAACGGGTGATTAGCACGTTCTTCAGTGAGGTGCGCCTGGTCAGGATCAAGTCCAGCTGGTGCCAGTGCTTTGAGCGTGGATGTTGCCAGGAAACCTTGTGTTGGGGCTTGGTCTTGAAGAACGAGTTTGTGATGCACAGATCGTGATATGTGCAGAACTAGAGCAGCCACTGTCCATTGTCGTTCATTCTGCCCACGCCAAAAGGTCCAAGACAGGAGGGCCAGGAGTCATGGTCAGCACCCACTCTGGCATTGAAGTCTCCAAGGAGAATGAGTTGTTCAGAGTTGGGGATGGTCCTGACAGTTGTTGCGAGATTCTCGTAGAACTCGTCTTTTGCCTCTGGTGTGGCTGTCAGTGTTGGGGCATACACACTGACGAGGGTGACTGGGCCTTGAGTGGTGTTCAGGCGGAGGGTGAGGAGTCGTGCAGAGCCAGTGCTGCCCAGTTCCACCATCTTCAGCAAGGTGTTCTTCACTGCAAAGCCCACTCCGTGTTCCCTGTGTTCGTCGCTGCCCTTTCCCTGCCAGTAGAACATGTAGTCCTTCTCTCTCAGTGTGCCTGCGTCAGCCAACCGTGTTTCCTGGAAAGTGACGATATCCACTCCCAGTCTCTTCAGCTCATTATTGATGATGGCAGTCTTCCTGGTGTCGTTGATGTCCTTGAGGTTAGCAGCGAGTCCTGTCATCATAGTGCGGACGTTCCAAGTTCCCAGTTTTAGAGTTGGTCTCTTTTGTTTTATTGTCTTGCCTGGTGCGAAGGTTCTCAGCCTGCTGTTCGGACTTCTCCTCATCCCCATGCACCCAATGAGGAAAGCAAGCTGTGGCGGGACAACACCTTATTGGCTGGGGGCTGCCCAGCTTGAGGCGGGCGGTAGCTGTCCAGTGAGATCCGATGATCCCTCCCACCGTCGGGAACAACCCCTGGCGCCGCGCTCTACACCAATTGAGTGGTGGCTTATAACCGGTAACTGTCATTCCCCTTGTTTTTTCTATGCCAAAGGCGAAGCTGGAGTGTCTTCTCCAGTGATCCGGTGTTCTACCTTCCAGCATTGGCGTTGGTAGGATTCAAGCCTGGGCAGGAAGATATGGAGGACAAGATGTTGCCCATGCAGCATGTCCCCCCTCTCCACGTCACTGATGAATCCAAAGGAACAGCAGGGCTGCTACAGTTTGGCACCAGCGCCGTTGCAGGAGCTGCCAGAACGATGTTGAGCACAACATAGAACTGCCTTAGGGGCTCCGACTCCGGATTTTTCCTCAGGGTTGACTCCCGAAGCCTTTCCCGTGACCGGATATGCCGCAAGGCAGCGGAGGTTTGAAATCAGGGTTTACCTTCCCCTAGATGGGCTACCTTCCCAGGTTGACGAGCCACCATCTATCCGAAGCATCTGGTTTTAAGGCGCCAGAGATCCGCCCACGCCCCTTCTCCTATTAGTAAAAGCGGTTCCGCCGGGCTTAGAGACTAAACCACACGGGCAGGCTAGGAGCTGGACTTAGTTGTCAGAAGGCTTTTCGAGACGCACGCCATAAGGAGCATTTTATGAGCACTGGGAGCTTAACCCCAGTGCTGCTCCTGGCTATGACAACCTTGGAACCAATTGCCAAGTGTGTGGTTCACTCTCTGCAAAATAGTGGACCTTTGTCTCAGCACAGAGGATAACAAACGCCTGGGATTTATGAGAAGGAGGCACAGTGGTGATAAGGAATGGCTGAGCTTAGCCTACGCTGACTTCGGACGGGAAATGGCCTTCATCTGGAATAGGCTGTGAGCAGCTCCCTCAAAATGTGGCTAGAAAATGATTTTCGTGGCACCCAACTGGGAACCATGGGATCTTTGATGATTTCTATGTAAAAAAAACCTGCTGAATCCGAAAATCAATGTTCCCACTGTCAAAGGTGTGGATAGCTATGTCAAATTTGCATAAATCCGAGATGGCTGCCACGACTAACCAAGGGAATAAATGGCCTAACATTTCAACCAGTCTACCTAGAAACACGTTTGAGGCCTCTTTTTCGGATAATGTTGAGCCGAGGAATCGATTTCTGAGGTCGACTGTGTGATTGAGGGTCAAAGAACCACGCTAATTTGCATAAATCCAAGATGGCTGCCATGGATGGACTAACTTTTTAGCCATTCTACCTAGAATCACGGAGACGTCCTTTTCGGCTAATGTTAACCCGAGGAATCGATTTCCGAGGTCATTAGTGTGACTGAGGGTCAAAGAACCCCGCTAATTTGCATAAATCCAAGATGGCCACCATGGGTGTGGATGGACTATATTTTGAACCACCCTACCTATAATCACGTTTGAGACGTCTTTTTCGGATAATGTTGACCTCAAGGAATCGATTTCTGAGGTCAGATATGTGATTGAGGGCTCTGTGGAGAAGTGTGGGAAGGACGAGGCTGAGTTTATTTCTCAAGTCCAGCTTTATTCACATTCACATTCTCCAACATCCAAAAACAGAAAGAGAAAGGAATCCCCCAACATCTGCCCCTTTAATACCCCAGGACATCAAAGCACACAGTCACATTGTCTTTAATCCCAAATCACAATGTATCCCCCTCCAGGTCTTCTTGTCTCCACCTAAAGTCCTGGTGGTCAGGAAATCCTTCAAGGCCATCTCTTTGCATACAAAAGGCCAGACTTCACATCCTCCTGT
Organism: Pholidichthys leucotaenia; assembly: GCA_020510985.1. Classification (NCBI taxonomy): domain Eukaryota; kingdom Metazoa; phylum Chordata; class Actinopteri; order Cichliformes; family Pholidichthyidae; genus Pholidichthys; species Pholidichthys leucotaenia. Next base: position 149,201,163 of record CM035849.1, on the reverse strand, counting down.
TACCCCTAGGAGGTTCAGACCTTTTGTTCCTCTGAGACGTGAAGCACACAATAAGCATACAGTAATACACCTGTGAAGCATATGAAACCCACATATGTGCACCACATGACCACCCCCCCCCAAACGTCTAAGATGGAACAACATAACCACAGATTGCATGTCATAATAAAATCACTACATATCAGTCCACGTGCCGCTTAGGCTTTAGCCTTCTCCCGTATTTGCTGTAAGCAGGCTGTACCACTTCCGCGGTGTCTTCCTGCTGTGGAGCTGCTGCCTGGGGATGAGAACCGTTAGTCAACCTCTGTGGGTGTTCTGGGGAATGCTCTCTAGGGGGTCTGCCGCGCCGAGGAGCCTTAGCCAACTGCACAACTTCGTCAGCTACCACAAAAGCGGGTTTGAGCCTGTTTATGCCAATCATTTCTTTTCTGCCCCCCAAATCTAGCAAAAAATGCTTATCCCCTGTTTCCAGCACTCTATATGGTCCGTCATAAGGTGGGCGTAAAGGCGGACGATGGGCATCATGTCTGACAAAAACAAACTCCGCATTTTTTAAAGCCTTAGGCACAAAAACACGTGGAAAACTGATGAACGGGGCCAGGTAGCGTGCTCGAGCCCGTGCTATTCTGTAACCGCTGAGCCGGGGAGCACTCTGGCGCTGGATTATCTGGGAGAAATTCTCCGGGCAGCCGAAGTGGCTGTGCGAAAACTAGCTCAGCTGGGGAGGCTTCTAAATCCTCTTTAGGTGCAGAACGCAACCCCAATAAAACCCATGGTAGCTTGTCCACCCAATTTGCATCCGTAAGCGACGCTCTGAGAGCCACCTTCAGTGACCTGTGAAAACGTTCGCATAACCCGTTAGCCTGCGGGTTGTACGCGGTCGTGCAGTGGATTGTTGCCCCCAGGCTGTGGGCCATCGCTGACCAAAGTTCGGAAACAAATTGAGGGCCTCTGTCGGACGTAAAGTCCGACGGGACTCCAAAACGCGCTACCCATGCCGTTAAAAATGCGCGCGCAATCTCCTCGGCTGTGGTTGACGACAGCGGAACCACTTCTGGCCAGCGCGTGGTGCAGTCAACCATTGTCAGAAGATGAGTGCACCCTTGTGAGGGCGGGAGGGGGCCTACAAGGTCCACGTGGACATGATCAAACCTTTTAGCTGGGATGTGAAACGGCTCCAAGGGAGCTCTCGTGTGTCTATGAACCTTGGCCCGCTGACAAGCCATGCAGGCTGCCGCCCACTCTCTAACTGGTTTGCGCAGGCTCGGCCATACAAATTTCTGTCCTACCATTTTGACCGACGCGCGCACTCCTGGGTGCGCCAGAGAATGGATCGAGTCAAAAACGCGGCGGCGCCACGCGGCTGGAACCACAGGACGCGGCCGCCCAGTGGAGACATCGCAGATTGGGGGGGCATACCGTCTTGCAGCACCCTGTTCTCCAGCCTTAACCCTGTTGGTCCAGACTGGAGCGCGCGCACATCCGCATCGCTAACCTGCTCCGCGGCCATGGCTGCATAATCTATCCCCACGCGGACCGGGGCTGCGCGCACTTCCGCGTCGCTAACCTGCTCCGCGGCCATGGTTGCAGAATCTACCTCCATGCGGGCTGGAACCGCCATGGCGCGCGAGAGGCAGTCCGCCACTACATTAAGTTTACCCGCCACATGCTGGATATCGGTAGTAAACTCTGATATCGCGGCCAGCTGTCTCTGCTGCCGGCCTGACCAAGGTTCTGAAATCTTGGCTATCGCGAAAGTCAGCGGCTTGTGGTCAACGAACGCGGTGAAATGGCGTCCTTCCAGCCAGAACTGGAAGTGGCGAATGGCCAAGTGGAGAGCTAACAACTCCCTGTCGAATGCGCTGTATTTTCGTTCGTTGTCGCGCAGGGTCTTACTGAAAAAAGGGAGCGGTTGCCAGGCTCCGGCTACATACTGTTCCACGACCGCCCCTATGGCCACATCTGACGCGTCAGTAGTGACCACCATGTGGGCCGCTGGGACTGGATGTGCCAACAACGCAGCATTTGCCAGGGCTGTTTTGACTTCAGAGAATGCGTGCTCTCGCTCTGGAGACCATTCGACTTTATTTGTGGGTTTTTGTTTTTCTAGTACAGCATACAATGGTTGCATGAGCTGCGCTGCGCGGGGGAGGAAACGGTTATAAAAATTCACCATTCCCAAAAACTCCTGTAACACTTTGACCGTTTGTGGTTGGGGAAAATTTGTTACTGCGCGCACTTTGTCAGGCAGAGGGACCGCTCCTTCTGGCAAGACGCGATGCCCCAAAAAAATCAATCTGCGTCACCCCGAACTGACACTTCGCTGGGTTAATTATTAACCCGTGCTCTGCCAACCTCCAGAAAACTGCCGTGAGGTGGTTTTCGTGTTCGTCTTCGGACGCGCTGGCTACCAATATGTCGTCCAGGTAGACAAACATGAAAGGGAGATCGCGCAAAACCGCGTCCATCATGCGTTGGAACGTCTGCGCCGCGCCTTTAAGCCCAAACGGCATGCGCAAAAACTCGAAAAGCCCAAAAGGAGTTATTACTGCTGTCTTGGGTATGTCCTCAGCGCGCACTGGGACCTGGTGGTAACCGCGTACCAAGTCTATTTTAGAAAAAACGCGCGCCCCCGCCAAATGAACTGAAAAATCTTGGATGTGCGGGATCGGGTAGCGGTCGTGCGCTGTAACGTTGTTCAGCCTGCGGAAATCACCGCAAGGTCGCCACGAGCCATCAGCTTTCGGGACCATGTGAAGCGGTGAAGCCCATGGGCTCTTCGAACGCCTGATGATGCCCAACCTTTCCAGGTTGGCGAACTCCTCGCGCGCTATGGTCAGTTTAGCTGAATCCAAGCGCCGAGCTTTTGCAAAAACGGGCGGTCCGGTGGTAGTAACAAAATGTTCCACCCCGTGTTTAGCCACGGTCGCCGAAAATGTTGGAACCGTGAGTGCTGGGAACTGAGTGAGGAGTGTGTGGAACTTACCACCTGCAGCTGTGACGTTGGCTTGTGCTGTTGGCGGGGTCACTTGAGCTGTACAGGGAATAGAATAAAAAGAGAGTGCATTAACCAGGCGTCTGTTAGCAAGATCGACCAACAAACCATGTGAGCACAAAAAATCAGCCCCTAACATGTTGAAATTGACTGCCGCTATGACGAAAGTCCACTCGAATGTACGGCTGTGTAAAGACAGAAGCAGAGTCCTCTCACCGAAGGTCTTAAACGCCGAGCCGTTCGCTGCTGACACCCGGGGACCACTGGAAGGTGCCAGCCGGTCAGCATAGGAAGGTGTGATGAAACTCAGCTGGGAGCCCGTGTCCACGAGGAAATGCCTCCCCGAGTGCGCATCCCTCAAGTAGAGCAGCTTGTTCTCCTCTCCGAGGGCCGCAGCTGCTACCGACCCCCGGTCTTGGCGTTTCCCGAGCGCTTGAAATGGCACGGTGGAATGCACTTGCATGCCCTCTCTGCGAAGCGGCAATGGTAGAAGCAAAGGACATCGTCTGCTCCGTGTTTCCTGGCCCCTGCCGCCGCCGTCATCGGTGAGTCTGGTGCTGCAGCCTCTGGCCCCCTGCCCTCTCTGGACGTTGCGCCTGGCTCCGCCGCCGCAGCCATAGCCGCATGCCGTCTATTGGCGTCGACGAGTCGTTGCGCCTCCTGGCCCAGCTCGTGGTAGTCTCGTCGGGCCAACAGTGGTGAACTGGCCAGGGTCACTCTCACCGCTGACGGTAGGGTCCTGAGGAAAAGGTGGGTGAAGATGAAGTTATCATCTTCGGAGTCTCTCAAACTCAACATCTTCCCCATCAGGTCTGCAGGTCTGTCGCTCTCAAATTCAGTCACCGCCAGGAGCCTCTCTGCTCGCTCCTCCACCGAGGGGGTGAAGTAACGGATGAGTGCAGCCTTCAACGTGCTGTACTTGTCGCTGTCCAGCGGGTGGTTGATCAGGCTCTCCACTCGCTGGGCTGTGTGGTTGTCCAGCTTTGCAACCACATGGTAGAACTTCGTGGCGTCTACCGAAATCCTCCGGAGGTGGAACTGTGCCTCAACTGCGTTAAACCAGGAGCGCGGATTGTTCGGCCAGAAGTCCGGTAGCTGAACTGTGGCTGCATTCGTTTGGCTGGCTCCTGACGAGTCTGGCTTGGGAGATTCGTCTCCGCTTATGATATGTCTTAGGGTCACCAGTGTGGAGAAGTATGGGAAGGACGAGGCTGAGTTTATTTTTCAAGTCCAGCTTTATTCACATTCACATTCTCCAACATCCAAAAACACAAAGAGAAAGGAATCCCCCAACATCTGTCCCTTTAATACCCCAGGACATCAAAGCACACAGTCACATTGTCTTTTAATCCCAAATCACAATGCATCCCCCTCCAGGTCTTCTCGTCTCCACCTAAAGTCCTGGTGGTCAGGAAATCCTTCAAGGCCATCTCTTTGCATACAAAAGGCCAGACTTCACATCCTCCTGTTACCCCTAGGAGGTTCAGACCTTTTGTTCCACTGAGACGTGAAGCACACAATAAGCATACAGTAATACACCTGTGAAGCATATGAAACCCACATATGTGCACCACATCTCCACTAATTTTCATAAATCCAAGATGGCTGCCATGAATGGCCTAACTTTTTTATCAGTGCAACTAGAATCACGTTTGAGACATTATTTTCCGATAATGTTATGCCCAGGAATCGATTTCTGAGGTCACTTTTGTGATTGAGGCTCAAAGAACTCCACTCATTTGCATAAATCCAAGATGGCCACCACAGGCATGGATATTCCAACTTCTTAACCATTCTACCTAGAATCACGTTTGAGACGTCTTTTCTGCATAATGTTGACCCGAGGAATCGATTTCTGAGGTCAAATATGTGATTGAGGGTCAAAGAACTCCGCTTATTTGCATAAATCAAAAATGGCCGTCATGGATCGATGAACTTTTTTAATCAGTCCACCTAGAATCACGTTTGAGACATCATTTTCGCATAATGTTATGCCCAGGAATCGATTTCTGAGGTCACTTGTGTGATTGAGGGTCAAAGAACTCCATTCATTTAAATAAATCCAAGATGGCCGTCATAGGCATGGATAGCCTAACTTCTTAATCACTCTACCTAGAATCACGTTTGATACATCTTTTCCAAATAACGTTGACCCGAGAAATCGATTCCTGGTCAGTTATGTGATTGAGTGTCAAAGAACTCTGCTAATTTACATAAATCCAACATGTATAGCTGTCATATCCTGATACAACCTGTATTCAACCTCCACCTTATTCATCACCAGAATCATCTCCCTCATTTTCTTCCTCCTCTGCTTCCACAGATCTTTCAGATTCTGTAAGAACATGATTCACACAATCGATGCAGGTGCATAGATCAGTGCAGCTGAGATCTGATGCCTTGCATGTACATCTGCTGGCCTCGCACCTACTCCGCTTGCATGAACAGTGCACATAGTTCAAGATCTCTTCAGGCGCCAGACCAGTTGCCATCCAGTCTACAGCCAGTTCTTCCTGCAACAAAATCCAGCCATGGCCCACTGGACTGGGGGCAGATATTGTTTGCTGAACGGCATGGTGATGAATGGCTGCTTGATAATTTGACCTCTCCACATATTTTCGAAGAGCATCCTGGTTGGGTGGTAATGCATCATCGCAGGAGGCATTAATGCAGAACAGACGGTAGCCCATAATTCAGGCCCAGGGTGGGTTCTAGGGATAGATGCATCATCAGAGTGAGTCGATCTGCATCATCTAGATCTATACTAGGACTATGTTACCTGGCACCCAGAGTCCCTTGGTTATTAGCCTCCACACCCCCAGATCGGCCTACTCAGAGTCTTAGACCAGGACTAGGTCACCCTGTGAGCGGCTGACAAAGGTTTTAGACATCTAGGGTTCCATTTTAGTTCATATTTAGAGTTACAAATGATCGGAGCCAAACGACTCCAGGGCACACGCAGTACAACCATAAACAATGGCTGCCACTCACCTTTCTCGAACAAGTCGCAACGTTGTTCTGCTACTTTCTGTTGGGGTCCGTAAAGTACAAGCCATTTTTGGGCACACTCACGTACTTTTGCCCACGATGCTTCAGTAAAACGAGTGATACTGTCCGAAAACTTATCGGAAATGTGAATAACACAGGAGAGGCTTTGAGCGCACGCTACCCCTGTGGGCGCTGCCATTTTGTTGTCACATGACCAAAGGGACAACGCTGATTGGTCAAAACGTCCCGGACTGGGCCATGTTTAAGGTAGCCAGACAATTATTACCGACTGACTTCAATCGCATTTTTCATACAGCTATCCACACCTTTGGAAGTGGGAACATCGATATTTTGTCTTACAATAATGTAATCTTAATTTAGAAACACTAAAATTTTAGTTCCCCGCTGGGTGCCACGAAACTGAACGAAAAGTGGCAGCTGCTCACGGCCTAGATACATTCAGTGCCAGGAGTAGACCTGCCAGATCCTCCCTGGGCTAGGCACCTGGACTGTCATTTAGATAAAGCATGCTTTCTTCTTTGTTCATTTGTGTATAAATATTCTGGGTCAGGGCCAGCATAGTCAGTCAGACTTCATGAACTGACACGATCTGTTGCTGTCAGGGAGAGAATGTTTGACCCAGCGCTGTAACCTACTATGTTCAACTTGCTTCAATAAATACGTGTTCCAAGTAAACTAATCTCTTCCTTGAAAACGAATCTGGGTAAACCATCTACACACATAGACAATCTTTGAAGAGTAGACTTAGATGGTTTTTACAATTCTAACACATACTGTATGTGTCTTTATGATGTCATATAGACCATCACTCACGATGCCTAGACTAATGAGTCTTTATGATGTCATATGGCTCATAGATAAATGTGTCTTTATGATGTCATGATGTCATATAGACCATCACTTGCGATGCCTAGACTAATGTGTCTTTATGGTGTTATTGTTGCTCAAGATGAAGAAACTAAGCAAGAAACTGCAAGTTTGTCTGTCACACATCTTGCTGGTCTTGACTCACGGTTATCAAATCGTAGCAGTCTTGAGTAGGTGTGAAAGACTTTGAGTGGCATTGTGGCTCGGAAAATTGGCCTTCCACTCTCTGCATCCTATAGACTAGCTGCAGCCTCACCTCGGGACCTGTATACACCTGCTAAGATTAGCAGCCCTAAGTAGGCCTGCAGGTCAGTCTCATCCATCTTTTTCCCGCTGTCTCCATACTTGCGAAAACCCTCCAGATTGGTCATCTCCAGGATTATTTTTTGTATTGCTGATGTCATGAACAGGTAGAATGTAGAGACAATTTGATGGGCATGAGAAACGGCATACCTTGTGGGTCCTGGGGTCATCTTTATGACATTTTGTTCTGCCTCCCTGCCGTGTTGGTCATATGCTGCCGAGGACCATGTTATTTTGCCGTTTTTTGAAAGGAAAGTCTCTCTTTCAGCTTCAGGGTTTTCTTCTTCTTCTGAAGATGATTCATCATGCTCTGGGTTGTATTCCTCCCCATCTTCTTTTTCTGATACATCCTCCACTTCCTCTTCTGAATCAGAGTTGTCTTGCTGGACATCTGAAAAAATCAGCTCTATAGCCTGTTCGATGGTATAATGCGCACTCATGGCTTCAGCAAGAGAATTTGGGGTACTGTCATCTGCAGCACCTTTATAACCTCTGGAAATCCACCTGTCTTGTCTTGTTTACATCTGCTACTGATTGATCTGAGACCGATCAAAGGCACTGCAGTCCACGAGAAGGCCACCTGTCTTGTTTACGTCTGCTATTGTGTTGTTTACGTCTGCTACTGATTGATCTGAGACAGAACTAAAACATTCTCACATTCTGTGGTGTGTAAATAACTCAGTGACCGTGATTTCAACTCAATTTGACTGTCGGGTCATTTTGACCCGAAGACGACCTTTGTAACTTTTTTTGCACAGCTTACATGGAAATGTGAATAAGGCAACAATTCACTTATCCTAATGTTGGGGTCAATCTAGGAAAAGTCATAAAATTTTAAGTTGAAAAAATATTGTTTAGGGGGATTTTCTTTTTGGTTTTTAACACAGTAGCGAGTCATTTTGACCCGAGGACAACAGGAGGGTTAAACAGTCATGCAAATATATAAACTAGAAGAGCACTCAGAGTGCAAATCTCCGCCAAGGCTGCTTCATGGTCCTTGGTGGAGGTATGCAGTCTCAGATTATCACCAAAATTTAATAGGGTCATCCTGGGTCCAAGGGCTACCTCTGGTGGAAATTTCATCAAAATCCATCCAGTTGTTTTTTGCGTAATTCTGCTAACACACAAACAGAGAGACAAACCTCCCCAATTACATTACCTCCTTGGCGAAGGTAATAAATAAAAATATACAAGTGAAAGTTCCAGATATACAAGGAAAATAAGGCAAATTATATGTGGAAGAATTTAAAAAAAAAAATGCTATCAGATCATGGGCTGTGTTACAACGACGGGGTCGGCTGATCAGTTGTGACTGATGCAGAACGCGTTTATGGGCGTGTAATATATGGGAAACAGTGCGATGCAACACACTGCAGTGGCACGTACGCATGCCTGATGTCATCCCGCCACAGTATATTAGATGGCTACCCTGGGCTAGCCGCACTCCCTCTTTGGCGCTCCGCCCTTCTAGAATACCCATGTGTGTACTCTCTCTCTGCCTGTTTAGCTAACGTTTATAAAGCTAACCTCAATATGTGGACATGTCCACAGTCATCATTTCCAGACATAACAACTGCTGACAAGGGTGGGATGGAAACATTGCTGACACCTCTACCACTGTTCCTCGCTTTGCCTGGTGAGCCGTCCATTCCTTGGTCTCGTTGGCACGATTCGTTTGAAACGTTTGTGTTCGTCATCGACCTAGCTAAAGCTAGCAAGCTTAGGCTGCTAATCCACTGCTCGGCAGCGAGGGACAGTGTGTCTTCAGAACGCTTGGACCTGCAGCTACCTACAATGAGTGTGTCGCTTTGCTGGCCGGACATTTTGCCACCCCCCAGAGTATGTTGGACAGAAGAATCAAGTTTCACCAGTGCTGACAGCATGTGGGTGAGTCGGTCCAGCAATATGTTGCCAACCCCCACCGTCTGGTCAGTATGTGTAGGTTCACGCAACTGGAAGACAAGATGGTGCGAGACCAGTTAGCAGAGCACACCACCAACCCAAAGCCGAGGGAGAAGCTGCTAATGGCGCCGGACAACCTACCGCTGTCCAGGGCGGTGGAACTGGCATCCCAGCTAGAGGCAGCGGCTGAGTTAGCAATGCAGCTAGGAGCCTCCAGCCCACGCTCCTCACATTTAGCTCTGCTAGCCCAAGCTGTTACCCCAGCTTCTGAACCCACCAACCCCACTATTATGTATGTCCATAATAACAACATGCAGCACGGACGTGATGGTGCAGGCACGGGGGACGTCATCACACCGTGCCTTTATGAAGGGACTGTTGGCGGGAGACAGCCTCTTTGGTGCTCCGCCTCTAGGTAACAACAGCCTGTACTCCGGTATAGTTAGCTTGCTAGCCACCATTCTGTACTGTTACACCTGCTACCAGCTTGTTCAATAAAGCCACTGTTCAGCACAGTCAACATGTCCGCTGGTCCCTAATTCCTAAACATAACAATGGTGATGAGGAAAAACCTTTATAACATCGACATGGAAGCGTGCTTGGTATCCCCACAACTGTTCATCATGACCCCAGGTAAGCCGCCCATCCCATGGCCTCATTGGTTTGAGTCACTTCAGACATTCCTGTCAGCTACGGGTCTAACGTCGTTTACATGCTTTGCCATATCATAGCCTTGACTTTAAGGGACAGTGTGTGTTGGAAGCACTGGACCCTGTGGACACCTACAGCGAATGTGCCACCTTGTTGACCGAGTATTTCACTGCCCACAGAATGTCATGGCCCAGAGATTTGTGTTTTACCAGTGCCGACAGCAACCGGACGAATCAGTCCTACAGTACGTAGCCACCCTTCGCTGTTTGGCTAACACGTGTGAGTTCGGACACTTGGAAAACAGGTTGGTGCGAGAACAGTTGAAGAGGTACACCACAAATTCAGTGATGCAGGAGTTGCTGCGGATGGTGCCGGATGACCTGCCAGTGGCAGACATGGTGGAAATGCTATGGGAGTCAGTGCTGGCGGGGCTGGGCATCTTGATGGAGACAGAGGCTCGATGCGTGCAACTCTTTTGTCCATCTTTTCAGAATCCTCTTATTAGTCAGCTAATGATAACAGCATCTGAAACACATAAACAACATAACAGGATTACAGCATGAATAGCAAATTTACATATAAAGCAAAGTAACACAATAACCATACAAGTCATAGTTCTATATCCCCCCCCCCCCCACACACACACAGTCTTTGGAAGTTAAAGATGGAACAGCAAATAAAAAGAGGAGGAGAAGTATGGAATATGTAAATATATATAACTGAGTCCATAAAAGTTCAGGAGTTACAAGTCATCTTGGAACCAAGCCGGTGGTCTTGATTGTTGTGTCGAATGCTGTGTGGCAGAAGGGTGTGAGTGATGGTTGGGTGAGGTTTGGTTCGATGGAGGGGCCTGTTGTTTCTTCAGACCTGGAGCATTGTGAGGCATGAGGTTGTGAAGGTCCTGGGGGACTTTGTTCTTGGCCACTGGTTTCTCAGGTGATGGTGCAGCAACTGGCAGTGGCGTTTCCTGGGCTACAGTAGGGGGCTCCGGTGATGGACCTGAGCTGGCTTGTGTAGAAAGCGGGGTGGGTACAGTTGACTTGAACTTAAAAGATGGGGTAGCAGGGATGTCCGTCAGTGCTTTGCTAGCTGCCCTGGTAGGAGGGTTAGGTTTTTGGCCTGAGTTGAATAAGGGCAATGTTGGGCAGGGTGATGGGCCAGTTGCCATTAGGAGAGGCGTTCATTCAATAACTGGGATGTATTTTCTCAGGAACTTCCAGAAACGTAAAGTGACTCTGCCAGAGCCATCAATCCTCATGACGTATTGATCGAACTGTCTCACTTCTACAACGATTCCAGTCTTGTCCTATTTTGTGGGGTTGGGACCAGTTTGATTCTGGATTCTGACGCAGTCTCTGATGATCAGCGGGGGTGGGGGTGGGGGTGAGTGTGTTCGGAGAGGCACTCAGAGGCACGCATGTGTCGGTTACGTAAGGCTTCTTCTCTAGATGCAAGTGTCTCGCACCATGTGCTGTGTGGTTGGTACTTTCCAGGATGAATTGGTATAAAGTCGCGGATTGGGCATCCAAAAACACATATGGTAGGGGAGACAGGGGTGTCGCACTCAGGTGTGTTGCAATACTGAAGTATCACACGCTGAAAGGCATTGGTGTCGAGTGAGCCCTTGGCATCAGTGCTGTCAGTGAGGAGGCATTTCACGGTCTTAACACCCACTTCTGCACAGCAATTGCTGTGAGGGAAGGCGACAAATGAAGTGTGATGATGCACGCCCCAATCACGTAGGAAGTTGTGGGTGGAGCTCGCTGTAAATTCAGGCCCACCATCTGATGTCAGTTCATCGCTGATGCTGTTGGTCACAAAAATGTGGTGTATTGCGGCAATTAGTCCCTTGGCACTGTTAGCGGCCTCTTCAGCAATCATTCAGTTACTGTACCTATCCACCACAACCAAGTAATTCTGGCCACAATAAGTGAAATAGTCTGCAACAATGCACTGGAATGAATACTCGGGCTGGGCAGGAGGAGTGTGGTGAGCTCGGCTGTGAAGGTGCCATGCGATTGCAGGATGAGCAGCGGGCCCATATCTCAGTGATGGCGTGGGTCATGCCTGGCCAGAAGAATGAAGACTCATGTGCTCGTGAGCACATCATGGTGATGCTTTGGTGGGCTGAATGTAGTGTCCGGAGTACCTGGTGACGGAGTGATAGGGGGTGACGATGTGGTCCTTGTAGAGGCATACCCCATCAAATTCATTGAAGTTCTCTCGAAATTGGAGATATGGACAAAGATCATGGGGCAATTCACTGGGGAGATCGGGGAAGCCCTGCTGAATTAGTTCAGCTAATCTGTACATGGGTCACTAGATGTGGCAACATGGACCTTATCCCACGTCACTGATTTGATTACCTCTGTGTGTGTGTGTGGGGGGGGGGGGCTGACTGACTGCAGACTTGGGCAGTATCCAAGACATGGGTGCAGATGGCAGCGAGGAAGTCATGTGGCAGTTCAGGCGGCTGGCAAGAGTCGTTAAGTGTACTAACAGGTGCGACATCATCAGGGAGATGAAGCTGTGTGGCCTCTCCAATGGGGTGTCTAGATACTCCATCGGCTGCAGCGTGGCGTACTCCCGGAATGTGCACCATACGGGAAAAAATACCGACGTGACTTCTCCTTAAGATTGTGGAGTCTTGGGTTTGCTATCAATTGATCGATCACCAAAAACCTTCAGGAGGGGTTTGTGGTCCACTGCAATGATAAGGTTGGAACAGCCGAGGATGAAGTGATATGCCTTGTCTAGTGCATCTGCACCTGCGAGTGCTTCCCCCTCTGTTGGGGCATAGCGAGACTCCACGCTTGAGGTAAAGCAACTTCTGATGAGGGTGATCTTCCAGCCGGTCCTGCAGCAGAAGGGTTTGGTGGATGAGCAGGTACAGTGCTTTTGGAAAAGCCAAAATCCGATGCCGTCTTTGCTCCAGTCCGTTGCAAGGCGGGTTGGTTTGTTCTTGTCAAAGATTTACACTCCTTTGTGGATTTCACTGATAATGATGGATTTCGATTCCTCAAATAGGTGGTTGAGCTTGTCCATCCACTGAAAGGGAGTGCCGGGTTTGAGGAGTATGCAGAAGGGCTTCATGCGCTCAGTCGATATGAAGGTGTACGATACTTGGTTGATGAGACCAAACCAACTGCAAACATCTGTAATATTGTGGGGAAGTTTTGAGGGGTGGGGAAGTTTTGGATTGCCTCAAGGTATTGGGAGCAGGGGCACATGGTGGTTGGGGTGATCTCAAAGCTGGCGATTTCTACTATTGTCTTGGTGAATGAGAATTTGGTGGGGTTGAGAGTGATGCTGTTGTTGCCACACATGTCAAGCCATTCAACTGCCTGGAAGAATGGTTCCTCAATATTATCAGACCACATCAGGAAATCATCCACACACCTGGTCTTCTGTGGGATGTCAGAGACAATTTCATCAAATCGGCGACTGTAGCCATTCCCTGAAGCAATGTAGCCTTGGGGGGCAACACGGTAATGATAGCGGCCCCAAGGCGTGATAAACGTAGTGAGGTGGCTATCGTCTTTGTGTAGGGCAATGCTGTGGTACCCATTCCATGCGTCAAAGACTGTTTTAAGAGTGTGTAGTGGGACTGCACACGCTTGATGGAAGGGCGACTGTGTGTGATGGGTCTCTCAGACAGCAGGGCGATTTAGGAGTTGGAAGTCAACTGTCCGCCTGTGTTTGCCAGATTTCTTGGGGCAGATCAACATCGTATGGCACCATGTAACTAGGGTGCCGACTGGGATGAGTTCAATGACCCCAAGTCGTACATATTGGTCGAGACCTGCCTTCACCTTGTCTTGCCAGTGCACAGGGACAGGAATAGGAGTATGGCAGGCAGCAGGTTGAGCATTAGGGCCCACCATGAGTCGTAGTGGGGACCGGCCATCATTGGTAATAGCTGGTGCTCACATACATTGAACGTGCTTGACTTGTAGTGTTCAAGCAGCCGGGTCTCCAGTTTCTCACAGTTTTCCTCTGTGGTTGGGAATAGAAGGGATGTGGGTCAGGTGGGTGGTCGCTGGCGTTGAGGGCATTCACAAATGGATATGGTACAGGATGCAATGCCGGAATTGTAGGGCCTGCCGGCCTCACCGATGATGGGGAAGCTGCTGGAGATCATGCCAAGGGCAACACATGCTTGCTTTGACAGGAACTATCTATCAGATGAGTCATGAAATACACCATCTGGTGGGTTTCCAGAGTCTTCCCAGAGGGGGATGTACTAGAAATATGTAAGACCAGGGCACCTACTTTGTCAGTGCTATGATTGTTTGCACCAGTCATTTTCATGTTGACTGGGATGAGGTTCTTTTCTCCAGCCCCACTTTGGACAAGAGCTTTGTACTGGCTAGGCAAGACTGGCAGCCAGTGTCAGCCATGGCAGGGTGGGAAACTGATGGGGTGGAGCCATGGAGTGGAGTAGAGAGGCCCAAGGTGTGGGCATCAGCTGATTTTGCAGAGACAGAGATGTTGATGAAGGGTTGAAGATTGGATGCTCGCCATTCCCACGCATTGCAAAACTCGTTGTATATGTGGTGCTCTAGTCTGGTGGTATGGACGTCCGTGGACGAGGCGTCAGAGGCCGAGCACAGGGTGTTGAAGATAGTGGTGGCATCATCCTGTGGTGCTTGTGCACTGGTTGCTGTTAATGCCTGCTTTTGTCATGTCTGCTGGCATACACTTTCATGATGGTGATGCAGTTTGCATTTGGCCTGTGTGTGATTGTATACAGTGCACTTCTTTATTCGTTCCTGTTTATTTCATCCATGGCCTGGTTTGCCACAGTAGTTACACAGCTGAGGCCCACTATCATGAGTCTGTGCTTTGTATTTTTCATGGCGCTTGCAGGAGCTAGTTGCTGTTGCAGTTGCAGTGATGCCGCTCTCTGAGAGGCGACTTGCGGTGTGCTTGCCATTCTCTTTGGCCCCTACAAATTGTAACACATTTTCCAAACTCATGTCCTGGTTAGGTTGTCCAAGAATGCCCAGGCAGATTTCTTCCTCCTCAAGGCCACGGATTAGTGTGTCCCTAATCATGATGTCGCTGAAGTTGACAACTGAGGTACAGGTTCAGGCCTTTTTGAAGTTGCACACTCCGGATTGTCCACAGAGGCGTGCAGCAAAGGTCCTCACTGGCTCATCATGGTCCTGATGCATTTGCTGCAGCTGTATTTGGTTGACCATAATATTCTCTTATCGAACCACCAAGCTTTTGATACCTGTTAGAATTATCTTTTCATCTTCTGTGGTCAGTGCTCCGAAGGTTCTTGTCAGGTCTCTTCTGAGAACATCGTCGCAACACTCAAGTAACTGGTGGGCAATGTTGGAGCCTGTGAGATGAGTCAGTCAATCAATCAATCACTCAATTAATCCTTTATTTATATAGCACTTTTCATACAAAAAAAATTGTAGCACAAAGTGCTTTACAAATTAAAACCACAATTACACCCCTTCCCACCCCACCCCTTCACCCACCCAACCTTGTACAAGCAGGCACACACACACACACACACACACACACACACACACACACACACACACACACACACACACACACTCATCAATGTGAGACATGGCCGAGTGCTGAGGATCCAGGTGTAGAAGCACCATCTTAGGGAGCCATCAACACAAGGGAAGCGCCAAGTCCGCAGCCACAGGGACACCACCTCTGCCACCACCCAAGACCAGACATTGGGTCGGCCAGGGCAGTCACAGGCCAACACCCTGCAGCCAGAACCATGCAACCCCCCATGGGAGTGGCTGCTTTGTATTCAGACCAACATAGCTCAAAGTAGGACCAGTCCTCACTAGTTCCCATAGCCGTGACCATTGGCCGTTTGACCTTTTCCACTTTGGTGATGCATGGAGAGGGAGTAGGTGCTGGTGTAGGGTCGGATGGATGAGCGGTACAGGCATGGAGGTTGATAGAAAAGTTTCATATTTGTTTCATATTTGTGATTTGCTTTGTCTCAGGGTCTGTGTGAAAGTGCTAAAGATGCTGATGCAGCTGTACTTTGTTGTCACTTTGTTTTAGTTCACTTGTACTGTTCCTGTGTGACTGGTGCTGAGTGAGTGTGACGGTTCCTGAGAAAGAGATAATCTGTACACCAAGTTTTGACCAGATGTACTGAACCAATCACCATGGGCATTCTCTCCTCCACCTCTCGGGTAACAGAAAGCTTAAAGGACTGAGTGATGTGTGTTTGAGTCAGAATGATGCGCGAATAGGCTTTGAGACTGTTTTTGTATTGTTCTCCACTGGCCAGTGTAATTAAATTTGCTGAAACTTTGATCCTGATTCTTGACTGAAGGTTAAGAAGAATTTTTCTAACATACTTGGCTCCCGGACTACAGGGACTCCAGATATCTCCCCTCCTGCTTCCGGCGTTTTGGGACCAACACAGCTAGTGCACGGCTGCGGACAAAGCCCTCCCCCACCAGCTCCAGTGGGTTGGCGTTGTGGAAGTGAGGCACGGTCCAGAGATGCTGGGATCAGAACCGGAGGGTGACGGAGCCAACCTCAGGTGGAGTGAAGTGAATAAATTTAATTATTAATGATTTAAAAGTGTTTCATCCTGGTTAGAGTCCGTCTGAAAATACACAAAGAGTTGAGAATTGAGAGTTAAGCGTTAGTTACCGTAAGGACCAGATTGGTCCAAGTCTGGTTTAGTAAAGCTTGACTATGTCTTGGTTAGAGTCTGTCAAAAGAAGTGCATTTCTACTATGTAAGTGGACACATATAGCGTGCCGGAGGTATAGCGGCAGGCTACCCCAGGAAAAAATACAGCAGCTGGTTAACACGGAGTGATACAAAAAAAAAAATAAATAAAAAAGACAAAAAATAGAGAAGATAAAGGTTATAATAAGAAATAACTTTAAGGTAGAAAGACACAGAGAGGATAGACAAAATATAAAAGACAGAAAACAGAGATGATAAAGGTTATAATAACCTTCAAATAGAAAAAGGGAGACAGAGAGAGACAGAGAGACAAAAATATAAAAGGCAAAAAATAGAGAATAAAGGTTATAACGAGAGATACCTTAAAATAAAGAGATATAGTGCTAATATAATAAGGGTTAATTTTGATATGATAATAACAACTAACTAACTAACCTGCACTTATATAGCGCTTTTCTAGTCACAAAGACCACTCAAAGCGCTTTCATTAATACTAACCCTCTATTCTAAGGGCCTATAGGAAACAGATATCTAGGGACAATTTAGAACAGCCAATTAACCTAACATGCATGTTTTTGGCATGTGGGAGGAAACCAGAGAAATCCCGGAGTAAACCCACGCAACACGGGGAGAACATGCAAACTCCACACAGATCACTGTTGGTCGGGGGCTGGGATTGAACCCACGATCCCCACAATCCCCCGGCCAAGGGTAAACTGTGCTGCTGCAGTGCTAACCACTGCGCCACCGTGCAGCCCAACAACCAAAATACCTTAAAGATGTAACTCAAAATAAGTATAAAATAAACTAAAGTAACCTCTAAAACAAAAAATAACCTCCAACTATAATAAAATAAAATAAACATTAAATAAATAACTGCAGTTTGTCTGGTCGTTCGCGTGTTTGTTTGTGTGTGTTTCTCATGTTTTTACGGTTTACTCTGGTGAAAAATGGGTAACTGTTGTAGTAGAGGGGCAGACCGCGAGAAGGCGGAAGTCAGGCAGCGGGGCAGAAGCCAAGGTTGTTTTACTTGTTGTACAGGACAAGAGGATGAGAATGAAATTTTTGTGTTGTCAGGCGATAATAAATTTATGCATAGAAAGGACAAGAATAGTACATGATTTTTGGCAAGGTGGAGAAAAAAGTTTGGGTTTACAGGCAAGTTAAAAGTGACTGACTGCCATGCTCTTGATGATGACATAAAACAGGCAGCAGATGGCAGGAGACGAAAACAAGAGAAATATGGTCTGATGGAGGCACAGACATGGCTTGAGGCAGCAAAGAAACGACAGACTGACTTAGAACTTGTGATGGTAAAGAACAAAATTCAAGACTCTCAGCATTCTGACAATGGTAAGAAAAGAGATTTGTCTAACCTGTAACTTATCTCCTCCAATCTCCGTGGGGATGAGTGCGACAAGGCGGTGCTGGGTCACGCTCCTCCCCATGTGCTCACCCCGCTGCTTCCCCCCTAGCTTCTTCACGGTTATATCCCAACCTCACCAACATGGCGGTGGGCACATCCTCTACTGTAGAGCCTCCTTCTCCTCCTCCTCCCACTGACGTCAGACCCAAGGTCAAGAGCAACAAGGACTGGGGTACCAGGGAGCAGCCACACAGAGGCGCCAAAGATTTAAGTAAATATGCACGCTCTTATCCACAGTCTTCCACAATTTGACCCATTAAGCCTGACAATTATGACATACTGTATATGCTGTCACTGAACAATATCCTATGATTGAACTTTCAAATCCAGTTTATGTAGGGCCACCTGGATGTGATGAGGCTAACCCAGAGGATCCGCAGTTTCAACCCACAATTTTAGTTTACAGACCATGGACTGATGCCGATTTTTCTGAAGCAGTGAAAGAAATCCCACATCCAAAAGATAAACCCACACAGTTTTTTGAAGGGATGGCAAATCTCCTTGACAGTTTTAAATTAAATGGATATGAGACAGAACGTGCTTACAGAAATTTTAAAAGTTCATTGGAGAACTGTGTCAGGTAATTGGAGATCAAAAGATGCTACAGGTAATATTTTGCCTCCAACAAATGCAGAGTTACAACAACGGGTGAACAAACTGAATAACCACATTGGAAATAAATGGCGAGTGAAGCATGACTGGACAACAATTCAAAATACAACTCAAAATAAAGGTGGTGTGGAAGCTTGCAGGACCAGATTGCAAGAAATTTTTGATAGCCATAATAAAGCCTGCTAAAGACACAGGCATGGAACCTTATTGACAGCATTTAAAAAGTGTTTTCTTGCAAAACATGCACCCACATCTGGCTAAATACATCCAAAAACATCTGGTTACATACCACACTTGTGCATTTGGTGATGTGTTAATGTATGGTAAACATGCAGAATGATTAGAAGAGGAAAAGAAGAAAAGGGAAGATAAAAAAAAAAAAGCAAAAGCAAAACCATCCCCTGTTTATATGATTGCTGACCCCAGGGGGGAGGATGAGGGCAAGGGAGTGGGTGTGGTTGTGGAGCTGCCTACCCGCAACCATGAGCGCACAACGTTTGCCACCAATGTGGACAACAAGGGCACCGGCAAAGGCACTGCCCTGAAAGCCTGCCACAGTGGGAAGGGAGGGGAGGACTCCCACATCCAGTCGCCACCGCCGCACACACAGGACCACAACATGTGACTAACCAACCTGAAGCTAAGTGCAACACATGACACTGACAATGACACACCAGACATTTTTCATTTACTTTATTTTGACTTGATGTTGACAATGTAGTGTTTACCTGAAGTGACATTGGAGGTTCAAGGGGTCCCAATAAGGTTTTTCTGTGACACAGGTGTGTGCAGATCAGTAATTGCAGGGACAGATATTAAGGGTTTCACAAAATCAGATCACACAGTAACTGTCAAATCCGCAAATGGTAAGCTAAAAACAGAGCACCTCTCCAAAACTGTAAAGGTAAAAGATCCTGTCACAGGTGACATCACAGAAGGTTCTTTCATATTATCACAGGTATGCCCCGTTAACTTTTTGGGAAGGGATTTGCTCACAGCCCTCAGTATTGCCATAATCTCAATAGAGAATGGTATGAGAGTATTACATTTTCCACATGTGGCAGGAGTAAATGTAATGCAGGATTTCAATGTGCCAAGGTACTGCTACTCACTGCGACCACACTCAGTGATATCAGACCTACACACAAAAGCTATGGAATATTTTGAGTCCAAAATTCCTGTTACACATCGGGCCATAGATCAGTACTGTTGCAGCATGTATGGCAGACATTTGAGTAGCCCAGACCCAAATTATGAAAAAAACATTCCTTGCAAATCCATCCTCCAGACTGGTCATTAAAAATCTGTATGGGTCACCAAGGGGCTATGTGAGGGCGTCTGTTGTGTTGTGTGATGAGGACAGCAGACATTTTAAACACTGGGAGGTGCCCCACATCCCATTGGTCAAACCCAAACACATGCACTGGAAGGCTGTAGGTCGATTTGTGACCACAGCAGAGGAGTGCGGTCATTCTTGGAAACAAATTCCTAATCCAAAAGTTCAATATTCCTCAAAACTTGATATCTACTCACTGCATTTGAACGGGTAGACCACAGTGCAGAAAGAAGTCCACATTAATGTTCCCAGCTCACCCATGTGATCACTTTTTCCATTAAGGAGAGGAACACGCACTCTCCCAAATCCCAAATTCTCTGTGGTCAACAGGAAAGGCAGATGTAGGGTTAATAAAAAAATGCAGAGTTGGTCAAAATAAATGCCAAATCACATTATAGACCATACCAAAGACAGTATCCTCTACGTCCTGAAGCCCAAGAAGGCATTAAACTGGTCATAGAGGAACTGAAAGCTGTCAGGAGCTGAGCCGGCTTGGTTTCCCCGGCTTGACCCTGACCTCCCTGTGGGTTGAGGTGCCGCTGTTTATGTTTTTATTATGTATTTCTGTGGTAGACTGCAAGTCTAATTTAAAACATTACTGGCACATGCCTCTAGGGGGAACTACCTGTATTGTTCAGCACTACTATTAAGGGGACACATTAGAACAAGAGTGTGAAAACCCCGCGCAGAATCCATGTTCAGTCTATTATGTGTGTTGCAGAATAAACGGCAGAGTTAGCCAAAGAAATAACTCAAGTGTGATCATTGCTACACGGTAGGATATCACACAATTGGCGACGAGGATTAAAAGAAAAAAAAATCAGCGGCGAGAAACAGAGAACATTGCAAGTGTGGCGAACTCAAGTGACTCCAGTAGTTCGAGTGCAAGTTCAGAGGAGGAAAAACGAGGTTTCCCCACCACGACGAGCAATGGCGGCTGTAATCGGAACGGTAACCCCTTTTGATAACTCGACTCAGTCATGGGAAGAATATAGTGAAATGTTGGACTTTTTCTTCCAAGCTAATGACATTGAGGAGCCAGACAAAAGGAAGGCTGTACTGTTGAGTGGAGTTGGTGCAACTACTTACAGCTTGTTGAGAAATTTAATAAGCCCTGCATTACCGAAAGATAAAACATACGACCAGCTTACTGCTGAGCTTCAGAAGCACTTCAGCCCCAAACCGAGTGAAATCGTGCAACGATTCAAATTTAATTCACGCATAAGGAGGAACACTGAGTCCATAGCAGAGTATGTGGCAGAATTGAAGAAATTAACACGGCACTGTGATTACAAAGACTCATTGGAAGAAATGTTAAGAGACAGACTTGTGTGTGGAGTGAATGATGACCGAATGCAACGGCGACTTTTATCTGAAACAAAACTCACTTTTGCGAAGGCTTTGGAATTATGCCAAGCGATGGAAACAGCATCTAAAGATGTGAGAGAAATGCAAAGGAAACTAGCAGAGGACACAGCAACGCATGTTCGTGTGCCTAAGACCCAAGTAGGTGTCCACAAAGTGTTGACTGACAAAACTCAGCACAAATTCCCCAGTTGTTATCGCTGCAAAGGCCAGCACAATGCCGCCGAGTGCAAATTTGCCACTGAGCTGTGTCATAATTGTGGCAAGCGAGGGCACATTAAGAAAGCATGTAGAATAAAGGTGGACAGCGCACAGGTGCTGAAAGCGACAGTTAATGGGCAAAAGTATGAAAACAAGGGCCCAGGAAAGGAACAGCGAGCGAATCAACTGAGAGGGGAGGGAGAAAGTGATACAGAAGACATGGGTTTTCACACAATTTACAACACGTCAGAGGAGCTGACCAAGGTAGCGCCCATCACGCGTACCATGAATGTTAATGGAATGAAAGTAACATTTGAAGTTGATACAGGCTGTGGAGTAACCATATTAAGTAAACAGCAATATACACAACTGTGGAAGAAAACAGACACAGCAGAATTAAATCCCTGTTCATTAAAATTAAAAACATACACAGGAGAGAAGCTAGACGTGCTAGGCATGGCACAAGTGAAGGTGCAGCACGAAAACAAAGAAAAGGACTTACCTGTAGTAGTAGTTGGGAGCGAAGGACCAAATCTACTAGGGCGAAGTTGGCTACAAGAACTGGCCATGATTGATCAGTTGGTGAATAAAGTGGAATCTCAGCCCAAATTGCAGCTGGAGGAGATCCTCGAAAGACACGCTGAGGTGTTCAAAGAAGGCTTAGGACAGCTAAAAGGTGTCACTGCAAAGATTAATGTGGACAAGGAGGCCCAACCACGATTCTGCAAACCCCGACCGGTGCCCTATGCAGTCAAGCCACTGGTTGAAAGCGAGCTACAGAGGCTGCTGGATGACAAGATCATTGAGCCAGTGCAGGTTGCAGAATGGGCGGCGCCCATAGTCCCAGTGAGAAAGCCGGATGGCTCCATTAGAATATGTGGAGATTACAAACTCACTGTCAATCGAGCATCACGGGTGGATCAGTATCCAATTCCTAAAGTGGAGGACCTCTTCGCACAGCTGAACGGCGGCCGACACTTCACGAAATTAGACATGAGTCACGCCTACCAACAAGTAGTCCTGGAAGAAGAATCAAGAAAGTATGTAACCATCAATACACACAAAGGCTTATATACCTACACACGCTTACCATTTGGAGTAGCTTCCAGTCCTGCTATATTCCAGAGAACTATGGAGGGCATCCTAGGTGGAATTCCGAATGTTGCCGTTTATTTGGATGACATCCTTTGTACAGGACCAAATGAACAAGAACATCTGAAAACGCTGAAGGAAGTGCTTCAACGGTTGGAGAAAAGCGGTCTGAGGTTGAAAAGAAGCAAGTGTGAGTTCATGGGAAAAGAGGTGGTGTTCCTAGGCCACAAGATCAACGCCAGTGGTCTACACCCTCTAACAGACAAAGTGGAAGCCATTGCGGAGGCGCCTGAGCCACAAAATGTTACTGAGTTAAAAGCCTACCTGGGCTTGTTGAACTATTACCATAGGTTCCTCCCAAAGCTCTCCACGCTGCTGGCACCACTACATACCTTACTTAAGAAGGAAGAAAAATGGTCATGGGGGGTCAAGCAGCAGAAGGCGTTTGAAGAGTCCAAAGCGCTACTTCAGTCCTGTTGTGTGTTAGTGCACTATGATTCAAACAAACCACTCATCCTGGCGTGTGACGCATCACCCTACGGTGTGGGTGCTGTACTCTCTCATCGTATGGAGGATGGCTCAGAGAGACCCATAGGGTTCGTCTCAAGAACTCTTAGTGCAGCTGAGAAAAACTACTCCCAGCTAGACAAGGAGGGCCTTGCAGTAGTATTTGGTGTAAAAAAGTTCCACAAATACCTGTATGGGAGACAGTTCGCTATAGTGACTGACCACAAGCCACTAATTTCACTGTTCAGTGAAAGGAGAGCCATACCCCAGATGACATCTCAGAGAATTCAGAGATGGGCCGTTACATTAGCAGCGTATGAGTACACCATCGTTTACAAAGCCGGACGGGACCATACGAATGCTGACGCGATGAGTAGGCTACCCTTGGATGGAGGAAGAGACAGCACGCCTGAGGAGGAGGAGAGAGTGCTATTGTTTGAAGATATCGGCGTGCCCCTGGTGAACGCACAACAAATAAAGAAGTGGACAGACAAAGACCCGGTTCTAGCAAGAGTGCGAGAATACATCTTGCGAGGATGGCCGAAGATGAACAGTCCTGAGTTCATTCCCTATGCCCGACGACAGGATGAGCTCAGCACCCAGGAAGGTTGTATCCTGTGGGGAGGACGCGTGGTTGTTCCACCACCTGGTAGGAATGCCTTACTGCAACAACTACACCAAGCACACCCTGGCATCACTCGCATGAAAGCGTTGGCGAGGAGTTACATGTGGTGGCCCAACATGGATGCAGAGGTGGAGGCGCTTGTGAAGTCATGTGCGGCATGCCAGGAGAACAGGAACAGTCCTCCAGCAGCCCCACTACATCCCTGGGAAGTTCCAGATAAACCATGGAGAAGAATTCACATTGACTACGCAGGTCCATGGATGGGAAGAATGTTCCTGATCATAGTTGACGCATACTCAAAGTGGATCGATGCATATTCTGTGAGTAGCTCTACTTCTACTGTTACCATTGAATGTCTTAGAAAGAGTTTCAGCCAACATGGGCTACCTGAAATCATAGTATCAGATAACGGTACATGTTTTACGAGTGAACAGTTCCAAGAGTTTTCTGAAAAGAATGGCATACGTCACATCACGACTGCGCCATACCATCCTTCTTCTAACGGCTTAGCCGAGAGGGCCGTGCAGACATTCAAGTCACTCATGAAAAAGATGACAGGAGACTCTATTGAAACCCGAATGTCGAGAGCTCTGTTCAGCTATCGAATAACACCCCAATCTACAACTGGCAAGTCACCAGCTGAGCTGTTGTGTGGAAGGAAGTTGAGGTCAACATTTGACTTAATACATCCAGACTTCAGAAACAAAGTGCATGATAAACAAGAGAAACAAAAAGGTTATCATGACATGCATGCTAGAGAGAGAATACTGAGAGAAGGAGACGTGGTCTACACCCGCAACTTTGGCTCAGGACCAGCCTGGGTACCAGGAGAAATAACAGAAAAGACAGGCCCTGTGTCATTCAAGGTGACATTAGGTCATGGACAAGTGGTGAGGCGACACATCGACCAAGTTCGTGGTAGGAGCTCCATTCCCCTGCCGATGGCACCAGAGGTGTTGTCTGACACCCATCCTGAGGAGAGCATCAACGAACCACCACTTCAGGTGAAACCTGAGGTAACCGTCTCTGCAGATTCTACGGGCAGCACTGCAGCAGCCGAAACAGTGGAGCAGTCTGAGTCTTCACCTGCAGTTGGCTCACCCGCCGTGAGAAGATCTCAGCGAGCTAGGAAAGCTCCAGACTACTTGAAGGACTATACTTAGTCAGTAGTGAGTTCCCCAGCCACAGGACAAGAATGCGTCCTGGAACCTCACTGGGATGCGGTAGTCAAACCAAATCCCCAGTTAGACTGTTATGTGTGTTATACATGTAAAAAAAAAAAAAAAAAAAAAGAGAAAGAAATTATGTGTATGGCACATGTGTTTAAGAAGTTAAAAGTAACTGTGATTGTTTAGGGTTAAATGGGAGTTCCAGGATGTCTAGCATAATTGGCTAGTGTAATTAAAAGTAGTTTAATCTAGAGGGGAGGGATGTGGTAGACTGCAAGTCTAATTTAAAACATTACTGGCACATGCCTCTAGGGGGAACTACCTGTATTGTTCAGCACTACTATTAAGGGGACACATTAGAACAAGAGTGTGAAAACCCCGCGCAGAATCCATGTTCAGTCTATTATGTGTGTTGCAGAATAAACGGCAGAGTTAGCCAAAGAAATAACTCAAGTGTGATCATTGCTACACGGTAGGATATCACAATTTCCATGCTGCTTCCTTACCCATAGCCACTGCTCTCTGGCCGGCCGCTGTGAGGCAGCCCTCTTTGGCTCACTCTTGGGTGAGCGCTGGCTGACAGCCTGCCGGCCCTACCACGCCTCTCTCATTACCGTCAGCTGTTCCCATTCCCATTTGCCATCTCCCCGCTCTTCTTCTTCTTCTTCTTCTGTTTTTTGGCGGGGGCACCCAACTTAAAGGCGCATTACCGCCATCCAACGTTGGAGTGTGGAACAGACATTATACCCCAAGGGAGGAAAAAAAAACAAACCCCCACTATATTCTGTTAATTAATCCCGTATCTTTAAGGAAGACCAACAACTTTCTCACCCCATCTCCCACCATCATGCTTAGGTTAACATCACCCACCCCTAATCCTCTAATTCCCTCCACTAATCTGTCTCTCTCCTGGGTATACTTCTGGCAGTGGAAAATGACATGCTCCACACTTTCTTCCTCTCTCTCACAATAATCGCACATCCCTGTCGGGTGCTTACCTACCAGATGCAAAGTTTTATTTAGCCTAGTGTGTCCCATCCTTATCCTAGATAAAATATTCTCTTCCTTTGTGTTTCTTGTCCCCATCCTGCCCTTAACTCCGACCGCACTCTGGATAGCATGCAAATGTCGCCCTGTTTCCCCTGTATCCCACCTATGCTGCCACTCCTGCCTAATACACTCTTTAATCAGCGTTTTTGCCTCAGATTTACTCAGTGAAATATCCCGCACCTCCCAGTGTCCCAGAGCCTGTTTAGCCAATTTATCTGCGACCTCATTTCCCTTAACCCCCCTGTGAGCTGGAACCCACATAAACACCACAGCCACCCCTTTGTTTCCGAGTCTATATAAAGTCTCATATAACTCATAAATCAAGTCCTGTCTGCTATCAGATGACCCTGATTTTATTGACAGCAAGGCTGCACTGGAATCCAAACAAAGGACTAAACCCTTGACCATCAGCTCCTCAATCCTCTGCAATGCAGCCACCAAAGCCAACAATTCGACTGTATATACAGACAGATGGGAAGATGTTCTTCTACTATCAGATATTTTTAAGGCAGGGATATGGAAAGCAAATCCAGTGCAGCCCGTGTCAGGGTCCTTTGATCCATCTGTGAATACTGGGGTAAGGGAATGATATATTGTACCCAACCGATCCTCTACTAAAATTGCAGCGTTTCCAAATTCTCTGCACCCTCGCATCTTTTCCAAAAAAAACAAATCAACTGATACTGGGTAGAAAAACCAAGGAGGAGTGACTGGCAAAGGAACTGATGGGATATACGTTCTATCACATAACTTCATATCCCTCGCCACTCTCCCAGCGTGAAATGCAAAATTCTCCCCTTTCCCTCTTTCCCCCTCCCAACAAGGCAACAACACTCCGACTGTAGGATGTTTCTTTTGAGCGTGCCCCTGCAAATTGACCCAGTAACTCATCATCATCTGCTTACGCCTGATGCTTAATGGCATTTCCCCCATTTCCACCTGGAGGGCCGCAACAGGAGTTGTTTTAAAAGCCCCACAGCAGATCCTCAGTGCCTGGGCCTGGATGACATCCAACTTGCTCAACGTAGTTTTAGCAGCCGATCCATATACAATACACCCATAATCCAATATAGACCTAATTAAAGCAACATAAATGTTTCTCATAGCCGTTTTGCTAGCACCCCACTCAACCCCTGTCAAACACCTCATCACATTCAGTACTTTTTTGCACCTAGCTGACATCTTCTGAATATGCTCCCTCCAAGTTAGAGTAACATCAAACCAGATGCCCAGAAACCTAAAAACTTTGACTTGTTCCAATTCCTGAGCGTACAGTGTTAACTGGGCATCTGCTACCCTTTTCCTTGTAAACACCACCACCTTTGTTTTCTCAACAGAGAATTTAAATCCCCAGGAATATGACCATCCCTCCACTGCACTTATCGCTTCTTGTATTTTCCCTCTTATATACTTAAAATTACTCCCTCTTTTCCATAATGCCCCATCATCAGCAAATAAAGAACGGCCAATGTCATTGTTCACAACAGAAAAAACATCATTTATCATAATAGAAAAAAGGACTGGGCTTATAACACTACCCTGGGGGGTGCCATTTTCCACCAAGTACCTATCTGACATGGCTCTACCCACTCTAACTTGGATGTACCTATTAAACAAAAAATCCTTTATCCAGTTAAATGTTCTCCCAGATATTCCTAACATACTTAACTTTATCATCAGCCCCTCCTTCCACAACACGTCATACGCTTTTTCCACGTCAAAGAATACCGCAATTACGGACTCTTTGTTTACCTGAGCCTTCCGTACCTCAGTCTCCAAACACACAACAGGATCCATAGTTCCCCTTCCTTTTCTAAATCCACTCTGATGTGGTGATAGAATTCCCCTACTTTCAAGATAGAAAACAATCCTATCTGTGATCATTCTCTCCATTATTTTCCCCAAATGCGACGTTAAGGCTATAGGCCTGTAACTCGCTGGGTCTGAGGGATCCTTTCCAGGTTTCCTTATAGGAACAATCACAGCTTCTTTCCATGCAGTTGGGAGCTTTCCCTTTTCCCACACTTTGTTGTAAACTTCCAATAGTTTCCTCCTTGCCAAAGTCCCTAAGTGTTTCACCATGATGTAACAGATACTATCTTTCCCAGGGGATGTTAATCCTGATTTGTTTACCGCTCTTTCTATTTCATCTAAAGTGAAAGGAGAATCCAACGGGCTACTAAAATCACACCTTTCCTCCAAAACCCCAGGGTGTGCTAAACTCGTCTTACTTCTTCCTCTTTTACCCTCTTCAGTCAAATTACCTGAGCTATGAATTTGAGTCAGGCTCTTTGCTATCATTGTTGCCTTCTCCCCATCAGTTATTGCAATCTCTTCCCCACTTTTTAATATTGGGTACTGCCATTCCCTCCTGACTCCCCTCATAGCCTTGATCATGTTCCATACATCTCCCACGGCTGTTGATCTACCTACAGTGCTGCAGTATCTCTGCCAACTTTCTCTCTTGGCCCTCCGGATAGTTTTCCTGGCTTTTGCCAGTGCTCTCTTATAATTAATCAGGTTTTGCCAATTGTGAGTTCTCCTTAGGACCTTAAGCATCTTATTCCTCTCTTTAATAGCTCTAGTGCACTCCTCTGTCCACCAAGGCACTGCTTTCTTTAATCTTTTCCCTTTACTTTTAGAAATTGACTGATTAGCTGCTTCCAGAAAAATAGCTTTAATACTTTCCTCCATGCTTTCCACGTCTTCACTAACCTCTACTAGGGGAAGGTCTCTCTCACAAATAAACTTAAATAATTTCCAATTAGCAGTGCTAAAAACCCACCTCCCTTCCCTGTGACCACTTACCCTATTCACTGAAACGAAAAGATTACAATATACCGGAAAATGATCACTTCCCACTGAAGACTCCTCCAAAACCTCCCACTCACACACACTTGCAATATTACTAGTCACCAATGTCAAATCAAGAACCGAACCACCCCCCGTATGTACATCAATTCTGGTTGCTCTACCATTATTCAAACACACTAGCTTCTTCTCTTCCAAGAGTTCCTCAATAATCTCACCATTTATGTCCGTATAATTTGCCCCCCATAACACATTATGGGCATTAAAGTCCCCACAAACTACCACCCTGCTCCCATCTATCCCCTCCATCTGGGATAACTGACTCAATGTCAGTCTCCTACAAGGATTGTACAAATTAACGACTACTAATTCTCCCTCTTTAGTCCAAATTTCAATTACCACGTATTCCAGCTCATCCCCTTTACTTACCTCTCTAAACTGAATTCCCTCCCTCACAAAAGTTGCACACCCACCTCCCATTCCCTCTTTCCTATCATTCCGAATAGACACATATCCCACTATTTTAAAATCCAGATTAGGTTTCAACCACGTCTCCTGAACACAAATGACATCTGGTTTGTCTGAAAGTTCCTCAATATATCGTTTAAATTCCTGCCCATTTGCCACCAAACTTCTTGCATTCCATTGAATCACTATAACCATCTTCACAATTCCTTTCCAGTCAATGCTTGGTCCTGACTTATCTGGCTACTGAGCCCACTCCTCACCTCCTCCCAAGTTAAACCACTGAAACCAAGATGATTAGCTGCTGCCTTCACTATTATTTGAATTCTTTCAGTTTTAGACTTTACTTCCATTGTGGCATTCACAACTCCTGCTATAAAGATAACCAGTCTCTTCAAATCAACCTGAATTTCCCCATTTCGTACCAGCTCTCTTTCCCCTGCAGGCAGCCTCCCCCCAGTCCTTTGCCCATTCCCTCCTCCCTGGTCCGTCCTTTTCACTGCTTCAGCATATGAAACTTTACTTTGTACTCTGACTCGCTGAATTTCCCTCTCTCTCATCATACTTTCACAGCCTCCATAGGCCACACTATGATTCCCGCCACAGTTGCAACACTTTGGCGTTTCTTGTTTACATCCTCCGTACTGGTGGTTGCCCCCACACCTTGCACACCTTTTCCTCCACCTACAAGCGCTAGCTATGTGCCCAAACCTTTGACAATTATAGCACCGAATTGGATTAGGGACAAATTCTCTTACCCCATACCTCAAAAAGCCCAAACTTACACTTTTGGGGAGCACTTCTCCTTCAAACTCAACCACCACGCCCTCAGTGTCTCTCCTCTGTCCTTCCCGGGTGGCCTGTAGCCTACGAGCTGCCTTTACTACCCCCCCTTTTAAATTAGCTTTAACTTCTTCCATTGTTATTCCTATCGGCACCCCCCAAATTACACCCTTGTTCCACTTTGACCCATTATCAATAATGCTTGTATTTTTCACTTTAAATCGCCCAACCTCCCTCATTTTTTCAGCTCTTTCCCTTTGCTCCTCACTCCTGCACACAATCAGTAGATTTCCGTCCCTCAATACCTTTGCCATGCATATGTCTCCTACCTGATTTTTCAATATTGTTGTTAATTTAATTGGACTCATTGTGGATATCCCCTTTTCGTCCTCAAACCTTACAATAATTTTTAACTCGGTTCCTTCCTGCCCTCCTCCCTCCGCACCACCACCACTTCCACTACTTCTAACCTTCTTTGCATTATTACCGGGAAAGTTGTTCTCCCTTTTCTCTTTCCCTTTCCCGCTTCCCTGCCCAGTATCCATACTATCTTCACTGTCCCACAAATCAGAATCTCCCCAGTCTGGCCCATTCACAACGTTGTTGCGCCGACCCGCCACACATGTCTTTACTCGGCTCCTCCTCTCCATTTTCCCAAGCCCGCAGACTCCAGTCCCGTCACCCAACCTCCTTGCCAAACCACCCGACAAACTTCTTTGACTCTCTTTCGGAGATCTGACCATCCGTCAAACGTCTGACCGCTCGGGGATTTAGGTCACATTCGCTGTCTCCCTCCAAAAAACTCAACCGCCAGCGTCCATCTCCCCGCTCCTCGCCCAGGTGCTCTCAATAACACCATCACCAGCAATGTGTGTACTTAAGCAGCCTTTTGCCAGTCACGCATTGCTGGGTCAAGTTAATAATGACAGGGTGTTTGTGGGTAAAAAGGCATTAGTGACATTTATTGCAGGAGTTAGTGATGGGTCCATGAGGCGTCATGATGCATTTCGATACATTGCAAAACTGTATTGATACTGTGTCACTGAATACTGACACCTGCTGGACCTTAAAAATCCCTACAGGCAACCTAGTTGACAGACTCAACTGACACTGATTTGATGACCTAGTACACAATAATAT
Organism: Pholidichthys leucotaenia; assembly: GCA_020510985.1. Classification (NCBI taxonomy): domain Eukaryota; kingdom Metazoa; phylum Chordata; class Actinopteri; order Cichliformes; family Pholidichthyidae; genus Pholidichthys; species Pholidichthys leucotaenia. The sequence continues at coordinate 149,170,155 of CM035849.1, read as the reverse complement.
ACTGCTCCAAAAAAAATAAAGGGAACACTGTCCCTCAAACTGTCCACTTAGGAAGCAACACTGACAATCAATTTCACATGCTGTTGTGTGATTTTGTTGTCAGCACAACTATGTAAAGAACAAAGTATTTAATAAGAATATTTCATTTAAATCTAGGATGTTTAGTGTTCCCTTTATTTTTTTGAGCAGTATATAATTTAAGTCATTGTATTTTATATTGTATTATTTCATATCTTCATTTTAATTTCAAATATCGTTGATATTTTTAGATACAGTCAATAAATAATGTTAACATGCATCATAACGTGAAAATCTAAGTGAACGTGTTGTGAATGAAGATGCTTGTGGACTGGGATTTTTTTTTTTTTTTTTTTACAAATTTTTATTAAAAACAAAAAAGCTTTTCCAACGTTTTGAAATCAAGTCTGTTATGCTTTTTTGATACAACTTCTCCAGCTGTAGAAAACACCCGCTCACACGGCGCAGATGAGGCTGGAGTGCAGAGAAATTGTAAGGAAAGCTGAAAGAGGTTTGGATAGATGGTCTTTTGGTTGTCCCAGTATCCCATAGGATCCTGGGACCTGGCAATATTGCCTTCTGCCAGGTATCTCTGCACCTCCTGGATGGCATCAGCTGTGGCACTTTTGGTCTGCCTGCCCACTTCGATGTGGAGATGTTGCCAAAGGTTATCTAAAAAACAAATTGGCATTTTAGTACATGATTTCCAAACAACAACAAACAAATAATGCTGAATAACATGGCTGAAGTAGGTGCAGTCAGCTGTTGTGAAGACGGTCCCGTCTAAATTGAGACTATGTGCAATGCAAATTGAGTGCCGAATTTGAAGCTGTCCAGTGGATGCAATCATGTTTGGTTCTGCGTCGGTCACAAAACACTTTACTTTATTGATTATGGCCCAGTCCTCCATCATGCCCCTTTTGACTTGGGCCAAATTGTCAGCAGTGTGACTTTGTGGAAAGTATTGCACTCCCAACACAGACGTATACAACTGCAAATTCTCATTAATATAGTGACAGGTAAGAGCCAAGTAAGCCTCCATGTTCACAGATGTCCACATGTCAGCTGTTATACTCACTGCCACAGCTTGCTGTACTTCTTTTCACTCGTTCCCGTTCCTCCTCGTACTTTTTGGCCACCATTTGTTTGATGGTCTGAAAATTACACCAAGTCAAACCAAAAGCAAATCCATATATTTAAATTAAAGATTAAATAAATTGGATATATCACCTACTACTTTAGATAATTTCCACAAACCTTTCTGGTTGGCAAAACATATGAGGGCTGAAGGGCCTGAATCAGTTCCCTGAACCCTTCACTCTCCACAATGCTGAGGGGCTGGCAGTCCTTCACGATGAAACTGAGCACAGCTTCATCCAGCATCTGCTTCCTGGAAGCTTGATGGTTAAAAATGAAGTAAAGAATAAATTAATAGGAATTAATTATCAATAAAGCAACTGTGAGTAAGTAGTAGAAGGGCTGTATACCTGAGTCTATCCTGGGTGTATCCGGGACTTCATTTTCATGCCTGCTGGCCCTATAATGTCTCAGCATTGAGGAGGCGCTTTTGTTTAAATATGACAGCTCTGTTGAACAAATGCGACATTTAGCCTGCAGAAAATATGAAGAGTAAACTAAGAGTCACTTTCAAATGAATTTGAATTCAGATAGATCAAGTTGAAACTCTGAGAGGAACAGGATGAAACAACAAGGAAATTAAAACAAAGAAAATAGTATTTTAAAAATACTATTTTTAAATACCTTATTTTCTGATATCAGATCAAAATGGTCCCACACGGCGGAAACCTTTCTTTTCCTTGAGGCTGCTCGTGCTCCATAATTTGAGATAAATTTGCACAAGGACCGTCCGCAACACATACGAGTCTTTGGGCAAATGCATCCCGTTGACAGATGCGCTTCCTTATAAACGCTGGCGCGTCAGTGTTTCGACGCGCTAGCGTCACGTGACCGATACAGTACCTGTATCGGTCACGTGACTTTCTTAAAGCAATACGCACCGACATGCACCGACACAGGGTTTCGCTCTATGAGCTCGACGCATGCGCCGACGCATCGGTGTTGCCGGACCCATCACTAGTAGGATTCATTAACAGCACAGCCGAAGTTAAGTCAAAGAATGATCAGATTCAGCTGATTGTAAAAGCGGCAGTAAATCACATAGGATTAATAGGACTGACTTGGGAAGCGGTGAGAGAGAACCTGGCTTCTCACTCTAGTCAAGACTCATCAGGGACTGGTTAATTTTACTTATGGTAGAGCTGTTACAATGGAATGCTAGGAGTTTGCTGGCTAATGGTCAGGAATTCAAGCGTTTCATTAAAGAAATGGCAATTTAAACCCGATATTATTCTTGTTCAGGAAACCTGGTTAAAACCAAGTTTAGACTTTGTAGTGTATGGTTAAACTAGTGTTAGGAAAGACAGACAAAATGGAGGAGGAGGGGTTGCAACATTCATTAAACAAAATCTCCCATATAAGGTGGTAGCAGAGGGATTGGATCAGGAATACATAGTGGTGGAAGTGTGGAAAAGAGGAGAGGGAGTAATTATAATTAACTACTATAATCCATGCAAAAAGTTAGAGGTGGATAATTTACTAAAGATACAAGGGCAGGATAGGCGCAGAGTTATTTGGTGTGCAGATTTTAATGCCCAACAAAATATGGGGTGGATTAAGTACCAATCTAAATGGGAATGCCATTGAGGAATTGATGGAGAAAAGGAATTTGGTCTGTATCAGTGATGGTAGAGGAACAAGAGTTAATGTTACAACAGGATCTAAGTCAGTATTGGATATTACACTTGTGACTAGTATTTTGGTTGGGATTAGTAATTGGGAAGTTTTTTTTTATTTTATTATTACTTATTTTGTACCCGTAGGTAGATTTGTTTTGCAGTCTGGTGACAAACCACCAGCTGCCGGTCGCTGCGTGCGCAAGCGCCCCTTAACTCCCTAACCTGCATGTTTTTGGCATGTGGGAGGAAACTGGAGAAATCCCGGAGTAAACCCACGCAAACACGGGGAGAACATGCAAACTCCACACAGATCACTGTTGGCCGGGGGCAGGGATCGAACCCACGATCTCAAGGTCCCCGCGATCCTCCGGCCGAGGGTAAAACTGTGCTGCCACAGTGCTAACCACTGCTCCACCGTGCAGCCCAGTTTGTATGGACACTACAGTTGGGAGTGACCATTACCCAATATCATGTGCAATTGGAGGAAAAATGGAAGTGAATGCAAGTGACAGAGTCCAAAGATGGGCATATGGAAAAGCTGACTGGGAAAGATTTCAGGGCTTGCATGAGAATAACATGGTAAGGATAATGCTAGCTGATGATGTCAGTGAAGCTAATAATCAAATTAGCTCAACTATAATTAAGGCTGCAGAAGGATTTATACCTAAAAGTAAAGGAAAATTGAAGAAAAAGCTGGTCCCTTGGTGTACAGAGCAATATCAGCAGGCAGTTAAAAACAGAAACAGGGCATTTAGGCAACTTAGAAGGAGTCATAATATGCAACATTTAATCGAGTATAAGAAAGCACAAGCAAGGGTTAGGAGAACAGTACATCAAGCAAAAAGGCTAAGTTGGAGAAATTTTTGTGACGATATAGGGAGGAATACACCTGTGGGGAAGGTGTGGGGAATGATAAAGAAGATGAACAGAAATAGGAAAGATCTGGAATATCCAGTGTTAGAGAATGATGGGGAAGTGACAATCTCAAATATAGAAAAGGCTGAGGTACTAGCTAAAACTTTTGCAAAAGTGCACAGTACAGATAACTTGACAAATGAGGGAAAAAGGAGAAGGGAGAATACATTTAGGCAGTATCCAAATATATTAGATAGAAGAGAGCATACAGAGAATGAAATTAATGACCAATTCAGTATAGGAGAAATGGTGAGCGCAATAAACAAATTCAAGAATACATCCCCAGGGAAAGATAAAATTAATTATCAAATGTTAAAGCATTTGGGAGAAGGAGCTCTGAAAAAGGTGTTGGACCTTTATAATAGAGTATGGGATGAAGGGAAATTACCAGATATGTGGAAGGAAGCTCTAGTGATCCCTGTCAGTAAACCAGGCAAGGACCCGGCTAAACCTACTAATTATAGACCAATAGCACTGACCTCTACTTTATGCAAAATTATGGAAAGAATGATAGTAGAGAGAATGGAGTATGATCTGGAAAAAAGAAGAAAGATAACAAAGTATCAGAGTGGCTTTAGGAAAGGAAGAAACACAATGGACTCAGTGGTAAAACTGGAAACCGAAATTAGGAAAGCTCAAGCAAATAAAGAATCAGTAATTGCCATGTTTTTTGATATTGAAAAAGCCTGTGATATGATGTTGAAGGAGGGGTTGCTGACAAAGTTACACATGATGGGAGTCGGAGGTAAGATTTTTAATTGGATGAAGGATTTTCTTTTTGGAAGAAAGATTCAGGTTCATATTGGGTCAGCAATATCAGGCCAATATGAGGTAGGAAATGGTACACCTCAAGGAAGTGTAATCAGTCCTTTACTGTTTACTATTACGATCAATGGCGTGTTTTCAAGAATTCCAGTAGATATAGACCGATCATTATTTGCTGATGATGGAGCCTTGTGGAAAAGGGGAAGGAATTTAGAATATATAATCAGGAAACTCCAGGAAGCAGTTAATGAGGTTGTAGAATGGGGCCTTGATTGGGGCAGTAAATTTTCTGTTGAAAAGACTCAAACAGTGTTTTTTTTTACTAGGAAAGGGATTGGTGAAGATATGAAATTAAGGATGTATGGAAGAGAACTAGAAAGATTTAATGTATTTAAATTTTTGGGTGTGTTATTTGATTCTAGACTCACATGGACAGAACACATAAGCAGAGTTGAGGAAAAATGTAAAAAAGTGATTAATGTGATGAGATGTTTGACAGGTAGGGAATGGGGAGCAAGTTTTGCAGCTTTAAAAACTATGTATGTTGCTCTGATCAGGTCAATATTGTACTATGGCTGTATAATATATGGTTTGGCAGCTGGATCTCTTCTTAAGAAGTTAGATATTGCTCAGGCCAAAGCTTTGAGGGTATGCAGTAGGGCCTTTAAAACTTCCCCAGTAGCCACTATACAAATTGAAATGGGAGCAATACCTTTGGGGTTAAGAAGGAAACATGGCTAACTACTGGATTAATTTAAAAGGGCATAGTGATTCGCATCCCACTAAAGAAGTGCTGCAAGAATGTTGGGAGAATGTCAGGACACAGAGGGATTCTTATGGACATGTAAGTAATATGATTGCCAATGAACTTGGGTTACTTGAGGTGAGGATGAGTCCTACAGTGATAATTCCTACAGTAGCTCCATGGAAACTTGTTTCACCAGATATTAATTTTCACTTGTTACATGTTAGAAAGAGAGGGGAAAGTGATTTAGTGAGTGCTTTTTACTGTTTGGTGGAAGAAAAATACAGTAATTTCTTATTTATACAAATGGGACTAAAGATTCTGAGAGTGGATTGGTTGGGTTTGGAGTAGCGATTCCATCTAGGGAGATAAAAATCTGTAAAAGAACTTCCAACATGCTGGGGGTGTATACGGTGAAGATGATGGCTGTGTGAGAAGCTTTATTATGGATTGAAAAGGAAACACCAGGTAGGGTAGTAATTTGTTCAGATTCTTTATCAGTGTTATCAAGCATAAAATCTTTTCAGTCAAAAAGTCGCCAAGATACTTTGTATGAAGTATTACAGTCTGTTAGGAGAGTTGCAGATAATAGAGCGCAGGTAAAATTTGTATGGGTTCCATCTCATGTTGGTATAAAGGGAAGTGAAAAGGCTGATGAGCTGGCAAAGAATGCACTGAAAAAGAAGACCATAGACAAACAGATCAGCTTTGGTAAAAATGAGGCAAATATACAATTTGGGAAAATTCATCAAATATGGCAAGTAGGTTGGGATGTAGAGGAAAAGGGTAGACAGTATCACACAATCCAAAAGAGTGATAGATAGAATGCCGTCGTGGAGGGACCACGCTCTGAGTTGGGACTACGGGCTGGCGGAGGCTTTGGAATACGTGGACGAAACGCTCATCGCTGCCTCCCTCCTCGACTATCACAGTGACGTACGCTGGTACCTGGACCTTGCTGAGGATGTCCTTAATCATCTCCCTTGCTACGCTGACCATCCTGAAGTCGATGTCAGGAGGGCCGACATCGCTGCACAGCGCGAGATTCTCCGTATGGTAGAGGAGGACTACGGTGAGAAGCAGAGGAGAAGGCATCCCCGCTCCCTGCTTTGGGATCCCGTTCCTGTCCTCGATCCACCTCAGGAGTTCACGCCATCCGGGGGCTGTCGAAGACGTCGGCGCCCCGGCCAAGATAAACCTCAGCAAGAACCCCATCCAGATCCTGTTCCGGGTCGTCGGAGGAACTCTGCCTCCCAGCCAGCTGCTCCTTCGGCGTCACATCAGGAGGGAATCCCCGCAGCCTCTCCCCCCGGGCCACCTGTTCCCGCTGTCCCGTCAGCTCGTCGTGCCCGGATCGTCTTGACTGTCGTCCCCTCCTCTGTGACGTCACCTCCAGCTGCAGAAAGAGTTCTGAGTCCTGCCCCGGCGAAGCCCGTTTGTGGTCCGTCGCGAGCGGCCCCTCCTCATCCTTCCAGGGAGCCCTCTGTCACCATCCGGCGGGGAAAGGGAGGAGCAACATCCCCTACAGCAGGCGCCATCCTCCATCCGGGAGACAGGCAAGTGCAAGTTCCTTCTTCTCACCAAAGTTGTGATATGTCTTGTCTGACTCCTGGGGGCAGAGTTTGGGGTTCGCAGTCCCCCGAGCTCCCACCACCTGCTGTAGCCCTGATTATTAAGCCTGCTGCCTCTGTGCCTCCCATCCGCTGCGCCCGAACTCGTCTCGCTGGGCTCTGTCGCTACCGGTGATCCTGATCCCGGCTCTTTTCTTTCTCCTGAGACTTCTCCCAGGGTCACCGGTGGGGAGCTGGTTCCGATTGCTATGCTGGAGGTTCCGGGTTTGGGGTTGGAGGTCGGTACTGGAGCTGCGCCGATCCAGTCGGGGTCCATCGCGGGTGCAGCCGTGACCCAATCGGGGTCCATCGCGGGTGCAGCCATGACCCAATCGGGGTCCATCGCGGGTGCAGCGCCAGTAGGGTTCAAGGTTGGTGAGGGAGCTGCAGATCCCCTGCTACACTGGATGGGCTCGTCATCATCTTCTCTCCCCTCATCCAAGTCACCGCCCCTGCTCTTCGTCACCGGGGGCCGTTGGGAGCCTTCTACGCTCGGCCCGGCTCTCCCATGTTTTTCCCCCTCCAGGGAGGCCGCCGCGGGCTGTTTTTCCACGGTTCTGGTGGCTGAGGGACGCGGGTCGGCCACCCGAGAAACTGTTTCGCCAGTTCGGCACCTTGGGTTGGCCACCCGACATTTTGTGTTTGCTGCGGGGCGACCTGGTTCGGCCGCCAGAGAATTGGACTTTCCGGGTCTGGGACTGGGGTAGGCCGCCTGATCACGTACTGATCCTCATATTCCCCTGTTGGCCTTGGGACGCAGGGAGACCACCGGAACTGTCCCCATGGGTTTTTTGGTCTCTGCCTGTCCCCCTTTTCCTGTATTGTTTGGGTTAAAGGTCATGCGGGGTGATAATCTTGTTCTACGTTCTGCCTGTGTTAATGTGGGTTTTTTTTTCCCCCTGTCTTGGTCGTCCTGGGTGTTTTTGTACTTTTGGGGAATGTGGTATTTTCTGTTATCTTGCCCTGTAATTGTTTCGTTTGTAGCCCGCCTTAATCTTGATTTTTGCTTTTGGGAATATTGTGTTTTTTGTTATCATGCCCTGTAATTGTTTCATTTGTGTCTGCCTTAATCATGGTTTTGCGTTTGGGGACATTGTATTTTTTGTTTTCGTGCCCTGTGTGATTCATGTGTTTGGGAGTTTTGTCTTTCTTTTTCTGGTGGTCTCTGTGCTCTGTTTTCATTAAGTCTTTTGGTTTATGGCTGGGCCTCTCCCTCCTGGCCCGTTCCCCCATCTGCCCACCCTGGGGGGGGGGGGGGGGGCTTGGGTGTCCCTGGGCATTCAGAGCCCACCCTCGGGGGGGAGGTACTGTCATGGTCCTAGCGCCGATCTCGTCCGTGCTCGGGCCATACATCTTCTCCACCAGGTTTGACAGCAGAGTTACCTTCTAGCTCCCCGAGCTCTTATTGTGACAGCACTCGGAGGAGCTTCCTGCTGTCAAAGCAGAACAGCTGTGCTGCATTCGCGGCTCATCAGTGGCTGGCATTTAAGCGGACGCTGAATGCAGCCCAATGCGGCAGTCTCGTCGAACATCCCTTATCATTCCACGTCTTCTTATCATTAACGAGCATCCCTCGTCCACGGTCTGGATCGTAGGTGAGCTTTGTTTTAGCCTTATGTTTTCCTTGCCTAGTGTTTTGTGCCTTAGCCCACCGTGGCTCATTACTTTTTTTTTGTACTTATTTTGTACCCGTAGGTAGCGCCGTATCCCTAACCTGCATGTTTTTGGCATGTGGGAGGAAACCAGAGAAATCCTGGAGTAAACCCACGCAACACGGGGAGAACATGCAAACTCCACACAGATCACTGTTGGCCGGGGGCAGGGATTGAACCCACGATCTCATGATCCCCGCGATCCCCCGGCCGAGGGTAAACTGTGCTGCCACAGTGCTAACCACTGCGCCACCGTGCAGCCACTACTTTGTTACTTTGTGTTATCCTATATCCTTAATAAACATCATTGCAACTCATCGGTGACTTGTGGCGTCTTATGGTGGCTCGCGAGGGCCACCCATGACAGTGTTAAAGTATTTAAGGGAAATTGGGGTTTTAAGGAGTATTTAGTTGTCTAGAAGGTTTTTTTTTTTTTTCGGCTTCAGAGGTACTGCACACTTTGATGCACACTCCAGAGCAGAAGGTGGCAGTAATGCACCATAAGCTGGATGCCAACCACCGTTAAACCAAAAAGAAGAAGAAGATGACGAGCTTGCTGCTGGATCCTTGGGTATTGCTTCCAGAGCAACTCCAGTTCATGTTGTTTGGCAAATTTATTTTCCCTGTTGTCTTACCTTCTGTATCTTCTTCTCGTCAGGTTTGCTGTCACTCCAGCGGTGTGTCTCCAGGGCTGTGCGCGCTCACCTGTACCAATCCTCTTCAAGACAATAGCATCTTCACCCAGGTCACCCAGTCATTTCCTCATTCTCATCTTCCCCTGCAGTCTCCAGTCTTATGTTCCAAACTGGAGTTAATGATGTTAAAACCGAGACCTCATGAAGCAATGAGCAACTTTGAGACAATTGCTTCATGAGCAACACAGTGTTATGAAACATCTAATTAAGACTGCCATCTGTTGACTAACTGTCAGAACTGCATCAGAGTTGAAAAACCTGAAAAAAATCTCAATACTTTTTTGTTGCGCATTTGGCCATTCAAGGTCTATTCAAAATTGGATGGCAGGCACAAATAATACAAAAAAACCTAATTCTGTCTCAAACTTCCTGCAAGCCCTCAAGCCACATGATGTGACCGATATAATGAGGTCTCGCTTGCTAGGGTCACATGACTGTGGGCATGTTGATACAGTGCTCAACACTCTGCGTTATATTGCTCGAGCATAACATCACTAGCTGGAGTTCACTGTCAGGCCCTCTCCTTGTGCTGTAAGACTCACCTCCTCAGTTATTATTCCCCATTTGATAGTCTCAGCCATTAATAACTTTCTCTTTTCCTCTCTTTCAGGCTACGTGTGGCTCCAGTGTGCACCTGTTTTCATTATACTTAAGTTGGCGTTGCTTGCATCTTTCATTAGTTGTGTCATGTGTGTATGTTTATTAAGTTGGCGTGTTTACAGGTACATCTCAAAAAATTAGAATATCATGAAAAAGTTCAATATTTTTTGTCACTCATTTCAGAAAGTGAAACCCATATATTATATAGATTCATTACACAGAGTGAAATATTTCAGGCCTTTATTTCTTGAAATTTTGATGATTATAGCTTACAGATAATGAAAACCCAAAATTCAGTGTCTCAGAAAATTAGAATATTACAAAGGATCAATACAAACAAAGCTACCATGTGCCTTTTACTAACGAGTGGCTTCCGTCTGGCCACTCTACCATACAGGCCTGATTGGTGGATTGCTGCAGAGATGGTTGTCCTTCTGGAAGGTTCTCCTCTCTCCACAAAGGAACACTTGAGCTCTGACAGAGTGATCATCGGGTTCTTAGTCACCTCCCTGACTAAGGCCCTTCTCCCCTGATCGCTCAGTTTAGATGGCCGACCAGCTCTAGGAAGAGTCCTGGTGGTTCTGAACTTCTTCCATTTACAGATGATGGAGGCCACTGTGATCATTGGGACCTTCAAAGCAGCAGAAATTTTTCTGTACCCTTCCCCAGATTTGTACCTCGAGACAATCCTGTCTTGGAGGTCTACAGACAGTTCCTTTGACTTCATGCTTGGTTTGTGCTCTGACATGCACTGTCAACTGTGGGACCTTATATTGACAGGTGTGTGCCTTTCCAAATCATGTCCAATCAACTGAATTTACCACAGGTGGACTCCAATTAAGCTGTAGAAACATCTCAAGGATGATCAGTGGAAACAGGATGCACCTGAGCTCAATTTTGAGCTTCATGGCAAAGGCTGTGAATACTTATGTACATGTGATTTCTTCTCTCTTTTTTTTAAATAAATTTGCAAAAATCTCAGAAAAAAACTTTATTCACATTGTAATTATGGGGTATTGTGTGTAGAATTTTGAGGAAAAAAATGAATTTAATCCCATTTGGAATAAGGCTGTAACATAACAAAATGTGGAAAAAGTGAAGCACTGTGAATACTTTCCGGATGCACTGTACATACACTTGTACATTTGTACAGAGGGGTGTGTCCACCACAGCACAACAAACAAGGTCCAGAGAAAGAAGTTTATACTTAGTCCAAGTCAACGCTCCCAAGAATCGAAGCCACCGTAAGGTTAGAGAAGTTGAGATATGGAGTCCATATTTTCATAAAGTGTCCCTTTGTTGAGTGGAGTAGACATGTTAAATATTCCAACAGGAAACACTCCATAATAATTTTAAAGCAGTTTGTTTTTGTTGGTGGTTTGTCACATATCCATGACAAGAAAATGTTCCTTCTTGCATCATATGCAAGGTTATTGTACAGTCTGGCAGAGCTTCCAAAAAGTGAGTTCTGGTTTGGGTCTCCCAGTAGCAAAGAACGAGGATTCATGTCTACAGTCACACCAAATGTATGACTCATGTCTTGTACAATGTCCATCCAATATGCTTGAATTTTAGGACAGCACCAGACACAGTGACTATAGGTACCAACTGAGATTTTACACTTCAGACACATGGGTGAAAGCTGGGGGTTCATATTAGATCTTTTACTGGGAGAGATTTGCAGGCAATGTAAGATTTTGTATGGCAATCGTCTAGCACGATTGCATATTGAGATCTTCTTGGCACACTCCCAGATTGCATCCCATGAATCCTCTTGAATATTTACACCAAGTTCACTTTGCCATTTCTGTTTAACATCCTGCACAATTGACACACTCAACACATCTAACTGACTTAAGGCATTATAAAAGCGGGTTATTGATTTTTTGGTTGGGCCGAAAAGAAGTAACCGCTCAACTGCAAACACTGTGACATTTATAATGAAGGTGGTCTTTCTAATTATGAAATCTCGGATCTGGAGGTATCTAAAAATTTCTGTCTAGAAAGACCAAATTTTTCTTGAAGCTGTTCAAATGATAGTAATAATGGCCCATCAGAAAGGTCATAAATTTTCCTTGTCCCTTTAACTGTCATGTTATAACCACTGTCCATTATACCAGGAACAAAGTCAGGGTTGCCTTGAATAGGGATTAGTAAAGTACTTAATGTAAATCTGATCTTCCCTCAAGTTTTCATGTCGTAAGTCAGGTCTTTAAAGTGTTTCAAATTATAGGATTATTGTCGCAGAGATTGCTAGCTGACTTTAAATTCTTACGGAACAAAAGGCCCAGCAGTGAACAGGAGGTCTGTGACTTTTCAAGACCCAGCCAAACAGAAGTAAGATCATCTTTAACCCATTCTGCTATAAACCTTAGTTGACATGCTATTTGATACCATTTAATGTTAGGGACATCCAAACGGCCCATTGAACTTGGAAGTTGTAATTTTAACATTTTTAGCCTTGGCTTCCTTTTATTCCAGATAAAAATCACTCAACCAACCATTAAGTAACTTCAAAACCTTATTAGTTATGAGTAATGGAATCATCTATAGGGAGTACAGTAATCTGGGCAGGATATTCATTTTAATGATGGACACTCTACCAAGTAATGATAGGGGAAGTGAACCCCACCTGTTTAAGTCCTTCTTTATAGTGTGTAGAAGAGGGTTAAAATTAGATTTAAACATCTGGTGGAACACAGGAGTAATCTGAATACCCAAGTACACAAAACCTGACATAGACCAGTGAAATGGAAATGAGACAAGGGAGTTGGTTCAATTTCTGAGGCTTCCCATAGGCATAGCTATAGATTTAGAAAAGTTAATTTTGTAACCAGAGAAAGACCCAAAATAATTAATGATATCAACCAGTTGCGGAACAGAGGTGGCAGGCTCCGCTACGTACAACAAGACGTCATCCGCATAAAGGGAAATTTTATGTTGTGCCTCCCCTACAACTATACCCCTGACAGCTAGGTCCCATCTGATGGCTCAGCCAGAGGTTCTACTGCAAGGGCAGAAAGACCAGGGCTTAGGGGGCAGCCTTGACGCGATGAACAATAGATTGGGAAATAATCCGATCTATAACCATTTGCTATGATTGATACCAAAGGTTCATTGTATAAAAGTTTCATCCATTTGATAAAATTATCCCCCAGATTAAATTTTTGTAATACTCTAAATAGATAAGGCCACTCGACTCGATCAAAGGCCTTCTCTGCATCCAATGAGGTAACTACAGTGTCATTTTCTTGTGTTTGGCAGAGATGAACAATATTTAAGAGCCTTCTAATGTTGTGACTCAAGCTTCTGCCTTTGATAAAGCCTGTCTGGTCCTCCTTAACGATGAAAGGCAGAACCTTCTCTAATCGCAGAGCCAGAATCTTAGATAACAGTTTAACATCTTGATTTAAAAGAGCAATGGGTCTATATCCTGAACAATCTTCAGGACACTTGCCTTTTTTAAGAATTAGGGAGATGTCAGCTTCCCTGAGGTAAGCTTCCAGAGGTAAATGAGTGTTCTAGCATCTCCAGAAATGGATCCACAAGTACATCCCAGAATTCCTTGTAAAATTCATTGCTCAGGCTGTCTGGCCCCAGTGATTTGCCTGATTGTAAACGGTTAATTGCTAGTACAGCCTCTTCTCTTGAGATGGGAGCATTTAAATCATATCTCTGAGTGTTAGAAATAGTAGGGAGAGCTAAGCCGTCCAAGAAAGAGTCCATCTTATCTGAGGCTCCTAATGACAGGTCCACTGTATATAAGTGAATGTAAAACTGCCTGAAAGTGTTATTAGTATTTTTGTTATCGAAGTGACGAGTGCCATTTGGACCTAAAACTGAAGGAATCAGTTGGGGATCTGTTCAAATTTTTGTTAGATGAGATAAATACTTACTAGGTTTATCTCTATAGTCATATAGCCTCTGTTCTGAGAAAAGAGCATTCTTAGCTTGTTGAGTTAGTAATGCATCTAACGCAACTTGCATGGCACACTTTCTCTGTAATAATATACGATCTGATGATGAGCCAAGTACTCTCTTAATCTCTTCCAGTTCCTTTTCGAGTTTAGATTGCTGTTCTTTTTGCTTTCATTTTTTTGAGGCTGAATATGCTATGATTAGGCCGCTGATATAAGCTTTAGATGTTTCCCACAATAAGGACAAGTCATTGGTGGACTGAGAATTGATAGCAAAAAATATTTTAAAGTCATTTTTCAAATAAATAATAAACTTTTCATCCTTCAGAAGACATGCGTCAAACTGCCATGTCTACTCTTAACCTGATCTGAACCAACAGATAAATCCATTAGTACAACTGCATGATCAGTAACAACAGTATTGCCTATTGTACAAGAAGACACATATTGTACTAATAATTTGGGGATGAAAAAATAATCAGTCCTCGTATGGCACTTATGGAGGGGGAGTAAAATGTGAATTCTTTAGCAGATGGATGAAGAGTTCACCATACATCTATTAGATTCATTTCTTGACAAACAGCATAAAGAGCATCAGCCTGAGTTGTTAAAAGATGTGTTCTGAGGAGGATGTCTATCAAGCAAGGGGATAAGTAAGCAATTAAAGTCTCCTCCCACTAAAGCTATTGCTGGGGAGAGCTCTGCAAATTCAGAGAAGGCCTTAACCAGGAAGCTGGGTGAATAACTTGGTGGGCAATAAAGATTCATGATAGTAATCTCTTTACCATGTAAGACCCCTTTAATAATCACATATCTTCCATGTGTGTCTTTGACACATGTCAGCAGCTGAAACGGGAGGTTTTCATGCATTAATATGTCTATACCCCTGCTGCTGGTGGCATCATCATCATCATCATCATCATCATCATCATCATCATCATCATAGCAGTCTGTTGTGGGCGGCAATGACTGTTTCATTTAGGTCTGATCAGATTCCTCCACACAGCTCTGTCCTTAGCCTTCCGCTGCCAGGAACTCCTGTCTATGTCCAACTTCTTCAAGTTTCTTTTTACAGTGTCTTTAAATCTGAGCCTTGGTCTACCCTGATTGCGTTTGCCCTCGCATAACTGTGAGTAGAGTAACTGCCGAGGGAGACGCTGGTGGTCCATCCTCTCAACATGTCCGAGCCATCTCAGGTTCATCTGTATTAGCATGTCCTCCATTGATGGTAGACCAGTTCGTTTCAACACTTCTATGTTGGTTATCTTGTCTTTCCATGAGATGTTCATTATGTCTCGAAGGTGTCTCTTCATGTATGCATGGAGTTTCTTCACCTGCACTCTGTAGACAGTCCAAGTTTCAGCACCGTACAATAGAGTAGCCAGTACTGTCGCGCTGTACACTTTGCATTTCACACAGATAGACACATGTTGATTGTTCCACAGTCTCTCCCTCAAGTTTCCAAACACAGCGCTCACTCTTCCCATTCTGAGAGATAGTTCATCCTCCAGCCTAGCATTATCTGAAACAGTACTCCCTAGGTACTTGGAAGTCTTGCACTTGACTAGTGGCTCTGTACCAATGCTGATCTCTTCTGGTAGTGATGTTGATAATTGGAACTTTGGTGGTTGATAAAGGCACTCTGTCTTCTTGATGTTGATTTGGAGGCTGAATTGGCTAGCTGCTCTTGCAAATTTCTCCACTAAAGATTGCATATCTTTCACGCTGTGTGCAACTAGAGCACTGTTGTCAGCAAAGAGCGTTTCTCTTACTATCTTTATCGATGTCTTACTCTTGGCTTTAAACTGTGCCACACTGAACAAGTCTGCTTCTTTCCTTGTTTGAATGTATACTCCTTCTGAAGTGTCTTTGAAGGCCACCTCAAGCATGGCTGCCAGATATAGCGAGAAGAGTGTAGGTGCCAGCACACACCTTTGTTTCACCCCGTTGCTTACTGAAAAGTCTTTAGATACTGAACCACTCATTGCCATGTTTGCTTGCATACCTGTATGGAGTGCCTCGATCAGGCTGACAAACTTCTCTGTACAACTATATTTCTTGAGTACCTGCCAAAGTCCTTGTCGCAAAACAGTATCGAAGGCTTTACTGAAGTCTATGAAGACTACATAAAGCGGCATGTTCTGTTCAATACACTTTTCTTGAACCTGTTTCAAGCAGAAAATCATGTCCATAAAGCCGCACTGGGTTTCCAGTAGTACATTCTGCGAGATGTGTTCACTGAGTCTCTTAAGTAGTACACGTGAGAGAATCTTACCAACAGTGGCTAACAGTGATATACCTTGGTAATTTCCACAATCCTTCCTGTCACCTTTCTTGAACAAAGGCACAATACTTGCATCCTTCCAGTCTTGAGGTACTTTCTGGACATCCCATATCTCTTGGATGAGCTTGTGCAGGCAGTTGGTCAGCTGAACACCACCAAATTTCCACACTTCTGCTGGAATTCTATCCCTTCCTGGAGCTTTACCATCTTGTGTTGTCCTGATAGCTGCCATTAGTTCATCAAAATTTGGTGGTTCATCCAGACTTGATACAGCAGGTCGCTGCACTAGAGCTTCTTTAGCCTCTTCACTGAGATCTCCAGGGTTGTTTAGTAGTTGGTCAAAGTGGTCTGCAAATCTGTCCAGGATCTTGTCTTTCTCCTGTAAAACCGTTTCACCATCCATAGCCTTTAGTTGGATCAATCCTCTTGGTTTAGGGCCGTAGATTTCTCTCAAACCTGTGAAGAATGTTTTCATATCCTTCCTGTCTGCTGCAGTTTGAAGTTTCTCCGCTTTTTAATCCCTCCAGTTGGACTTCATCTCCCTGGTGTACTTCTGTAGCTCACTCTGAGCCTTTGAGTATTTCTTCTTCTTCGACCTTGTGTTACACTGTAGGTTTTCCTGCCTAGCTGTATTCCTCGCTTCTAGTAGTTTCTTCAGGTGTTCATCATGCTCATCAAACCAATCTTGATGTTTCCTCTCAGGGTAGCCTAATACATCACTCGCAGTCTGATACACCGTATCCTTCAGTGTTGCCCATTTCTCTTCTGTGTTATTCTCTGAGTTGTTGCTGTCCCAGTCTTTCAAGTTTTCATCCATTTCCTGTGTAAGTTCTTCCTGCTTCTTTTGGCCTTTCAGTGCACTAGTGTTTAGCTTCCATGGTGGCTTCACACCCGTCCTGCAGTGCTGTTTTCGTCTCCAAATCCTTAATCTAGATCTCAGCATAACATGATCAGTACCACAGTCCGCGCCTCTCATTGCTCTGGTGTCCAATGCATCCTTTATGTCTCTCTGCCTGACTATGATGTAGTCTAATAAGTGCCAGTGCTTGGATCTTGGGTGCATCCATGTCTTCTTGTGTGTGTCCTTGTGCTTAAATAGAGTGTTGGTTATTACAAGGTTGTACTCTGAACATAGTGCAAGTAGAAGTTCTCCATTAGCATTGCACTTGCCTACTCCATGACTGCCTAGCACTCCTTTCCATTTCTCGGTGTCCAAACCAACTCTGGCACTAAAATCTCCAACGAGTATCAGCCTGTCATCAGTCAGTACACGCCTGATAGTCTCACGTAAATCACTGTAGAACTCTTCCTTCACCTCCTCTGTGTTGGTCATTGTTGGGGCATATACACTGATGAGTGTGGCATACATCTTCTGCTGTAGTGAGAGTCTCATAGTCATTATCCTGTCATTGATTGGCACCGGTTCCTCATCA
Organism: Pholidichthys leucotaenia; assembly: GCA_020510985.1. Taxonomy (NCBI): domain Eukaryota; kingdom Metazoa; phylum Chordata; class Actinopteri; order Cichliformes; family Pholidichthyidae; genus Pholidichthys; species Pholidichthys leucotaenia. Next base: position 149,152,765 of record CM035849.1, on the reverse strand, counting down.
AGCATAGGTGCTATCTCCTTTCTAACTGCAAAGCCCACTCCTGCTTCTCTCCTTTCTTGAGTTGATCTCCCACTCCAAAAGAAGATGTACCCATGGGCTTCCAAGCTGTCATATCCAGGCAATTTTGTTTCACTAAGTGCAGCTATGTCTACATTGTACCTGTTCATTTCCAGGGCCACAAGCGCGGTCTGTCTTTCTGGGCGCTGTGATGTTGTTCTGTCCAACAGAGTGCATACATTCCATTCTGCTACACACAAGGTTGCTGTTTTCCTCTTCTTTTGTCTTCCTGATCCTAGCTTACTTTCGCTGCCTGTCGGAGTGTGAACAGATCAGCGCAGACCTTGTAAGCCCGGGCGACGTCTGAGCTGGTATGAGTTGCTTTTTGATTGACCATTTCATGAAACTGCTTGCAAAGTATTTGAGTACTGCTAGCTTTTGCTGGACTAGCAGCACATTCTTGGCAGATAAAGGTATTATCAGTGGCAAGGACAAGCCAAGACAAACTGACTCCAGTATCTGTTGCAGTGACTCACCAGATGATAGGTTTGTTTATCTCTGCTCTTTGTGTAGTGCATGTCACAATGCACCGACTGGCACAGTCCACCACAGACCTTGCGACAGATGTGTTTATCTGCCAGGATGTCCATCCTCACCCTGTGTAACTGGGAGTGGTCCACCACAGACCTGTGGCAGATATTGATTTTAGTTCTGCCAGGATGCCCTGTTTCACCCTCCACACCCTCGGAAGGGCGGGGATGCTGGTTGAGACGCCGACGGCCCGACCCATGAGACAGGTAGTACCGGTTTTCATGGTTATCCGGTAGCAAGCAAGCCAATGCCTGACCTGACACAAAAAAAAAAAAAAAAAAAAAAAAATAGGGGGATGTAAGTCTCAGGTAAAAGCTGCCAATTTCTGACCAAAAAAGTGGAATTTTATGGGTAAAAAGCTGCAACTTTAGCGAAAAGACAAAAGAAGGTGTAAATTTCCAACTGTTTACAACCTAAAAATGTTGCAGATATAAGATTCGAGTAAAATGCTGCAAGTTTAAGCTTTTTTTTTTTTATTTAACTGCACATTCAAGAGTAAGAAAAGTTCTAAATTCATGAGGAAAAAGATGCAAAATTATGAATAATAAAAAGCTGTAAATTTACAAGTAAGAAGCTGCACATTTCTGAGTAAAATGGCTCTAACTCTGCAGGAAAATCCTGCAAATTTATGAGAAAAATCCTCACATTTACAAAAGAATGTTTCTAATTTACATGGAAAAAGGATATGATAAATTGGCGTGTGTTGGCCATTTTTTCAAAAGACAGCTGTGAAGAGGAACTAAGCGGTGATGTTCAGAGGTGTTAAATTCTGCAGATCTGCATTAATCAGCAGGGAAAAGGAGAAGAAGAGGAATAGGTGAACCCCAGCAGCAGAAATAATCCATTTAACCCAGGACGAGTAAACACATGACACCCCATGACACCCAACAGATCACCCCCCCCCATGACATCAGTGGGAACAGCTGGGCCAAACTTCACACCTCTGTGGATTTACATGTTCCCTTCTGAGAACAATTCAAACAGAGCTGCGGCTGAGATGGAAACCAAAGGGTTAAAGGGTGACGTGGCTTTATCAGCAGCACTGATACCCCTCCAACTGACCTGCTGGCCAGGAACTAACAACTCCTCAGACCTGTTAACACAATTTTAACAACAAAAGAACATGCAAAAGAATGAAGATTCCCTTTGATTTAACAGGATAACAGTGTGAATTTTCTGATCTGTGAATGAACAGAGCAGCCATGAGTGTTTCACAGAGTCACTTATTGAATTATAATGGTTAATCTAAGTCACAATTTCAGGAAACATAAACTTCAGGGGAAACTTAAACCCATGACACATCATTTTAAATTTTGCTGATTTTTCTTTTTTTCCCGCTTCTCTTCCAGTCCTTATGGCCATTTTCTGATTGCTTTGAGTTTTTAAAACATCATTTTAAGAATAATGTTAATTGACTTAAAGTACATTTCTAACTACACTATATCATACAATATGCTATTTAACATACAATTTCATCTGATCGCATTTAGATCTTAATTTAAACAAGCAGAGTATTTGCAACCAACTTAATTAAGACTTGAACAAAAACAATCAATCTGAATACAACTGAGAGCGTTTAAGAATAAAAATCTTTGGATTCCTTAATGAAGTTATGCCTGCAGATCACCAGATCTGCAGGCAGATCATCAGATACACTCAAACATTCCAATTACCACTCATGAGACGGACCAGATTCCATACAAAATGTTAAAAAATTTCGTGCTTTGGCTTCGTCTTTAAGGGGTTGCTGTTCCAGTTAAAAGTCTCAAGTTTTGGAGAGTCAACCTTTGTATAAAACGGCCAAGTCAGTATACCACAAAAGGCTCAAAGTCGCTAAGATAATCCAGAGGTTAAACCGGCTGTTAATGTCATTTAAGCTCTTCATGGCTTCGACAACGTGGAACCGGCATTTCACTTTGAAACGGATGGCTCGAGTTATTGCAAACGAGCAAGTTTAAAACACACACTAAAGTTAAGAGTATTGCAAGAAGGAAAATAGTTTAACATAAAACACAGCTGTCTTACCTTGAAATGTCCTTTACAAATGATTGTAGTGTAGAGACTGGGTTAATCATCTCAGACTGGATGCAGAGGGTAAACAGAGAAGGACAATAGCTATGGAGATTATGGTGGGGTAGCAGGAAGAAGGAGTTGGGGGGAGAAGGGATGAATGTATTGTGATGTGAGATGTCATGCAGATGTGAGACGGGCGGCTGGTATAAAAGGAGAACCCATGGTGTATTGTGAGATTCTTTTCTGTGTATGACTGATGTGAGAGTGAATAAAATCGCCTGCTGCATAAATCAGTCTCGTTATTTACACTGTCCACACTGGTGACCCCTTGACGAATTATGGAACATGAGGCAAGAACCCCGGAGTGGGCCGGGACGGGAAGCCCCAGCGACGCGGCAAGCATCCCAGAGACGGCTGGGACGGGAACCCCCAGCAAAGCGTGCGCTGTTTCGGTCAAACTACCGAACTTTTGGCTGCACGACCCGTGGTCTTGGTTCCACCACACTGAGGCTCAGTTTGCCCTCCGGGGAATAACGGCAGACGACACGAAATATTACTATGTGGTTGCAGCGCTGGACGCTCGCACATCTCAGCAGGTAGCGAGCCTGCTCCAACAGCCTCCATCCCACGACAAATACGGGACTCTCAAAGCCATGCTGACATGGCGCTACATGCTCTCGGACTGTGAGAGAGCAGAGAGGCTCCTGAGGTGCTCCGGGTTAGGAGATGGTTCGGCGGTCGAACTGATGGAGAAGATGTTGGCATTAATGGGCACAGACGACGGGCATTTTCTGTTTGCCCACCTTTTCCTCCGGAACCTCCCAACAGAGGCGAGAGCGGTTCTTGCCAATTCGCCGTTGCTGGTTGCGCGTGACTACCGTGCACTAGCCCAGGAGGCAGATCGGATCATCCTCACCACCAGAGCCCTCACAGTGAACGCAGCGGCGTCGGAACCCAGCTAGACGACCAGCAGAGGTGAGGAGCCGGCGACGGTAGCGGCAGCGGAGGCCAGGAAGCACCAGAGAGACACGCTCTGCTTCTACCACCACCGCTTTGGAGAGAACGCACGCAGATGTGCGTCACCGTGCCAATTCAAGCGCTCGGGAAACGCCAAGGCCGGCAGTCGGTAGCAGCTGCAACTGCCGATGAAGAGAACAAGCTGCTCTATGTGACGGACTCGCGCTCGGGGAGATGGTTCCTCGTAGACACCGGAGCCCAGAGGAGCATCATCCTGCTGTCCTACGTCGACCGCCTAGCAGGACCTAGCGGCCCCGGGCTGGTAGCAGTAAACGGCTTGGGCATTAAGATTTTTGGTGAGAGAACACTGACTTTATCCCTACACGGCCGTATGTACGAGTGGACTTTTGTCATAGCGGCACAGAGTTTCCCAGTCCTGGAAGCTGATTTTCTGTGTGCACATGGGTTGCTAGTCGATGTTGCTAACGGGCGCTTGGTTAATGCACTGTCTTTTGATTCTCTCCCCTGTACAGCTCGAGTGGCCGGGCCAATAACACAAGCCAACGTCACAGCTCCAGGCGGTAAGTTCCACACACTGCTCACTCAGTTCCCAGCACTCACGGTCCCAACGTTTTCGCCGGCCATCGCTAAACACGGGGTGGAACACTTTATCACCACCATCGTGCCGCCCGTTTTCGCACGACCTCGGCGCTTGGACGCAGTTAAACTGGCCATACCGCGTGAGGAGTTTGCCAACCTGGAAAGGTTGGGCATCATCAGGCGATTGAACAGCTCATGGGCATCCCCGCTACACATGATCCCTAAGTCTGAGGGATCATGGCGACTGTGCGGAGATTTCCGCAGATTGAATAACGCCACAGTGCACGACCGCTACCCAATTCCCCATATTCAGGGTTTTTCCGTTCACCTCGCCGGAGCACACATTTTTTCTAAAATAGACCTGGTCCGCGGTTACCACCAGGTCCCAGTGCGCGCAGAGGACATACCCAAAACAGTGGTAATAACTCCGTTTGGCTTGTTTGAGTTTTTACGCATGCCCTTCGCATTAAAAGGAGCGGCACAGACGTTCCAACGCATGATGGATGCGGTGTTGCGCGATCTCCCGTTTGTGTTCATCTACCTGGATGATATCCTGGTGGCCAGTGCGTCCGAGGATGAACACGTACACTACCGTTCAAAAGTTTGGGGTCACCCAGACAATTATTTTGTGTTTTCCATGAAAAGTCACACTTATTTACCACCATGAGTTGTAAAATGAATAGAAAATATAGTCAAGACATTGACAAGGTTAGAAATAATGATTTGTATTTGAAATAATATTTTTTTCCTTCAAACTTTGCTTTCGTCAAAGAATCCTCCATTTGCAGCAATTACAGCATTGCAGACCCAACGTGATTGCACAAGGGTTTTCTAATCATCCATTAGCCTTCTGATGCAATGAGCAAAAACAGTGTACCATTAGAACACTGGAGTGATAGTTGCTGGAAATGGGCCTCTATACACCTATGTAGATATTGCACCAAAAACCAGACATTTGCAACTAGAATAGTCATTTACCACATTAGCAATGTATAGAGTGTATTTCTGATTAGTTTAAAGTTATCTTCATTGAAAAAAAGTGCTTTTCTTTCAAAAATAAGGAAATTTCTAAGTGACCCCAAACTTTTGAACGGTAGTGTAACCCACCTCACGACGGTTTTCCGGAAGTTGGAGGAGCATGGGTTAATAATCAACCCAGCGAAATGCCAGTTTGGCGTGACGGGGATTGATTTTTTGGGGCACCGAGTCTCACCGGAGGGAGCGATACCCTTGCCTGACAAAGTGCGCGCCGTGGCGAATTTTCCCCGGCCTCAGACGGTCAGGGCGCTGCAAGAATTTTTGGGGATGGTTAACTTTTATAACCGGTTCCTCCCCCGCGCAGCTCAACTCATGCAGTCATTATACGCCGCGCTCAAGAAACGGAAATCCGCGGACAGAGTCGAATGGACTCCAGAGCGGGAGCAGGCGTTCTCTGAGGTTAAAACAGCTCTGGCAAATGCCTCACTGTTGGCACACCCGGACCTGGCGGCCCGGATAGCGCTCACTACCGACGCCTCGGATGTGGCCATAGGGGCCGTCATGGAGCAACGTGTCGCCAGTTCCTGGCAGCCGCTCGCTTTTTTCAGCAGGGCTTTCCGCCACAGTGAGCGTAAATACAGCGCGTTCGACAGAGAGTTGCTGGCTCTCCACCTGGCCATACGCCACTTCCAGTTCTGGCTGGAAGGGCGCAGCTTCACCGCGTTCATGGACCACAAGCCGCTAACGTTCGTGATGGCCAAGGTTTCGGAACCATGGTCAGGCCGGCAGCAGAGACAGCTGGCCGCAATCTCGGAGTTTACGACCGATATTCAGCATGTGTCGGGTAAACTGAATGTGGTAGTGGACTGCCTCTCGTGCACAGTAGTGGCCCCGGTCTGCGTGGGGATAGATTATACAGCCATGGCCGCAGAGCAGATTGGTGATACAGACGTGCACGCGCTCCAGTCTGGACCAACAGGGTTAAGGCTGGAGAGCAGAGTACTGCAAGATGGTAAGCCCCCCCCCTAATCTGCGACGTCTCCACGGGATGCCTGTGCCCAGTGATCCCACTCGCTTGGCACCGCCGCGTGTTTGAGTCAGTTCACACTCTGGCGCACCCAGGAGTGCGCTCGTCAGTCAAAATGGTGGGAGCAAAGTTCGTGTGGCCAGGCCTGCGCAAACAAGTGAAAGAGTGGGCTGCAGCCTGTGTAGCGTGCCAACGAGCCAAAGTACACAGACACACGAAGGCTCCTTTGGAGCAGTTTCGTATTCCGGCTAAGAGGTTCGACCATGTTCACGTGGACCTCGTGGACCCCCTCCCGCCATTGCAGGGGTGCACGCACCTTCTGACAGTGGTGGACCGCACCCCACGCTGGCTAGAAGCAGTCCCGCTGGCGGCAACCACGTCCATGGACGTGGCGCACGCTTTTTTGATGACATGGGTGGCACGTTTTGGAATCCCGTCGGACATCACGTCCGATAGGGGCCCTCAGTTTGTTTCAGACCTCTGGTCTGCGATGGCCCATAGCCTGGGTGTTGCAATTCATCGCACAACTGCGTACAACCCACAGGCCAGTGGGTTATGCGAGCGTTTTCATAGGTCACTGAAAGCAGCGCTCCGGGCTTTGCTGACGGATGCAAATTGGGTAGACCGGTTGCCGTGGGTTTTATTGGGGTTGCGTTCCGCACCAAAAGAGGATTTAGAAGCTTCCCCGGCGGAGCTTGTTTTTTCTCAGCCACTGCGGCTGCCCGGGGAATTTTTGCCAGATAATCCCACGCCGGACAACTGCCCATCTCAGCGTTTGCAGCATAGTGCAGACACAGGCACGCTGCCCGGCCCGGCCCACCACTGTTTTCCACGTGCTTTTGTGCCAAAAACTCTGAAGAACGCAGCGCTCGTGTTTGTCAGGCACGATGCCCACCGCCCTCCATTGTGCCCACCCTACGATGGTCCGTTCAGAGTGCTGGAAACAGGGGACAAACATTTTTTGTTAGACTTGGGGGGTCGTTAGGAGAAAATATGCATAGACAGACTTAAGCCCGCCTTTGTGGTGGCGGACGAGCAAGTGCTGTTGGATCAGGCCCCTCGGTGCGGAAGACCCCCACTGAGAGCTCCCCAAGTAAACGATTCATCAGAGCAGCCACACAGGCAAGTCGAAGGGTTCACCCCCCTCGTCATGGCCCACCCGCATACAGACACAGCCCCCCTCCAGCACAGCAGCGCCGTGGAGGCGGTAAACCCCCGTTACAGCAGATATGGGAGGAGACTGAAGCCAAAAGGACGTGAGGACTGAAACTCGGTCTGAGATTCTGGGGGGGCGGTGTAGAGACTGGGTTAATCATCTCAGACTGGATGCAGAGGGTAAACAGAGAAGGACAGTAGCTATGGAGATTATGGTGGGGTAGCAGGAAGAAGGAGCTGGGGGGAGAAGGGATGAATGTATTGTGATGTGAGATGTCATGCAGATGTGAGATGGATGGTTGGTATAAAAGGAGAACCCATGGTGTATTGTGATTCTTTTCTGTGTATGACTGATGTGAGAGTGAATAAAATCGTCTGCTGCATAAATCAGTCTCGTTATTTACACTTTCCACAGTAGCATAGTTGTTGCATTTCAGAAATTGCTCATCTGCTGGGATTTTCTACATATCGTAAAGATGCTGGTGGCATAAGAGGAGGAATAAACCTGGCCAACCCAACTATGTTTAAGTTTGTGGTGTCCATTGTCATCCAGGTGTGATTCCTGTAATAAAGCCACATCTACTCTTTCCCTTTTCAATAAAGCATAAACCTTTCTCTGCTTCACATTCCCCTTCAAGCCCCTCACATTCCACGAACAAAGTTTAATCCTATTAGAAGACATTAAGATTTATGAACCCCGTAAAGACAAATAAATATGTCTCCAGCACCCTATTTTGCACATGTGAAACTTTTGCACAGTTGGCATGATATAATGTACAGATAATACAGATCTTAACATGGCAGACCATTGCTGAGTACAAAACACACACCAGAACACAAAACCGAAACAAGAAGTACACAGAACTTTTTTTTTTTTTTTTTGTTACTTATTTGTACCCGTAGGTAGACTTGGTTTGCAGTCTGGTGACAAGCCACCGGCTGCTGGTCGCTGCGTGCGCGAGCGCCCTAAACCTACATGTTTTTGGTACCAAAAACAGGTAACTGTACCAAAACAAAGTAAATAATAAGTGGGATCCTTCCCCAGATTGCAGGGGGATTGCTATTCTTCAAGGCACTTACTAAAGGGCCAAAAATGCCTCAAAAAAAAAAAAAAAAAAGAGAGAGAGAGAGAGAGAAGGAGGCAGAGCCTGCAGATAATTTACTCCTTTCATGAGTGCGCACGGCAAAAAAAAAAAAAAAAAAAAAAAAAAAGAGGAAAAAAGAAGCAAGTGATAACCTAGATGACAGGGAGCTACTGAAACACCCCTTAATATTAAAGATAAACAATACGTTTGAGTTTAAGTCATATTCGATATGGAATTTTCACTTTAAATGGTTGGATTCACGGGTTGACATATGCATATTAAACACAAAGAGCCGTGCCCATTATTTAAACCACACATCAGACACAGAGAGTCATAATAAGGCACAACATCCTTTTAACCAAACTTACTCAGTTTAATTTTTAGAACATGCTCTCAAATGGATGAAATCCTATTTAACTGACAGACAGCAACGTGTAATGGTCAACAGTGTCAAGTCATCATATTTAAAATATAAAATGGGTGTCCCACCAGGCTCCATACTTGGACCAATATTATTCTCCTTATACATAAAGGATTTACCAAATGCATGCAGAAACATTCATATACAAATGTATACAGATGACCCGGTAATATTCACACTTGCAAAAAACACACAAAAAGCCGCCTGTATTCTTACAACAGTGATGACCCAAATCCATGACTGGCTGAATAATTCATGTCTCCTACTAAGCACTAAAAAAACTGCATGATGTTTACCTGTCATATGGCTCAAGAAGTCAAGGCGCATTTTAAAAGAAGAGCCTGACTTCAGAAGTTTGCAGCAAGTAGTGATGGCAAAGTCAAAACAGTGTTTTAGTACGTACCAAAACCTAGGTGGAACTTCTGAATCGAACCACTGTTCTGAGGTCTGTATCAGAAAGAGGATGTCATGTGACATTACGTCACCGACTGTTTTGAAATGTCACAGTTGTTTTATATCAGTGAAACAAGTGAATATGCGGTGATTTTGTTATACCGTTTCTAAAATGGAATAATAAATAAAATACTACCATTACACAATATGAAAATGCCTATTCTATGCACAATATATGCATTATATATATACTTTATATGTAAAATACTAATTTCTCGTGTCCTTGCCTGATTGGCTGCTGATTCATCACCCCACATGCCTAAAGCATTTAAAAGCTCCTCTAAAGTGCAGTTTGTTTGCGAAGTCTTGCCTCTCTGAGTGTCTTGTATTGAGCGTGCTTTTGGATTTACACTATTTGGAAATGGATGGGGGTAGAAAGCGTCCGCTTTCTACCTCCACAGACAGCTGATCCCAGTGATCCCAGCATCAGCTGTCTGGGATCACTTCAACCTTCTTGAGTGGAAAAAAAGTTAAATGTATGCATTGTATGCAACATCTTGCATTTTGTAATAATACAACTATGTGGAGACACCTATGAACAAAACATCCTGATGCCTGCATTCCAAGCACAACACAACCTGAATCAAGCCATGCTCAGCATAGTGTTTATTGTAGGTATTCATGGCCTTTTAATACACATACAAGTATACATTTATTATTTATACACCTTTATTATTATTTACAGAAAATATAATTATGCATTTGATCACTAAAAGAAGCCATAAGTAGGCAACCCAGACACCCACTATGCTCAGAATGATTGAATGAGGTAGTATTAGTTTGATTCTCATTTATTGTTATGTAACTTGTCTGTCTGTCTGTTTATCTATCTATCAATCGAGGTTCAGCGCTATCTCTCAGCCCCATACTTGCCCAGACGAGATGACCCTCAAGATTATTGGAAACAACATGCCGCTATATTCCCTCACCTGTTCCAGCTGGGCAGTGAGGAGTGGCGACCCCTGCCCTGTATTAGCTTTGTAAAGCGACCGAGATGTGGTCGCTCGCCTCATAGGCAACCAAATAATAATAATAATGTTCCAGCAGGCCAAGACATATTTCTCCATTCCAGCCCCATCAGTCCCTTGTGAGAGAATATTCTCAAAAGCAGGAGAGATTTTAAACAAGAGGAGAAACCGTCTAAGTTCGAGCACTGTTGAACAGATTGTTTTTCTGAATAAAAATACTTGAATGTACACAATCACCCTCTACAAATACTGACTGATGTCTATGTTGTACACAAGCAGCCCCTTCAAATACTAAATAATTCATACAAATAATACTATAAACCCAAACAAAACACAAAACTTTAAAAGATAAAAACACACACGAAAACACTTGACTGTTTAAGTGTAGTATTATAACATTTGGCCACCAGATGTTGCTGTGGGGAGATGTTTCAAATGTTCCGAAAGATCAATTCTTTTTCTGGATCAATTGTTTTAAATGAGTCGATCTCTCGAACGTTCCATTTCTGCCATCACTAGCAGCAAGCAATTTTTCTGTTTAGTTCAGACACTGTGTGACAACCATCACCCAACAATATACAAATGAAGACTGACTGCTTATACAGTACACCCAGTGAGATAATTAACCTGATTGGAGCATACCATTATTCACAGATAAAAAGATAAATATACACACTTTAAATATACCCCAGCAATGACTTAAAACTGTCATTAAGCATATAGACTATCTACACAGTATTTACAAAACTCAGACATTACAAATAAACACCCATGAATAATATATACAAATATTTACATTTAAATATGACACCAAACTCCCTCTTCCATCTACTGCATGTTTTTACCGTCCTGGAACCATTTATTAGGTGCCCGAGCTCCCATGGAATCTTTTGCTCAAGACACCAGCAGGAAGTATGCTGGCAGAGGTAAGTGGTTTTGTTTCACTCAATTTAGTAATGGCCAAATGAGGCTTTCTGGAGGACTTGAGGCCTTTCATCAAAATGGCTCATATAGGCGAGGCCTCATGTGGGACTTCATTTTCTCTACCAGGCCATCTAGTGGACAAAACATATACAACATGCTGATTTTTACAAGGGTATTATTGGTTTAATGTGCATTTTTTCATTCCAATAAATGCACTGTCTAAGAAATATCAGTGATCATAAGGCAAAAAAATAATAAAACTGAGGTGGCTACAGTGAATGTGTCTGTGTTACTTGGTGTGCTTGTACTACTTATCCATTTTTATTAAGAAATAATAAATTTTCAACAGTCTTATACTGTCCCAGTATATTCAACTCTGGCCTTATTCTCATGCAGGACACAATGGCAATAGTGCCTCAGCATAATGACGTGCAATAATGATCCAAGCTCTTTGAAACAACAAGACACTTCACCTTGCAAATAAAAATGAAATTAAAAGAATGACACAGCTGGGATTCGAACCCAGGTCTCCCACTTGCAAAACAAATGCATTGCCACTAAGCTATAACCTCAATAAGAGGAATTAGCCACTATTTGTTAAAAATACATCAATAAGAGAAACACAAACTTTTCCCAAACGGGAGAAGTCTGTGTTTTTGGTGCTGGCTCCATCTGAAAATTGGCTGTGACAAATCCCTTACACAGTCAAACATGACAACAAAAAACGTGAGGGACGGGGACTTCCATTGGGTATCGCTGCTCTCTTTATTTCATGTTGTGTGCAAAATCATGAACAGCTTCCTGACCAAGTCACGTGGTCTGACATCAACACATACGTCACAATGCACGCCTTGAAACACACCTCGCCAAATATTTCCTGGGTAAGATCGGAGCACCGGTGCCTGCCTTCCCATCACTAACTCAATTAACTTTAATGTTAGCATTAGTGTTTTACCACAGTTATTACTTAGCAATTTAAATACACAACAGAATAATGTTAAACTCCTTTTATCTCACAGGTGGATTTGAACTCAACAGGAGAGACAGATGTCCAACTCCCACTATCACCCCAGCATAAACAGCAAACAGCATTTTTATTAATGACTTGCCTTTACACTGCTCAGCTGCAACATGCCAACTTTATGCAGATGATGCAGTTATTTACACAGCTGCCAAGACTCCAGCACAGGCTGCAGATGTACTGTCTACAAGTATGGTTGATGTCCAAGAGTGGCTCCTCAAGAACCATCTATTGCTGAACCTTCAGAAAACAGTCTCAATGTGCTTTTCAATCAAAAAATGTAACCTGCAACATTTTAAAGTTAATATACATGATCATGACATCAGTTTAGCTACAGAATTCAAATACCTTGGCATTGTACTAGACCCTCAACTCAAATTTAATCTTCATATAAAGAAAATTTCAAAAACAGTAAAAAAAAATCTGAACTGCTTTAAATTAATTAGATATTACATACCTTACGAAGCAGCTGCACTGTTTATGCATTCTATGGTTTTTTCTCATATATCATACTGTTTGACAGTCTGGGCTCAAGCAGCCCCTTCCACAATAAGACATATAGGTTCATTATATAATCAAACCCTAAAAATCTTGGACAAAAAGCCCATTAGGTGGCATCACTGTAATGTTTTAAAAAAATACAACCTATTGAGTTTTGAGAGCTTCATTGACCTCTGTTTTCTGAAATTAACGTTCAAATGTTTCCATAAATCAGCACCAAAGCCACTTGCTGGTTTCGTCCAAAGACAGGACAGCAGCAGAGCCACCAGGAGTTCTGTTAACAATAACTGTAAAATATTCCACCGCAGAACCACATTTGGACAAACAGCTTTCTCTATAAAGGGCAGTCACATCTGGAACACAATGCCAAATGTAATTAAAATAATAACGGACTTTAAAACATTCACTAAAAAGGTTAAAAACTGGCTGAAAAATAAACAAGAATGTACTCATGTATGAATTAATTGTCTGCAAAGTGAGAGCGAATGAAGGGAAGGAATAAATGTGTTTGTTTATAGTGAGTGACGAAGGGAGGGAGGCCTGAAATAGGCAAATGTGAGTTATGTTATATGTGTTAAATGTGAGTCAGGCTGTTATATTTGTGTATTTATAATATTTATAATATTTATGTTAAATGTGAGTCAGGCTGTTATATTTGTGTATTTATAATATTTATAATATTTATAATTGTGTATTTATAATCTTTCTGCATTGATGTATGTGGTTATTGTGTATTTTTTTTTTCTTTACTTGATTCTCTTTTCTAAAGCCCATCCAGGGACAAGAGTTGCAAATTAGCTAATAGCTATACACTCTATGTGCAACACATCAGATTGATTGTCTTTGATTAATTGTCTATGTTTATTGCACTGTCCCTGTCAAATAAACTAATCTATCTATCTATCAAACATAGCCAACAAATAAATAAATAACATGTACAACTTCCAACCATCTGTATTCTTATAGGTTGAAATGTGTTTTAGTATTTTGAAGTTATGGGTTTTTTTTTTAACCTTGCATGTACAATATGCCATCTAACTAGAGAGTCCATACAGGTAACGGCAGTCTGCTGTTACATCCCCCCCCGCTCCCAAGAGTACAGTACTTTAGGGCTCATGTACTCTGGGAAGGCTGTCTGCCACAAGGTTGGCTTTCCCTACCATGTAATGAACTGTAAAGTCATAGGGTTGCAGGGACAGATACCATCCTGTGAGACAGGTGTCAGAGTCTTTCATCCTGTATAGCCACTTTAGGGCCTGGTGATCTGTCTCTAGAGTGAATTGACGACCAAGCAGATAGTATCTCAATGATTCAATGACCCACTTCATGGCGAGACACTCCTTCTCTACTGTAGAGTATCTGGTCTCCCGGTCAGAATCAGAATCAGAATCAGAATCAGGTTTATTGCCATTGTTCATGTAGTACACAAACTAGGAATTTGTCTCGGTACAATGCTGCAACATTAAACATGATAAGATAAGAGAAATAAACTATACATGTAATAAAGTGTAGGATAAGATTAAGTGATACTGGTCAACAGTTAAAATATATATTAGCCAGCAGCAGATACTGTGGAGAACTATATAGTGCAGTCGGTAATGCAGGAAGAAAACAGTGATGATTGACATGAGTCTGGTTGAGCTGCTGTACATGGTGCACGAGAGTCAATAAGTCACTTAGTGTTCAGCAGTCTAATGGCAGAGGGGAAGAAGCTGTTCATGTGACGGGAGGTTTTAGTCTGGATGGACCGAAGTCTTCTACCAGAGGGGAGGGGGGCAAACAGTACGTGACCAGGGTGTGAGGGATCGGCTATGATCCGGCCAGCACGCCTCCGGGTCCTGGAGATGTACAGATCCTGGAGAGATGGGAGCTTGCAGCCGATCACCTTCTCAGCAGTGCGCACGACGCGCTGCAGCCTTAGTCTGTCCCTGGCAGTGGCTCCTGCGTACCACACGGTTATGGAGGTGGTGAGGATGGACTCGATGATGGCTGTGTAGAACTGCACTAACATCTTGGTGGGTAGCTTGAGCTTCCTCAGCTGCCGCAGGAAGAACATCCTCTGCTGGGCTTTTTTGATGAGTGAGCTGATGGTCAGCTCCCATTTGAGGTCCCTGGTGATGGTAGTGCCTAGGAAGCGGAAGGAATCAGCAGTGGTGATGGGAGAGCCTGAGAGGGTGAGGGGGGGCAGAGGAGTAGTGACTTTCCTGAAGTCTACAATCATCTCCACTGTCTTCAGAGCGTTCAGCTGCAGGTTGTTATTGCTGCACCAGGACGCCAGCTGGGCCACCTCTCTCCTGTAGGCGGACTCGTCGCCGTTGGAGATGAGCCCGATGAGGGTGGTGTCGTCCGCAAACTTGATCAACTTGACAGACTGGTGGCTGGAGGTGCAGGAGTTGGTGTAAAGGGAGAAGAGTAGGGGGGAAAGTACACAGCCCTGGGGTGATCCGGTGCTGATGCTAGTATAGTCTGAGACAGTCTTTCCCAGCCGCACATGCTGCCTCCGGTCCGTCAGGAAGTCGATGATCCACCTGCAGAGGGAGTCAGGCACGTTGAGCAGGGACAGCTTGTCCCGGAGCAGAGCGGGGCGGATGGTGTTGAATGCGGAGCTGAAGTCCACAAACAGGATCCTGGCGTAGGTTCCCGGGGAGTCCAGGTGCTGCAGGATGGAGTGGAGGGCCAGGTTGACTGCATCGTCTACAGACCTGTTGGCTCGGTAGGCAAACTGCAGCGGGTCCAGGAGAGGGGTGGTGATGGACTTGAGGTGGGACAGGACCAGGCGCTCAAAGGACTTCATGACTACAGAGGTGAGCGCTACAGGTCTGTAGTCATTAAGTCCAGTGATCCGTGGCTTCTTGGGGACAGGGATGATGGTGGAGGATTTGAGGCAGGACGGCACGTGGCATAACTTAAGGGAGGTGTTAAAAATGTCTGTGAATACAGGAGCCAGCTGTTTCGCACAGAGTCTCAGGGTGGAGGGAGACACGCCGTCTGGGCCGGGGGCCTTGCGCGGGTTCAGTCTGGAGAACTGTTTGAGCACATCCTGCTCACTGATGATAAGGGGAGGGGGAGAGGAGGGGGGGGTGCCTTAAATGAAGTAGCGAATGTGGAGGCTGTGGAGCTGGAGGGAGGGGGGGAGTTGGACACAGATGACGAGGTGTCAAAACGGGCATAGTGTTGGGACAGTCTTTGACAAAGGGCTTTGTCATCCTGACCTTTAGGAGCCTTAGGTCGATAGTTGGTGATTTGCCTCAGTCCTCTCCACACGGAAGCCGAATCATTAGCAGTGAACTGCTGCTGGAGTCTCTCTGAGTATAGAGATTTAGCCCTCTTCAGCTCTCTGTTAAACCGGTATTTAACCTCCCTGTAGCAGTCCCTGTCTCCACTTTTCAGCGCTGCTTCCTTCTCCTTCCTGATCTGTCTGAGCTTAGCTGTGAACCAGGGTTTGTCATTAGAGTAACTCACCCTGGTGCGTGATGGAAGAATGTTCTCTTCACAAAAGTGGATATATGAGTTCACAGTGTCCATGTACTCATCCAGATCATGCGTGGCTCCTTTAAGCATGCCCCAGTCAGATATTTCCATGCACGTTTCCAGCTTCTCCTCAGCATCACTGGTCCGTATCTTCGTAGTGCTCACAACAGGTTTAGTGAGCTTCAATCTCTGTCTGTATGTGGGAATGAGGTGAACCATCACGTGATCAGATAATCCCAGCGCAGCTCGAGGGACAGCGCGATATGCGTCTTTTACTGTGGTGTAACAGTGATCCAGTGTGTTTAATCCTCTGGTGGGGCATTTAATAAACTGTTTGTAGCGGGGGAGATCGTGGCTCAGATTGCACTGATTAAAGTCGCCAGCCACAATAATCAGCGAGTCTGGAAAACTCCGCTCTGTGTGTTGAATGTGATCCGCGAGCACGCGCTGAGCTTCGCGCGTGTCCGCGTCGGGAGGGGCGTACACAGCGATCATTATGAAAGAAGCAAACTCCCGCGGGGAATAGAAGGGCTGCAGGTCCTGCAGTTTATGGCTCAAGAACAGCACTGGGTGCCTCTCTCCCTTCACCTCCTGCAGAAGTACTGCAGGAACGTCAGTGAGAGCAGTGATACCCAATGGAAGTCCCCGTCCCTCACGTTTTTTGTTGTCATGTTTGACTGTGAACGTCAGTGACTCAGGAACGTCACTCGTGGTAACGTATTGTCACTTCCTGTATTGCTGTCTGTCCGTGTGGTTTGCTCTCCTCACTCTCCTGAGGTTTTTGCTTTTAATTGTATTTTAACCGCTTTTTTTTCCATCTACCGTTAGTTCTCACTTCTGTTTATCAAGCCTCTTGCACCTGTTTGCGCTCTCCATGTCACCTAATCACCCTCTTTAGCCTTCTGTTCACCTTTCATCGGTGTTTTTGTTAGCTTCAGGCTAGCCACTAGCTATGGCTACTAGCTCTCCTTCCTCTCCTCCTCTGGTGTGCGCTCTCTGTCAGATGTTAAGCTACACCTCTGCCTCTTTTAGTGATAACGGTAAATGTAATAAATGTTGTCTTTTTGAGGTGCTCGAGGCGAGGTTGTCTGATTTGGAATCCCGGCTCCACTGCATTGAAACATCGTCTGTGCCAGTTACTCTCGACGGATGACCCCTAGCTGCAGCGGAGCTAGCTAGCATAGGCCCTGTTAGCGGTCCTACGGCTCTCCTCAGCAGCGAGGAGACTGGGTGGGTGATGGTGAGAAGGAAGCCTAGTTGCAAAGCCTCGGTACACCACCAACCTGTTCACCTTTCTAATCGTTTTTCCCCGCTCAGCGACACACCCGCTGAGGAAAAAACTCTGATCATTGGCGACTCTGTAGTCAGAAACGTGAACCTAGAGACTCCAGCGGCCATAGTCAAATGCATTCCTGGGGCCAGAGCAGGCGACATTGAGTCAAATTTGGAAATGCTGGCTAAAAGTAACTGTAAATACTCCACAATTGTTATCCACGCCGGCATTAATTGTGGCTTATATTAATCATATATTCCATACCTACATATGTATAGACATATTAGAATGTTTAGTGATTACATATGTGGAATGACCTCACGCCTATGAACAGGACAAGAGGTCTCAACCGCCAGCGAGGATCAAAGAGCAGACAGAGTCGCAGCGGTGGAGACCGGATCGATCTCCCTGACCACCCAGGGTCAGGTGGAGGAGACGGAGGACAATGGAGGGGGGATTATGTTAATGCGGGATGTCAGCTTTGATATGCAATGTCTTTTGTTGAGTGTGGGTATAAGTATGAAGGTCTGACTGCGCTCGACCTCTTATTCTGCTTCTGCACCGAGATGAGACATGTTAGGGAGGTGAAGCTGATATTAAACTTTGATTTATAAAGTCACATCGCTTCTTCATTTCTAACTCCCTACACTGGTGACCCCGACATGAGGATGGAACAGAGACGTTCTCCCGCGATTAACTCATCAGAGGCGACCCAGGCAAGCGCCGGCGCCCATGCAGACAGGGGAACGGATGGAGGACGTTCCCCCACGGCAGAAGCTACAGAGAGGGCTCAACTGAGCACCATCCCCAGCCCCGCCGTGAGAGCAGAAGAAAGGCGCTCTCACCCAGCGGACACATCAGGGACGGCCCACACAAGCGCCGTCACCGTCAAGCTGCCAGAATTCTGGCAAGACGACCCGAGCTCGTGGTTCCAGCAAGCTGAGGCTCAGTTTGCACTAGCGGGCATAACAGCGGACGAGACAAAATTTTATCACATCGTCGCCAAACTCGACGCTGCCACGTCAAGATGTGCGTGGAGCATAATCCAACAGCCGCCTGCCCATGACAAATACAAAGAACTTAAGGCGACCATCGTCGAGAACTTCGTCCCCTCAGCCGAGGAGAGAGCAGAGAAGATCCTGGCGATCTACGGCCACAGAGGATGCAGACCCAAGGCCCTCATGGAGGACATGCTGCAGCTTAAAGAAGAGGACAACGACAACTTCCTCTTCCAACATATCTTCCTCAGCACTCTGCCGCCACACATGAGAGGGACACTGGTCAACATGTGGTGCAGCACCCAGCAGGACTTCCGCGCACTTCCCCGAGAAGCGCAGCGGCTCATCAACGCCTGCGGCGAACAGATGGCCACAGCAGCATCCACAGATCTCAGCGCGGAAGCCCAGAGCAGCGGAGAACCACAGACAACCGAGCAGAGCCCGCCCACCATGGCGGCAACACGACCAAGGCGCAGCAGGCGGAACAACCTCTGCTATTACCACCACCGTTTCGCCGAGAGGGCGTACAAATGCGTGCCCCCCTGCAAATTCAAAAGTTCGGGAAACGCCAAAGCCGAGAACCGTTAACAGCTGCGGCTCTCAGCGAGACAAATAAGCTGCTTTATGTGACTGACGGACACACCGGGAGACAGCTCCTGATCGACACCGGAGCTCAGCTGAGTTTTATCACCCCTTCCCACGCAGACCGGGCCATGGGTCCCCGGGGAAATGGAGCGATGGCAGCCAACGGCTCGATCATCGACACTTTCGGTGAAAGGAACCTGCTTCTTTGCATCCACGGCCGCAACTATAGATGGACATTTATTGTAGCGGCGGTGAGTTTTAACTTGTTGGGCGCTGATTTTTTGTGGGCACATGGGTTGTTAGTCGATCTAGCAAATAGGCGCTTGGTTAATGCACTGTCATTTTCTTCTATCCCCTGCTCAGCTCGAGTTTCTCCACCACCCGTGCAGGCCAGTGTCACAACAGCAGGAGGTAAGTTTGACCAACTCCTCACCCAATTTCCAGCACTCACAGTTCCAAAATTTTCAGCAACAGTAGCGAAACACGGGGTTGAACACTTCATCCCCACAACAGGCCCACCCGTGTTCGCCAAAGCTTGGCGCTTAGACGCGACCAAGCTCGCCATAGCACGGGACGAGTTTACCACCCTGGAAAAATTAGGCATTATTAGATGCTTGAAAAGCCCCTGGGCATCGCCACTCCACATGGTCCCGAAAACCGACGGTTCTTGGAGACCTTGCGGCGATTACCGCAGATTAAACAATGCGACAGCGCATGACCGCTACCCAATTCCTCACATCCAAGATTTTTCACTACATCTGGCGGGTGCGCGCATTTTTTCTAAAATAGACCTGGTCCGCGGCTATCACCAAGTCCCCGTTCGAGCGGAAGACATTCCTAAAACGGCTGTAATAACCCCTTTCGGTCTTTTTGAATTTTTGCGGATGCCGTTCGGCCTCAAAGGCGCTGCTCAAACCTTTCAGCGTATGATGGATGCGGTATTACACGACCTCCCCTTCGTGTTCGTCTACCTCGACGATATGCTGGTAGCCAGCCCGTCAGAGGAAGAACACGAACAACACCTCACTACAGTTTTTCAGAGACTAGAAGAGCACGGGTTAATAATCAACCCAGCCAAATGCAAATTCGGCGTGTCACAAATTGATTTTTTGGGACACAGAGTTTCACCGAAGGGGGCAGTCCCACTGCCAGACAAAGTCCGCGCGGTAAAAAATTTTCCACGACCACAAATGGTCAAATCGCTGCAAGAATTTTTGGGAATGGTGAATTTTTACAACCGTTTCCTCCCCTGCGCAGCTCAACTCATGCCGCCCCTGTATGCCGTGCTCAGAAAACAAAAGCCTTCCAACGCGGTCGAATGGACCCCGGAGCACGAACACGCCTTCGCGGAAGTAAAAAGTGCTCTAGCGAATGCCAAATTGTTGGTTCACCCCGATCCCTCGGCCCGCATAGCGTTAACCACAGATGCTTCAGACCTGGCCATAGGGGCAGTCGTTGGCGGAACCTGGCAACCTTTAGCATTTTTTAGCAAATCTTTAAACCAAACCGAGTGTAAATACAGCACTTTTGACAGGGAGCTGCTAGCGCTTCATTTATCCATCCGCCACTTCCAGTTCTGGTTAGAAGGGCGGCGCTTCACGGCTTTTGTAGACCACAAACCGCTCACTTTTGCGATGGCTAAAATTTCAGAACCATGGTCAGGCAGGCAACAAAGACAGCTAGCAGCAATTTCAGAGTTCACCACAGACATTCGACATGTGGCAGGCAAACTTAACGTGGTAGCAGACTGCCTCTCTCGCGCTGTGACATCGCCAGAGCACGAGGAGACAGATTATATTACCTCAGCCGCAGAACTCTTCGCCAACGCGGACACGTACGCGGCCCCAATTCACGTAGGGATAGATTACGCAGCCATGGCAGAGGAACAAAGCAGCGACGCGGACGTGGGCGCGCTCCTGTCTGGACCAACAGGGTTAAGACTGGAGGAAAGGGGTTTACGTGACGGTGTACCCCCCCTAATCTGCGACGTTTCAACCGGCCGACCTCGCCTGGTAGTCCCAGCTGCATGGCGCCGCCGCATTTTCGACTTGGTTCACTCCCTCGCGCACCCAGGGGTGCGCGCCTCAGTTAAAATGGTCGCAGAAAAGTTTGTTTGGCCGGGCCTGCGCAAAAATGTAAAGGAATGGGCAAAAACTTGCATGTCTTGTCAGCGCGCCAAAATACACAAACACACAAAAGCTCCTCTAGAGCCTTTTCGAATCCCAGCCAGAAGGTTTGACCACGTTCATGTCGACCTCGTGGGACCACTACCTTCGTCTCAGGGTTTCACACACCTGTTAACAATGATAGACCGTACTACGCGCTGGCCTGAGGCGGTCCCTTTGGCGTCAACTACAGCTGTGGAAGTCGCTCGCGTTTTTTTAACAAACTGGGTGGCACGTTTCAGCGTCCCATCGGACATCACGTCCGATAGGGGGCCTCAATTTGTCTCAGAGCTTTGGTCAGCCATGGCCAGCAGCTTAGGGGCGACAATTCACCGCACCACCGCATATCACCCTCAGGCTAATGGGTTATGCGAGCGTTTTCACAGATCTTTAAAGGTCGCCCTCAGGGCCTCACTAACGGATACAGATTGGGTGAATAAACTTCCCTGGATTTTATTAAGGTTGCGCTCTGCGCCTAAAGAGGATCTAGACGCCTCCCCAGCAGAATTAGTTTTTGCACAACCTCTCAGACTCCCAGGTGAGTTTTTACCAGAGAACCCAGAGCCCGGGCATCTTCCAGCCCTGAGGCCTTTAGGCAGCACCGGACCAGACACTCTCCCCGGACCGGCACATCACTCTTTTCCACGGGTCTTTGTCCCCCAAGCTTTAAAAAACGCCGAGTTCGTTTTTGTTAGGCACAAAGCTTTAAAATCAACCCTCCGTCCACCATACGACGGACCATTCAGAGTGCTGGAACCTGGTGATAAGCATTTTGTGCTTGATTTAGGGGACAGAAAAGAAACAGTCAGCAATGACAGGCTTAAACCTGCCTTCTTGTTGAGAGACGAACCTGCACGGGTGGCGAGAGCACCTCAGCGGGGTAGACCCCCCAAGAAAAAAAACTCAGCCCCCCTGCAGGGAACAAATAACCATTCTCCTCCCCAAGCTGCAGATTCCTTACAGGAGGGTCCCACCACAACGCCAAAGCGGACCCACAGCAGATTCGGGAGAAGATTAAAACCCAGACGGCACAGGGACTGATACAAATTGACCAAGAGTTGTTAACTATGTTATCAGATTGTGCCGTGACAGTTTTAAGGCTGATTTGTGATATTACTATACTGTTGTTGTTACCACTGAATTCTCTACAGGAGCATGACTGCTGGAAAGATTTTTCCTCGTTTTCCCTGTCAAGAGGTTTAACAGTATAATATGTCATAGAGATTATCTTAAACTGTAAACTTAATTTGATTGTCCTTTTCTTAGTCGTTTGGGGGGCGGGGCTGTGGCTTATATTAATCATATATTCCATACCTACATATGTATAGACATATTAGAATGTTTAGTGATTACATATGTGGAATGACTTCATGCCTATGAACAGGACAAGAGGTCTCAACCGCCAGTGAGGATCAAAGAGCAGACAGAGTCGCAGCGGTGGAGACCGGATCGATCTCCCTGACCACCCAGGGTCAGGTGGAGGAGACAGAGGACAATGGAGGGGGGATTATGTTAATGCGGGATGTCAGCTTTGATATGCAATGTCTTTTGTTGAGTGTAGGTATAAGTATGAAGGTCTGACTGCGCTCGACCTCTTATTCTGCTTCTGCACCGAGATGAGACATGTTAGGGAGGTGAAGCTGATATTAAACTTTGATTTATAAAGTCACATCGCTTCTTCATTTCTAACTCCCTACATTAATGACATCCGTCTCCGGCAGTCGGAAGTAATGAAACTTAATGTAGAATCGGTGTGTGACTTTGCCAAAACAATGTAGTATTCTCTGGGTCCCTCCCCAATCTGACCAGTGATGACATGTTTAGCCGCTCGTCATCCTTCAACCGCTGGCTGTCTGTGTGGTGTCCTGCAAAGAATGTGGGCTACATAGACAATTGGCGCACATTTTGGGGAAAACCTGGTCTTTTGAGACGAGACAGCATCCATCCCACTTTGGATGGTGCTTCTCATTTATCTAACAATCTGGCATCTTTTTTATCCAAATTTCCAAAACATTGACAACTCAGAGCTGGGACCAGGAAGCAGAGTTGCAGTCTTACACGCCTCTCTGCAGCTCCTCTTCATCCGCCACCCCTCAACTTAGCCCCTGTCTTCCCCATCAGAGAATCATTGTCTGCTCCCTCCAAAGCAAATAAAAATATAATATATAAGCATCCCAAAGTGATTAAGCAAAAAGTTGGTAAAACTCAAATTAAACACAAAGCCTCTAAATTGAATGATTTGGCCTCTGTTCCTCCTCATAATTTAAAAATTAAATGCGGTTTGTTAAATATTAGGTCTCTAACTCCCAAGTCTCTGTTAGTCCATGATCTGTTAATTGATCATCAGATTGATTTAATATCCCTTACAGAGACTTGGTTAGGACAAGAGGATTATGTTGGTTTAAATGAATCAACTCCCTCTGGTTATTTAAACTGTCAAAATCCCAGAAGTTCTGGTCGTGGAGGAGGAGTAGCAACAACTTACCATTCCAAATTACTAGTTAATGTAAAGCAAAAATCATGTTATAATTCCTTTGAGGGCCTGGTCCTCAGTATTGGGCACTTTAGCAATTTTAGGCAAAACCCAATTTTATTTGCCATAGTTTATTGTCCTCCATCAACCTACTCAGAATTTTTATCCAAATTTGCTGATTTCTTAGCTGATTTATTGCTGAAATCAAATAGAATAATTATAGTAGGGGACTTTAATATACATGTAGATGTAGATAGTGACTACCTTAATGTGGCATTTAATTCAATATTAGACTCGATTGGGTTTTCTCAGAAAGTAAGAAATTCTACTCATTATCTCCACCATACGTTGGACCTTGTGCTGACATATGGCATAGAAATAAAAAATCTGGTAGTGTCTCCTCATAACCCTGTACTGTCAGACCATTGTCTGTTAACCTTTGATTTTACTATTTCTGACTATTTGTCTCCTAAAGAAAAATATTACTACAGTAGATGCCTCTCAGATGATGCTGTTACCAAATTTATGCAGATTGTTTCCTCTATGCCAGGGGTGTCCAACCATGTGCCATGGAGAGCCAAGACCCTGCAGGTTTTCTCTTCTACCCAGTCTCTTCAGCAGGTGTTTTCACTTATCAGCAATCAGTGGGAAGAAGTTCACTGAAATCTGCTGTTGAAGACACTGGTTGGAGGTAAAACCTGCAGGGTCTTGGCTCTCCATGGCACATGGTTGGACACCCCTGCTCTATGCCATGTGTCAACACAATGGAAATAAGCTATAGACAGCTTGCTCCTTCTGTAATTGATAGCATGGTGGATAGTGTTACAGCTTCTCTGCATCAGACTCTAGACTTGGTGGCCCCCTTAAAAAAGAAAAAGTTTAATGAGAGATTTCTAACTCCTTGGTTCAACACAGAAACTTGTAGCTTAAAACAGAAGACTCGTCAATTAGAAAGAAAATGGCGCTCCACTAATTTAGATGAAATCTATTTAGCTTGGAGAAATCATCTTTGAATTTATAAAAAATCTCTTAGAAAAGCTAGAGCGAGTTATTATTCTGCATTAATAGAAGAGAACAAGAATAATCCCAGGTTTCTTTTCAGTACTGTAGCCAGGTTGACAAAGAGTCAGGACTCTGTCAATCCTAGCATTCCCTTAGAGCTTACTAGTCAGGACTTTATGAACTTTTTTAATAATAAAATTTCATCCATCAGAGATAAAATCAATCAGATTCTTCCCACAGTTAACTTAAATACAGTAACTACTACAACTCCTTCAACTGATAAGATAAGATAAGATAAGATAAGCCTTTATTAGTCCCACAATGGGGAAATTCCAGGATTGCAACAGCACAGGGATAGCAACACTCAGAGCAACAATCAGAAGGCAAGAAAAAAAAAAAAAAAAAAACAAGCAAGCAAGAGCAGCTAATAAACATATGTACGTATTACTATAAAATATATATATATACACACACACACAGACACACAGTGCAGAGCATTGTAGCTGGATGGAATAAATATATGAATATATGAACACACAGTGCAGAGCATTGTAGCTAGATGGAATAAATATGTAAATATATAAACACCCACAGTACGGAGCATTGCAGCTAGGTGGAATAAATATGCAAGTATATAAACACACACAGTGCGGAGCAATGTAGCTAGATGGAATAATATGTAGATATATAAATATATAAACACCCACAGTACGGAGCATTGTAGCTAGATGGAATAAATATGCAAATATATAAACACACACAGTGCAGAGCATTGTTGCTAGATGGAATGAAACAGCATAACCGTCTACTTAGTTATCCTACATGGTATGATTATGTGCCCATACATATTCTCACCCTCCATAGCGACCGGTATGTTCCTAGTTGTATGCCGGAGAGGACCATTGTGTAAGTCTATTGCATCTTTTGCATTCAAAAAAACTATTAGTTTGTTAC
Organism: Pholidichthys leucotaenia; assembly: GCA_020510985.1. Lineage (NCBI taxonomy): Eukaryota > Metazoa > Chordata > Actinopteri > Cichliformes > Pholidichthyidae > Pholidichthys > Pholidichthys leucotaenia. Next base: position 149,127,153 of record CM035849.1, on the reverse strand, counting down.
GTCTTTTTGCTATCTCTGCGAGCAGCCCTGCTTAGGTTGTACAGTCTGACAGCCGTTGGTAGGAAGGACCTACGAAACCTCTCGGTTGTGCACCTGGGATGATGTAGTCTGCTGCTAAATGAGCTCCTCAGTGCATTCAGTATGTCCTGCATAGGGTGGAACTCGGACTCCAGCAGAGATGACAGTTTAGCCACCGTCCTTCTCTCTCCTATCTCCTCCATCGGATCAAGGCGCTGCCCCAGGACAGAGCTAGCTTTCTTAATCAGTTTGTTCAGTCTCTTCCTATCGGCTGCAGTAATGCCACTGCCCCAGCAGACCACTCCAAAAGTGATGGCTGATGCCACCACCGTGTCATAGAATGACTTCAGCAGCGCCCCTTGTACACCAAAAGACCTGAGTCTCCTCAGCAGGAACAGCCTGCGCTGTCCCTTCTTGTAGAGTGCATCAGTATTGTGTGACCAGTCTAGTTTATTGTTCAGATGAATACCCAGGTACTTATAGGATGTCACCATCTCGATATCTGTTCCCTGTATATTTACTGGTACTGTGAGGGGCTGCCCATGCCTGCGGCAGTCCACCACCAGCTCCTTAGTTTTCCTCGCGTTGATCTGGAGGCAGTTCCGATGGCACCAGTCCACGAAGTCCTGGATAAGCCCTCTGTACTCAGCTTCATCTCCATTGGAGATGAGGCCAACGATCGCAGAGTCATCAGAGAACTTCTGTAGATGGCAGTGTGTTGTGTTGTGTGAGAAGTCCGCAGTATAAAGAGTGAACAGGAAGGGAGCCAGCACCGTTCCCTGGGGGGCCCCCGTGCTACTGATGATCGTGTCGGACACACAGTCCCGGGTTCTCACAAACTGAGGCCGGTTCGTGAGGTAGTCCAGGATCCATGATGACAGGTGCTGGTCCACCCCTGCGCGCAGCAGCTTGTCCTTCAGGATCATCGGTTGGATGGTGTTGAAAGCACTGGAGAAGTCAAAGAACATGATCCTCACCATATTCCCGGGCTTCTCCAGGTGGGACAGAGAACGGTGAAGGAGGAAGATCACCGCATCCTCCACCCCAATGCCATGCTGGTAGGCGAACTGGAGTGGATCCATCGCTGGTTCCACCAGGGGGCGGAGGTGAGCAAGGAGCAGTCTCTCCAGGGTCTTCATCAAGTGGGACGTCAAGGCCACCGGTCTGTAGCTGTTCAGGTCTTTGGGGTGGGAAGTTTTTGGTACAGGTACCACACAAGATGTTTTCCACAGCTGTGGTACCCTCCCCAGTTTCAGGCTCATGTTGAAGATATACGTCACAATCCCACACAGCTGGTCTGCACAGGACTTGAGGAGCTTTGCGCTGATGCCGTCCGGTCCCGGCGCCTTCCTCGCCTTGATCTTCCTCAGCTCCGTCCTCACCTGGGTCCTGGTCAGGGTCAGGATGGGGGGCTGTGTGTTGGGAGTGGGGGGGTGTTGGTAGAGTGGGGAGTGGGCAGCAGGACTTGATTTCTTTAGAGGCAGCAGTGGTTGTTGTGCAGTCAGGGGGGAGGGCGGTTGGTCAAATCTATTGAAAAACAGATTCAGGTTGTTCGCCCACTCCCTGCCCCCTGTGGCCTGGGGGGAGGTATTCTGGAGCCCCGAGATGGTTTTGAGGTTTCTCCAGACCCCGCTGATGTCGCTCTGTTGCAGCTTGTCCTCCATCTTCTTCCTGAAGCTGTCCTTGCCTTCTCTGATCTTTCTCCTCAGCTCCCTCTGTACGGACTTCAGCATCTCCCTGTTCCCCGACCTGAAGATCCTCTTCTTCTCTCTCAGAAGTGTTTTTATCTCAGGGTTGATCCAGGGTTTGTTGTTTGAGTGACGCCGTATGGTCTTGGTGGGAACGGATTTGTCCACACAGAAGCTGAGGTAGCCCGTGAAGGTGTGAATGAGGCCATCGATGTCCTCACCATGTGGATCGCAGAGCTGCTTCCAGGCGGTGGCTTCAAAACAGCCCTTTAGGGTGTCCATTGTCTCCTCAGACCATAACTCCACAGTGTGCATGGCCGGAGGTTGTCTGTGCACTAGGGGTTTGTACACCGGCCGGAGATGAACCAAGTTGTGATCCGATCTCCCGAGTGGGGGTAGTTGTGATGAGGTGTACGCCTCCTTAGTGTTTGCGTAGAATAAATCCAGTGTTTTATTGTCTCTAGTGTGGCATGTGACATACTGGGTGAACGTGGGTAGAATGGGAGACAGTGAAACATGGTTGAAATCGCCTGAGATGAGGAGAAGAGCATCTGGGTGTTCTGTCTGCAGCCTGCTGGTTACTGAATGGATGACGTCACGTGCTGTCCCAGCGTTCGCCGTCGGATTTGCATAAACAACAATGCAGATCACGTGTGAGTGTTCTCTCGGGAGATATGTAGGCCTCATGCTAACAGCTAGCAACTCAATGTCTTTGCTGCAGTGTCGTTGTTTAACAGTGATATGTCCCGGTCTGCACCAGTTGTTGTTAACATACATGATCACTTCACCGCCCCTAGCCTTGCCACTGTCTGGTGTTCGGTCAGCTCGTATCATGTGAAAACCCTCCAGCTCAATGTTAGCATCTGCTGCTAGTTCAGTTAGCCACGTCTCAGTAAACAAAAGGAGAGAGCACTCCCGGTATGTGCTATCATAACGGGAGATAGCCGCTAGCTCATCTAACTTTCCCAGTATCGACCGTACATTTCCCATGACAACAGATGGAAGGGAGGGTCTGTACCTTATATTTTTTGTCCTCCGCCTTACTCCAGCCCGGCAGCCGCGGCGTTTTCGCCTCAGTTCACTCGGTATGTCGAGTTTTTCCAATGGGACCGGGTGGCGGTTGAATGCTAGCAGCTGTTCTCTGCTGTATCGTATCCTGCTATAGACAGTGGCTCCGTCCACCGGCTCAGGAGACATTTAGGACGATCTGTGTGTCCGTGATATAAGTGGGGTGAAAAAAAAAAAAAAAAAAAAGTGATCAAAAGAGAGAGGAAGGGAAAAAAAAAAAAAAAATCTGTTTGGATATCTGTTTGGATGAGTTTACCCCAATTGACCTTTTAGAGTTAGACAAAATAATTTCCTCATCCAAGCCTTCAACTTGTCTTTTAGACCCTATTCCTACCAGGTTATTTAAAAAAGTCTTCCCACTTATTGGTAGCTTTATTCTTCATATAATCAATTCTTCATTAACTTTAGGCCATGTACTGCAGGCTTTTAAAATGGCTGTAATTAAACCCTTACTCAAAAAGCCAACGCTAGATCCAGGAGTTTTAGCTAACTATAGACCAATCGCTAATCTCCCTTTCATTTCAAAAATCTTAGAAAGCGTTGTTGCTACACAATTATTTGACCACCTGCAGGGAAATGGTTTACTTGAAGAGTTTCAATCTGGGTTTAGAATCCATCATAGTACTGAAACAGCCTTAGCGAAGGTCACTAACGACCTCCTCATCGCATCTGATAATGGACTGGTTTCTATACTTGTCCTTTTAGACCTTAGTGTAGCTTTTGATACTATCAATCATAATATTCTACTTGATAGATTAGAACACTATGTTGGACTTAATGGAACTTTGTTGCAGTGGCTTAGATCTTATTTATCTGATAGGTTCCAGTTTGTTCATGACAATAATGAGTTTTCTTTCAACTCAAAGCTTAGTCATGGAGTTCCACAGGGATCTGTGCTAGGCCCTACTCTTTTTAGTTTATATAAGCTTCCGTTAGGCAACATTATTAGAAAGCACTTTATACATTTTCATTGTTATGCAGATGATACACAATTATACCTGTCAATGAAGCCAGATGATCGTAATCAGTTAGCCAAGTTGGAAGCCTGTCTTAAGGAAATCAAAGCTTGGATGATTTGTAATATCCTGCTATTAAATTCTGATAAGACAGAAGTCATTCTTGTTGGTCCAAAAAACCTTAGAAATACCTTTCCAAATCAAACTTTTCAGTTTGGATGCGGTTACTCTTTCTCTGAATAGCTCTGTGAGGAACCTTGGAATTATTTTTGATCAAGATCTGTCCTTCAATTCACATATTAAATTTGTTTCTAAAACTGCCTTCTATCATTTGCGTAATATTGCCAAGATTAGGAGCATCTTGTCTCAGAGTGATGCTGAGAAACTGATCCACGCTTTTGTTAGCTCAAGATTAGATTATTGTAATTCTTTATTATCAGGTTGTCCTAAAACATCTTTAAAAAGTCTTCAGCTGATCCAAAATTCTGCAGCAAGAGTTTTAACAGGTACTAGAAAGAGAGATCATATCTCTCCAGTTCTGGCCTCCCTTCATTGGCTTCCCATAGAGTTTAGAATTAAGTTTAAAATCCTTCTTCTTACTTACAAAGCTCTAAACAATCAGGCTCCTTTTTATTTAAAAGATCTGATACTACCCTATTATCCTAACAGAGCACTACGCTTCCAAAATGCAGGATTACTTGGAATACCTAGAATCTCCAAAAGTACAATGGGAGGAAGAGCCTTCAGTTATCAAGCTCCTCTCCTGTGGAACCAGCTGCCAATCTGGATTCGGGAGTCAGACTCGATCTCTGTTTTTAAGAATAGGGTTAAAACCTACCTTTTTGATATAGTCTACAATTAGGGAGGGATCATGTGTTTCTGAACCCTCCCTTAGTTATGCTGCTAATAGGTTTAGTCAGCCGGGGGACCTCCAGTAATGCACTGGGCTTCACTCCTTTCTTCACTCTCAGTGAAATATTTTTTTTTTTTTTGCTGGTCATTAACATCTGTTTGTTCTCTCCCATAGATTGAGTCCCCATCGTGCTGTTTGCTCTCTACATGTCTGTTCTTCATCTTCTCTGTCCCCTCACCCCCCAGCCAGTCGCAGCAGATGAATGCCCCTCCCTGAGCCTGGTTCTGCTGGAGGTTTCTTCCTGTTAAAAGGGAGTTTTTCCTCTCCACCGTTGCCAAGTGCTTGGTCACAGGGGATCGCCGGATTGCTGGGGTCTTTCTGCAACTGTGGAGGTCCCCCCTACAGTTGAAAGTGCTATGAGATGACTGTTGTTGTGAAATGGCGCTATACAAATAAAGTTGAATTGAAAAATTGAATTAATGCCAACTCCTGAAGCATCAGTATGGAGGATGAATGGACAAGAAAAATCCGGACTGTGAAGAACACAGTCACTGGAGATAGCACTCTTCAGATCCTTGAAGGTTCTGTCACATTCTTGTCCATTTCACCTTATTTGGTGCTGAAACTTTGGTAAGGTCAGTAAAAACCGCTGCTGTCTCAGCAAAGTGGGGGATGAATTTGCTGTACCATCCCACCAATCCCATAAATGAACGCATCTTTTTTTTGTGGTGGGCGCAAGGATAGACATGGATGGGACCCCCTGTCCAACAACATGGCCCAGGTACTCCACCTGCTGCTGTCCAAAGGCACACTTGCATGGATTGATTGTCAGTCCTGCTGTATTGATCAGATGGGGGACCTGACGTAGATGTAATATGTTCTTTCCAGGTCTGGCTGTAGATGACCACATCATCCAAGTAAGCAGCTGCAAACTGTGATACATCTCTCAATACTTGGTCCACGAGTCTTTGGAAGGTTGCAGGTACCCCCTGGAGGCCAAATGGCATAACTCTAAATTGAAAGTTGTCATAAGGTGTCTTAAAGGCTGTCAGTTCTTTAGTCTCAGAAGCCAAGGCCAGCTGCCAGTATCCCTTGCTCAGGTCTAGTGTAGTGATGAATTTGGCTTTTCCGACTCTCTCAAGCAGCTCATCAATTTGGGGCATGGGGTAGGACTCAAACTTCAAAACTGCATTTAGGTATCTGAAGTTGACGCAGAACCTCAAGGAACCATCCTTCTTTGGGACCAACACAATGGAACTGCACCATTCACTGGTCGAAACTTCAGTTATTCCTAGCTGCAACATCAACTCAGTCTCCTTCTTGACCGTTGGGACCAGACGTTCAGGGATTCTGTAGCACTTTCTGCGGGGGGTAGCATCTTTCTTCAGGTGGACTTTGTACTGAACCAGAGTTGTGAAGCCAGGTTTCTCTTGAAAAAGCTCTGGATCCAACAGTGCGTCTATCTCCCTCTGCTGGTCAGGCTGCTGATGGGACACATCCACTAAACAGGTCTCTGCAATGTTCATGAGGAAAGACTATTCTGTTTCTTCATCCACTTCAGTCGCACAGATGAGGAACTGATGCTGTGGCTGCTGATGGACATGTTGCTGCTGCTGCTGATGGGCAGGCTGCTGAAACTCCAACAGGTTGACATGGAAACATTGATGTTTCTTCAGTCTGTCAGGTATGTAGAGCCAACAGCTTACTGCCACTGGTGGGAAGAAGCAGCAGCACCTGCTGGCCTGGATGAAAAATCCTCTCCCTGGCCTTCCTGTCATACCAGGTCTTCTGGTTGGCCTGTGCCATCCTCATGTGCTCCTGAGCCAGGGCAGTCATCTGGTCCAGTCTCTTTCTCATTTTTATCACATAGGACACCACATTGTCCTGATGAGTAGGTGGACTCAGTGCTCCTTCAACAGGTCTAGTGGACCCCTCACCTGATGTCCGTAGAGTAGCTCAAAGGGTGAGAATCCTGTTGAAGCCTGGAGAACCTCATGGTAAGCAAACAGCAGGTATGGCAGCCATTGGTCCCAGTCAGAGCCTGTGTTGGAAACAAACTTCCGAAGCATGTTCTTCTGACATAATTCTCGGCCCAGGAAACACGCACGCAGGCTCAGGTAGATTTGATAGCTTTTATTCAACCAGAAAGGTATGTTTGGATGCGTGTATGAGATATGAGAGTGGATTGTGGGTGGACGATGAGAACAGGAACAGAGCAGCACGCCGTGCGGCCAGGCAACCCTATGGGAGAAACACAGACAGGGAGTGAGCTGGGCAAAACCACACGGGAAAGTGATGCAGAGTTATGCTTACTTGCAGAGGGAATGGTGGCTGGCGTTGGCGAGGATTTCAGGCCTGGGAGACAGCACCCTGCAGCGCACACGACGAAGCGTGGAGATGCGGGAGGAGAAAATGGCAAAGGCGAGGGTATCCGCCGCCAGGGAATCCACCTGTGCACAGGGGAAGGCTGAGAAAACAGGTAAGAGATATGACAGCTTACGTGAAGCAGCGAGGAGTGGCAGGACTGGAGAGATGATCCTGCTGAGGGTTTGTGGAACAGACGGCTCCAGACCGATGCTCAGGGCGAGGTGGAATAAATAGCTCCTCACTAACGAGGCGCAGGTGTGCGCGCAGCTGAGGTGGATGCCTGAGAGCGGCGAGTAGTGACATCTTCAGGGTCTGTTTAAATCTCTCAACCAGTCCATCTGTCTGAGGGTGAGATGGGGTGGTCTTAATGCCCTTTATACCCAACAGCTTGTATACTTGCTGCAGCAGCTTAGACAGAAAGTTTGTCCCACAGTCTGTAAGGACCTCTCTAGGTATGCCTACCCTTGAAAACAACTGTATAAGACAGTTGGCAACCTGCCTAGCCTTAACAGATCTCAGCAGGATGGCTTCTGGATAACAAGTGGCATAGTCACAAACGACCAAAATGTACCTGTTACCTAAGGAGCTTCTCTCTAGGGGGGCAACTACATCCATACCTTTTCTGTCAAAAGGTGTTTCAATGACCAGTAATGTCTGAAGCTGGGAATGGGCTACTCCCCTAGGTGATGTTAACTTACATGTTTCACATAAGACACAGAACTCCTTAACCTGGGTGTACATTCCTGGCCACACAAACCTCCTGGCAATTCTATGGAGTGTTTTTTGGAATGCTTGGTAAGCTGCCCAAGGAATAGCATGTCCTAGCTCCATGACCTTCTGTGTAAGGCTTTGTGGCAAAGCTATGGCCATAACTTTACCTTGATGCTGATAAAAAATGCCATTTTCAATCACATGACAGGCCTCAGCCAAGCAATCTACTCTGCCTTGTTTCACACCCTCAACCTCAGAGACTTTATCAAACCAGGGTTTTAGTGATGGATCAGCTTTCTGCAGAGCAGCTATGTCAGAAGGGATGTCAAAATCTAACGGCTGACTTAGCTGTCCTGCCTCCTCACACAGGTTCTTAGCTGTAACTGAAACCTTGACCCTTTTCTGGGCCTTGGATTTTGGCTGCTTGACTGAACCCACCTCTAACTCAGAGTCATAAAAAGGTAAGTCTTGGAGGACATTATCTAGCTCTCTGTGCTCTAGTTGTGACCATGTTGCATTCCCTCTCAGCAGGTACATCTAGCTGCTGTTCAACAGTACCATCTACTTGTCCCTCATCAAGTCTGCTGTTTAGCCCTAGCCTGTTGTATGATATCCAACAAAGTTGGAACATCATTTCCAAGAATGACTGGATAAGGCAAATCATCCACAAGAGCTACAGAAAGGAGGTAAATTTGACCACCTACAGTTAGATAAACCTCAGCAGTAGGGTACAACTTCTTATTACCATGTACACAACTAATATTCGATGTAGTCTCACTCCACAGATCTCCAGGGACCAAACAAGGCAAAGCAACAGTGTGGAAACAACCAGAATCTAAAAGAGCCTCTTCACACTGGCCATTAAGCAAAACTGATGTGTATACCTCTCTCTAAACTGGGGCTGAGAAGGTGGGTCTTAGGACTGAGCATAAAAGAGAAGGCTTACTTTGTTTAGTAGCTGGGCATTTGTACTGAGTGTGACCAATCTCATTACACTGATAGCAGCGTGTGTCTTGCCTGGATAAAAAGTATCTTTTTACTAGTGTTATGTTTACAATTTGTGAACTGTCTGGAACTGGAATGAGGTCTAATCTGAGCTTAACCACCCCTTTCACCCCCATTAGACTTACTTTGTGTGGTGAAGTAGCTGTCACGACTGAAAGTGGATCTTCTGCTCCCAGACCTGGCTGACAGAAAAACTTCTGCAAACTGAGCAGTGCTCTGTGCAGTCTTTGGGTCACGCTCTTGTATCCAGACTTCCAATTCCGGGTTCACCATCTGCAGGAGCTGCTCTAGAATCATCAGTTCAGAAATATCTCTGATTGCTGAGGTCTCTGGTTTAACCCATGTGCTAAACACGTCTTTCAAACAAACAAAGTTTGCGAGGGGTTTCATCCTGATGAATGTCCAGGGAATGAAACCTTCTTTTGTAGGTGTCAGCTGTAATCTCATATTTCATGAAAACCACTTCTTTCACTTTTTCATAATCTTCAGTGTCTTAAATGTCCATAATTCAATTCAGTTCAATTCAACTTTATTTACATAGCTCCATTTCACAACAACAGTCATCTCATAGCACATTCAACTGTGGGAGAAACCCCCACAATTGCAGAAAGACCCCAGCAATCAGGCAATCCCCTGTGAGCAAGCACTTGGTGACGGTGGAGAGGAAAAACTCCGTTTTTGCAGGAAGAAACCTCCAGCAGAACCAGGCTCAGGGAGGGGCAGTCATCTGCTGTGACTGGCTGGGGGGTGAGAGGATAGAGAAGAAGAAGAAAAGAACAGACATGTAGAGAGCAAACAGCACAACAGGGACTCAATCTGTGGGAGAGAACAAACAGATGTTAATGACCAGCAAAATATATATATATATTTCATTGAGAGTGAAGAAAGGAAGTGAGGCCCACTGCATTATTGGAGGTCCCCCGGCTGACTAAACCTATTAGCAGCATAACTAAGGGAGGGTTCAGAAACACATGATCCCTCCCTAATTGTAGGCTATATCAAAAAGGAAGGTTTTAACCCTATTCTTAAAATCAGAGATTGAGTCTGACTCCCAAATCCAGATTGGCAGCTGGTTCCACAGGAGAGGAGCTTGATAACTGAAGGCTCTGCCTCCCATTGTACTTTTGGAGATTCTAGGTATTCCAAGTAATCCTGCATTTTGGGAGCGTAGTGCTCTGTTAGGATAATAGGGTAGTATCAGATCTTTTAAATGAAAAGGGGCCTGATTATTCAGAGCTTTGTAAGTGAGAAGAAGGATTTAAACTCAAGTCTAAACTCTATGGGAAGCCAATGAAGGGAGGCCAGAACCGGAGAGATATGATCTCTCTTTCTAGTACCTGTTAAAACTCTTGCTGCAGCATTTTGAATCTGCTGAAGATTTTTTAAAGATGTTTTAGGTGTTTTTTTATTTTTTATTTTTCCCCTTAAAAGATTTCAGTTTGTTCTTCAATTAGGTTGTACATGTTATAGGTCACATTAATGGTGGAAAAAGTTTTGAAATGATTTATCTTGGTCTCATTTTTTTACGCCACAAAAACCTGGCACTTGAACAGGGGTGTGTAAACTTTTTATATCCACTGTACACTATTTGGGACACATCCCCATGGAATCAAAATAGATAATTACATGATTTGTATATTGCCAACAGCAGGGGTTAGGCTTTTAAGTTTGTAGGATTTTTAATTGAAGAATATTTGTCTTTTAAGGAACACATAAGCTGAAGCTCTTATTAGGACTTTATTACAGAAACAAGACTTGTCTTTTAATGTAAAGCTGAAATTGGTGGAATGAACATTTCTACCTATCATTGATTATGGAGATATTACATGAATGCATCTGCCCATTGTCTTCACCAGTTGGATGGAGTTTATCATGGGTCTTTGAGATTCAATACAAACTGTGCTTCCCTCACTCATCGTGCTCTCTATAATAAAGTGAACTGGTCATCATTATCCACTCGTCGCCTCTGTCACTGGCGTTTGTTCATTTACAAAGCCATTTTGGGTAGAATTCAATTGTATTTATGTTCACTTTTAACATGGAAACAAGGAAGCCACGATCTCCACTCAATGGATTATCTGCAACTGGTTGTTCAAAAAAACTCCCTCATGGATTGTCACCTTATCGTGGTGGGGGGGTTTGCGTGCCCCAGTGATCCCAGGAGCTATGTTGTCCGGGGCAATTTGCCTCTGATAGGGTCTCCCAAGACAAACTGGTCCTGGGTGAAGGGCCAGACTAAGAACGATCCAACAGACTCTCATGAATTGTATATCAAGGATTCAGTGTACCCCGCCTGGTATGGGGTTACCAGGGCCCCACCCTGGAGCCAGGCCTGGGGGAGGGGCTCGAAGGCTAGCGTCTGGTGGCCGGGTTTCCACCCATGGGACCCGGCCGGGCTCAGCCTGAAGGAGTTACATGGGTCCGCCCTCCAGTGGGCTCACCACCTGCAGGAGGGATCATGGGGGTCCGGTGCTGTGTGGATCGGGTGGCGGTCAAAGGCGGAGACCTTGGCGGACTGATCCCAAGCTTTCTAAACTGGCTTTTGGTACGTGGAATGTCACCTCTCTGGTGGGGAAGGAGCCTGAGCTGGTGTACGAGGTTGAGAGATACCGGCTAGCTATAGTCGGCCTCACTTCAACACACAGCTCCGGTTCCGGAACCAGTCTCCTGGAGAGGGGCTGGAGCTTGGCCTTTTCTGGAGTTGCCCCGGGCGAGAGGCGACGAGCAGGGGTGGGTATTCTTGTATCGCCCCACCTTGCTGCCTCTATATTGAAGTTTTCCCCGGTGGACGAAAGGGTTGCTTCCCTGCGCCTTCGGGTTGGGAAACGGGTCCTGACCATCATTTGTGCCTATGCACCAAATGATGTTTCAGAGTACCCACCCTTTTTGGAGTCTGTGACTGGGGTGCTGGAGGGTGCTCCTCTTGGAGACTCCATTGTCCTACTGGGGGACTTCAATGTGCACGTGGGCAACGACAGTGAAACCTGGAGGGGGGTGATTGGGAGGAAAGGCCTGCCCGATCTGAACCCGAGTGGTGTTCAGTTATTGGACTTTTGTGCTAGCCACAGTCTGTCCATAACGAACACCATGTTCAAGCATAAGGGTGTCCATATGTGCACCTGGCACCAGGACACCCTAGGTTGCAGGTCGATGATCGATTTTGTTATTGTATCATCAGACCTGCGACCGTATGTCTTGGACACCCGAGTAAAGAGAGGTGCAGAGCTGTCAACTGATCACTACCTGGTGGTGAGTTGGATCCGATGGCAGGGGAGGAAGCCATTCAGACCTGGTAGACCCAAACGTATAGTGAGGGTGTGCTGGGAGCGTCTGGCTGAGGCCCCTGTCCGGGAGGTCTTCAACTCCCACCTCCGGAAGAACTTCAACCACATTCTGAGGGAATCTGGAGACATGGAGTCTGAATGGGCCATGTTCTCCACCTCTGTTGTTGAAGCGGCGGCCCAGAGCTGCGGCCGCAAGGTGGTCGGTGCATCTCGTGGTGGCAACCCCCGAACCAAGTGGTGGACACCAGTGGTGAGGGGGGCCATTAAGCTGAAGAAGGAGTCCTATCAAGCTTGGTTGGCTTGTGGGACTCCCGAAGCAGCTGAGGTGTACCGGCAGGCCAAGCGGAGTGCAGTTCGGGTGGTTGCTGAAGCAAAAACCCGGGTATGGGAGGAGTTCGGTGAGGCCATGGAACAAGACTTTCAGTCGGCCTCAAAGAGATTCTGGCAAACTGTCCAGCAGCTCAGGAGGGGAAAGCAGCTCCCCGTCCACACTGTGTATGGTGCGGATGGGACACTGTTGACTTCGACTGGGGACATCGTCGGGCGGTGGAAGGAATACTTCGAGGATCTCCTCAATCCCACTGATACGCCTTCCACAGTGGAAGCAGGGCTTGGGGACGAGGGGGATGACTCGCCTATCACAGGGGCTGAGGTCGCCAAGGTGGTTAAAAATCTCCTTGGTGGCCGGGCCCCGGGGGTGGACGAGATTCGCCCTGAGTACCTCAAGGCCCTAGATGTTGTTGGGTTGTCATGGTTGACACGCCTCTGCAACATTACGTGGAGGTCGGGGGCAGTGCCTTTGGCATGGCAAACCGGGGTGGTGGTTCCTCTCTTTAAAAAAGGGGACCGGAGGGTGTGCTCCAACTTTAGAGGGATCACACTCCTCAGCCTCCCTGGGAAGGTCTATGCCAAGGTACTGGAGAGGAGAGTCCGGCCGTTGGTCGAACCTCGGATTCAGGAGGAGCAATGTGGTTTTCGTCCTGGCCGTGGCACATCGGACCAGCTCTTTACCCTCTCGAGAATTCTCGAGGGTTCGTGGGAGTTTGCCCAACCAGTTTACATGTGTTTTGTGGACTTGGAGAAGGCATTTGACCGCGTCCCTCATGAATTTTTGTGGGGGGTGCTTCGGGAGTATGGGGTATCGGGCTTGTTGTTACGAGCTATTCAGTCTCTGTACGACCGTTGTGAGAGTTTGGTTCGTATTGCCAACACTCGGTCGGAGTCATTCCCAGTGAGAGTTGGACTCCGCCAGGGCTGCCCTTTGTCACCGATCCTGTTCATAAATTTTATGGACAGGATTTCTAGGCGCAGCCAGGGAATGGAGGGTGTCATGCTTGGTGACCACAGGATCTCATCTCTGTTGTTTGCAGATGATGTTGTCCTGTTGGCTTCATCCAGCAATGACCTACAGCTCTTGCTGGGACGGTTTGCCACTGAGTATGAAGCAGCTGGGATGAGAATCAGCACCTCCAAGTCCGAGTCCATGGTCCTCAGCCGGAAAAAGGTGGATTGTCCTCTCCGGGTTGGGGACAGGCTCCTGCCCCAAGTGGAGGAGTTTAAGTATCTTGGGGTCTTGTTCACGAGTGAGGGGAGAATGGAGCGAGAGATCGACAGACGGATTGGAGCAGCATCTGCAGTGATGCGGACGTTGTACCGGTCTGTTGTGGTGAAGAGGGAGCTTAGTTCTAAGGCAAAGCTGTCGATTTACCAGTCACTCTACGTTCCTACTCTCACCTATGGTCACGAGCTTTGGATAATGACCGAAAGAACGAGATTGCGGATACAAGCGGCTGAAATGAGCTTTCTCTGTAGGATTGCTGGACTCACCCTCAGAGATAGGGTGAGGAGCTCAGTCATCCGGGAGAGGCTCAGAGTAGAACCGCTGCTCCTCCACATTGAAAGGAGTCAGTTGAGGTGGTATGGGCATCTGATTAGGATGCCTCCTGGACACCTCCCACTTGAGGTGTTTCAGGCACGTCCCACTGGGAGGAGACCCCGGGGCAGACCCAGGACTCGGTGGAGAGACTATGTCTCCCAGCTGGTCTGGGAACGCCTTGGTATCCCCTCTGAAGAGCTGGAGCAGGTGGCTGGGGAGAGGGAAGTCTGAGCTTCTCTGCTTGGGCTGCTGCCTCCACGACCCGGGCCTCCGGAGGAGCGGTAGAGGATGGATGGATGGATGGATGGTTGTTCAAAAAATAAGGACAGAACTGGGAAAGAAAGCTTTTAGGTTTTCAGCTTCTGATGCATGGAACAAAATAGTGTTACATACAGTATAAATATTAGTAGTAGCGGTAAGATGGCGGCAGTGTTGGCCGGGGAATAGATAGGGGTGGCGGACTGCCGGTTCCGGTAGTGGTGCCACCCAGGGTATGAAGGGAAAGGGCAGAAGAGGCTCGTCCTCTTTCGCCGTTGATGACCTGGCTGGCCGGAGGGCGCCACGAGTCTGAAGGATATTGTATATAGTTGCATTAATAAAGCTCGTTAATAGCAACTCTGCTCTGTTCCTTATTGCTTCAAATATGGACACAACATTTGGCGACGAGGTAAAAGCGGTTATGGAGAGGTCTGTTGCCAATTTTCGGCCATTTTTGGAAGCACCAGGTGAGCTCCCGTGCCTTGGCCTAGGTGGCTCGCTGCATTTACCAACTACCTGGTGGCTCTGAACCTCAGCGAACTCAAGAAGCTTCACGCGAGGGCAGTCCTGGTGCATAATTTGGCCATGGAAGGACAGAGGATTTTGGAAAACTTAGGCGGAGCCAATAGTTTTGATGAGGTCGTGGAGCTAAGGGCGTGCTATTTTTGAGCGCCTGAGAATGTCACCGTTCACCACATTCAGTTTTGACAGCGCCACCAGCGGACAGGAGAGTCAGTAAGAAGATTTATTGCAGACCTCGGTGAGCTGGCGAGAGAATGCAAGTTTGGACACCTGGAAGACGAAATGATCTGGTACCAGCTGGCAGAACATGTTCGCTGTCTCGCGGCTCGGTCGAGGCTTTTGACCCAAGCAGGTGAGCTGACATTAGTCTCTGCTATTGAGCTAGCTCAGTAATTTGAGGCAGCTGAGACAATAGCTAGACACCTCAGCGAGAGGGCCACTCCAACCCAGGATGAGCCTCGTTTAAAGGCGCTGACGTTGGACCCTGAAGACGAAACCAGCGGAGATGACGAATACGCCTCCGTGGTGAAGATTATGTCCGCCCCAGGAATGCCCAGATGTTATGGCTGTGGGTCCCCAAAACACTGCTATAAGTCCAGAGAATGTCCGGCGAAGGGCAAGTGTTGTGGGAGGTGTGGCTTACTACACCACTTTGCCAGGACCTGTAAGAATTTTGACAGCGTGTTTCACCAGCGTGAGGTTGATCCCTCACCAAAGTTTCCCCGGAGATGAGTGGGCATATTAGTTGTACTGTGTTGCTGGATGGTGTCGAGGTCCCGCTCTTAGCTGACATTGGAGCGGTGATCCCTGTGTTGAACCTAGCCACTGTGAGGAGTCTGTTTCCCCACCACCATATCATTAAACGGACTGCACCCTACTATGGCTATGGCATGAACAGGTTGGCCGTCTTGGGATTTTTGGAGATGGAGGCAAGATATAGATCCGTAACGTTGCCGAATGTTCATGTGATTGTCACCGCTGCTGGAGCCAACATTATGGGATGTAATATGTTTTATGGATTGAGCTTTTCCATCGCCAATGACACCGAAGAGGAGTGGTCGGGCTGCTGGTTGTGGAACTGACCTGCTCCATGTGTGGAAGATGAGGAGGTGTGGGATCCTGATTGGTCCGACGTTTCTGGAGGAGAGCAGGCTGTCGCCACATGACGCCGTCCCTGGATGGACCGGATGCCAGAGTCCACGCTACCCTTGATGTAGGAGCTGGACAACACGGCGGGACCCCCGGGGTGACCCGTAAGCTTGAGGCACCCGCGCTGAGGAAAGATGGGGTGAGACCAGAGAGCGCAGCGTTAAAGCATTCCAAGCGACGGCCCTCCAAGAGAACTTCGAACCGGACCCGCAAGACGACTGGTTCCAAGGAGGAGACTTGCTTATTCTGCAGTGGCCTGAGAAAGCATGGCAGAGCTCCCCTGAAGATTGGTGATAGAGTTCGCCCAAGGGTTGAAGCTTGGCTGAGAGGGACACGCGGTACCCGCGAATGATGTGAGGACCAAGGACAGCTCCAGGTGGTGGCTGCCTGGGCTGATGGGTTTCTGGGCCTGTCGGACGAGACGTGGAGGCACCCCAATGAACTGCGCTGCATAGTGGAGAAGAGGAGATGGCGCAGTTCATCCCCAGAGGTCAGGAAGGGAAGGCGCTCTGGATGGGAACCACGGGATGGTAATCCAGGGGGAGGGCTTTCTACGGAATGAGTAAAGTGACTGGGCTGTGTTTGTTAGTAAGTTTTGAGTTTTATGCCCCGTGTCACGATGTACATAGTTTTATAGCCTATTGTGCCCTTAGTATATTTTACTCAAGCTAAAATGAATATATTATTAACTGAGTATTATAGGTTTGGGAATTTTAAAGTGAAATTGTGTGATTTGTTTTTAAAAAAAAGAGAAGAATTAAAGTATGTTCACGGGTAAATTGGATTATTATAGAGTGGATTACAATATGCGGAAATGGTATATAAATTTGGAAAAGAAGAAGTATTAATTATGTTAAGGATAAGTAAGAAAAGAAACACGAGATGTTTGATTTATATAAAGTATTGTGTGAAATTTGAAATGATTGAAACGCCCAACATGGTAAATTTGTGACCCTGACCCTAACTTTCCTCCTATTTTGTTCGAGCCTTTCCCTAGGGTCGAGGAGAAGGTTCCAGCTTCACCCAATGTCTCTATGGGTCCAGGCTCGCCACTCAAGGTTGCCGTGAATCCAGCTTCCTCCGCAGTGGAGGTTGTAGCAGGTGCTCTGTCCCAGCCTGGGAACTCTGTGGGTGCAACTCCTCCTCTGCCCGAGACCGTCATTTTGGTCCCTTCTCCGCAATCCCGGTTGCCGTGGGTGTTGTGTCCCAGTCAGAGACCGTCGTGGGTGCTACACCCCAGCTTAAGACCAACCTGGATGCTGCGTCCTAGTGTTGGCCCGCTGTGGGCGTTATCCTCCAGCCCGGAGCCATGGCGGGTGCAGCTCTGCTCCAGCCCGGAGCCACCGCGGGTGCAGCTCCACTCCAGCCCGGAGCCATTGCGGGTGCAGCTCCACTCCAGCCCAGAGCCACCGCTGGTGCAGCTCCGCTCAAGCCCGGAGCCACTGAGGGTGCAGCTCCGCTCCAGCCCAGAACCACCGGGGGTGCAGCTCCGCTCCAGCCCGGAGCCACCGAGGGCACCATCGTGGTTCCTCCTTCGCTGCCGGATGTCGTCGTGGTTCCTCCTCCGCTACCAGACACTGTCGTGGTCCCCCTCCCTCAGCCCTCCTTCTCTTCATTGGGCCTCCCTGTGGGGTATCCGCCTCCTGGGTCTCTCCTTCTGTTTTGGTGGCTTAAGAACTCTGGCTGGCCACCTGATAGACTGAGCCGTTGGGTTGGGTGGTCCATATTCTCCGGCAGGCCACCCGACTCATACCACCTTGCCGTCTGTCTGGCCTGGGGCTTTGGCCGCCCGCCCGAACTGTTTAGTTCTTTGGCCTAGGGGGCCCAAGGGCCTGGGGTAACAAGGGTGTGGGTCCTAAGCGGGGTCTGTATATTTGCATCCTCCTAACCTGTTTCCCCCACCTCCCACCCGGAGTGCTTTATTGCTGTACCTTTTCTCTTGGAAGGGGGTCCTTTTTGGGTGTTACCTTGGGGTGTCTGGAACCCACCCCTTAAAGGGGGGGTGTCTGTCATGTGTCTGAGTGCGGTGTCTTCACCAAGCTCACACTCTTAATTTATTTCTGAGTATTTTATATCTGTTATTATTATTTTGTCAGTTCTATTTATATTTTGGTTATGTGACATGAGTGCCCTTCCTCCTTTTCCAGACACTCCCACCATCTACTCACTGTCTTTTCCACAGCCGTCTCAGCTGTGAGCGGTTGTGTGGTTGGGTCACCTGCCCGCTCATGTGCCCGCACCTGCTGCTCATTTATTTCACATTGTCAGCTATTTAAGCACTGCCAGTTTATTCTCTCTCTGCGGCTGTCTTGATTCTACTAAGTTGTCTCCTCATCACCTCCAGAGCGATTTCGGCTCTGGGGTGCTTTCCCTGTAAGTTATCGTTGCTTGTATTTTTGTGTTCTCTGCACCGGTTTGGATTTTCTGTTTGTCTCAGTTAATAAGTGTCACTACTGCAGTCCAGTGCATGGGTTTGTCTCTCTGCCCCAGAGGGCCCGTTCATGACATAAGTAGTGGTCGTCAACTTTGGGAAGAGAAGAAAAAAACTTGAAATGAATTTATCATCATCTCATGTAGGTGCATAAACACAGGCCATTACCACAGGTATACCACATAATCTGCCAGAAATAATTACAAATCAACCATTCTTGTCTTCAGTACAGTTTGCCAGATCAAATGGAACACACTTATGATTGAGGATGTCCACCCCTCTTGCTCTCACTGGAAATTTAGAGTGAAATACATCCCCTATCCAAGGCCGCTTGATTCAGTTAACCTCTGAAGAGCAGAGGTGAGTTTCTTGTAAAAAGAAAATATCACCCCTAAGTTGTTTTAATTGAGCCATTACCTTATTATGTTTAATAGGCTGATTGATGCCCTTCGAGTTCCAGGAGATAAAGCAAAGATTCTTAGCCTGAGTTGTCATATAAAAAAGACACAAAAAGTAATAACCCTCCCAGTTCTGACATGAGTTTTGAGCCAAAGGAAAAGGGGAAAAGAGAAAACAAATGAACAAATAACCAAACCAAACATACAAAGAATGAACATCAAAGCAATCCCTCCACATCTCACCCACCCTCCATTCCCTTATACGACCCAAACACATCCGCATCCTCAATCCCAACAGGATAACACTTTCTGCTTCCATAACCTTCTCTCGTTCAAGAGGTCCCCAGGTTCAACAATATAAAAACATACACCACTCAAACTGTCATCTGATTACAGAAAAAAATAAAAATAAAAATATCAGTCTTTATATTTAACTAAAATATATAAACCATTAATAAATTTGGCTCAATATTTATCACAGCTAACGAAACCATCCCACTTTGTAAACTCTACATCAGGGCAATATATGACACAGGGAAACGAAAATAGAAAAGGAGGTAATTAAGTTAGCGGGGAAAAAAATAAAGTACCTAGTAACACAACACCTACAGTAAAGTACATCAGTATACCCTGGAATCACATCAGTTAAACCACAGTTTTGTTAATACCAACTTAACACTTGTTCCTTTAAAATCCTAATATATTAAAAAAAAACAATAAAATAACATAAGGTATCAGCACTATACAGTTCGAGATAAGCAAAATCCAAAAAAAAACCCCAAAAAACGCCAATGGTTTATGCACCTTGCTCCTGAAGCGGTATGAATAAACCCAGATTGTGCATCTACCAGTTTCCATGGTTACCATGGTGCTCAATGAAGAAATCTGCTGCGCAGCTTGCAGATGGGAACGCCATGTAGCGCCTTTAATCCTTGCCCATCACTCGCTTGTTATAAAAAGCGTATGCGTCCTCTGGTGTCTCAAAAATTAAAATTTCCTCCTTAAATGAAACTTGCAGGTGGGTAGGAAGCAGAAGCCTAAACTTTAATCCCCTTCTGGTAAAGGGCCTGTTTAATTTTGTTGAAAGCGGCCCGTTTCTTTGCAGTGGCTGCACTGACATCCGGGTACACTCGCAGTACCGCTTCACAGTACTTCAGCTCGTGTTGTCTGGCCCAATGAAGCACCTTATCCCTCTCTTGAAAATGGTGGAAGCATATCACAAAAGCCTTGGGCTTTCCTCCCGGTCCAAGTTTGGGAGCTAGGGAACGATGTGCTCTTTTGAGCTCCGGGGACTTAGGGAAGACACCGGGGCCAAGGTTTTCCAACAGCAAACCACAAATGAACTCATTCGGGTTCTGGCCTTTTTCACTGCCCTCTGGGATGTTAATTATCCATAAACTGACTCTGTGGGATCTGTTTTCAAGATCGTCGATGCAGTCCTGAAGGGATTTGTTCTGGGCTTGCAGCAACTTCACCGTTTTTTTCGATGCTTGTGAGGTACTCAAAATTTTCCCCAGCCAGAGATTCTGCAGCAGTGAGGCGGCTGTTAAAATTGTTCATAGTATCTCAGAATGCGTCTGCTGAGGTCTGTAATGGCTTAACCTCTTGCGCTCCGTTGTACCACGGACGGGCAAGTCTCTGCGTCCTAGAGCGCACGAGGGCGCTCTCGTGCGCTCTAGGACGCATGATGGAGATTGTGATGTAGGTGATGTATGGCGTCCAAGCGTGCACTGAAAATAAAAGCTGCAGACACAGCCACGAACAGATTAGTTCATCTGATTGACCTCTCATTCGACTAATAAGAGCCTTGAATTGGGTTTCTGAAACCTTGAAGAACCAATGACTGAAAACTTGGCAAGAAGGACCCGCCTGCCAACGCAGCGAGCCAATTGAAGCACAGAAGTTTGCTGAGCTGTTTTGTCTGCAAAGGCTGGGTGAAGAGAGACTGCTTCAGCAGCCACAGGCAGTGCTTTATTATTATTATTTTTTTAATTCCAGCAGAGTGTTTAGGATTCTCTTATATGGTCATCATAGACTGACGGAGGCCGACGACGAAGGTCGTAAATCATTCGCCAAAACCGCAATCATGGAATTATGTTTTGACCGGGTCGCGAGACCAGAACCACGAGCGGACCAGCGTCGCGTTTGTCTGACAATGAGGAAGAGAAGTTGGCCAGGACAATGTGGCTGTGAAGAGGTAAGGTGTTATAAGCCAAATTATTTTTTATCCCTGAAAATTGTAATCAAAAATGACTTTTGACCGACTGGTAAATTACAACTGTGCGGCGCACGATGTCCGAAGTGCATGCGCCGCGTTACACGGTTCGTTCGTCGCCTCCGGACCGTGAACGCCCCCCCCGCCGCTACGATTCTGTAGCGGGGGGGGGGGGGGCGCGGTGACAGCGCTGCTGTGGCCACATCGCCACATCCGAGTGTAATCCGTCATGTACCGATGGCCAATCTCCGTCCTCTGTAGTGAGGGGGGGGGACAACCCCCCCCCACACACACACACAGACACAGCCCTGCGTGTCACCTTTCATTAGAGCCCAAAATGAAGCTTCTACATTGAATCATTCAAAAGTTACAGATGTTTTTCCAAACTGTGCCATTTGGCACAGTTCCAAAACGCCTGGGAACAGCCTGAGAACAAAGTTGTGTAATATATTCATTTTTTGTGGTATTGTTACAAAATTTGGACCTCAGCTGGATAACACTTGGTTCTACATTTCTGTTGCATTTTCCAGCACGGATCTGAAGCTGTGTGTTATTTGCAAGCATTTGTATCCAAAAAAACACCCAGGCCAAATTTATTTTCTTCAAGTTCACTATGTTTAGATGACTGTAACTCAGTGGCCGGAGCACTTAGAGAGATCATGGTTTTTTTGCCAAAAAATTCAAAGTGTTTTCTTTTAAATGAGACCAACCCCATGAAGATGCTGCAAAGGGTTGAAGAACAGCTTTCGATTTACTTTGGGCACATTATTTTTTGGCGTTTTTAGGAAAATTGACCGGAGTGCAAGAGATTAATTGACTCCTGGATTAATGAAAACATGTCGTTTCGAATTGAGGCTCGTTGCTTCTCCAGTTCCGAAACCAGCTGGTTCATTGACAAAGTGTCCGGGAAGTCTTTGACTGGTCCAGGTGAGTTATTAGCCTCTGAACTTGCCTCCGCTAGCTTAGCAAGTTTGCTGGCTGCAGTAGCTGCCCCGCCACGTGTTGACCGGGTGAGTCTGTGCATCACTCGATTTACCTTTTGAGCCACTCATTTCACGCCGAACAACAGTTGAATCTGTAATCAGACATCTATTACACTTTCCCAAATCAGTTGTGGTGTTTACAGGGATAAATAAACAATTCCACCGGGAGACCTCTTTCACACGACCTGCTCCTACATTGCCACCCAACAATTACCAATTTTATCAATAATTTTAATTCTAATATGCTAAAACACTGAGTAGCTTTTATTTTCATTTGTATTTTCAGTTTTAATTGTGAAAGTTTTGACTTTGCAGGAAATACCCCCCCCCCCCCCCCAGAAGGTTTACATGTAAATCTGGCCCTCCACCAAAGTTGCCCATCCCTGACATAGAGAATGAATAGAAAATAGTCACCCACAGCAGGAAACGAGTCTGGTGGACACGCCCCCTAATACTTTTTCTGCTGTGTTTGGCTTCCGAGTTGCTGAGGCACATGGTGCTATGGCGTGACCATGCACGTAACTGAGTGGACACGTCTTAAAGGGGCAGTACATGAAAAGTGCCAGATTAATATACAAAATAATATTCAAAAAATTCCTGCATTCACATCGTGATCTGAATCACCACCAAAATCTAATCATATGTTTCCTGTGCCATTACACACCCTTCCTGAAAATTTCATCAAAATCTGTTCATAACTTTTCGAGTTATGTTGCTAACAGTCAAACCAGCCAACCAATGCCACTAAACACATTACCTCCGTCCTCCCTTGGCAAAGGTTATTGTCTTGCTATGTGTGCAAGATGAGTTAAGTATGCATTTAAAAGTAATGTGAAAGTTACTTTTCCAAGGAACTAGTTACTTTAATCATGCAGTAATTGGTAAAGTAATACAATTGCTTTTGAAAAGAAGAATCTAGTAACTGTAATTAGTTACTATTTTTTAGTAACTTGCTCAACATTGGTCATCACACTAGCTCCGTTTGGCTTTGCTGGAATGAGCAAAAAACTCTCAAAAATAAAAAGTATTTAAAAAGTAAGACATTTATTTGAAACAAAAAACTAATTTGCAACTTAAAAATTTCCCAAATTTAGAGAAAAAAACTGAGGGGAAAAAAAATTAACATTTAAAATATATCGGGCTCGTTGTTTTGAGCTATCTGGTCCCTATACAACAGTTGCAAGAGTTTGGTTTGTATTGCCAACACCCAGTCAAACTCGCTTCCAGTGAGAGTTGGACTCCGCCAGGGCTGCCCTTTGTTACTGATGCTGTTCATAATTTTTATGGACAGGATATCTAGGCGCAGCCAAGGATTGGGAGGGTGTTACGCTCGGTGACCACATCATCTCTGTTGTTTGTGGATGATGTTGTCCTGTTGGCTTCATCAAGCAATGACCTACAGGCTTTGCTGGAACGGTTTGCTACTGAGTGTGAAGCGGCTGGGATGTGAATCAGCACCTCCAAGTCCGAGTCCATGGTCCTCAGCCGGAAAAAGGTGGATTGTCCTCTCTGGGTTGGGGACAAGCTCCTGCCCCAAGTGGAGGAACTTAAGTATCTCGGGGTCTCATTCATAAGTGACTGGAGAATGGAGCGAGAAACTGACAGATGGATCGGAGCAGCATCTGCAGTGATGTGGACATTGTACTGGTCTGTTGTGGTGAAGAGGGAGCTGAGCTATAACGCAAAGCTGTCGATTTACTGGTCAATCTACGTTCCTACCCTCACCTATGGTCACAAGCTTTGGGTAATGACCGAAACAACGAGATCGCAGATACAAGCGGCTGAAATGAGCTTTCTTCGTAGGATTGCTGGACTCACCCTCAGAGATAGGGTGAGGAGCTCAGTCATCCGGGAGAGGCTCAGAGTAGAACCGCTGCTCCTCCACACTGAAAGGAGCCAGTTTAGGTGGTATGGGAATCTGATCAGGATGCCTCCTGGACGCCTCCCTCTTGAGGTGTTTTGGGCACGTCCCGCTGAGAGGAGACCCCAGGGCAGACCCAGGACTCGCTGGAGAGACTACGTCTCCCAGTTGGCCTGGTAACGCTCTGGTATCCTCTCTGAAGAGCTGCAGCAAATGGTTGGGGAGAGGGAAGTCTGGGCTTCTCTGCTTGAACTGCTGCCTCCGCGACCCAGACCTCCAGAAAAGCGGTAGAAGATGGATGGATGGACGGATGGATATATACACGCATATATACAGTATATATACACATATATATTTTACCGGGCACCAGAGTCTTATCAACCAGCTGCTCAGATGTAAATAATGTGATTGTTTTGGACCCATAAAAAATTTAGAACTATTTTTTCATTAATATATACTGTACACCTTTCTAAACATTTTGTTGATATATTTTATAACTTGTTTTCATGAAAATACTGTCAAGCCCACCTTTAAGGGCTGCATCCCAGCATCTTTGGGCATGATGCACCGTACACCCTGGACAGGTCCATCACAGGACCAACACAAAGAGACAGACTTTCTTTCATACACTCCCTCATTCATACCTAAAGACAATTTAGAAACCCAGTTAATCCCAGTTAACCAAATGTGCATGTCTTTCGACTATGGAAGGAAACCAGAGTACCAGACGAAAACCCAAGAAGATACAGTTAGAAAATGAAAATACTAATTAAAAGCCATGTATTGTTTATAAGTGATTTACAATGTCCTTCATTTTAAGAGGTGAGGGTAAATGAGAAGACTTTATGTTTGAATCTCTAACAGAAACATTTTGAATCAGAGCCACAATGGGAGAACTGTTCATTATAGTAGCAAGAGCACCTGACCCAGGTTTTACAGAACATCTCTAAATGGCTTGTGTTGTCGCATTTAACCTTGAATGTCAAAAAAACTGTTGCTATGTGTATCTCTATTAGAAACAGGCCCATGAATGATGTTTTTGATGTTAAAATTGGAAATGAGGTGCTTACTGAAGTGAATGAGGTCAAGTATTTAGGGATCATTCTAGACAGGAACCTGCAATTCGACAAGCAGGTGCATTACATTTGTAAGAAGGTCAAACCCAATTTAAATTGCTTCCGTCTCATTAGAAGGGATTTGTCATTCAGAACTGCTCATACATATATGCACGCGATGATTCTTTCACATCTGTCATACTGTATCACATCTTGGTCACAAACATCTCAAATTACACTAAAACCCATAACTGCAATATATAAACAGGCTATAAAAATCTTGGACCGCAAACCAATGCGGTGGCATCACTGTGGTATTTTAGCCAAGCACAATCCTCTTACTTTTGAAAATTTTATTATCTTCTGTAATATCAGACTGGTTTTTAAATGTCTATACAATCTTGTTTCACCTCCTTTCTCTGGTTTGGTGGCTAGACGCTCGAGCTCTAGCAGAGCATGCACACGAGCTTCCATCAGCGGTGACTGCATTGTCACCATGTCTAGAACTTCATTTGGTCAGTCTGCTTTCTCCATTAAAGGGGCAAACTTATGGAACTCTCTGCCAACTCACTTAAAATTGGAGACAAATGCCAACCTCTTCAACAGAGGCGCTAAAGATTGACTAAAATCCCACCAGCAATGTGTGCATGTCTAGTCTGAATTCTGTTTGCTGTGATCATGGATCTCTTGCCCTATTTATAATTTCTAATGTATTTGTAATTTTAATTAACTTGTAAATTTTGTTTGTACAGCCTAATTTATGACCTATATAAGCCACCTATGGACTGGTGTTGAGAATTAGCACTTGTGCTATATACACCTATGCAAAACATCTGGTCCCTCCTTGTGATCGTACTAATGTAATTTGTTATGTCCATATTAAATAAAATAAAGAAAGAAAAGAAAACTTTAACCTTTTACTGACATCTTTACTTGCTGTTAAATTATTTACAAGGGATTAGGACTAAGTTCTTATTTTATTACAAATGTTATAAAACTATAAACAATATGCAACTTGAAAGATTCAGATGCTTACCAAGAAAAATAATACTAAAAACGGGAACTAACCTAACCAACTGTGATACCTCCTTGAGACAGTCCCTTCCCACTGTAATTCTAAACTCTATCATTCTTTAAGCCAAAGTATCAGTTGTATCCTCAAGCCTCTTTCTGGGCTGCTGATAGGCTTCTTTCATTTGTCACTGTCATTTTATGAAAGACAATAGAGATAGGGATCAGCACTCTCAAAGCTGTCAACTGCAATAAACTGGGAAAGATTAAACTAGTGATGATAACACACACTGTTAGTAATCACTCACTACTGTCTATTTTCTATTACAATATCTACCAGTGTTATTTTAGAATCACAATAAAATGATAGAATCAGACAATTAGTGTTTATTCTGTAGGTTTACATTTTGCTCACATCTTCATTTTTAAACACTTGCCCTTTGGCATAGTAATTTATGGTTTCAAAGTTATATAGACCATAATGTTGCAGTGTGAGTCAACAGTCATGAGTAGTCAGTGACATGAGTCAAACTTTACAAGACGTCAATAAATGAGTACTTAAAATCCTCACTCTGTTCACCTTACAAGGTTTTTGATGTTTTTGACAATCTCTTTATGTGAATGACTTCATTTCCTGTCGAACTCTGACACTGTGTGACTTATTGTCAAAGTACCATAAAAACAAAGATTTCATGTTGTGCTGTCTTATCCCACATAACAGAAAAGCACAAAATCTAGATGCTGACATAAACTGTGTTCTAGACAAATACATCTCGCAATATTGCAGTTTAAATACATTTCAATATCCAGAAAAATAATTTTATTTTTAGCAGTATCACCACTGAGTGATATGGTTTGTCATATTTAGAACAGCATAAAGACGTATGTACTTTCTCTGATATTGTGACTAATGTCACGTATTTGGTGTCGATGTTTTCAGTTCACATCCTCTAGCTGTACAGTGGTTAAAAGGAAGTGAAACTAACACCATAGGCCTACAAACACATAATACACTGAGCTATTTATGTTTCCCTTTTTAAATATGTGATATCCTACCGTGTAGCAATGATCACACTATAGTTATTTCTTTGGCTAACTCTGCCGTTTATTCTGCAACACACATAATATGACTGAACATGGATTCTGCGCGGGGTTTTCACACTCTTGTTCTAATGTGTCCCCTTAGTAGTAATGCTAAACAATACAGGTAGTTCCCCCTAGAGGCATGTGCCAGTAATGTTTTAAATTAGACTTGCAGTCTACCACATCCCTCCCCTCTAGATTAAACTACTTTTAATTACACTAGCCAATTATGCTAGACATCCTGGAACTCCCATTTAATCCTAAACAATCACAGTTACTTTTAACTTCTTAAACACATGTGCCATACATATAATTTCTTTCTCTTTTCTTTTCTTTTTTTTTTTTTTTTCCACATGTATAACACACATAACAGTCTAACTGGGGAATTGGTTTGACTACCGCATCCCAGTGAGGTTCCAGGACGCATTCTTGTCCTGTGGCTGGGGAACTCACTACTGACTAAGTATAGTCCTTCAAGTAGTCTGGAGCTTTCCTAGCTCGCTGAGATCTTCTCACGGCGGGTGAGCCAACTGCAGGTGAAGACTCAGACTGCTCCACTATTTCGGCTGCTGCAGTGCTGCCCGTAGAATCTGCAGAGACGGTTACCTCAGGTTTCACCTGAAGTGGTGGTTCGTTGATGCTCTCCTCAGAATGGTTGTTAGACAACACCTCTGGTGCCATCGGCAGGGGAATGGAGCTCCTACCATGAACTTGGTCGATGTGTCGCCTCACCACTTGTCCATGGCCTAATGTCACCTTGAATGACACAGGGCCTGTCTTTTCTGTTATTTCTCCTGGTACCCAGGCTGGTCCTGAGCCAAAATTGCGGGTGTAGACCACGTCTCCTTCTCTCAGTATTCTCTCTCTAGCATGCATGTCATGATAACCTTTTTGTTTCTCTTGTTTGTCATGCACTTTGTTTCTGAAGTCTGGATGTATTAAGTCAAATGTTGACCTCAACTTTCTTCCCATCCATGGACCTGCGTAGTCAATGTGAATTCTTCTCCATGGTTTATCTGGAACTTCCCAGGGATGTAGTGGGGCTGCTGGAGGACTGTTCCTGTTCTCCTGGCATGCCGCACATGACTTCACAAGCGCCTCCACCTCTGCATCCATGTTGGGCCACCACATGTAACTCCTCGCCAACGCTTTCATGCGAGTGATGCCAGGGTGTGCTTGGTGTAGTTGTTGCAGTAAGGCATTCCTACCAGGTGGTGGAACAACCACACGTCCTCCCCACAGGATACAACCTTCCTGGGTGCTGAGCTCATCCTGTCGTCGGGCATAGGGAATGAACTCAGGACTGTTCATCTTCGGCCATCCTCGCAAGATGTATTCTCGCACTCTTGCTAGAACAGGGTCTTTGTCTGTCCACTTCTTTATTTGTTGTGCGTTCACCAGGGGCACGCCGATATCTTCAAACAATAGCACTCTCTCCTCCTCCTCAGGCGTGCTGTCTCTTCCTCCATCCAAGGGTAGCCTACTCATCGCGTCAGCATTCGTATGGTCCCGTCCGGCTTTGTAAACGATGGTGTACTCATACGCTGCTAATGTAACGGCCCATCTCTGAATTCTCTGAGATGTCATCTGGGGTATGGCTCTCATTTCACTGAACAGTGAAATTAGTGGCTTGTGGTCAGTCACTATAGCGAACTGTCTCCCGTACAGGTATTTGTGGAATTTTTTTACACCAAATACTACTGCAAGGCCCTCCTTGTCTAGCTGGGAGTAGTTTTTCTCAGCTGCACTAAGAGTTCTTGAGACGAACCCTATGGGTCTCTCTGAGCCATCCTCCATACGATGAGAGAGTACAGCACCCACACCGTAGGGTGATGCGTCACACACCAGGATGAGTGGTTTGTTTGAATCATAGTGCACTAACACACTACAGGACTGAAGTAGCGCTTTGGACTCTTCAAACGCCTTCTGCTGCTTGACCCCCCATGACCATTTTTCTTCCTTCTTAAGTAAGGTATGTAGTGGTGCCAGCAGCGTGGAGAGCTTTGGGAGGAACCTATGGTAATAGTTCAACAAGCCCAGGTAGGCTTTTAACTCAGTAACATTTTGTGGCTCAGGCGCCTCTGCAATGGCTTCCACTTTGTCTGTTAGAGGGTGTAGACCACTGGCGTTGATCTTGTGGCCTAGGAACACCACCTCTTTTCCCATGAACTCACACTTGCTTCTTTTCAACCTCAGACCGCTTTTCTCCAACCGTTGAAGCACTTCCTTCAGCGTTTTCAGATGTTCTTGTTCATTTGGTCCTGTACAAAGGATGTCATCCAAATAAACGGCAACATTCGGAATTCCACCTAGGATGCCCTCCATAGTTCTCTGGAATATAGCAGGACTGGAAGCTACTCCAAATGGTAAGCGTGTGTAGGTATATAAGCCTTTGTGTGTATTGATGGTTACATACTTTCTTGATTCTTCTTCCAGGACTACTTGTTGGTAGGCGTGACTCATGTCTAATTTCGTGAAGTGTCGGCCGCCATTCAGCTGTGCGAAGAGGTCCTCCACTTTAGGAATTGGATACTGATCCACCCGTGATGCTCGATTGACAGTGAGTTTGTAATCTCCACATATTCTAATGGAGCCATCCGGCTTTCTCACTGGGACTATGGGCGCCGCCCATTCTGCAACCTGCACTGGCTCAATGATCTTGTCATCCAGCAGCCTCTGTAGCTCGCTTTCGACCAGTGGCTTGACTGCATAGGGTACCGGTCGGGGTTTGCAGAATCGTGGTTGGGCCTCCTTGTCCACATTAATCTTTGCAGTGACACCTTTTAGCTGTCCTAAGCCTTCTTTGAACACCTCAGCGTGTCTTTCGAGGATCTCCTCCAGCTGCAATTTGGGCTGAGATTCCACTTTATTCACCAACTGATCAATCATGGCCAGTTCTTGTAGCCAACTTCGCCCTAGTAGATTTGGTCCTTCGCTCCCAACTACTACTACAGGTAAGTCCTTTTCTTTGTTTTCGTGCTGCACCTTCACTTGTGCCATGCCTAGCACGTCTAGCTTCTCTCCTGTGTATGTTTTTAATTTTAATGAACAGGGATTTAATTCTGCTGTGTCTGTTTTCTTCCACAGTTGTGTATATTGCTGTTTACTTAATATGGTTACTCCACAGCCTGTATCAACTTCAAATGTTACTTTCATTCCATTAACATTCATGGTACGCGTGATGGGCGCTACCTTGGTCAGCTCCTCTGACGTGTTGTAAATTGTGTGAAAACCCATGTCTTCTGTATCACTTTCTCCCTCCCCTCTCAGTTGATTCGCTCGCTGTTCCTTTCCTGGGCCCTTGTTTTCATACTTTTGCCCATTAACTGTCGCTTTCAGCACCTGTGTGCTGTCCACCTTTATTCTACATGCTTTCTTAATGTGCCCTCGCTTGCCACAATTATGACACAGCTCAGTGGCAAATTTGCACTCGGCGGCATTGTGCTGGCCTTTGCAGCGATAACAACTGGGGAATTTGTGCTGAGTTTTGTCAGTCAACACTTTGTGGACACCTACTTGGGTCTTAGGCACACGAACATGCGTTGCTGTGTCCTCTGTTAGCTTCCCTTGCATCTCTCTCACATCTTTAGATGCTGTTTCCATCGCTTGGCATAATTCCAAAGCCTTCACAAAAGTGAGTTTTGTTTCAAATAAAAGTCGCCGTTGCATACGGTCATCATTCACTCCACACACAAGTCTGTCTCTTAACATTTCTTCCAATGAGTCTTTGTAATCACAGTGCAGTGTTAATTTCCTCAATTCTGCCACATACTCTGCTATGGACTCAGTGTTCCTCCTTATGCGTGAATTAAATTTGAATCGTTGCACGATTTCACTCGGTTTGGGGCTGAAGTGCTTCTGAAGCTCAGCAGTAAGCTGGTCGTACGTTTTATCTTTCGGTAATGCAGGGCTTATTAAATTTCTCAACAAACTGTAAGTAGTTGCACCAACTCCACTCAACAGTACAGCCTTCCTTTTGTCTGGCTCCTCAATGTCATTAGCTTCGAAGAAAAAGTCCAACATTTCACTATATTCTTCCCATGACTGAGTCGAGTTATCAAAAGGGGTTACCGTTCCGATTACAGCCGCCATTGCTCGTCGTGGTGGGGAAACCTCGTTTTTCCTCCTCTGAACTTGCACTCGAACTACTGGAGTCACTTGAGTTCGCCACACTTGCAATGTTCTCTGTTTCTCGCCGCTGATTTTTTTCTTTTAATCCTCGTCGCCAATTGTGTGATATCCTACCGTGTAGCAATGATCACACTTGAATTATTTCTTTGGCTAACTCTGCCGTTTATTCTGCAACACACATAATATGACTGAACATGGATTCTGCGCGGGGTTTTCACACTCTTGTTCTAATGTGTCCCCTTAGTAGTAATGCTAAACAATACAGGTAGTTCCCCCTAGAGGCATGTGCCAGTAATGTTTTAAATTAGACTTGCAGTCTACCACAAAATATGAGAAATAAACCTTTACCAAATATCTATATAATAAAAAAAGGTGTTGATATCCAATTTTTTTTTTTACATTCTCACTTTAGGGTAGAATTAATACTACTGTATAATCCCCATAGCTGATGATGTTCAAACTCTTATAACCACAATAGCTATTTATTTCCTGTGTGTTTCAAGTTACTGCAACTGGTTGTAGATGTTGAGCCCATAACCCTGTAAAACTGCAGCTTTGCCTTTTCATTCTGAATTGTGTTCCAGGGAAACAGAAAACACAATGGTAATTCAGCTTTAGATGTTTTGGCTGATATTTTTTTACACATGAAAAATGTTACTGACAAACAGAAAACATATACTGTGTTCTGACCCGAGCGCAAATATTATTCGCGCTCAGGCCATTCATCATTCCTGTCAGGCTTTGACAGCGGCGTTATTATTCCGGCTCTCCGAGCTCTTATTGTGACAGCGCTCGGGGAAGCTTCCGCTCAGCTGTCAAGGCCTGAACAGCTGTTCTGCATTTGCAGACGTTAGCGACCGGCTTCTTAAACCAGCGCCAGTGGCAGCATCTTTGCAGCAGTATCTTCGTGTATTATGTCGAGTGTCCGTTGTGTGCATCGTCGTAATTGTGGATCATCTAACATTCTATTCTGTGGACCCGTAAGTGAGCTTTGTTAGCCTTATGCCTCCCAGTACGTATGTTATATTATTGTTTCACCGTTAATAAAGACTGCAACGCAACTCTCTGGTGACGGTGTGGCATCTTATGGTGGCTTGCGAGGGCCACCGCATGACATACTGCCTGGCTAAAAAAAAAAAGGTCACACACTCTGTTACACACTCCATATTTTGTTGGACCACCTTTAGCTTTAATGATGGGAATTCCAGCACTTTTAAAGTGACACCACCAAAAATCAAGTTTTTCTGTTAACGTGTCTGTAACATGTTTTTTGTGACTTACAAGACATATCAAGAGCAAAATCAGTCCCAAATGCCAAGACTGTGTTTTTCTGCTGTGAATGTCCAGTTAGTATTGCAGGAATGGCTACAGGCCTAAGTTCACTACCTCGGGGGCAGAGGGAGGAGCTGTGGAGCAAGCAGTATTCCAGAAAGCCAGCAGTAGCTGAGGCGCGCGCTGAGGTTGTGGTTCCACAGCAGTGCTTTCCGTGGCAGACATGCATTTCTGAACACAACACTGGTCTTGCAGCAGTAAAAGCTCTTTCCAATCAATTCTAAGGCAATGAAAGTTTTGTTGTGTATAAAAAGTCGCAATATACCATTTTGGGCAATACACATTTGTTTTTGAGGTGGTTTTAGAGCTGCCAGAGTGTTTTTAAGAGAGGCGGTTCTTATGGCTTGGCTCACTAACAAAAGCTGACTCTTCTGGCTCTCAAACAGCTCCTCAGATTTTTTGTTGCTTAATTTATTACCAAAATGATGTAAAATTATGTGTAAAATGAATTACTAATGTACAAAACAGGTTCAGGTTACTATATTTGTACTCGTAGGTAGATTTGTTTTGCAGTCAGGTGACATCCATATTTACAAACCACAATTACATTCAACATGAACACAAACACAGGCACACATGAGGCTGACTATAAACATGATAAAAGTACTCAAGGCTCCATCAATCAGGACACAAGACAAAGAGATAAGAGAAAAAACAAAGATAAGAGAGAAGGGTCATATTAAAAAGTTAAAGACTAGTCAAAGAGGTTAAAAACTCAAGTCTAAAACCCAATAAAAGATTTAGAACCCAAATAAAAAACCTACAAAAATAAGTAAATATAAAATGAAATTAATAAATAGGTAACTAAATTATATGCAATATATTGTTACAGCTTGTTCAACTCTTTGACAGCAGTAGGAACAAAGCTGTTTTTGTAGCGCTGGGTTTTACTTTTTGGGACAGCAAACCTCCGTCTGGAGGGAAGAAGCTGAAAGTGGCAGTGCAAAGGGTGGGAGTCATCACTTAAAATGGAGGTAGCAATCCTCTGTACCTGTCTGGTGTACAGGGATGTCATGCTCAGCTGTGACTCACCAAGCAAACGACTGGACCATCGAACAACCTGATCCAAGGATTTCCTCTGTTTCAGTTTTATCTGACCAAACCATGACGCTAGATGTAATGTTCTCCTGGAACCTTGTAGTGTTCTCCTGGAACATGTAATGACGAGGCGCACACACCGGGTGTCAGTTAGGACTTTTTACTTGTCACGTCAACTGCAACTAACAACTAACCACACAGTGGCACATGTACATCTCCTTTTATAGTCAGGTCATGGCCAGGGTCATATTGCCCTCTAGTGGTGACTCCATATGAACTTCACATATCAATACATCTCCCTTTTTTTCTAGCAAAGGTCATGTCCAACTATAAACTTTTTCTCAAATTTCAATATACAAAATAAACTCCATTTCTATTTACATTTCTTTCAACCTTGTACACTGAATCACAAGTTCAATTTTTTTTCTCTGTTTACAATTCAACATCAACACATTTTTTTTTTTTTTCCATTCATCTCAGTACTCCTTACATTTCCTCAATCAATCTTTTCGGTTTCACAATTTGCCTTTGTGAGCATCTCCTTCGTGTCACCTCAGTCTGTTCGTTAGTGTCTGTCTCTATGTTCTGGTTCTCAGCCATTTCTGGTTGTTCGGTTTGGCTGTAAATTGACATGTCGCTTGTTTCACTGTCTGTGACTCTCATTTTTGTCTGAGGCACTTTCAGTAAGTGACGTCGGTTTCGCCTCATTGTTTTTCCATGCTCTGTGATGACTTCATATGATCTGGGAGTTGTTTCTTTGACCACTTTTGCCAGCGGTCCCCATTCTCCATCACATCTCACTCGCACAATGTCCTCATGTGCAAGTGGTCTCAGAGGTCGTGCTGTTCTGTTGTACAGTTCAGTTTGCCTCTCATCACGCCTCACATCTCTCTTTTCCATCACTTGAGATGCTGATGGAAGTCGCGTTCTGAGTTTTCTGTTCATGAGCATTTCTGCTGGGGACAGTCCATTCTCCAGTGGTGATGCTCGGTAATTCAGGATCGCCAGATGTGGGTCTTCTGCATTGTCTGCAGCCTTTTTCAGTATGCGCTTCACAATTTGCACCCCTTTCTCTGCTAACCCATTCGACTGTGGGTACAGAGGGCTTGAGGTCACGTGCTTGAACCCATATGTGTCTGCAAAGTCTTTGAAGCACTGACTCGTGAATTGTGGTCCGTTATCACTTACAACAGTCATTGGAATTCCATGGCGTGCGAACATTGTCTTTGTGTGTGCAATCACTCTTTCTGCTGTTGTCACTCAACCCTGCAAACTCTGGGTAGGTGGAATGATAGTCCATGACTAACAGATAGTCCTTGCCCTTAAGCTGAAATAGATCCATGCCCACTTTTCTCCATGGCCCTTGAGGCTTCTCATGGGGCCTCATAGGCTCCTTTGGCTGTTGATACCTGTGGCGCTGGCAAATCTCACAGCGCTGCACATATGCCTCAATGTCCTTGTGCATGTTGGGCCAATACAAAACATCACGTGCACGTCTTTTGCACTTTTCAATACCCAAATGCCCCTCATGCACTAATTTAACCATTTCTGATCTCATGGAGGTAGGTATGACTATCCTTGTACCTTTTAACAGAACCCCATCTAACACAGACAGTTCACCTTTAAAGTGTTGGTAAGGCTTGTCAATCATAACCTGTCCTGGCTGATGTATCTGTTCCATTACTCTTTTTAGTTTCTCATCTTTTTGTGTTTCTTTCACTATCTTCGTCCATTTTGCATCTGACACTGGCATGTGTGCCTTAATAGAGTCTACATGTATTTGCACAGCTTCCTCTGTTGTGCTGCTGGTGTTGCTCAAGCTAGCCCTACTCAGCGCATCGGCTACAATTAGTTGCTTGCCTGGTGTAAACTCAAATTTCAAGTCATATTTCTGTAATCTTAACATTAGACGCTGGATGCGCGGTGGTGCGTCACCCAGTGGCTTCTGTGAGATCGCAATCAGTGGTTTGTGGTCTGTTTCTAGTATTACTGACCTTCCATACACATATTCATGAAACTTCTCACATCCAAACACTGCACCTAGAGTCTCTTTCTCTATTTGCGCGTAATTCTTTTCTGCGCTTGTCATGGTGCGCGATGCGTATGCGACTGGATACCACTCTGTCATGTTTTTGCAATAGCACAGCTCCTAGGCCGGCTTTGGACGCATCTGTGGACACTTTTAGCAGTTTGTCCTGATCATAGAATTTTAACACTGGCTCCTTTATTAGACTGCTTTTGAGCCACTCCCATTCTCTGGCATGCTCTGCCATCCACTGCCACATTGTATTGGTCTCTAACAGGCTTCTAAGAGCTATTGTGTTAGCTGATAAATTTGGGATAAATTTCCCCATGTAATTGACTAGCCCTAGGGCTCTTTGCAAGTCATTTTTGTCCTGCGGTACTGGCAGCTCTGCTATGGCCCGCACTTTTTCCGGATCTGGTTGCACGCCTGCCCCAGATAATTTTTCTCCCAGGTATGTAATCTCCTGTACCCCGAATTGGCACTTACTCTTATTCAGTTTCATACCTGACTTTTGCGCCTGTGTGAGAACTCTAGCCAACCTTTCATCGTGCTCCTCTTTTGTTTTTCCCCAGACTACCACATCATCAAGAAAAACTCCCACCCCTTCTATTCCGTCAAACAATTGCTGCACAGTTCTATGGAAAATTTCAGGGGCTGAGCTAATCCCGAACGGCATTCGTAGAAAGCAATGCCTTCCGAATGGCGTATTAAATGTGCACAATTTAGCGCTTTCCTCGTCGAGCACTATTTGGTAAAAACCCAGATTTGGCATCTAATTTTGTGAAGTAACTTGCTCCACTCATTGTGCTGGTTATGTCAGATTTTGTTGGTAGCCTGTAATGCTCCCGCTGTATTACTTTATTTAGATCTTTTGGATCTATGCACAATCTCAAATCTCCATTTGGCTTCTCCACTATAACTAGTGAGTTAACCCATTCAGCTGGTTCTTCTATTTTTCTGACCACTCCGTCTGCTATCAGTGAGTCTAGTGTTTCTCTCAGCCTCTTTTTAAGAGCTATTGGCACTTTTCTTGCTGCATGTATGACTGGCTCTGCATTCTCTTTCAGCCTAATTTTTTGTTTGCCTGGTAGGCGGCCTATTCCTTTGAACACCTCTTTGTATTCTTTCACCCAGTCAGTGTGTTTGTGCCTACTTGTTGTAGCCTCTGTATTTTCTCGTGTTGTCACTTTGTCTGTATCAATGACATTCACTCTTTTGATCAGACCTAGCTGATCGCATGTTTTTAAACCCAAAATTGCTTGTCTATTTCCATCAACAAGTACAAACAATGCATTCACTGTTTTACCTTTGTTTGACAGTGTAACCCTGCACATTCCTTTAGTGGGTATTGGCTTATCGTCATATGTTCTCAGATTAATCTTTTTATCTCTTATTTTCGGTTTGTTTTTCAGTCTTTTAAAATCTTTCATTGGCAGGATGTTTACCTGCGCACCTGTGTCGAGCTTCAGTGACATGTCCGTGCCATTCATCTCCAGGCACACTATCCATTCATCAGCGCTCGTCTCTCCCTCGATGGCGTCCACGTAAAACTGATCCTCTTCGCTGTCGCTCTTTTTCTCCACGAGTTGCACCCTCTTCTTTGAGAAGCAGGTCTTTGCGAAGTGATTTTTTCCGCCACACTTGCGACATTCCTTCCTGAATGCTGGACACTGCTTCGGCGCATGTTGCCTTCCACACCGCTCACAGTTCCCGCGCGCGCGCTCTGGGTTTGCCTCCCTTTTTCTTGCATGCAACGTTCCTTTCGGCTTCGCGCGCCGCACTGCATCGACCTCAGCAGTCTCTTTTTCCTTGCTGCTAAAAGTCTTTAATTGTGCCTTTGTACTCTCAGACGCTTGGCAAATCTGTATCGCTTTCTCCAGCGTTAAGTTAGTCTCTTTCAGTAATTGCATCCGCAATTTGTTGTCTTGGACCCCAATTACAATTTGGTCCCGTATCATTGACTCACTCAATGTTCCAAAGTTGCATGACTGACATTTCAACCGTAGGTCTGTGACATACAGCTCGATGGACTCTGACTCTTTCTGGAGTCTTTTTCTGAACACATACCTCTCGTACGTTTCATTCTTTCTCGGTGTGCAATAATCGTCAAATTTCTTCATCACGGCGTCGAAGTTGCCTTTTTCTTCTTCCGTGAAGATGAATGTGTTAAACACATTTAGCGCCGCTCGCCCTGCTACTGTTAGCAGTAATGCTATTTTCCTCTCCTCGTCACGGAGACCGATAGCAAGCGAATAAAGTTCAAAACTCTGTTTGAATGCTTTCCAGTTCTCGTTGACGTTACCGGTCAACTTTAACTCGTCCGGCTGTCGAAGAGCGTTCATCTTCGTCGTCGGTTCGTAGTTTTATATCCTGGTACCATGTAATGTTCTCCTGGAACCTTGTAGTGTTCTCCTGGAACATGTAATGACGCGGCGCACACACCGGGTGTCAGTTAGGACTTTTTACTTGTCACTTCAACTGCAACTAACAACTAACCACACAGTGGCACATGTACATCTCCTTTTATAGTCAGGTCATGGCCGGGGTCATACTGCCCTCTAGTGGTGACTCCATATGAACTTCACATATCAATACACTAGAGAAAAGGATAAAACAGATTCAATAAAAGCCCGATAAAACATTGTCATTATGGTTCGGTCAATTTGGAAGCGTGTTTAAGTTTCCTTAAACAATGCAAATGTTGCTGACCCTTTTTGCACACCCTTTCACAGTTCTCTTCAATGTTTAACCTGTTGAACTCTGGGATTCCGCGGGCGGTCACATCTCTGCGTCATAGTACGTCTCAGTGCACACTGAAAAAAAAGCTACATTTCCGTTCTTCCAGTACAGACACAGCCGCGAACAGAAAGCCAAAGGAGTGTTTGATTGGTTTAAATTTGACTGACCTCTCATTCGACTAATAAGAGCCTTGAATTGGGTTTCTGAAACCTTGAAGAACCAATGACTGAAAACCTAGCAAGAAGGACCTGCCTACCAACGACCGTGAATACAACGAGCCAATTGAAGCAGAGAAGTTCGACGATTGCAACGCGTGCATCGCCGTGCGTAAAATCTTTTTTGTCTAAGCCACTGGGTCACATTGAGATCTGTGTGTAACGGTAGCGTTAGCCACTCTCAGCCGTTAGCCAGTCTTTTTTTTTATTACTACTGCTCTTGTTTTGAAAAATGGTTCGCAAAAACCACAATCATGGAAGCGGAGATGGTTTGACCGGGTCGGGTGACCAGAACCACGAGTCCGTAACAACCGGACCAGCTTCATGTTCGTCTGACAATGAGGAACAGATGTTCACCAACAACACTGCTGTTGTGGACAGGTGTTATAAGCTAAATTATTCTTTATCAATGAAAATAGTAATAAAAATGACTTTTGATCGATCGGTAATTACAACGGTCCATCATGGTTGCAAGTTTTTTTGTGCACTGAGCTCCTCTGTAGCGGGGGGGGGGGGAGAGTTGTTATCCTTTACATTGCAGATATTTTAGTATAATTTTTATTGCACTGTAGGTTATTTTTTCTTGTAAAAAAAAAAAGGCCACACGGGTCATACCAAAGACCATATAAAAATGGTGCTTTCTGCCTTCTAGCGTGGTGCTCCGCATAATGGAATGGGGAAAGTAAAGTTACACACAGAGCTACCAGAGGACTGACCCCCCGCTGTAGCTTTCACTACTTACAGTAGCTGTGTGGCCTAGGGTCAGAGAAACGGAGATAGGCGCCGCCCATATACACCTTCAGGTGTGAAGGGATTAACTAACTAACACATTTTTTGTGGCATGTTTCTTTGTGTGTGTGGGGCTTGTTTGTTCATTCATTCATTCATGAATGAACAAACAACCCCCCACCACCACACACACACAGCCCTGAGTGTCACTTTTCATTAGAGCCCAAGATGAAGCTTCTATGTTGAAGCATTCAAAAGTTGTAGACGTTTTTCCAAACTGTGCCATTTGGCACAGTTCAAAAACGCCTGGGAACAACCTGAGAAAAATGCTGTGTAATATATTCATTTTTTGTGGTATTGTTACAAAATTTTGACCTCAGCTTGATTAGACTTGGCTCTACATTTCTGTTGCATTTTCCAGCCAGTATCTGACAGCTGTGTGTTATTTGCAAGCATTTGTATCTAAAAAAAAAACACCCAGGCGAACTTTATTTTCTTCAAATTCAGTAAGTTTAGATGACTGTTACTCAGTGGCAGGAGCACTTAGAGAGATTATGACTGTTTTGCCAAAAAATTCAAAGTCTTTTCTTTTAAATGAGACCAACCCCATGAAGATGCTGCAAAGGGTTGAAGAACAGCTTTTGATTTACTTTGGGTATGTTATTTTTAGGCATTTTTAGGGAAATTGACCAGAGTTCAAGAGGTTAAATTACTATCAATAATCGTCCCAAGATATCTGTAGGATTGTACACATTCAGTGGTCTGGCCTTTTAGTACAGTGACTTCGTGCCTGGGAGTTTTCCTCCTAAAGTCAGTAATCATATCTTTAGTTTTTGTCGTATTCAGCTGCAGGTAGGAATCCTCACACCAGTGAACAAAATCATCAACTACTGGGCCGTGGCCACTCTCACCATCCTGGAGGAGACTGACAACAACTGAATCATCAGCATACTTTATAATGTGTCTGTTGTCATGTCTGCTCCGACACATGTTTGTGTACAGGATGAAGAGTAGTGGTGACAACACACACCCCTGCGGAGAGCCAGTAGAAGAACACTTTTGGTCAGACAATGTACCATTGACCCTTACTCTCTGTGTCCTGTTGGTTAAAAAAATCCAGAATCCAACCCACCAGATTATTACTCAAATCAAATTGTTGCAGGAGCCTTTCAACTAAAATATGAGGTTGGATTGTATTAAAGGCGGAAGAAAAGTCCACAAATAAAAGCCTGGCGTGTGTCCCATTAAAATCCAGATGTTTAAAAAGCATGTTAAACAGAGTGACAGTGGCATCCTCCACTCCTCTGTGAGGCCAATAGGCAAACTGCAGAGGATCCAATGCATGTTCAGTCTGCTTTAGGACCTCAAATCTGACCAGTTTTTCAAAAGTTTTCATTAAAATTGAAGTCAAAGCAACTGGTCTAAAATCATTTACCGTTTTAGGACAGCTGGATTTTGTAACAGGGACAACCACAGCATCTTTCCAGATCTTAAGCACATGTTATGTCTGTAAGGACTTATTGAAAATGTAGTGAAATACAGGACTCAATTCATGTGCACAAGACTTTACCAAGCGCCCACATATATTATCAGGGCCCTGACTTTTGTTCACTTTTACAGCACAGAACACCCTTTTAATATCCTGCACCTCAGTATTAAAGTGCTGATTGTCTTTGAGTTTCTGTTTCAAATCTTGGGTTTCTGTGCTAAAATCAAAGGAATCAAAATGAGCTTAAAAACAATTAAGAGCATTAGCCAGCTCTGTGTCTGAATTAAAACCATCTAAAGACACACGATTACTGCGCTCTGTGCTCTGAAGGCCTGCAATAGTTATCATACTGGCCCAGGCTGAACCAAGTTTCTTTGTTGCCATCTTGCTTTCCAATTCTGATTTATAATTCTGCTTTGCTCTTAAAATTTCGGCCTTCAGCTCTTTTGTGGCAACCTGTAGCTCCGAAACATCCCCCTGTTTAAAGGCAAGTGCTTTCTTCTGTAAGCAGGATTTAACTGATTTTGTAACCCATGGCTTGTTGTTGGGATATATTTTGACACGTTTATGTGGAACGATCATGACTCTACAGAAAGCCATGTATGAGCATGTGACGTCCACCAAAGAGTCCAAATCTTCTCCACAGGCCAGTGTGAACACCTCCCAGTCCGTACAGTTAAGGCATTCCTGGAGGCAGTGCACTGAATCCTCTGTCCACACGTTTATGTCTCTGGTCTTCGCCTTTTCTCTTCTGAGAGCAGTTTTATATGTGGGCAGCAAATGTACACAGTTGTGATCTGAGGATCCTAAAGGAGGAAGGGGAAGTGATTTATAGGCCCTCTCAATGGAGCCGTAGCACAGGTCCAATGTCTTTTTTTGCCTGGTTGGGCAGGATACATACTGATAAAAGTTTTTAAGTGTCTTCTTTAAAGAAACATGGTTAAAATCCCCAAGAATAAGGTTTGGAGCCTCTGGGGAAGACTGCAACCGCTGTACCACATCAAAGACGGTGCTGGAGGCGGAGTCAGCATTCGCTCTCGGGTGAATGTACACAGTTGTTATGAAAAGTTGGGGGAACTCGCGGGGCAGATAAAAGGG
Organism: Pholidichthys leucotaenia; assembly: GCA_020510985.1. Taxonomy (NCBI): domain Eukaryota; kingdom Metazoa; phylum Chordata; class Actinopteri; order Cichliformes; family Pholidichthyidae; genus Pholidichthys; species Pholidichthys leucotaenia. The sequence continues at coordinate 149,085,564 of CM035849.1, read as the reverse complement.
GCATAGCAATACAGACAGAAGCTCCACATCGGGTGTACAGATGCGCTCTCTGACCGTGACAGATGTATAGTACTGTTTATTAATATATAAACATACGCCGCCCCCCCTGACGTTTCCCCGTTACCTCTTCCTGCCAATCCGAGCGAAGTGGGGCTCCAAAGCCGTCAATACACAGGTCTGCATCCCAGTCATGCGCCGTAAGCCACGTCTTCATGTAAGCCATGACACAGCAGTTCTTGAAGTCCTTCTGATATCGTACATTCCCTTGAATTTCATCCACTTTATTTCTCAGGGATTGTACGTTCCCCATAATAATGGAAGGAAGAGGAATGCGGTTAAACTGACGCCTCCTCAGGCTTAATTTTATGCCTCCATGCTTTCCGTGTTTCCTCCTCTTGTCTCTCTTTTCATCGCTGTGTCCATGAAAATCTCTTAAAATAAAGTCCGGCAGTGGCGGCACGGACTCAAACACAGATGCAGCATTTCCCTTGTTTAAATGCAGTAACATTTCTCTGGAATACAAACAGAAAAAAAAAACATGCATTATATCAAATGTTTATAATTTATATTGCTTATTATATTCAACAAAATAAAGTATGAAAACAACTGGGGCCATAGCCTTTTGCACAAATTGTCTCATAGAGCTCTGCATTGTAGGTCTAGGTCAGGGGTGTCAAATGCCTGGCCCACCAGAGAGTCCAAACCGGCCCGCGGGATGAATTTGCAAAATGTAAAAATGGAATGAATACACGAGAAGCACTTTTTCCAATAAAATAAATGCTATTCCCAATTTGTCCATTTGGGGTCACACAAGAGTAGCAGACACAAAAGTGATCCCCAGTTTACACTGAGGGAGTCTCTTATGCAGGTCGGGAGGACAGGATTTTTTCCAGAAAGACTCCAAGGCAAACTTTTCCTACCTGCCTCTGTTGTTATCCCTTCTTGCCCATCACTAAAAATATGCAACAAGTCTTTTTTTATGGATTCCGGATCCAGCACACACTGAAATGTCACGGTATTTGCTGTATTTAATACCTGTTCTTTAAAAATACATTAACCCCGTGTCTTGCAGTGCAGTGGGTGCTGGGGGGGGGGGGGACGTCAGTTCGCTGCCTTTTGCTGGATATGGTCAGAATCAGTTTTTCTTGTCACAAAATTTTTTGAACACGTTCAAAACAAGAGAACCTGCTGGTGTCAAAAAGTGATGGGCCACCAGAAACTGATCAGCACACTGCGGGAGCATGCCTCTCTTGGCTAAAACCATTTCTCTTTTGTTTCTGAGGCCGGTGACTGGTTTTCAGCAAAGCAGATGTAACGTTTTGTCCTTGTAATTAGCGAAGGTATGTCTGTGAATATTTAATGTGGTGAGGGATTAGTCATAATTTTAGCCCCATGTGTTTTGTGTTAGAATAATCAGATATGACATTTTATCCTGTAGCAGCTTTTAATGTTTTGCTTATATGTTAAGAAAAGTGTGATGAAATTAACAAAATCCATGTATAACGATGTAAAAGTCAATAAAGCTTTTCTTTCCCATGAATACTAGTGTTTGTGCATTAATTTCCTCCTATAGTTACATATTGTAAGTAGAATCCATAAAATGTATGCTTCATATGCCAAAAATTCATTAAGGCTTCCAATTTAGATTCAAACATTTTATCTGCCAAAAAAAAATTGCTTGATTTGGTTCTTCAAGGTTGAATTGTGAAGATTAAAATATAACATGTTCTGTCCAACTTGTGAATAGTCTCAAAGGACTGTTATAGCTTATAAATATGTTATTTCACCTGCCAAAAATCGATTAAAGGTCTTAATGTTGATCAAACCAGCTTTCATGCTTTAAAAATAACTTGATTTGGTTGTTCAGGGTTAAATTGTGAATATACTACAGTAAATTGCTCTGTCACACTTGTGAAATAGTCTCAAAGGACAGTTATAGCTTATAAATATGTTCTTTCACTTGCCAAAAATGTACAGTAGTGAAATCACTACTGTACATATTTTCCACAATCCTTGGACCATTTTACTCAGTTTTGTGCTCTGCACTCCCCACTCTTACGTACATAGTTCCACCTGTGAAGCCACTACCATATCTGTGTACATACCTACGGGTTATTTTATTTTAATTATTTTCATTTCAGTTGTATGTTTAATCGTGTGTTCTGTAACTGTGTTTTATTCAAATTCTTCTCTCTTACTTTATTGCACAGTAGCCTGGTGGAGCACCCACAATTTTGTTGTGCTATACAACTGTACAATGATAATAAAGCCTCTTCTATTTTATTCTAATGTTGATTGAAACAGTTTGCATGCCTTAAAAAGGATTTTATTTGGTTCAGGATTAAATTGTGACTATAATACTGTAACTTGCTTTCTCACACTTGTGAAATAGTCTCAAAGGACAATAATTCTGTATTTTGCCTACCAAAAACTGATTAAGGGTCTTAAACTGGATTGAAACTCCAGAAATCCAGTCATAACCGGTTAATTCATGCGCATGTAAACATGGTCAATGATCATGTTTACATGTACAATAATAAACTGGTTCTGATTGGATCTCTGCAGTTATCTGATTATTCAAGTGGCCATGTAAACAGATTAATCCGATAAAGGCCATATAACTGGGCCATTACTCCAATTCATTCAGGTTGTTCATGTTTTGTAAAAGGTCAGTGGTTCAATAAATGTAAACATTTCACAATGTACTTGTAGTTCTTTCTACTAAATTTGGAGTTGCCATTAGGTTGCTTTGCTATTATTTTACTGATCCAGCCCACTTAACATTAAATCTGGGGGTATGTGGCCCCTGAGCAAAAATGAGTTTGACACCTCTGGTCTAGGTGGTTGTGGTGGTGCAGCTACTTAATGATGCTGTAGACACAACAGCAACAACAGTTGAAGTCGACAAAGTGGCACTTTCTTTGGAAGCAGGTTGACTTGCTTGTCTTTTTTTCTTCAAACTGCATTGATGGATGTAGGCCTGTGTAGGCTATTTGTAGAGCCTGCTTGATGTATTTTCACCTTGCACACTCTACACTCTGCTTTTGTGTTATCAATGTAATTAAGGCCTGGCACACTTGACAACATTTAGACCCAGAGAGAAACTATGGAACACCGTCGTGTTCAAAAAGATATGCAAATTTACACGTCTTTCGCACGTGTTTTTGACTGCGGGGGCCAACCACAGATGTGCAAATAACGTGTGAATCACGCGTCTTTCACGCGTCATATACACATCTTTCACACGTCATATATGCATCAAATCTGCGTATATTTCACGTGATTTTGAGTAACTTTGTCACTGTCTGAAGTTTAGCTTCATGTGCAGAGCAGCAGCATGTCACTTTCTATTGGCTGCTGAGCTTTTAGGTTAAACCATTTCCATGAGGCAAGGGGTGTTCAAGCCTATTAATTCCCACATTCTTTATTTCAATAAAAAACAGTTATAATAAATTAAAAAATAATGAGTTTATGAAAAGTGAATCAAAATAAATATTGAGAGATGTAAAATTAAAATGTAATAAATTAAAACAAATAAGAAATTTAGATTAAAAAAGCTAAACTACATCACATTATATAGGTAATACATGATTTAAAAATTATGGACTATAATACTTTAATGTCTGACCAGAGTTTGGCATACAGATGAATCCATTACATTTTTTTTTAGGTGATTTGAGAGTGCATACCTCTACCAAAGTCCTCATTTATTTGTGTAGCAGAATTATACAAAAACTAGTAGACAGATTTTGATGAAACTTTCACAAGATGTACAACACTTGGGCTTTGGATGAACTCATTAGATTTTTGAGGTGATATGAGAGTGCATACCTCTGACAAGGCCCTCATTAATTTGCATGTAACATCAGGTGCCAAAAAATGATCAGCTGCCAAAAAGTGATCACCTGGGAGCAGCTTTATCATATCTGAAAAATTACAGTGTTGACCAAAGTGTTTGCAGTTTGAATAACCACATAGAGCATTTATGAGATTGTAATTGCTCCCAATATTTATGTGCAAAGGCTCATTGTTATTTAGAAGTTACACTGTAATTGTCAGTCGATGCATAGAATGGTTTATACAGTAGCTGTATAGATACATATTTCATTCTTTATTCACTGTCATTGTTTTAATGGTATGATTTAAAACCAAACTGTACCATAAACAGGAGTTATTTGATCACATTCACCCAACTCCTGACAGTCTTTTTTTCTGAGTTTAACATTTAAAGGAGTTGGGGAGGAGTGTTGTGTATGGGAATTAGACTTTGGGGTTTGCTGTAGAACTGCCGGGGTGGGGAACTGGATGTCAGGCGGGCTACGGCGGGGAGTATAAGTAGAAATATGAATCAAGTAAAGTTCTGCCTGTGTGGTTTCACGATATAACATTTGGTGACGATGGAAAATATGGGTGCATGCATTGTAGAGCCACCTCCATTTCTGCAGTGCCAGGGTACGCCGGTTATTTCTTGGGCACGACGGAAGAGTACGTTTGATGTTTATTTGACAGCGGCCGAACTCGGCGGTGTCTCCGAGGACAGGCGGAGGTGTTTGTTGATACCCCATTTGGGCACAGAGGGACAGCGCATGTTCTTCAGTCTGTGTGGCGATGGCTCGCTGGAAGACGGCCTGGCGAAGATGGACAACCTCTTTGGTGACGAGTCCATGGTCACTGAGAGGAGATAAGAGTTTACGGCTGTATGTAGTGTGCTGGTGAGTCCACTCTGACTTTTCTGATGGAACTGCGCAGTTTAGTGGGAAAGTGCCGTTTTGGGCCACTAACGGACGAGCTAGTATGGGATAAACTGGAGCATGGCACGACTAGTCAGTGGCTAGGAAATATAACCCAAATGTAACCCGAAAGTCTTTGTCTCTAGAGGAGGTTGTGGACCTAGTGAAATTACTGGAGTCTGCATCTCTACGGGGACTGGGGTGCTTTGTGTGGCGAGGAGCCAGCAGACTGGGCCACTGCACCACAGGAGACGGCTATCATGCTAACTAGGCCTCAGGGGCGCACTGGGAGGAATAGGAGAAAAAAGACGGACAGTGGCATGCAACGGGGCCCATGTGGCACTGGCAGACCGGGTGGAAGTGGAACCGCAGGAGGCAGGACAGGTGTGTGAAGCACACGGAGGGAGAGGACCCCTCAAATGGTATGTCGTGCAGCTGGATGGCATCGAGGTGCCTCTTATGGTGGACTCGGGGGGCTGGTAGGTCCATTTTGAGCCTATCGATGCTGAAGAGACTGTTCCCGAAGAAAGCTATCGGGGGGGAGCAGTGAGAATGTTCAGCTATGGCCACGCCAAGATCGACATGGTAGGCACGGTGGAGTTCGACGTGACGTGCGGGCCGAAGAGGGCGCTCAAATTCGTTTTCCAGGTGGCATGACAGGGGACGGACCTGCTTGGCATCAACCCACTGGAAGAACTGGGCTTCTCCCTACGGGACCCAGAAGGTTTGGTGGTGTTTACGGGGTTCTCAGACTGGCAGCTCCATTGGCCAGCGTTGTTCATGGGCCTCGGGTGGATTGGTGCTTTTTCCCATCACCCGTTGGTGAACGAGTCAGTGATGCCCAGGATCCAACCTTTACGGCACCTACCCCTGGCACTACGTGACAATGTATCGGCGGAACTTTCAAAGCTGTTGGAGGCAGGGATCATCGAAAAGGTGGACGCTTCGCCCTGGATTTCGAATTTGGTGGTGGTGAAGAAGAAAGACGGGGGGATCAGGCCTTGCATAGACCTGTGAATGGTAAACGAGGCAATTATCCTGGATAAGTATCCACTCCCGACCATGGAGGAGCTCACGGCGACATTCAGCAAATCCAGGGTGTTTACAAAGTTGGACCTCCAGCAGGGCTATCTAGGTGCCACTACACCCGGACAGCAGAAACCTGATGGCGCTTGAGACCCACATGGGGGTTTTTAGATACACCTGAATGCCGTTCGGGCTGAGCTCTGCCCCCAGCTGTTTTCAGAAGGTTATGTCAACGATGTTGGCAGGTCTAAAAGGGGTTGTAGCCTACCTGGATGACATTGTGGTACACGGCGCAACGGGTGAGCTGCATGATGAGAGACTGGAGAAGGTGTTGAGATGGCTGCAGGACTACAGGGTCACCCTGAACGGTGACAAATGCCTCTTCGTGGCGGACACGATTGAGTTTGTGGGTTTTCAGCTGATGGGAGAGGGCCTACAGCCGCTGCATTCAAATGTTGAGGCGGTGCTCCGCATCCCGGACCCTTCTACGCCTGCCCCAATTTCATCATTCCTCGGCATGGTAAACTTTTAAGGGCAGTTTATCCCACACTACTCTGAGACGATTGAACCTCTGGGGGCCCTGTTAAAGCAATACGCGCCGTGGGAATGGACGCTGGTATGCTCAGTGGCGATGTCTAAGCTGAAACAACAGCTCACCTCCCCACCAGTGCTGGCACACTTTGACCCTGAACTGGAAACAGTGGTGCGTGATGTAGTAAGATAAGATAAGATAAGATAAGCCTTTATTAGTCCCACAACGGGGAAATTCCAGGATTGCAACAGCACAGGGATAGCAACACTCAGAGCAACAATCAGAAGGCAAGAAAAAAAAAAAAAAAACAAGCAAGCAAGAGCAGCTAATATACATATGTACATATTACTATAAAATATATATACACACACACACACACACACAGACACACAGTGCAGAGCATTGTAGCTGGATGGAATAAATATATGAATATATGAACACACAGTGCAGAGCATTGTAGCTAGATGGAATAAATATGTAAATATATAAACACCCACAGTACGGAGCATTGCAGCTAGGTGGAATAAATATGCAAGTATATAAACACACACAGTGCGGAGCAATGTAGCTAGATGGAATAAATATATAGATATATAAATATAAACACACCCAGTGCTGAGCATTGTAGCTAGATGGAATAAATATATAGATATATAAATATAAACACACCCAGTGCAGAGCATTGTAGCTAGATGGAATAAATATGTAAATATATAAACACACACAGTGCAGAGCATTGTTGCTAGGTGGGATGAAACAGCATAACCGTCTATTTAGTTATCCTACATGGTATGATTATGTGCCCATACATATTCTCACCCTCCATAGCGACCGGTATGTTCCTAGTTGTATGCCGGAGAGGACCATTGTGTAAGTCTATTGCATCTTTTGCATTCAAAAAAAACTATTAGTTTGTTACGTCTTTTTGCTATCTCTGCGAGCAGCCCTGCTTAGGTTGTACAGTCTGACAGCCGTTGGTAGGAAGGACCTACGAAACCTCTCGGTTGTGCACCTGGGATGATGTAGTCTGCTGCTAAATGAGCTCCTCAGTGCATCCAGTATGTCCTGCATAGGGTGGAACTCGGACTCCAGCAGAGATGACAGTTTAGCCACCGTCCTTCTCTCTCCTATCTCCTCCATCGGATCAAGGCGTTGCCCCAGGACAGAGCTAGCTTTCTTAATCAGTTTGTTCAGTCTCTTCCTATCGGCTGCAGTGATGCCACTGCCCCAGCAGACCACTCCAAAAGTGATGGCTGATGCCACCACCGTGTCATAGAATGACTTCAGCAGCGCCCCTTGTACACCAAAAGACCTGAGTCTCCTCAGCAGGAACAGCCTGCGCTGTCCCTTCTTGTAGAGTGCGTCAGTATTGTGTGACCAGTCTAGTTTATTGTTCAGATGAATACCCAGGTACTTGTAGGATGTCACCATCTCGATGTCTGTTCCCTGTATATTTACTGGTGCTGTGAGGGGCTGTCCATGCCTGCGGCAGTCCACCACCAGCTCCTTAGTTTTCCTCGCGTTGATCTGGAGGCAGTTCCGATGGCACCAGTCCACAAAGTCCTGGATAAGCCCTCTGTACTCAGCTTCATCTCCGCTGGAGATGAGACCAACGATCGCAGAGTCATCAGAGAACTTCTGTAGATGGCAATGTGTTGTGTTGTGTGAGAAGTCCGCAGTATAAAGAGTGAACAGGAAGGGAGCCAGCACCGTTCCCTGGGGGGCCCCCGTGCTACTGATGATCGTGTCGGAAACACAGTCCCGGGTTCTCACAAACTGAGGCCGGTTCGTGAGGTAGTCCAGGATCCATGATGACAGGTGCTGGTCCACCCCTGCGCGCAGCAGCTTGTCCTTCAGGATCATCGGTTGGATGGTGTTGAAAGCACTGGAGAAGTCAAAGAACATGATCCTCACCATATTCCCGGGCTTCTCCAGGTGGGACAGAGAACGGTGAAGGAGGAAGATCACCGCATCCTCCACCCCAATGCCATGCTGGTAGGCGAACTGGAGTGGATCCATCGCTGGTTCCACCAGGGGGCGGAGATGAGCAAGGAGCAGTCTCTCCAGGGTCTTCATCAAGTGGGACGTCAAGGCCACCGGTCTGAAGCTGTTCAGGTCTTTGGGGTGGGAAGTTTTTGGTACAGGTACCACACAAGATGTTTTCCACAGCTGTGGTACCCTCCCCAGTTTCAGGCTCATGTTGAAGATATACGTCACAATCCCACACAGCTGGTCTGCACAGGACTTGAGGAGCTTTGCGCTGATGCCGTCCGGTCCCGACGCCTTCCTCGCCTTGATCTTCCTCAGCTCCGTCCTCACCTGGGTCTTGGTTAGGGTCAGGATGGGGGGCTGTGTGTTGGGAGTGGGGGGGGTGTCGGTGGAGTGGGGAGTGGGTAGCAGGACTTGATTTCTTAGAGGCAGCAGTGGTTGTTGTGCAGACAGGGGGGAGGGCGGTTGGTCAAATCTATTGAAAAACAGATTCAGGTTGTTCGCCCACTCCCTGCCCCCCGTAGCCTGGGGGGAGGTATTCTGGAGCCCCGAGATGGTTTTGAGGTTTCTCCAGACCCCGCTGATGTCGCTCTGTTGCAGCTTGTCCTCCATCTTCTTCCTGAAGCTGTCCTTGCCTTCTCTGATCTTTCTCCTCGGCTCCCTCTGTACGGACTTCAGCATCTCCCTGTTCCCCGACCTGAAGATCCTCTTCTTCTCTCTCAGAAGTGTTTTTATCTCAGGGTTGATCCAGGGTTTGTTGTTTGAGTGACGCCGTATGGTCTTGGTGGGAACGGATTTGTCCACACAGAAGCTGAGGTAGCCCGTGAAGGTGTGAATGAGGCCATCGATGTCCTCACCATGTGGATCGCAGAGCTGCTTCCAGGCAGTGGCTTCAAAACAGTCCTTTAGAGTGTCCATTGTCTCCTCAGACCATAACTCCACAGTGTGCATGGCCGGAGGTTGTCTGTGCACTAGGGGTTTGTACACCGGTCGGAGATGAACCAAGTTGTGATCCGATCTCCCAAGTGGGGGGAGTTGTGATGAGGTGTACGCCTCCTTAGTGTTTGCGTAGAACAAATCCAGTGTTTTATTGTCTCTAGTGTGGCATGTGACATACTGGGTGAAAGTGGGCAGAATGGGAGACAGTGAAACGTGGTTGAAATCGCCTGAGATGAGGAAAAGAGCATCTGGGTGTTCTGTCTGCAGCCTGCTGGTTACTGAATGGATGACGTCACGCGCTGTCCCAGCGTTCGCCGTCGGATTTGCATAAACAACAATGCAGATCACGTGTGAGTGTTCTCTCGGGAGATATGTAGGCCTCATGCTAACAGCTAGCAACTCAATGTCTTTGCTGCAGTGTCGTTGTTTAACAGTGATATGTCCCGGTCTACACCAGTTGTTGTTAACATACATTATCACTCCACCGCCCCTAGTTTTGCCACTCTCTGGTGTTCGGTCAGCTCGTATCATGTGAAAACCCTCCAGCTCAATGTTAGCATCTGCTGCTAGTTCAGTTAGCCACGTCTCAGTAAACAAAAGGAGAGAGCACTCCCAGTAAGTGCTATCATAACGGGAGATAGCCGCTAGCTCATCTAACTTTCCCAGTATCGACCGTACATTTCCCATGACAACAGATGGAAGGGAGGGTCTGTACCTTATATTTTTTGTCCTCCGCCTTACTCCAGCCCGGCAGCCGCGGCGTTTTCGCCTCAGTTCTCTCGGTATGTCGAGTTTTTCCACTGGGACCGGGTGGCGGTTAAATGCTAGTAGCTGTAGTAGTAGTAGTGCTGTGATGTGTCTGGGGTGGCGTTGAGAGTGGTCATGTCCCAAGTCCAGGGCGGTGTAGAAAGGCCGGTGGCATTTGCGTCTAGGTCCCTCTTGGCGGCGGAGCAAAAGTATGCTGTGGGTGAGAGGGAGGCAGTGGCTTGCATCTGGGCATGTGAGAGGTGGCACATATACCTCTACGGGCACTGCTTCACCCTGAGGACTGACCGTTGAGCACTCATGACCCTGCTGGAGATGTCAGGATTGGGGCATAGGCCGTTGAGAATACACAGATGGTCAGAGCGTCTAAGGGCCTATGACTTCACCACAAAGTTCACCCCGGGCAGAGAAAATATAGTGGCGGACCTTCTATCCTGGGCCACAGTGGAAACTTCTCAGGTGGACAACGAGGACACTGGGTCTGCTGAGGAAGACCTGATCAATGCTCTGTGCGGACCCCTCCAGGGTGTTGTCTCCCCACAAGAACTCAAGGAAGAATTGGAACGGGACCCGGTCCTGGCACAATTGCGTACGGTGATCAGGGAAGGATGGCCAGCGAGGGTTCCGAGTGAGCTGATGTCTTTTCACCATTTCTGGAATGAACTAAGTTGTTGGAATGAGGTGTGCATGGCCAGGGGCCAGTGTGCCCTGATCCCTACTGCCTTGAGGGCGCGGGTCCTGGAAATGTTACACGATGGCCACCTAGGGGTGGTACGGGTGAAACGGAGAAGTAGGGGGTCAGTCTGGTGGCCTGGCATTGATGGTGACATGGTGAAACACTGCGTGCCTTGTTTAGAGAGTGGCAAGACAGGCGGACCTCTTCCACCACCACTCTGGCCTGTTGTGTTTCTGGAAGGGCCGTGGAAGCATGTCGAGCTGGACATCTGTGGTGAATTCCACGGAGCGCTGTTCAAGTAGTTTCCTGGTGGTGGCTTATGATGTGTTCTCGAAGTGGCCAGAGGTGCTGCCCACCAGCTCGGTGACGACAGAGGTGGTCACGGGATTCCTGACGTCCTTGTTCGCCAGGTGGGGAATCCCAGACACACTCACGATGGACAATGAGCCCCAATTTGTATCAGGGGCGTTCGAGGAGTTTCTGGTCACCAAAGGGGTGGAGCACATCAGAACAGCATTCGGGGGGGGGGGTGAGAGGTTTAATAAGACCCTGAAGAATCGACTGAGAGCCCACCTAACGGATGGTTTTCTTTTCCCGGACGCACTCCAGAACACGCTGCTCCGTTACAGGGCGTTGGTCCACACAATGACGGGTTATTCCCTGGAGAAGCTTATGTTAGGGTGGGAACTGTCACTACCAGTGAATTGGTTGGGGCCTCCGAGGGTGGTTTCCCGGACAAGTGAGGTGGCGCTGAGGAGCAGAGTCTCAGACCAGCAACGTAAAATGAAAAGGCGGTTCAACAGGAAGCACAGGGTAAAGGACCATGGCCTGAGAGAGAGGGATTGGGTGTGGATTAAACACCCTGTCCGGTCCCACAAGCTTCAGCCCCTGTGGACGGGACCGCAGAACATTAAGAGACAGCGGGGCCTGGACACTTTTGAGCTGGACGATGGGTCCAGGTGGCATGCCAGCAGATTGAGGTGTGCGGTACCTGTCTGGGATTTGAACGCTTTGGGGCGGCATGATGTGTCTTGGGGTTGGGTGGCAGCACCTGATGTGGATTCACAGGCGGTACCGACGGTTCCTGGTGCAGAGTCCCCTAGGGGGTGATGCCTGACTAGAGTACGTTGAAGGCCTGCATACTTAGATGACTATGTGGCTAGTGTAGCGGTTTGATTAAACCCCCCACAACACACAAACAGAACACAGAGACAGTCAGCTCGCACTCCTGGGGTTTGTTCCGCTGCACGCTGAGTTTACAGCCTTGAAGTTAAAGTGTTCATGCATTTTGCCCTTACTGTGACCTAGAGACTCAGATCAATATGTAGATGTGCTGGTTAGCCTCTTTGTCTGACACTTGGAGCGAGGTCTAGCTAATCTGCCCATTGTGATGTATGTCTTACAAATGCAAATACCTCCTGCCTGTTCTGTTGTCCCTTTGATCATTCTAAACTGTGGGGTACGTCTCTTTGATGTATTGTTATGATCAAGTATTTAAGGTGCAACTCTGTAACGCAATCTCTCTCTCTCAATCTGACTTCAACCCTGCTGCAGGACACAGATTTTGTGTCCCCTCTTCACTGAGAGCCTGAGGAATTCGGCTTCAGCCTGCTCACGCTATGGCTGGAGCCGAGTTCCCGTGACGGCGGTATGATTAATAAAACCTGCTTAAAACCACAGCATCACTGCTTATTTTTGCATGCCGCCTCACTGGTGACCCCTCGAACACGCACACGTTTTGTGCGAAAGCAACCTTCCGAGCTGGACAGCCACACAGCTGCGTTGGTGGCCCCTTGAAGACGCACACGTTTTGTGCAACGCAGCCTTCTGTTTTGGATGGCCACGCTGGCGAACCGACGCTAAAAAAAACGAGCGGCCAGCGAACGCAACACCCGGGCATGAATGCTCCGTCGCCTGAGATCTGCACAACCACGCTGGACCGGCCGCTCTCACTGAGAGCGCACGCACCTCGTCCTCTCTCCACGACGGCAACCTCCAGGGCCGACGGGGAGCGCAGCGCGTGGAACTGAACGCACCATGGCCGCACGAGCGACAACGATCGTCTCCTCCCTCTCACCGCTCCAACGCAGCTGCACGAGCCCGGGGCACAAAGATCGTCTATTGCCTCGCACCGCTCCAACGCGCCTCCACGAGCCCGAGGGACGGAGATCGTCTACTTCCTCACACCGCTCCAACGCAGCTGCATGAGCCTGAGGAACAAAAGATCGTCTATTCCCTCCCGCCGCTCCAACGCCTCTGCACGGGCCTGAGGGACTAAAGATCGTCTATTTCCTCTCAACGCTCCAACGCACCATGGCCAAATCTACAGCAACAGCTCAACCTGGATTTTATTGGCGCCGTCTGCGCTGATCTCCGCCAAGTTTCTGCACCCTGACTCACCACTCCAGCGGCCCACCCACGCACTGAACCCCCCGCGCACGCATCGGGGAGTTACAAGGACGGCGCATCACGCATGGGACAAGTAACGGCTCCACAGACTGCCTTCCTCCTTCGCCGCTGCCTTTCAGGGCTGCTCGCTCACCTGAGGCACGCATGCAGCATACTGGAAGGATTTGTTAACAGTCTCAGCCACGCCACAGACCGCCATCGTCCTCCGCCGCCGCCCACAGAACCTTCAGGGTTGCTCGTTCACCTGAAGCAAGCACGCAGCTCGCCACTGGATTTTTTAATGGTCTTAGCCACGGCACAACGGGATTTCAGCCGTCAGCTGTTCCCAGGAGCTTTGGGGTTGCTTCAGCACCCAAAGCCAACAGTCCCTATGCTTTGTTTACTTTTTCTCTTACAGCCGCTCCTGCTTTTCTTCATGGCCACGAGAGGAGTCAGAGACTAATTTTTCTTCTTGTGGACCGCTGCACGTTCAACGGGACCAGCCCTTCGACATTGCGGACCCACAAGCAATTTTTGCGCGGCTCAGGACGATTTCACAGCTCCTGCCGGCACTTACTACCCCTCCCCTCCCTCCCCCTCCGCCTGCAGCGAGCTTCTCCCACAGCTCGCTCACACAGATGGATCATCGAGGTCGCGGCCCCCTACCGTTTCCCTCTTGGGGGGGAGCGTGTGTGGCGGTTCGTTTTAACCCCACAACAGACTAAGGACACTCAGCCCTCTTTTCTCTGTTTTCCTGCTACACTACTGAGATGCAATGTGCCATTCATGTATTTGTGATGCAAACATGCATGTATTGTGATGTAATGCGCCATTCGGTATAGTGTGCATATGGCTTGTCCTTACTGTGCTTTTTCTGAGCATCTTACATATGTAGATGTGCTTTGGTGTATTAATGTCTACAGGTAGACGAGTTTCTTCTGTCTCACCTATGTGATGTTAATCGTTGCCTTTCATGCATGGTATTCACATCGCGGAGCAGCAAACACTTTTGGTGCGACTACCCCCCCCCCCCCCCCCTCCTGCACAGAGCTTTTCCCTGCTCGCTGCCCAGACTGCAACATCGAGGTCACGGTCCCCTACCGTTTCCCTCTTGGGGGGGAGCAGTGTAGCGGTTTGATTAAACCCCCCACAACACACAAACAGAACACAGAGACAGTCAGCTCGCACTCCTGGGGTTTGTTCCGCTGCACGCTGAGTTTACAGCCTTGAAGTTAAAGTGTTCATGCATTTTGCCCTTACTGTGACCTAGAGACTCAGATCAATATGTAGATGTGCTGGTTAGCCTCTTTGTCTGACACTTGGAGCGAGGTCTAGCTAATCTGCCCATTGTGATGTATGTCTTACAAATGCAAATACCTCCTGCCTGTTCTGTTGTCCCTTTGATCATTCTAAACTGTGGGGTACGTCTCTTTGATGTATTGTTATGATCAAGTATTTAAGGTGCAACTCTGTAACGCAATCTCTCTCTCTCAATCTGACTTCAACCCTGCTGCAGGACACAGATTTTGTGTCCCCTCTTCACTGAGAGCCTGAGGAATTCGGCTTCAGCCTGCTCACGCTATGGCTGGAGCCGAGTTCCCGTGACAGCGGTATGATTAATAAAACCTGCTTAAAACCACAGCATCACTGCTTATTTTTGCATGCCGCCTCACTAGGACTATTATGGACAATACCAGCTGGGCGCTCTGGTAGTTTATCCAGACACCCACAGATGGACTTATTTATATGTATATAGAAAATTATTTTCTTTTGTTGATGAATATGTTCTGTGTTCACTGTGCGTTTTGACATTGGTTTTGGTATTATAGTTGGACCTTGTGTGTGGGGGGGTGTTGTGTATGGGAACTGGACTTTGGGGTTTGCCGTAGCACCGCCAGGGTGGGGAATGGGGTGATGTCAGGTGGGCTACGGCGGGGAGTAAAAGTAAAAATGTGAATCAAATAAAGTTCAGTTGAATGCCCCTCAAGAAGCTCTCCGCCTGTGTGATTTCACGATATAACAAGGAGGACTGCTGTTTTAGGGCTTGGTATTCACCTGCCTCCCCAAAATGGGAGAATGAGAAGTTTTAGAACCGCTGTTATAAAAGAACAAAAACATCAGCAGATTAAAACAGCCACAGTCTTTTCTGAACTTTTATTGCTGACATGGGACTGAAACAAATGTCAGTTCTTCAGTCACTCGCTTGAGAGGATATTATGGCTTCAATTGGCCAACAGATGTCACTGTACTTAGCTTTACCGAAGCCTCAAATCTAAAATACTACAATAATATACAACATACAGTAATTATACAAAGAATACAGAGTGCAAAATACCATGAGAACTGAGAACAAAAATAATTATAATTTGACTTAAATTACATATCTGAAAAGGAGTAGGAAAAAGTCTAAATCTTATTAAATCCTACCCCTTCTCCCCAAATAAGCATTCATTTTTTTAAACGCCCCATGCCAATATAAAGCAATTTTAATCCTAATTCCCGCTATGCTGTACTGACACATATTGCGGAGTGCAGTTATCCAATTAAAAGAATAACAGCAATAATAATAATAATAATAATAATAATAGTAATAATAATAATAACACCAATAATGGCAACAAAAACAACAGCAATAATAATTATCATTATTACTATCATCATCATTGCCCCATTATATGCCAATGTTTAATTTACACCCATACATACACATGGCCACACAGAGATCCAAAAGTATCACAAAATTCAACACAGCAAAACCAATGAATAAATAAATAAGCACCCAGTGATAATCAAGCACCTTCATCTATGTACCTTTGAAATTATTTTTCTTTATATTGTTTTTAAACTGAATTATGTTTGGGCATTCCCTTAGTTCCACATTATGTTCCACAGCTTAACTCCACAAACGGAGACACAAAAACTTTTCTTATTGTCTGCACTTTTAAAGTTTTAAAATTAAGTTGTTTTCTCAATTGATAATTCACTTTTCTTTCAGTAAATAATGCCATAGTAGTGCATGTATGTATGTATGTATGTATGTATGTAGGGAGGTAGGTAGGTAGGTAGGTAGATGCGTTCTAGTCATAATAAAGGGAGTTTATGTAATCATTCACATATTGCTACCATGTTCTTGTTTTACATGGAAATGACTAACCAAATCTTTTGCATCATGAAAAAATTAAAAACCAATTAGAGGGCACTCAGTGTATATTTCCACCAAGGTACTTTATTGTGCAGTAGCCTGGTGGAGCACCCACAATTTCATTGTACTGTATAACTGTACAATGACAATAAAGCCTATTCTGTTCTATTCTATACTATTCTATTTGAGACAAAAATTTCATCAAAATCCATCCTGTACTTTTGGTGTAATCACAATCAACAGTATTGATGGAGGTATACTTTCTTGGATCACCTCCAAAATGTATTTGGTTCATTTGTAGCCCAAAGGTAGTACGTCTTGGTAACTGTGGTACCCTTTGTCAGGGAATCCATCACCAGCAGTCCATGCTCATCCCAAAAGACCATGAGCACAAGCATGACTTTGGCACCGAGGGTTGGACAATGATCCTTAGATCATTGTCCATCATCCTTAGATCCTTAGAGCGCCTGGTCCTGCCCCACCTCAAGTCCATCACCACCCCCCTCCTGGACCCGCTGCAGTTTGCCTACCGAGCCAACAGGTCTGTAGACGACGCAGTCAACCTGGCCCTCCACTCCATCCTGCAGCACCTAGACTCCCCGGGAACCTACGCCAGGATCCTGTTTGTGGACTTCAGCTCCGCATTCAACACCATCCGCCCCGCTCTGCTCCGGGACAAGCTGTCCCTGCTCAACATGCCTGACTCCCTCTGCAGGTGGATCACCGACTTCCTGACGGACCGGAGGCAGCATGTGCGGCTGGGAAAGACTGTCTCAGACTCTGCTAGCATCAGCACCGGATCACCCCAGGGCTGTGTACTTTCCCCCCTACTCTTCTCCCTTTACACCAACTCCTGCACCTCCAGCCACCAGTCTGTCAAGTTGATCAAGTTTGCGGACGACACCACCCTCATCGGGCTCATCTCCAACGGCGACGAGTCCGCCTATAGGAGTGAGGTGGCCCAGCTGGCGTCCTGGTGCAACAACAACAACCTGCAGCTGAACGCTCTGAAGACAGTGGAGATGATTGTGGACTTCAGGAAAGTCAAAACCCCTCTGCCCCCCCTCACCCTCACAGGCTCTCCCATCACCACTGCTGATTCCTTCCGCTTCCTAGGCACCACCATCACCAGGGACCTCAAGTGGGAGCCGACCATCAGCTCCCTCATCAAAAAGGCCCAGCAGAGGATGTTCTTCCTGCGGCAGCTGAGGAAGCTCAAGCTACCCACCAAGATGTTAGTGCAGTTCTACACAGCCATCATCGAGTCCATCCTCACCACCTCCATAACCGTGTGGTACGCAGGAGCCACTGCCAGGGACAGACTAAGGCTGCAGCGCGTCGTACGCACTGCTGAGAAGGTGATCGGCTGCAAGCTCCCATCTCTCCAGGATCTGTACATCTCCAGGACCCGGAGGCGTGCTGGCCGGATCATAGCCGATCCCTCACACCCTGGTCACGTACTGTTTGCCCCTCTCCCCTCAGGTAGAAGACTTCGGTCCATCCAGACTAAAACCTCCCGTCACATGAACAGCTTCTTCCCCTCTGCCATCAGACTGCTGAGCACTAAGTGACTTATTGACTCTCGTGCACTATGTACAGCAGCTCAACCAGACTCATGTCAATCATCACTGTTTTCTTCCTGCATTACCAACTGCACTATATGGTTCTCCACATTATCTGCTGCTCGCTAATATATTTAAACTGCTGACTAGTATTACTCACTCTTATTCTACACTTTATTGCATGTATAGTTTCTTTTATCATGTTTAATGTTGCAGCATTGCACCGAGACAAATTCCTAGTTTGTGTACTACATGAACAATGGCAATAAATCTGATTCTGATTCAGATGCATTTACATCCAAGTTGTGCTCAATTTCCAGGTCAAAGGTCAGAAGTTCTGTGTACTTACAGTTAGGTCAGTGGACACTGACACAAGTTTTGTTATTTTAGCTGTTCACCAAAACATATTCACTAGTTATATAATCAATATGGGCTTAAAGTGCATACTGTCAACTTTAATTTGAGGGTATTCACAACCAAATTGGAGTCACGGTTTAGGAATTGCAGCCATTTTTGTACAAAATGTCCTCATTTCAGGGGCTCAGAAGTGATTGGACAAATTAACATTACCATAAGAACCATTTCACAGTAATGTAGGTCCCCAGTTTTGACAACTACTCTGTCCAGTAACCCAAGAACCTTCTAGCCAAGTTAAGTATTGTTTTTCTGTCGTTGCTCGGGTATTGTCTAGTCTCATTATGATTCATCTGTCTTTGTCTATATCCTAGGTTATTTTGTATTTTTGGTCTCCAGTTTCTATGCTGTGTTTTTCGTTAGTTTGTGTTCTGTATTTTGTGTTATTTTTTGTGAATAAATCTGAAAACTCAGTCTGCATTTGGCGTTCTTTTTGCCCCCAGAGAGGGCTGGTTTATGACAATGTGGTCTCCCCTTTCTCCAGCCTTGAGCCGAGTTGTGACACAGGCTATTTCCAACTGCCTAGTCAAGCTAATACTAAAACAGTTCAATGTAGCATCATGGTAAAAAACATAACAAAATAAGCCATTGGGCGCATGTGCACGCAGCGACCGGCAGCGGGTGAAAAAAGTTCTACGTCTGTGTCTCTGTTTTTATGCACTTTAAGGTGTTTTAACGTAATGCTCTGTGCCGTTTTTGTCCTTGAATGTTTGTGGACTATATAACAAAGAGCTCCCTGGTTCCATCAGTATGGATTTCCTTCTTGTTTTTGCTTATGTCCTGATTGGTGGAGCCTTGAGTATTTTTATCATGTTTATAGTCAGCTTCATGTGTGCCTGTGTTTGTGTTCATGTTGAATGTAATTATGGTTTGTAAATATGGATGTTACCTGACTGCAAAACAAATCTACGTACGGGTACAAATAAAGTAACCTGAACCTGAATAATGACATAATATATATTGACTGTGGATTAGTCAACCTGGTTGGAACAGGGATGTCTATTTGGATGACTGACATTTAAGGAAAATAACAATATGAACTGTGTTTAGTAAGCTAACTCCCTAGTAGCAGTGTTTGCCCTGAAGCTAATGTTTGGGCTCAGAAATGCTAGGCCAGGACTGAATCATCACAGTCAATGGCACAGTGATGGGTTGTAACAATGAACAGATCATTTTTTTGTTAGTGACATATGGAAAAAGATCTGGAAGAGCAAAACTGGCCTCTGCAACTCCTGTCGAAATGTTAAAACATAATTGTCTAATTGAAGAGAGATTTCTATATTTTTTTCCTGTAGTGATATGACCAAAGAAAGCATTTAAGAAGGCTAAAACCACAAACACACAATGTTTTAGCAAGCAGTACCTTTAAAACTCATCAGATCAAATGGTCTGTTTACAGTACAAAATCTGACTTGTGCCTGTGAATCATAAAGTTATTGGTTTATATATATGACTTAGCTGTGATCAAGGGTTTCAGACATGACCTCTTAGACCAACTGTTGTGCCATGGCCTCCATTAAAAAAAAAAAAAAAAAAAATCCGATTGGAAAAGACACATGATGTTAAGTAACTCAAAGGCCAAGAGGTCATGCAAATGTAAGGAGATGTAACAAAACTGAGATGTAAAACATGTGAAAATATGCCTGTTACTATTATAGTGCATAATCATTTTAAAAATGATTATGCACTATAATACTTTAATGTGTGATCATAGTTTGGCCACACATTAAAGTATTATAGTGCATAATCATTTTTAAAATCACACATTACCGATATAATGTTATGTAGATGAGTTTTTAATCTAAGTTTCTTCTTGTTTTAATTTATTACATTTTAATTTTACATTTCTATTTCGATTCATATTTAATAAAATCATTACTTGTGTGCATCAGGATTATGCAAAAATTACTCAATGGATTTTGATGAAATTTTCACCTGAGATGACCTTTGGGCTAAAAATGAACCTACTAGACTTTGGAGGTGATCAAAAAGTGCATATGTCCACCATGGCATTATTCTCAAAATGTTAAAGAAAGTGAAAAAGTGATGCAGAATCCACATCCTGACCTGGACCACTTCCAAAATCTATTGGATTCATCCGTAGCCCATGGATCAGCTCTGGTGAAAATTTCATAAAAATCCATACAGTAGTTTTTGCACAATCCTGTTCAAACAGCCCACTAGCTGCACAGACAGAAAGCGGAGAAATGTGTTCCAAGTGCCTTCTATAGTTGGTTGTTAATTTTTCACATCATGTAAGAGGTTTGGTTGGTCATTTCCATGTAAAACAAGAACATCATTGTAATGTATGAATGACTATAAACTTTATTATGAATAAAGTGTGCATGACTAGTAAAGATACTATACTGTGTGACCTCTTGTATTTTTTTCTCTTGGAAATGTGCATTTTCTTCCACACAGCTAAATTACAGCTTTCTTTCTAATAAATTACTGACTTTTTCCATGTATGTAAGACTTAAATGTAAGTATGAGACTTTCTTTTCCACTAAATCTGAGACATTTTACTCATTTGTTTCATTTTTTTAATCTTATTTTTTTAGGTACAAGGTCATAGCCTATACAAGGCAGCCCACATGTTTACTTATCTATTATTAAACTATAATCCTGACACTCTCTCTTGTTTTTCTCTTGACACACCCTTTCAAAAAATAAATAAATAAAATGGGATTAAGCCATAAGAAAACAAGTGGATGGGTGTATTAAGGGCTAAGGTTGGGTTCTATTCTGGATGTGAGGAAAGAAAATAGAACTAGTTTTATGTAAGAAAAAGTGTGTGTATGTGTTGTCGGTCTGATTGGAGTCCTCGGTAAGCCCAGTCTATGCTTCCTTCAGTGGCTAGAATGGCTGCTGTGCTTTTGAGATATTTTTTTTTTTTGAAGTCAGATCATTTCAAAAGAAAATGATGATGAACTGGTTCTTCAGAAATCCATGAATTGACATGTGTCACCATACAGTGAATATCCAAAAGCCTTGGTGGAGGTATGCACTCTTGTCACCTCCAAAATCGAATGGGTTCATCCGGACCCCAAGTGTCACCTCTTGTGAAAATTTCATCAAAATCCATCTAGCAGTTTTTGTATAATTCTGCTGCACACAATTAAATGCGGGCCTTGGTAGAGGTATGCATTCTCAGATTACCACAACAATGTAATGGGTTCATCTGAAAGCCAAATTCTGGTCAGACAGTAAAGTATTATAGCCCAGAATTTTAGAATCATGTATTATCGTTATAATGTGATGTAGTTGAGTCTTGTAATCTAAATTTCTTATTTGTTTTAATTTATTACATTTTCATTTTACATCTCTCAATATTGATCTTAATTCACAATTTAATAAAATAATTACTTTTAGCATCTATTATGACTGCTTTTATTGAAAGACTGAGAATTGATAGGCTTGACATCCTCTTGCCTCATGGAAATGGTTTAACCCCAAAGCTCAGCAAACTGCTGAGCTTGCACGTGAAGCGCAACTTCAGACAGTCACGGGTATTCAAAAATCATGTGAAATTCACATGCATATTTGACGGGTATATGACGTGTGAAAGACGCGTGATTCACACGTTATTTGCACGTCTGTGATTGGCCCCTGCAGTCAAAAACACGCGCGAAAGACGCGTAAATTTGCGTATCTTTTTGAACACGGCGGCTTTCCATAAGAAACATCTGCGTGCACACGACACTTCACAAAAGTAACCACATGTGCACACGGATCCACCAAAGCTGTGAAAACCATAGATATAAAATGCTAGATTGGCAGTAGGTCACTGGAGCGCGAGATTTACGGCCGCCATATTGGTACAGGAATCACAACAAATCCACAGCTCAGCTTAACGCACAACACTCTGATTAAGTCTTCATTTCTGTCACCATGGGATGAGACGCCGGGTTTTCCGGCGCTCAGACCAGTCCCTTCTCATCGCTGTCTCTCATTGGGCAGCGTCTCTGCGGGCTCCCAGCTGTCAGTGTTACAGGACGGCTGGGGCCCAATTAATCCTCATCAGCTGAGGCGCTGCTAATGAGGATAAAAAGGAGCAGCTTCGATCACTCTGGGCTGCGACTTAAGCACTGTTGCGCTGGAACCCTTACGGTAAGTGTCGAGTATTTGTTTTTCAATAATTTAATGGCGTGTTGTAAAAAATAAAGGTAAAAACTCTGATTTTCATTTGGGAGGTCACTGATTTCTGTACATGCATGACTGCCATGAGTGTAATATACTGTATATTGTAATTCAGTATCGATAGTTATGGCAATATTTCTCATGTGATATTAGTATACAGTGTTACATTGTGTTCTTTGTTACTGGGTCAGTATTGGTAGCCAATATTATCAACAATGAACTTTGGGTTCTTGTAACTAGTTTGGTAGTTACTCAAATAGCGTGAGGATAGTTTTTCTTTTTCCTGTATACACTTGGCCTAATGAAAGATTTAGGTTTATCAAACCGTCTTTACACAATAATTACACATATATGTGTACAAACATCTACCTCCTGTATCAGACCAACATCATGAAGGTTTGCAGATAGTAATTTACAGATATTGTGGCACATATGTTTGGTTCATATTTCCCACAAGAGTGTGGCACATATGTCTGGTTCATATCTCCCACAAATGTATGGCTTATGTGGATTAGGGCTTCATGTCTGGAGGAACAAAGAGTCTGGATCGACGGGGGCCGACAGGAGATGTCGAGGAGGTGTGAAGTCGGACCCTTGTCTCAGAGAGGAGGCCCTGGGAGCATCCCCGGAACATCGGAGAATAAGAGACAATGGTGAATCTTCAGAGACTTGCATTGTGATTAAATGTTTGCAGAAGCACCATGTGACTTGAGTTCTTAATCCCCCGGAGGTATAAGAATGTGATGTGACATGATTCTGCCTCTTCTTTCTATTTGAGAATGTTGGATGACTGTGTTCTGCAATAAAGCCGAACCTGAGGAATGAACTCAGTCTCATCATTGAACACAACTTCCACAATATGTTATTTGAAAATTGAAACTTTACAGATACAATTTTACATTACCTATTTCACATTTGTCTATTACAGGGAGGGGGTACAAGAAGATCTGGTGATGATTAATGCAGTCATATCTCATAGACATTACTATTTCTGTCTTATATTACATTTTGCCTGACATTACTATAAATATTTGCTATGATGGATAGGAGGGGACAGGGTGGATATTACGTGTGATGATGATGGTGATGACGATGGGCTGGGCTCTGGGTTAAATTAATAAAGCCTACATCTACTGCTTTAAACTGTGTTTTGATTCAATTAACACTTCACCTCACTTTGCAATTGATTAATATGAGCTTGCTGCTTTCATGTTGAGTGCATTATTCTATGCAATAAATTTGTAATGAACATTAGTGTATTGTATAAATTATGTGGGCCTAAAATCAATAATTTCAAATTGATTTTAAACAACTGCTATACAGATCCAGGTAGATGGGGGGGGGGGAGTGTATAATGTCTGTCTAGTTAAATGAAGAAACTTGAATAATTGATTTGTAATTTTTTATTCTCTTTATTTATTTCAAAGTTTACATATCTAGGCCGATTTGTATAGCACAGGCTGAAATATTTATTTGATAAACATTTTTGACAATTGGTGGGGGGGGGGGGCAATAAGCTGGTTGCCTGGGGTGGCAAATATAACAAATACAGCCCAGGACAAAGTATGAATTAATCAATTTCGGCCATATATTTATGCATAAATGGCCACAATGAAAGAGGTAGGCTTAATTATTAATCAGGGGGTATGGTAACTTCTTTTTCAGCTCATTTGACAGTTCTTGATTGAGACACTTCAAAATGCCATAATTTAATAATTATGAAGCTCTTAAACACCTAATATTTATGCAGATTATGCTGAAAGTAAACCACTATGTACTGTGTTGTAAACATGTTCACTGAAGCCTGTCAAACGTTTAACAAAGGAGAATGACCCAAGCAGGTGTCTGCACTGGACCACAGGCATGTGCTACACATATCCTGTACCAAGATGGCGGACGCGCGTCACGCCACCGCAAGCACGGACTGACTAGCGCTGCCAATCTAGCATTTTATATCTATGGTGAAAACTGCTGTTGGAACTAACGGATGACGAGTAGAAGTTTTACTAGGGACTTTGGATCATAACTATAAATGCCAGATGCCATCTGCAAGAGATATTTATATTCATTTTCTTTAAGATGAAAGAATGAGGGAGTAATAAATAAATACATAAATAGCAAACTGAGATGACTTTTGCTGTAACCAGGCGCTATGCATATAAAGTTGAACTGATTTTGAAACATTTAACCTGACAATGAAGGAAGAACTCAAGTATTACTTTGAGCTCAATTCAGGTACTACAGGCTCAAGAGCCACAGAATGGGAAGCATGTAAAGCATTTATTCGGGGGAAAATCATAGGACAGGCATCAAAAAAGAAAAATGAAAATAGAGATAAAATCAAGGATCTGGAATATCAAATTAGAAAATTGGAAATAGTACTATCAAGACATTTTTCAGATAAATTATATCAAGGTATATGTAAATTTAAATTCCAGTTGCAGGAAATCTATAATAAAAAAGCTGAATATGCCTTATTTAGGCTCAGAGCAACTTTCTATGAGGAGGGGGAGAAAACAGGCAAGCTGCTTGGCAGGCAACTTAAACAACAGAACTCCTACAATATGATACCAATAATTAAGAAGGGGAATACCCTGGTGTCATCTAGTACAGATATAAATGATGTATTTAAACAATTTTTTAGGGAACTTTATACATCACAAGGCAGCTTAAATCCAAACGACATCAATGATTTTTTTTCTAATATTACTCTACCAAAATTAGCCAATGAACAATGAACTTTTAGATAATCCTATAACAGAGGCGGAGATTAGGATGGCAGTATCACAGATGAAAACGGGGAAATCACCCGCATGGATGGATTCCAGTAGAATATTATAATTGAAATATTAGCACCAAAGTTACTGGAAGTCTACAATGATAAGATATGATAAGCCTTTATTAGTCCCACAATGGGGAAATTCCAGGATTGCAACAGCACAGGGATAACAACACTCAGAGCAACAATCAGAAGGCAAGAGAAAAACAAGAGCAGTGAGTATACATATGTACATATAAATATAAATATATATACAGTGGGGAAAAAAAGTATTTAGTCAGCCACCAATTGTGCAAGTTCTCCCACTTAAAAGATGAGAGAGGTCTCCAATTTTCATCATAGGTATACCTCAACTATGAGAGACAAAAT
This sequence comes from Pholidichthys leucotaenia, assembly GCA_020510985.1. NCBI lineage: Eukaryota > Metazoa > Chordata > Actinopteri > Cichliformes > Pholidichthyidae > Pholidichthys > Pholidichthys leucotaenia. The sequence continues at coordinate 149,060,113 of CM035849.1, read as the reverse complement.
GAGAAAAAAAAATCCAGAAAATCACATTGAAGGATTTTTAATGAATTAATTTGTTAATTCCTCGGTAAAATAAGTATTTGGTCAATAACAAAAGTTCATCTCAATACTTTGTTATATACCCTTTGTTGGCAATGACAGAGGTCAAATGTTTTCTGTAAGTCTTCACAAGGTTTTCACACACTGTTGCCGGTATTTTGGCCCATTCCTCCATGCAGATCTCCTCTAGAGCAGTGATGTTTTGGGGCTGTCGCTGGGCAACATGGACTTTCAACTCCTTCCAAAGATTTTCTATGGGGTTGAGATCTGGAGACTGGCTAGGCCACTCCAGGACCTTGAAATGCTTCTTACGAAGCCACTCCTTCGTTGCCCGGGCGGTGTGTTTGGGATCATTGTCATGCTGAAAGACCCAGCCACGTTTCATCTTCAATGCCTTTGCTGATGGAAGGAGGTTTTCACTCAAACTCTCACGATACATGGCCCCATTCATTCTTTCCTTTACATGGATCAGTCATCCTGGTCCCTTTGCAGAAAAACAGCCCCAAAGTATGATGTTTTCACCCCCATGCTTCACAGTAGGTATGGTGTTCTTTCTCCTCAAAACACGACAAGTTGAGTTTTTACCAAAAAGTTCTATTTTGGTTTCATCTGACCATATGACATTCTCCCAATCTTCTTCTGGATCATCCAAATGCTCTCTAGCAAACTTCAGATGAGCCTGGACATGTACTGGCTTAAGCAGAGGGACACGTCTGGCACTGCAGGATTTGAGTCCCTGGCGGCGTAGTGTGTTACTGATGGTAGCCTTTGTTACTTTGGTCCCAGCTTTCTGCAGGTCATTCACTAGGTCCCTCCGTGTGGTTCTGGGATTTTTGCTCACCGTTCTCGTGATCATTTTGACCTCACGGGGTGAGATCTTGTGTGGAGCCCCAGATCGAGGGAGATGATCAGTGGTCTTGTATGTCTCCATTTTCTAATAATTGCTCCCACAGTTGATTTCTTCACACCAAGCTGCTTACCTATTGCAGATACAGTCTTCCCAGTCTGGTGCAGGTCTACAATTTTGTTTCTGGTGTCCTTTGATAGCTCTTTGGTCTTGGCCATAGTGAAGTTTGGAGTCTGACTGTTTGAGGTTGTGGATAGGTGTCTTTTATACTGATAATGAGTTCAAACAGGTGCCATTAATACAGGTAACGAGTGGAGGACAGAGGAGCCTCTTAAAGAAGAAGTTACAGGTCTGTGAGAGCCAGAAATCTTGCTTGTTTGTAGGTGACCAAATACTTATTTTTCAAGGAATTTACCAATTAATTCATTAAAAATCCTTCAATGTGATTTTCTGGATTTTTTTTTTTCTCATTTTGTCTCTCATAGTTGAAGTATACCTATGATGAAAATTGGAGACCTCTCTCATCTTTTAAGTGGGAGAACTTGCACAATTGGTGGCTGACTAAATACTTTTTTGCCCCACTGTATATAGACACACAGTGCGGAGCATTGTAGCTAGATGGAATAAATATATGAGTATATAAGCACACAGTGCGGAGTATTGTAGCTAGATGGAATAAATATGTAAATATATAAACACACACAGTGCGGAGCATTGTAGCTGGTGTGGCAACCTGGGGAGTGCATAATGGTTTACCACCTTAGACAGGAACAAAGGACGCAAAGTTAACCTTTTGTATGTGAGAAGTTTCTAGATGCCCTGGTAAGATAACAGGGAGGTGTCAAGGATGAATGGACTGACTGCAGTCGGACGGGGGATTATCTTTTGTGTGTGAGAAGAGTCTAGAAGGAGATTATCTTTTGTGTGTGAGAAGAGTCTAGAAGGATGTCATGTTATTTAAGGGAAGAGTTCCTACTTGTATGCCATTCTGTCTATGCTCCTTGTGTGAGTCGTGTAATAAACCGTCTGAACCAAATCCGCCTCATTATTTACACGCTCCACATTGGTGACCCAAGACGAATCATGGAATACGACGGAAGATCCCCGGAGCCAACCTCGACTGGAACCCCCAGCTTCGCGTGTGCTGTAGCGATCAAACTACCTGATTTTTGGCAGCACAACCCGCGCTCCTGGTTCCACCTAACCGAGGCGCAGTTCGCCCTCCGAGGGATATCGGCGGAGGATACGAAATTCCACTATGTGGTCGCAGCGCTCGATGCCAGCACGGCTCCGCACATCGAGAGCCTGCTCGATCAGCCACCAGCCGACGGCAAATATGACGCGCTGAAGGCTGCCCTCATCCAGCACTACACGCTCTCGGATGGTGAGAGAGCAGAGACGCTTCTGACGCGGACCGAGTTGGGAGACGGTTCGGCCGTGGACATGATGGAGAAGATGCTGAGGTTAAAGGGCACGGACGACGACCACTTCATCTTCACCCACATTTTCCTCAGGAACCTTCCGACAGCGGCGAGAGCAGCCCTGGCCAATTCGTCGTTGCTGGCCAAACGGGATTATCGTGCGCTAGCCCGGGAGGCAGACCGGATCATCGTCGCCATCAAGGCTTTCGTGACCATTGCGGCAGCGACAGAGCCCGGCACGTCGACATAAGGAGGCGAGGAGCCGCCGACGGCAGCAGCAGAACCACCGATGGCAGCAGCAGCGGGGGCCAAGGAACGTGGAGGTGACACGCTTTGCTTCTACCACCGCCGCTTTGCAGAGAGGGCACGCAAATGTATACCACCGTGCCAGTTCAAGCGCTCGGGAAACGCCAAGACCGGGGGTCAGTAGCAGCCGCGACCCTCGGGGAGGAGAACAAGCTGCTCTATTTGATGGACGCACGCTCGGGGAGGCATTTCCTCATGGACACCGGCGCACAGAAGAGTTTCATCCGGCCGACCTACGCTGACCGGCTGGCAGGACCCAGCGGCCCCGAGATGGCAGCAGCAAATGGCTCAGAGATTAAGACCTTTGGTGAGAGGACTCTACTCTTGTCTCTACACGGTCGTACGTTTGAATGGACTTTTGTTGTAGCAGCATTGAATTACCATATACTGGGGGCTGATTTTCTATGTGCATATGGGTTGTTGGTAGATATTGCTAACAGGTGCCTGGTTAATGCACTGTCTTTTGACTCTCCCCTGTATAGCTCGAGTGACCCGGCCAACAGCACAAGCCAACGTCACAGCAGCATACGGTAAGTTCCACACACTGCTCGCTCAGTTCCCAGCACTCACAGTCCCGACGTTTTCAGCAGCTATCGCTAAACATGGGGTGGAGCATTTTATCACCACTATCGGGGCGCCCGTTTTTGCAAGACCTCGGCGCATGGATGCAGCTAAACTGGCCATAGCGCGCGAGGAGTTCGCTAACCTAGAGAGGTTAGGCATCATCAGGCGCTCAAACAGCCCATGGGCTTCCCCGCTACACATGGTCCTTAAAGCTGAAGGTTCGTGGCGACCTTGCGGCGATTTCCGCAGGTTAAACAACGCTACAGCGCACGACCGCTACCCAATTCCCCACATTCAGGATTTTTCCGTTCACCTCGCAGGAGCGCGCATTTTTTCTAAGATAGATTTGGTCCGTGGTTACCACCAAGTCCCAGTGCGCGCTGAGGACATACCCAAAACAGCGGTAATAACTCCGTTTGGTTTATTTGAGTTCTTGCGCATGCCGTTTGGGCTTAAAGGGGCAGCACAGACGTTCCAATGCATGATGGATGCAGTGCTGCGTGATCTCCCTTTCGTGTTCTTCTACCTGGACGATATCTTGGTAGCCAGCGCCTCCGAAGACGAACACGAAACCCACCTCACGACGGTTTTCCGAAGGTTGGAAGAGCACGGTTTAATAATCAACCCAGCGAAATGTCAGGTCGGGGTGACGGGGATTGATTTTTTAGGGCACCGTGTCTCTCCCGAAGGAGCGGTTCTGCTGCCTGACAAAATGTGCGCAGTGACAGATTTTCCCCGACCGCAAACGGTCAGGGCGCTACAAGAATTTTTGGGAATTGTGAACTTTCATAACTGTTTCCTTCCCCGCGCAGCGCAGCTCATGCAGCCATTGTACGCTGCGCTCAAAAAACAGAAACCAGCAAATAGGGTCGAATGGACCCCGGAACGAGAGCAGGCGTTCTCGGAAGTTAAAGCAGCCCTGGCACACGCCGCATTGTTGGCACATCCAGACCCAACGGCCCGCATAGCCCTCACCACTGACGCCTCAGATGTGGCCATAGGGGCTGTCGTGGAGCAGCGCGTCGCCGGGGCTTGGCAGCCGCTTGCCTTTTTCAGCAGAACCTTGTGCGACAATGAACGTAAATACAGCGCGTTCGACAGAGAGTTGCTGGCTCTCCACCTGGCCATTCGCCATTTCCAGTTCTGGCTGGAAGGGCGCAATTTTACTGCGTTCGTTGACCATAAGCCACTAACATTCGCGATGGCCAAAGTTTCAGAACCTTGGTCGGGCCGGCAGCAGAGGCAGCTGGCCGCGATCTCAGAGTTTACTACCGATATTCAGCATGTGTTGGGCAAACTGAATGTAGTGGCAGACTGCCTCTCGCGCGTCGTTGTGGCCCCGGTCTGTATAGGGATGGATTACGCAGCCATGGCCGCGGAGCAGGCTAGTGACGCGGACGTGCGCGCGCTCCAGTCTGGACCAACAGGGTTAAGGCTGGAGAATAGGACGCTGCTTAACGGCATTGCCCCCTTAATCTGCGACGTCTCCATGGGTCGCCCACGGCCTGTGGTTCCGGCCGCGTGGCGCCGCCGCGTGTTTGAGTCGGTTCACTCTTTGGCACACCCAGGGGTGCGCGCGTCAGTCAAAATGGTAGGAGAGAAATATGTGTGGCCGGGCCTTCGCAAACAAGTGAAAGAGTGGGCAGCAGCCTGCGTGGCGTGCCAACGAGCCAAAGTTCACAGACACACGAAGGCTCCTTTGGAGCCGTTTCGCATCCTGGCTAAGAGTTTCGACCATGTCCATGTGGACCTCGTAGGCCACCTTCCGCCATCACAGGGGTACACGCATCTCCTGACAATGGTGGACCGCACCACGCGCTGGCCAGAAGCGGTTCCGCTGGCGGCAACCACGGCCAAGGAGGTGGCGCGCGCATTTTTAACAGCATGGGTGGCGCGTTTTGGAGTTCCATCGGACATTACGTCCGACAGAGGCTCTCAATTTGTTTCTGAACTCTGGTCAACCATGGCCTGCAGCCTAGGTGTCTCAATTCACCGCACAACCGCGTACAACCCGCAGGCTAATGGGTTATGCGAACGTTTTCATAGGTTGTTAAAAGCGGCTCTGAGGGCTTCGCTGACGGATGCAAATTGGGTAGACAGGCTACCATGGGTTTTATTGGGGTTACGTTCTGCGCCTAAAGAGGATCTGGAAGCTTCTCCGGCAGAACTCGTTTTTGCACAAGCACTCCGGCTGCCTGGGGAGTTTCTGCCAGATAATCCTGCGCCGGGCAGCTCCCCGTCTCAGTTGCTGCAGCATTGCATAGACTCAAGCACGCTGCCGGGCCCTGCCCACCACAGTTTTCCACGCGTTTTTGTGCCTAAAGCTTTGAAAAACGCAGAGTTCGTGTTTGTCAGACACGACGCCCACCGTCCCCCACTGCGCCCACCTTATGATGGACCGTTTAGAGTGCTGGAAACAGGGGATAAGCATTTTTTGCTAGGCTTGGGGGGTAGGAGGGAAAAAATTGGCATAGACAGACTCAAACCTGCTTTCGTTGTGGCTGATGAGCAAGTGCTGTTGGCGAGGGCCCCTCGGCATGGAAGACCCCCACGGGGCGCTTCCCAGAGAAAAGATTCTCCAGAGCACCCACACGGACAGTCAAAAAGTTTTCACCCCCAGACATCAGCCCCCCCCCCCCCCCCCCCCAGCATGGCAGTGCCACGGAGGCAGCGAATCCTGGCTACAGCAGATACGGCAGAAGACTGAAGCCCAAGCAGCATGCGGACTGATGTTGATGGTTCTACAGCATGTGGACTGATGTTAATGGTTCTATCACAGCATGTGGACTGTTACTCTTTTGTCCTATCTAAGTTGCTGGGGGGGGGTGGCAACCTGGGGAGTGCATAATGGTTTACCACCTTAGACAGGAACAAAGGACGCAAAGTTAACCTTTTGTGTGTGAGAAGTTTCTAGATGCCCTAGTAAGATAACAGCGAGGTGTCAAGGGTGAATGGACTGACTGCAGTCGGACGGGGGATTATCTTTTGTGTGTGAGAAGAGTCTAGAAGGAGATTATCTTTTGTGTGTGAGAAGAGTCTAGAAGGATGTCATGTTATTTAAGGGAAGAGTTCCTACTTGTATGCCATTCTGTCTATGCTCCTTGTGTGAGTCGTGTAATAAACCGCCTGAACCAAATCTGCCTCATTATTTACACGCTCCACACTAGATGGAATAAATATGTAGATATATAAACACACACAGTGCGGAGCATTGTAGCTAGATGGAATAAATATGTAAATATATAAACACACACAGTGTGGAGCATTGAGGCATTCATATTAGGATTCCTCCCACCATCATTTAATGAAGCCTTAATATCAGTAATCCCTAAAAAAGATAAAGACACAACAGAACCCTGTAATTATAGACCCATAAGCTTATTAAACGTGGACTGCAAAATTCTTACAAAGATTCTTACCCTTCGCTTAGAGAGAGTACTCCCTAATATAATTCATTCAGACCAGGCCGGATTTATGAAAAATCGATCTTCTACAGACCATATGAGAAAATTATTACATCTGATCTGGCTTAATCATTCAAACCAGGACCCGATTGTAGCCATTTCACTTGACGTCGAAAAGGCTTTTGATTGAATGGAATGGGAATTTTTACTTTATACATTAACATAGTTCGGCTTTGGACCAGTTTTTATTAATTGGATTAAGATAATATACAAAAACCCCAAGGCAGCCTTAAACAACTAATGGGACGATTTCATCATTCTTCGACCTTTCGAGAGGTACCAGACAAGGTTGTCCACTGTCCCCCTTACTTTTCAACATTGTACTTGAACCACTTGCTATTGCCATCAGATCAGACGGAAATATTAAGGGAGTGGTGGGAGGGAGGAAAGAACATAAATTATTACAGTATGCGGATGATGTTCTGACACTAATTAGAAATCTTTTGAACTCTTTACCACATTTAATGACAACTATTCAGTCTTATTCTAAACTATCAGGATACAAAATTAACTGGAGGAAATCAGAAGCCATGCCTATTTCTGGTACATGCCATCCTAGCTCAGTGTCTGGCTTTAACTTCAAATGGGTGTCAAATGGAATGTCATACTTAGGTATAAAGTTAAGCCAGAATATCGAAGATGTCCCCAGTCTGAATCTCGAGCCTATGTTACAGAAAATTAAAATTAAGTTAGATAAGTGGGGGAAATTAAAACTCTCATTATGGGGCAAGATCAATGTTGTTAAAATGGTTGTTGCACCCCAGCTCAATTATATAACAATAATGTTGCCAATTGCCATATCACCACAGTTTTTTAAACAATATGACTTCATAATTAAAGAATTTCTGTGGGAGGGGAAGAGACCAAGGATCGGAATGAACAAACTGTGTTGGCCATAGGATAAAGGAGGCCTGGGGTTACCAAACCTGAGGCTATATCATATCTCATTTGGAATGACCAAATTAGCAAAACACTTAGGCAGACACAGTAAATTGGATTGGGTTGACATTGAAGCTGAAATGTGCTGTCCATTTACTCCTATAGATAGTTTTTCCCAGTCCCAACATAAATCCCTGAACCCTATCTTATCTCATTCAAAAGAGGTCTGGATCAGAATACATAGGATGTTAAAGATCCCACACCTTAGCCAATCCTACTCATCTTTATGGTATAATCCAGCAATTATTATTGGAAAAACACCATTATACTGGAAAACGTGGCACCTTGGTGGCATATGCCAGGTGAATGACCTGTACCAAGATGGTGTGCTCATGTCTTATACAGACTTGCTGAAGAAATACACTCTTACAGGGAAAGGTCACTTTTGGAAGTATCTCCAAATTAGGAGCTGTCTGACATCAATGAATCAGTATAAGGACTGTAACCCTATCATAGATTTTTTTAAATTACCATTGAAATGTCTTCATGGGCTGCACGGTGGCACAGTGGTTAGCACTGTGGCAGCACAGTTTTACCCTCGGCCGCGGGATCGCAGGGATCGTGGGTTCGATCCCTGCCCCCGGCCAACAGTGATCTGCGTGGAGTTTACATGTTCTCCCCGTGTTTGCGTAGGTTTACTCCGGGATTTCTCCGGTTTCCTCCCACATGCCAAAAACATGCAAGTTAGGGAGTTAAGGGGCGCTTGCGCATGCAGCGACCGGCAGCTGGTGGTTTGTCACCAGACTGCAAAACAAATCTACCTACGGGTACAAAATAAGTAATAAAAAAAAAATGCACCTGCTTTTTACAGACTAATTAATGGTCTACTTAGTAACGGATGTGACAGCTTGAGGAGAATATGGCAGGAAGACCTGGATTGTATAATGAGTGAAGAAGAGTGGTTAAACATTTTGTCAGATAGTGGGAAATATGTAAGGGAAGCCAGAAGTAAACTTACACAGTATAAAATAATGCATAGATACTATTGGATGCCAGTGAGACTACATAGGATGGGTCTGTTAAATAATAATCTATGTTGGAAACGTAAGAAAGAAAAAGGAACTTTTTTGCACTGTATTTGGGATTGCCCACTTGTTCAGCCTTTTTGGACTAAAAATCCCAGACATATGGGAGAGTGGTTGGGCAAGACACTCCCATTGTCACCAAGAATGTGTCTACTTGGAGACAAATCCCAAGTACCCATTTTATCGAAAGAAGAATTCTCAGTGGTCATGATTGGACTAACTACAGCAGCCAGAGCTATACTTTCTCACTGGAAATCAATCGAACCCCCTAGAATGGAAGAATGGGTTAGCTATATGATAAAGACTGCCTCATATGAGTCCATGTTGAATAGGAGGACTGATGGAAATCACACTAAGGGACCAATATGGAGAGACTTTTGGAATTTTATCTCCTTGGCTAACAACTCAATCCCTTAATGAAGGCCCGTCTTTCTCTCTTTCCCTATTTTTTTTCTCTCAGGGTCATTGCCTTCCCTCACTGATATGATATGTTATGGTTATCTTTGCTTTGTAATCAGCCACATATAAAGTGTGTATATATATATATATATATATATATATATATATATATATATATATATATATACAGTGGGCCAAAAAAGTATTTAGTCAGCCACCAATTGTGCAAGTTCTCCCACTTAAAAGATGAGAGAGGTCTCCAATTTTCATCACAGGTATACCTCAACTATGAGAGACAAAATGAGAAAAAAAAAATCCAGAAAATCACATTGAAGGATTTTTAATGAATTAATTGGTAAATTCCTCGGTAAAGTAAGTATTTGGTCAATAATAAAAGTTCATCTCAATACTTTGTTATATACCCTTTGTTGGCAATGACAGAGGTCAAACGTTTTCTGTAAGTCTTCACAAGGTTTTCACACACTGTTGCTGGTATTTTGGCCCATTTCTCCACGCAGATCTCCTCTAGAGCAGTGATGTTTTGGGGCTGCCGCTGGGCAACATGGACTTTCAACTCCCTCCAAAGATTTTCGATGGGGTTGAGATCTGGAGACTGGCTAGGCCACTCCAGGACCTTGAAATGCTTCTTACGAAGCCACTCCTTCGTTGCCCGTGTGACTGAGATCATCCTGCGCAGTTCGCCCCACTCGGGACACGAACCCGCGACCTACCAGTCAACTACACAGTTCAAGCATGGGAGACACAGCACGATCGCGCTGAGCTAAAGGTTCGACCGATAGCTCAGCGCTACCGATACTGTATGAGGCTTTTCGGGAGGGAGGTTTTACTAACGTTCTACGCCGAACAGTGCTAGTTGGCATCCGTTACACTCTCCCCCTTAAACCTCACTCCCATCCCGGGTTCACGGCACCATTGTGACTGAGATCATCCTGCGCAGTTCGCCCCACTCGGGACACGAACCCGCGACCTACCAGTCAACTACACAGTTCGAGCATGGGAGACACAGCACGATCGCGCTGAGCTAAAGGTCCGACCGATAGCTCAGCGCTACCGATACTGTATGAGGCTTTTCGGGAGGGAGGTTTTACTAACGTTCTACGCCGAACAGTGCTAGTTGGCATCCGTTACACCCGGACGGTGTGTTTGGGATCATTGTCATGCTGAAAGACCCAGTCACGTTTCATCTTCAATGCCCTTGCTGATGAAAGGAGGTTTTCACTCAAAATCTCACGATACATGGCCCCATTCATTCTTTCCTTTACATGGATCAGTCGTCCTGGTCCCTTTGCAGAAAAACAGCCCCAAAGCATGATGTTTCCACCACCATGCTTCACAGTAGGTATGGTGTTCTTTCTCCTCCAAACACGACAAGTTGAGTTTTTACCAAAAAGTTCTAATTTGGTTTCATCTGACCATATGACATTCTCCCAATCCTCTTCTGGATCATCCAAATGCTCTCTAGCAAACTTCAGACGGGCCTGGAAATGTACTGGCTTAAGCAGGGGGACACGTCTGGCACTGCAGGATTTGAGTCCCTGGCGGCGTAGTGTGTTACTGATGGTAGCCTTTGTTACTTTGGTCCCAGCTCTCTGCAGATCATTCACTAGGTCCCCCCGTGTGGTTCTGAGAGTTTTGTTCACCGTTCTCGTGATCATTTTGACCCCACAGGGTGAGTTCTTGTGTGGAGCCCCAGATCGAGGGAGATTATCGGTGGTCTTGTATGTCTTCCATTTTCTAATAATTGCTCCCACAGTTGATTTCTTCACACCAAGCTGCTTACCTATTGCAGATTCAGTCTTCCCAGCATGGTGCAGGTCTACAATTTTGTTTCTGGTGTCCTTTGACAGCTCTTTGGTCTTGGCCATAGTGAAGTTTGGAGTCTGACTGTTTGAGGTTGTGGACAGGTGTCTTTTATACTGATAAAGAGTTCAAACAGGTGCCATTAATACAGGTAACGAGTGAAGGACAGAGGAGCCTCTTAAAGAAGAAGCTACAGGTCTGTGAGAGCCAGAAATCTTGCTTGTTTGTAGGTGACCAAATACTTATTTTACCGAGGAATTTACCAATTAATTCATTAAAAAGCCTTCAATGTGATTTTCTGGATTTTTTTTTCTCATTTTGTCTCTCATAGTTGAGGTATACCTATGATGAAAATTGGAGACCTCTCTCATCTTTTAAGTGGGAGAACTTGCACAATTGGTGGCTGACTAAATACTTTTTTTCCCCACTGTATATATAAACAGTACACACACACACACACACACAGGGTTTGTCGTCTAATACTACATCAATCATGCAGCAAAAACCTGTAAATGCTCCTAAAAACAGCCATCACGCCTTTTTTTTAACATGTAAACACACAAGCATCACAACATTGGAGCTTTTTCTCTCTCTCTCTTTTTTTTTTAACAAACCCACACTACTGTCCATTTGGCAGAAAGGGGTAGAACTGGCTTGTTTTTTTTGGGGGTGGGTGGGTGCAGCCCCTCAGTAGACCCGCCTCTGGAAGTGGCATGCCTCCAGGATCGCAGCTGACCTCACACACGAGAGCACCTCTTCTCTTAGCCATTGACCACCTCTTTCGTCCGGACCTGCCACCTGAAGCCTCCTTCCGAGCACACCGCAGCTTATTGGCGTGTCTCCACAAGTCATCCGACAGCTGGAAGTAGGCTGCTCCCTGCTTAGCCAGAATGGGCAGCCGCTCCTGGTGACCCTCTGACTGTCATTTGGCCTACATCCCCCATGGACGTCTCTCCCCACGAACCCGGACCACATCCCTAACTCTCAGGGTGTGGGGGACCAAGACAATGCATTCTCTACTCAGACTGAATGGCACAGGAGGAGACGCTTAAAAGCTGTGAAATGAATATGCAGGACAGACTGTGGTTTTCTCCATAAGACTGCATGATAACATGCATTCTCCCCCGGACTGCATAATAATGCACCGACAGGTTGGGTGACAAAGGGAATTGTTATTGTGAATGTATGTATTGTGATGTAAACCCCCCCAGGCCACGAGGCGAGTTTGCATGGTATAAAAGAGAGATGCCAGCGACCTGGGTTACTCTTCTTGTTGACTGATGATAGAGAGAGTAATAAAGTCTGCTCTGCTGCAGCTCACTGCCTCGCCTGCTCATTCCTCTCTCTACACTGGTGACCCTTGACGTATAATGAAACTTGACGCAAACACCCCGGAGAAGACCCGGACTAGAGGCGCCAGCACCGCGTGCACTGTTTCGGTCAAACTCCCAGACTTTTGGCTACATGACCCGAAGTCTTGGTTCCTCCACACTGAGGCCCAGTTCGCGCTCCATGGAGTGACAGCGGATGACACCAAATACTACTACGTGGTTGCAGCGCTGGACACACACACAACACTGCAGGTGGCGAGCCTGATCCAACAGCCCTCAGCCCACGACAAATATGACACTCTCAAGACCGCGCTGACCCAGCGCGACACGCTCTCAGACTGCGAGAGAGTGGAAAGACTCCTGATGCGCTCCGAGTTGGGAGACGGGTTGGTGGTTGAATTAATGGAGAAGATGTTGGCGTTGATGGGCACAGATGACGGGCAGTTCCTCTTTGCCCACCTTTTCCTCCGGAACCTCCCGACAGCGGGCAGAGTGGTCCTTGGCAATTCGCCACTGCTGGCCACGCGCAACTACCAGGCGCTAGCACAAGAGGCAGATCGGATTATCCTGGCAACTAGAACCTTCACTGTGAATGCAGCGGCATTGGAACCCAGCGAGACGGCCAGCGAAGGTGAGGAGCCAGCGACGGTGACCGCAACAGAGGCCAAGAAGCACTGGAGGGACACACTCTGCTTCTACCACCGCCGTTATGGAGAAGACACATGCCGATGCGTGCCACCATGCCAGTTCAAGCGCTCGGGAAACGCCAGGGCTGGCAATTGGTAGCAGCTGCGACCACCGGTGACACAAACAAACTGCTCTATGTGACAGACTCACGCTCAGGAAGACGGTTTCTCGTGGACTCCGGCTCCCAAAAGAGCCTCATCCTGCTGTCCTACACAGACCAGCTGGCAGGAAGTAGCGGCCCCGAGCTGGCGGGCGCAAATGGCTCAGACATTAAGACTTTTGGTGAGAGGACACTGACTATATCCTTGCACGGCCGTACATACCAATGGACATTCGTCATAGCGGCATGTAACTTCCCCACTTTGGGCGCAGTTTTTTTGTGTGCACACGGACCATTAGTCTATGTGGCTAACAGAAGCCTGGTTAATGCAATGTCTTTTGATTCTCTGCCCTGTACAACTAGAGGAGCTGGGTCCACAACACTAGCCAACGTCACAGTTCCAGGGGGCAAGTTCCATACACTACTCACCCAGTTCCCAGCACTCACAGTTCCGATGTTTTCGGCGGCCATCACTAAACACGGGGTGGAGCACTTCATTACCACCACGGGGCCACCTGTTTTCGCACGGCCTTGGAACCAGGACGCAGCTAAACTGGCCAGTGGGCACGAGGAGTTTGCCAACTTGGAAAGGCTGGGCATCATCAGGCGCTCAAACAGCCCATGGGCATCCCCGCTACATATGGTGCCTAAAGCCGAGGGATCGTGGCGACCATGCGGAGATTTCCACAGATTAAACAATGCCACAGTGCACGATCGCTACCCGATCCCCCATATTCAGGATTTTTCCGTCCACCTCACCGGGGCACGTATTTTTTCCAAGGTGGACCTGGTCCACGGTTACCACCAGGTCCCAGTGCGCACGGAAGACATACCCAAAAGGGCAGTAATAACCCCGTTCGGTCTTTTTGAGTTCTTACACATGCCTTTCGGGTTAAAAGGCACGGCGCAGACATTCCAACGCATGATGGATGCGGTGCTGCGCGATCTGCCATTTGTGTTCGTCTACCTGGATGACGTCCTGGTGGTCAGTGCATCTGAGGACGAACATGCAGCCCACCTCAGGATGGTTTTCCAGAGGTTGAAAGAGCATGGGTTAATAATTAACCCGGCGAAGTGCCAGTTCGGGGTTACGGTAATCGATTTTTTGGGCCACCACATTTCACCGGAGGGCGTGATTCCCTTACCAGACAAAGTGCGCGTAGTGGCAGATTTTTCCTGGCCTCAGACGGTCAGGGCGCTGCAGGAGTTTTTGGGGATGGTTAACTTTTACAACCGTTTCCTCCCACACGCAGCCCAGCTCATGCAGCTGTTGTACGCTGTGCTTAAGAAATGGAAACCGGCGGACAGAGTCGACTGGACTAATGGGCAAGAGCAGGCGTTTTCCGAGGCCAAAACAGCTCTAGCGAATGCCGCACTACTGGCGCACCCGGACCTGGCGGCTCGGATAGCGCTCACTACCGACGCATCAAATGTAGCCATAGGGGCCGTCGTGGAGCAGCGCGTCGCTGGTTCTTGGCAGCCGCTTGCCTTTTTTAGCAGATCTTTGCGCAACAATGAGCGTAAATACAACACGTTCGACAGGGAGCTACTGGCTCTCCACCTGGCCATACACCACTTCCAGTTCTGGCTGGAAGGGCGCAGTGTCACTGCGTTTGTGGACCACAAGCCACTAACATACGTTATGGCCAAGGTTTCAGAACCATGGTCGGCCCGGCAGCAGAGACAGCTGGCTGCGATCTCGGAGCTTACAACCGACATTCAGCATGCGGCCAGTAAACTGAACGTGGTGGCAGACTTTCTTTCGTGTGCCTTAGTGGCCACAGTCTATGTAGGGATAGATTACACGGCCATGGCTGCAGAGGAGATCAGTGATGCGGACGTTTGTGCGCTCCAGTCTGGACCAACAGGGTTAAGGCTGGAGAGCAGAGTAATGCAAGACGGGGGGTCCCCCCTAATCTGTGATGTCTCCACAGGCCACCCACGCCCGGTGGTCCCACGCGCTTGGCGCCGCCGCATTTTCAAGTCGGTTCACTCCCTGGCGCACCCAGGAGTGCGTGCATCAGTCAAAATGGTGGAAGCAAAGTTCGTCTGGCCGAGCCTACGCAAACAGGTGAAAGAGTGGGCTGCAGCCTGCGTAGCGTGCCAACGAGCCAAGGTGCACAGGCACACAAAGGCCCCCCTTGAGCTGTTTCATGTCCCGGCTAAGTGGTTCGACCACGTTCACCTGGACCTCGTGGGCACCCTCCCACCATTGCAGGGGTTCACGCACCTCCTGACAGTGGCGGACCGCACCACACACTGGCTCGAGGCAGTGCCGGGAGCTTCCACCGCATCTATAGAAGTTGCACGTGCTTTTTTGACGACATGGGTGGCACGCTTCGGCACCCCTTCGGATATCACGTCCGACCGGGGCCTGCAGTTCATTTCCGACCTCTGGTCCACGATGGCCTGGAGCCTGGGCGTCACAATTCATCGGACAACAGCGTACAACCTCCAGGCCAATGGGTTATGTGAGCGTTTCCATAGGTCGCTTAAAGCAGCACTCAGGGCTTCGCTTATGGATGCAAATTGGGTGGACCAGTTGCCGTGGGTTCTATTAGGGTTGCGCTCAGCACTGAAGGAGGATTTGGCTACCTCCCCAGCAGAGCTTGTTTTTTCCCAGCCGCTGTGGCTCCCCGGAGAATTTTTGCCTGACAACCCCGCGCCGAATACCGATCCATCTCCGCCTTCGCTACATAGCGCAGAGGCAGGGACGGTACCCGGCCCGGCCCACCACTGTTTTCCCTGCGCTTTGATGCCAAGGACCGTGAAGGATGTGTCATTCATGTTTGTCAGGCACAATGCCCACCGGACCCTGTTGCGCCCACTCTACGACGGCCCGTTCAGCGTGTTGGAACATGGGGATAAACATTTTGTGTTAGACTTGGGGGGATGCAGAGAAGCAGTCTGTATAGACCGGTTTAAGCCCGCCTTCGTATTAGCAGACGAGCAGGTGGTGTTGGCCCAAGCTCCTCAGCGTGGACAACCCCCACTGAGAACTCCCCAGGCTGCACGGTGGCGCAGTGGTTAGCATTGCGGCAGCACAGTTTACCCTTGGCCGGGGGATTGTGGGGATCGTGGGATCGTGGGTTCGATCCCAGCCCCCGACCAACAGTGATCTGTGTGGAGTTTGCATGTTCTCCCCGTGTTGCGTGGGTTTACTCCGGGATTTCTCCGGTTTCCTCCCACATGCCAAAAACATGCATGTTAGGTTAATTGGCTGTTCTAAATTGTCCCTAGATATTTGTTTCCTATAGGCCCTTAGAATAGAGGGTTAGTATTAATGAAAGTGCTTTGAGTGGTCTTTGTGACTAGAAAAGCGCTATATAAGTGCAGGTTAGTTAGTTAGTTAGTTAGGTAAATGACTCGTCAGCTCAGTCACAATGGCATGGTGAAGATGTGTCCCCCCCCCCCCCGCAATGTCCCCCCACAGATGGACGCGCCTCCAGGAGCGCCCCACCGGCACAGCAGCGCCTCGGAGCCAGCGACCCCCTGTTACAGCTGCTACGAACATTGGCTGAAGCCCACAGCACATGAGGGTTAAGTCCCAGTCTGAGTTTTCAGTGGGGGGGGGGGGGACCCAGACAATGCATTCTCTACTCAGACTGAATGGCACAGGAGGAGACGCTTAAAAGCTGTGAAACGGATATGCAGGACAGACTGTGGTTTTCTTCATAAGACTGCATGATAATATGCATTCTCCTCCGGACTGCATAATAATGCGCCGACAGGCTGGGTGACAGAAGGAATTGTTATTGTGAATGTATGTAATGTGATGTAAACCCCCCAGGTCTCGAGGCGAGTTTGTATGGTATAAAAGAGAGATGCCAGCGACCTGGGTTAGTCTTCTTGTTGACTGATGATAGAGAGAGTAATAAAGTCTGGTCTGCTGCAGCTCACTGCCTTGCCTGCTCATTCCTCTCTCTACAAGGGGAGCTCTGCTCAGCCTGCAGTGCTGCTGATCAGCACTTGGTCCCTCAGTGCCTATCAGTCTGGCCCCGACTCTTTGTAAAGCTGCTGCAGCGGTCGCCGTTGAAGCTCCGGATCCTCCAGGCCTCTGTGGCCGAGCTCCGGAGGAAACAGAGGTTCACTCATCGGCGTCACTCGTCGACGCAGACGCCTCGCTCTTACACTCAGTACCCTCACCCAAGGTATCCCGAGCGCTGGCACTGAGACCCTCCTGTGTCGAACCTGAGTGAGGCTGGTCCTGCTTGACCACCGTGGTGCAAGATAAATCTTCCCCCCACACTGTGTCATCCTCCACCACTGGAACCGGATGGTTCCGCTGGCCACAACCAGTCCACTCTTCCCCAGCGTCATCTCTAATGGCAAACCCCAGTCCATAAAACAAGTCACAGCCCATGATGTTGTCGCTTTGGGCCGTCATGTGGAACGTGCAGTCAACCATCATCACTGACTTGTACCGAGCCGTTAATTCCAGTGTTCCAATCGTGCGGTCTGCCACCTCCATAACCGTAGAGTGGCGCTGGGTCACCTCTTATTCTGTAGTAGGGGAAAAACTTCCTCACCATGGTCCAATTCAATAACGATCTCTCTGTCCCTGTGTCGATCAATAATGGCACCTCCTTGCCATCCAGCGTCACCTTGCAGTACTTGAACCCACTGGTACTCGGGGACACCGCATGGACAGTTATCGGGGCGGGTGAAGTTGTTTTTCTCTGTTGGTTCTCCGGCTCACTTGCCACAGCACTCTCCTCTAGCTGGACATTCCCTAGCCTTGTATTGGTGCTTCATGGACCCACAACCCGTACACACTGGTTTTCTTGGGGCAGACCTCAGGATGATAGCGCTGGCTTCTGCATTGTCGTTGGCCGCGCTATCCTGGCTGACAGTATTGCTACTAATGCTGCGGCAGCAGGCCCCAGCTGCCGTTGTGATTGGCGCCACTTTACCTCAAAAACTAGCTTGTCTGCAGTCTCCACCTGGAGAGCTAGCTCGACAGCCTTGGCTAACATCAGGTCACTCAGCGCTGAAAGCAGCCTAGCTCGTAAAGCATTACTGGTTGTGTGTTCCGCCAGCTGGTCATGAACCATTACCTCCTCCAATGGCCCAAAACAACACCCTCCAGCCAGCTGCCATAGGTCAGTGACAAACTGGCGGACAGGCTCACCCACTCGCTGGTGTCGTTGTCGGAACCGAATCCTCCAGACGGTGATGTTGTCCGGGGTGTGGAAATGGTGCGCTAGCAACTTGACCACATCCTCATACGAGTCAGTAGCCCCAAGCGTACGCAGGATACGCTGGCCCTCGAACCCCAAATTATGCACCAGAAGCACACATGTCCTCCGTTTATCTAGCTCACCCAGGTCGAGTGCCACAATGTAGTTTTGAAAGGCGGCAAACCATCCTGACCAGGGCACAGGTGGGAGCTCCAGGAAGAGCTGAAGCAATGAAATACACGCCTGCATTTTTATTCTCGCCGCCAAAATGTTATGTATTAAAAAAAATGTTATGTATGAAATTACCTCTTGAATGATGAGGCCAGGTGCACGATGGAACTTGGCTTTATCGAGAGCTGAACACACACACACACACACTACAGGGGGCCGGACTAAATCCTGCAAATGCTGATGCAGTACGTGATTAAAAATAGCTGGTGAGTCAACAAAACCTTGTGGTAGTCTGCCATAAGTGTATTGCTGACCCTGATAGGTGAATGCAAAAAGAGGCCTGCTGTCTGTAAGTAGTGGGATACTGAAAAAGACATTAGATATATCCACTACAGTGAAAAACTTATGCTGTGCAGAAATGTTATTCAGCAGCAGATACTGTAAAGATTTGGAAATGTGTAATTTGTAGGCACCACTACAGTGTTAATGGGTCGCAGATCATGAACCATCCTATAGTCTGGTTTCCCAGGCTTCTCTACAGGAAGATTTGGCATGTTCTGGGGGATTATGTTTGCACTAGGACCCCTGCCTGGAGAAGTCCCTGTACTGTCCCTGCTATACCTGTTTCCTTCTCCTTTGGGAGAGAATATTGTCCTCACCATATAGGCTGAGTGTTTGGTTTGAGTGAGATTTTTTCTGGTGTACAGGTAATCAGACCAATATTCGCTGAGCCGTCTGACCATAGACAGGGGGGCATAGACTCCAACAGTGCATCAGAATCTGGGTGATCAGTGTTTTCTCTGCCATGTGTTCTGTCAAGGTGCAATCTTTGTGGGGTGGTCTGTATTATCACATTGCTTGATATATAATAGCAATCTGCGGATGGAGAATAGTATAAATCCCTACACTGTGTGGCAACCCAGTCAGTCAACTTAAGACAGTTTTTCACCATTGGTCCCAATGCCCTGGCCTCCTCCCCTGCGGACACCCCCAGTGTCACATGAGGTGTAGCAGTGTCCGAGGGGGCATACAGAGGCAACAAGTCTTTATTCAAACAGACTGCAGCAGCCACTCCTTTTGGGCCAACATAAATGTCTTTGCACACCAAATCCTGAACCCCCACCAAAGTCTCCCACTGATCATCATACAGTTCTTGGTCATCATGTGAATAGTTCAATGTACAGTGGAGTGGGTCATGTGGGGGGTCATATGGCCGAACAGAGTCTATCCGTAGGGCCCAGGAAATATATTTGTTTATCAGCTGATTTTTGTCAGGGCTCACATCATTTAGTTGAAACTACCAAACAGTTGTTAAAGAGGTTTGATTTTCCTCCAGTCCAACTTCCTGAGCTTGAAGTTGTGGAGCATTCAGGGGAGTGGACAGATCTGACATAGACCGGAGCATGGTACTATCAGGCAGACACACCACAGCACCAGTAGAAGCAAAGTAGATGCGTGCTTTTACTTTCAGAAGCACATCTCTTCTCAGAAGACTTACAGGACAGTTTCCGTCTTCAGTGTGACTCCCTAGACCCTGTCATTGTTGGCTGGGCATCATGTCCTGGTTGGGACCCATATGACATTGTTGTACTTCCTGTTGTGCAGAGGACTGGTCAGGCCACACCCCTGGTGCTGGGGGTGGGATGGGCGTGTACATCATCTGTGAGCGCCCCCTTTAGCAGGCAGACTTCTGCAGTCATGTGCCCAGCATCCCGGTCTTCTGCACTGGTAACATATGTCTTGTACCAGGGCAGGTGATCTCATGCCTCCTCTGTATGCACCTCTACCATGTCCTCTCTGAGATGGGTGAGGATACCATTGTTGTTGGTGTGCCAGCACAAAGGGTTCAGCAGGGACTGGGCCAATAATGGTCAAAGGGGTTTCCACTGTAACGGTCAGACCCTGTACAGTAGTTTTCTGCTTTCTATCTTTATTTAATACTTCTCTGGCTGCCTTTAATTGAGCTTTCACCAACTGATTTGATAGATCTGCAGTTTCAGTCTGTTTCTTTTTGTTTCTTGTGATATTGCTTAACATAATGATGCACATGTGAGAGCCATGTTCCCCACTCCCTCCAGTGCAACCCTTACGGGCGGTGGCACTGATGACTGTATTACATTGTGGAATACCGCAAGTGTAGTGAGATTGTTATGAGGGTTTTCTCCAGTCATATCAGTCCAGAGTGCCAAACACCTATCCATATAAGCTCCTGCCTCTTCCTCTGGCTTCATAGGTATATCTGTTAACTCAGCACTTGCGAGATCAACAGGGAACATTCTCCTCATTACTGTAAAATTTCATCACTGTGATCTCTGATTGGTGCTTCATCTGCAACATCAATAGTGCGTACCTCTTCCTCTATGTTTTTACGCATAGAGGGTGAAGTGGGGCTGGCAACTATTCGTCTAATGTCTGCCATGCACAATCAGCAGCCCACTGTGGCCTTCTGCATTGCCCTAATCCAAGGAGAACCTCCTGAAGTTAAGGGAGGTAGTGTGTCACAAATACCTTTAAGGTCCTTAAATGACCATTCAACATCTTGGGCAGTCCCATCTTCAGTTGCAATCATGGGTGCCATATTTGAATAATTTTTCCTCGGTATGTCGCCTGCTTAAGTGCGAGTAGTTCTCTCATCTAGATTATCATGTGTAGTACCATAAACATTAAATTTCCACTTTCTTGGACCAACGTTCTTACTCCTGATTCATCATATTTTCCCATATGTCTTTTTTCCAACACACTCTACAGACTGCTTATATCAGGGGTGTCCAACCATGTGCCATGGAGAGCCAAGACCCTGCAGGTTTTACCTCCAACCAGTGTCTTCAACAGCAGATTTCTGTGAACTTCTTCCCACTGATTGCTGATAAGTGAAAACACCTGCTGAAGAGACTGGGTAGAAGAGAAAACCTGCAGGGTCTTGGCTCTCCATGGCACCTGGTTGGACACCCCTGGCTTATATCATCCTTTAGACAACTGACTTATCATGTGTGAAACATACCTTCCCAATTCACCATTCTCATCCTGTAAATTGTTTTCCTCCACAACATCTTTCAGCTTAGCCTGAAAATATGTTGGAATTGATGTAGTAAAGGACACCCTAACCTTATCCTGCTGACTTAATCCTGGTTGTGATGGGTCAGTGGGTTCACAAAGGGAATGAGCAGCTATTATACCATGCATTCCTTTTCGAGCATTTTCCTCATCCAACATAGGTCTTAGTTGCAATATTCCTATCACTGCTCTCACCTGATCACCATTATCTTTTATAAATGTTGTGAGGGGCATTTGTTTAGAAAGCACGTCCACACATTCGGTACAGGAGCTTGTCTGTGTCAAGGTGGGGGCTGAAAGGGCTGGTGGAGGCAGAGCTGATGAAGGCAGAGCCACATCGTCATATTGGAGCAGCGACTCTGACACTACTCGCTGCCCATGTGTTTGTAATATGACCCTTCCATTATCACAGACTACCAGTTGTCCTCCCCGCAGTGCAGCCACGAGTTTTGGAATATAACACATTGCCCTAATTTTCCTCTTCTCTGAATTTTTCAGTTTTTTATTTACTAATCCCCACCTGGGATTTCCTCCTGTGTCATGGTTTTCCTTATCAGTATTATAGTTAGTTAGTTAGTTAGTTAGTTAGGCCCATTGCTCCTCCTTGAGCATAGGCCGCCGACAACAGTCCGCCAGAGTGCTCTGTCCTGGGCTGCTCTCTCCAGCTGTCTCCAGGTCTTTCCCATCTTCTTGATGACAGCATCGAGGTCTCGTCGCCAGGTATTTCTTGGCCTTCCTCTCTTCCGCTTCCCTTGGGGGTTCCACTTGAGTGCTTGCCTTGTGGTGTTACTGGCTGGCTTCCTCAGGGTGTGCCCAATCCATCCCCATCTTCTACGCCGGATCTCATCCTCGGCTGGCAGCTGGTTGGTATGTTGCCACAGGTCTATGTTGCTGATGGTGTCGGGCCAGCGTATCTGGATGATCCTTCTCAGGCAGCTGTTGATGAACATCTGCACTTTCTTGATGGTGGTCTTCGTTGTCCTCCACGTCTCTGCTCCATACAGTAGGACTGACTTGACGTTAGAGTTGAACAGCCGGATCTTTGTGTGTATTGACACCACCTTGGAGCTCCAGATGTTCCTCAGCTGCAAGTATGCTGCCCTCACCTTGCCGATTCTTGCTCTGACGTCTGCGTCTGTGCCATCCTGCTTGTCAATGACGCTGCCCAGGTATGTGAAGGCCTCTACCTCTTCCAGCTCACTCCCGTGCAGTGTAACTGGGTCCTCATTTGCTGTGTTGATCTTGAGGATCTTGGTCTTGCCCTCATTGATCTTGAGGCCAACTTGTGCTGAGGTGGCTGCCAACTCTGTTGTCTTGTCCTGCATCTGCTGGTGGCTGTGGGAGAGAAGGGCCAAGTCATCTGTAAAGTCCAGATCATCTAGCTGGTCAAACAGTGTCCACTGGATTCCGTTTCTTCTGTCTGCTGTTGACGACTTCATGGTCCTGTCGATCGCCAGGAGGAAGAGGAAAGGTGACAGGAGGCAGCCTTGTCTGACTCCGGTCTTCACCCTGAAGCTGTCTGTTAGCTGTCCTTCATGGACTACTCGACAGGTCATTCCTTCATAGGAGTTCTTGATCAAATTGACCAGTTTGGTTGGCACTCCGTAGTGGCGAAGCAGCTTCCAGAGGGTTTCGTGGTCCACGCTGTCGAAAGCCTTCTCATAGTCAACGAAGTTGATGTACAGCAAGGAGTTCCACTCTAAAGGCTGCTTGACGATGATGCGCAAGGTAGCGATCTGGTCAATGCACGATCTGTTCTGGAGGAAGCCGGCCTGCTGGTCTCGAAGGAGGGGGTCAACGGCACCATTCATTCTCTCAAGTAGGATCCTGTTGAAGACCTTCCCTGGCACTGACAGAAGCATTATTCCTCTGTAGTTTGCACAGCTGCTGAGGTCTCCTTTCTTGGGTAGCTTGATGAGGTAGCCCTCCTTCCAGTCTGCTGGTACTTCTTTTTCTTCCCATATCTTCTTGAGGAGAGGGTACAGCATCTCTACAGTGGTCTCCAGGTCTGCCTTGAGTGCTTCTGCAGGGATGTTGTCTGGTCCTGCTGCCTTGCCGTTCCTCAGTAGCTTGATGGCTTTCCTAATCTCCTCCCTGGTCGGCTTCTCACAGTTGATGTCCAGGTCAATGTCAGCAGGGTTGATGTCTGGGGGATTCAGAGGGACGGGTCTGTTCAGGAGCTCTTCAAAGTGCTCTGCCCATCTATGCAGTTGTCACTTTGTTCCCAGGATGGTGTTTCCTTCCTTGTCCTTGACTGGTCGCTCAGGCCTGCTGTACTTCCTTGACAGTTTCTTGGTGGTGTCGTACAGCTGTTTCATGTTGTTACTGGCTGCTGCTTCCTTGGCATCCTCTGCCAGGCTGTCAATGTACTTGCGCTTGTCTGCTCTTGCGTGCTCTTGCACATCAGTATTATAGCTTTGTATAATTATTTGCAGTATCTCCACCAGTTTAACTGGTTGAGGTATATGAAAGAGTTCTTTCTCATCACATTTAATTCTTTATATCATATTTTTTTTCTATGATTCTTTGTTCTCAAAACAACCTTTATCAGTTCCTTCCTCTGTTCCGGACACAGAGCTTAGTCTCAAGGTTGGAGCCTCTGAGAGGTTCAGAGCTCCCACAGCTTCTTATCTCAACAGCTGCATCACCCTACAAAGCCTGCCCTCATTATTTCTGTTTTGAACATTTCTGTGGAATCATGGTCACTGTAACTTCTGCTGAAATCTTCCCTTTTGAAAAAGATAATAAAATACAGAAAAGGCATCCAGCTGTTTTATTTTCCATCTTTCATTATTCTTTCACCAGATTAATTAGGGGAAGAATGCAATTCTTATCATCGATATTTCTAAGTTCTTGTACTGGATCTCTTCATTTTCCTTATTCTTATATTACTCATTGATTACACTTGAGAATCCTGTAATTATTCCTATTTTACTCACTCATTAATTAAATTTGAGAATCTTGTAATGTATTAGAGTTCCTTATTTATGCTCACTTGTTGATGTAAAATAAGTTCTCGCGTTAACATTTCTTATTTATCTATAAAAAGCGGCTTATTGATCTGTACCTAAAATGTGAATGCATGCTTATGAGACTCCCTGCATGTTCTTACAATCATAAAAAATAGCCACAAAATATAACATTATCTTTGTATTAAGTTTTTTTTTTTTTCAATAAAATTAAAAAAAAACAGGACAAAAGTCTTACTTTACTGGATACTACAGACAATCCTACAGTAATTTTAGAAAAGGGTCACTGCTCACCTTGTGATTTGGGGCCCCGAATTGTCTGCAGTAACCAGCCAAAACTTTGTGTCCTGATGTCCATCATCAATGTAGTTGGCTATCTGCCCTCATCCTCCACCACGAAACTGTAAAAATTAAAATAGGTGAGTTAGCAGAATCTTTTCAGTTAACCAATCAATAATGACAGAAGAAATATTATTTCTCAGTTTATCTTTTATTGAAGCACGCAAGGAGTCAAACACAGCTGTGGGTCTTGGCAGCACAATTTGGTCAAGACCCAGAACAAAGGAATCACCAATACATATAGCTTCCAGTTGCTGGGCGTTCCCAGCAACTCTCCAACAATACATGGCCATTGTCCAAACTGGTTTAAACCGGTCTTCTCAGCGTCCAGATGCCTCCTCGCCTTTATGGCTTCTACATCCTTCCTCTCAGCATCCAGATGTCTCCTCTTCAGTCCTTTGGCTTCCACATCCTGTTGTTTGGGTCTGGTCTGGACTCTTCAGCCCTGCACAACCCTCACCCCATGCCCATATATGGAAGCAGGAACAGAGACTAGAGCTTGTGTGTGTGCATGTGTGTGTGCAACTAGTGTGTGTGTGTGTGTGTGTGGTGTGTGTAAAAGCACCTTGTGTAATATCTAATTAATCTTCACTATTTATTTATTTATTTATTATAACAGATAATACTAGCTAAGTTCATATTTGGAGGGATTACATTATCTTGTTTAATTTGGTTCACCATTTTCAAGAAAATAGGTGCCATCACAGGCCAGAATTCTTAAAAAATTCTACTGGAAAACCACCTGGTCCTGGAGCTTTGTTGTTTGGGATGTGCTTAAGTGCCTCCTGAAGTTTGGACATTAGAAGAGGTGCATCCAGAGCTGTAATCTGTTTATTATTTAACTGTGGTAATTTAACATTGTCCAGAAATTCATTTATCTCTGAGTCAGATGGATTAATCTGAGATGAATACAGGCTTTCATAAAACTTTCTGAAGGAGTTATTTATTTCTTCAGGCTCATGGGTGATATTTCCAGTCATATCCTTAATAGAGTGGATAGTTGTTTTTTTCTTTATTCAATATAAGCTGGTTAGAAAGATATCTTCCCAATTTATTATTGTGTTCAAACTTCTCAAGATGCAGTCTTTGTATTAAAAACTGTGTCCTTTTGTTTGTAATTTCTTTAAGTTCCAGCTTTAATTTTCTCAGATTGTTAAGTGTCTGTTCCTGTAAAGAAATGGCACAGGTCATCTCCAGTGATTTAATTTTCTGTTCTAACTCCAGTACCAGTGCTTTTCTTTCTTTTTCTTATATGAACAGTAAGAGATTATTTTACCTTGCATGGGCGCTTTTGCTGCTTCCCAGAGAACACATGGCGATATTCCTGGCAGATATGATTCCCACTCTTTACTGAAATAATTAATAATGTCTTTGTCTTTTAGTAGTGATGTATTAAGTTTCAGGTAAAGGGTCAGGGTCAGGATTCAGACACAAGAGGACAACTGCATTTGCTGTAATGGAATTTATAGAAAAAATATCAACTGCTGTGGAAAATAAAGAGCATTCAGTTGGGATATTCCTGGATCTTTAAAAAGCATTTGATACAGTGGATCATAAATTATTGTTAAAGAAACTAAAATTATGGTATTGGGGGTAGCACTGTCCTGGTTATGTAGTTACTTAAAGAACAGATATCAGTATGTATGTGTTGGTAGCAAAAACTCACAGTTACTGAAGGTCACTTGCGGAGTCCCACAGGGTTCAGTTTTGGGTCTATTGTTATTCAATATGTATATAAATGATATATGTATTTTGGGAAAAAATGGATTTAATACTGTTTGCAGATGACACTAATTTATTATGCAGTGGAAGCAATTTGGAAAAACTTTTGGATACACTCGGAAAGGAATTAGGAAAGCGCAAACTGTGGTTTGATTCAAACAAATTAACGCTCAATCAGTAAGACAAAATTTATAATTTTTAACAACCATCACAACACCTCAGTATCTAAACTCAGTGTAAATGGTGTAGAGATTGAAAGGGTATCCAAAATTAAATTCCTTGGAGTAATAATTGATAATAAACTGTGTTGGAAGTCACATATTAATTATATTAAAGGTAAAATATCCAAATCAATTGCAATACTACACAGAGTGAAATATTTGCTGTATCAACCCACACTATATACTTTGTATCATTCATTAATACTCCCATACATGACATATTGTACTGAAGTATGGGGAAATACATATAAAACAAACATACACCACCGTTCAAAAGTTTGGGGTCACCCAGACAATTGTTTTGTGTTTTCCATGAAAAGTCACACTTATTTACCACCATGAGTTGTAAAATGAATAGAAAATATAGTCAAGACATTGACAAGGTTAGAAATAATGATTTGTATTTGAAATAATAATTTTTTCCAGATACTCAACCTGCTCAAAGGAAGGTCAGTTTTATAGCTTCTCTAACCAGCTAAACTGTTTTCAGCTGTGCTAACATGATTGCACAAGGGTTTTCTAATCATCCATTAGCCTTCTGGCGCAATGAGCAAACACATTGTACCATTAGAACACTGGAGTGATAGTTGTTGGAAATGGGCCTCTATACATCTATGTAGATATTGCACCAAAACCCAGACATTTGCAGCTAGAATAGTCATTTACCACATTAGCAATGTATATTAGATATTAGAGTGTATTTCTGATTAGTTTAAAGTTATCTTCATTGAAAAAAACAGTGCTTTTCTTTCAAAAATAAGGAAATTTCTAAGTGACCCCAAACTTTTGAACGGTGGTGTATATCTAGTCTTTATACTTTAGAAGAGAGCTATTAGAATAATAAACAAAGCTGCTTACAGGGAATCAACAAACCCACTTTTTCTTAAATTAAAAGCTCTCAAGTTGAAAGATATGGTTGATTTTAAAACTGCAGTAATAGTGTTTAAAGCAAAGAATCTATCACTGCCCACAAATATCCAAAAGTTGTTCCAAATATGGGAGAAACAATATCATTTCAGAGGAACATGTATATTTCAAAAACCTACAGTGAGAACTACCACCAAGCAACACTATGTTTCAGTGCAAGGAGTCAGACTGTGGAATGCTTTTGAACCTGAATTAAAATCATGTACAATGCTTGGACAATTTAAACAAAAACAAAAGGAAGAAATACTCCAAACATATATACAAAACGATATGTAAAATCACATAAGGATTATCATATCCAGTCTGTGTTGTGTTGTTGCTTAGTTTTTTGTCACGTTTTGTCTTGGCTTTGTTCTGATTTGTAATCACTTTTATTTTTTTTTTCCTTTTGAATATTTAGATGGAACATGGGTGGGCAATATAAGCTGCGGCTTCAGCCATCACCCATTTCAGATAACTTATGTTGAATTGTATAATCCGAGGAGTTATTGTTTAACCCCTTGCACTCTGGCCAATTTCCCTAAAAACGCCTAAAAATAACATACCCAAAGTAAATCAAAAGCTGTTCTTCAACCCTTTGCAGCATCTTCATGGGGTTGGTCTCATTTAAAAGAAAACACTTTGAATTTTTTGGCAAAACAGTCATAATCTCTCTAAGTGCTCCTGTCACTGAGTAACAGTCTTCTAAACATACTGAATCTGAAGAAAATAAAGTTCGCCTGGGTGTTTTTTTTAGATACAAATGCTTGCAAATAACACACAGCTGTCAAATACTGGCTGGAAAATGCAACAGAAATGTATAACCAAGTGTTATCAAGCTGAGGTCAAAATTTTGTAACAATACCACAAAAAATGAATATATTACACAGCTTTTTTCTCAGGTTGTTCCCAGGCGTTTTTGAACTGTGCCAAATTGTGCCAAATGGCACAGTTTGGAAAAACGTCTGTAACATTTGAATGCTGAAACATAGAAGCTTCATCTTGGGCTCTAATGAAAGGTGACACTCAGGGCTGTGTGTGTGTGGTGGTGGTGGTGGGGTGTTTGTTCATTCATGAATGAATGAATGAACAAACAAGCCCCCCACACACAAAGAAGCATGCCACGTAAAAAAGGTGTGGCCTTTTTTTACAAGAAAAAATAACCTACAGTGCAATTCAATTCAAATTTATTTATATAGCGCCATTTCACAACAACAGTCATCTCATAGCACTATCAACTGTAGGGGGGAACCCCCACAGTTGCAGAAAGACCCCAGCAATCAGGCAATCCCCTGTGAGCAAGCACTTGGCGACGGTGGAGAGGAAAAACTCCCTTTTAACAGGAAGAAACCTCCAGCAGAACCAGGCTCAGGGAGGGGCAGTCATCTGCTGCGACTGGCTGGGGGGTGAGGGGATAGAGAAAAAGAAAAGAACAGACATGTAGAGAGCAAACAGCACGATGGGGACTCAATCTATGGGAGAGAACAAACAAATGTTAATGACTGCGGCGGCATGAAATAAAGCGTTGTTGGAGGTTTTAAGTAGGCTTTTATTAATCATACCGCCGTCACGAGCTCCTCTCCCGGCGCTGTGCGTGCACGCCGGGAGCGAGCCCTCGGCTCTCAGAGAAGGAGAGGAGAGGCACGTGTGTGTGTCTCCAGTTGCAGGATCAGAGTGAGAGAGAGAGATTGTGTTACAGAGTTGCACCTTAAATACTTGATCATAACAATACATCAAAGAGACGTACCCCACAGTTTAGA
Organism: Pholidichthys leucotaenia; assembly: GCA_020510985.1. NCBI lineage: Eukaryota > Metazoa > Chordata > Actinopteri > Cichliformes > Pholidichthyidae > Pholidichthys > Pholidichthys leucotaenia. Next base: position 149,030,851 of record CM035849.1, on the reverse strand, counting down.
ATGATCAAAGGGACAACAGAACAGGCAGGAGGTATTTGCATTTGTAAGCCATACATCACAATGGGCAGATTAGCTAGACCTCGCTCTAAGTGCAAGACAAAGAGGCTAACAAGCACATCTACATATTGATGTGAGTCTCTAGGTCACCGTAAGGACAGGACCATGAACACAATACATGAAAGGTGACATTATCACAGTAGTGTAGCGGAAAAAACCAGGAGTAGCGAGTTGTCTGTCCTTAGTCTGTTTGTGGGGGTTTTCCCAAACCGCCACAGCTCCCCCCCAGAGGGCTCGGCAGGTGGTCGAGACCTCGATAGTGCAGCTTGGGCAGCGAGCAGGGAAAAGCTCTGTGCAGGAGGGGGTGGAGGGGGGTGGGGGTAATAAAAGCCGGCCGGAGACGATGAAAATGTCCAGGCCGCGCAAAAATTGCTTGTGGGTCCGCGATGTCGAAGGGCTGGTCCCGTTGAACGTGCAGAGGTCCACAAGAAGAAAAATTAGTCACTGGCTCCTCTCGCGATTAAGTCCTGCAAGGATTAATAGCGGCCATGAAGAAAAGACGAGGCTGCGTGGCGGCTGTGATGAGGGCAGAGGGACTGGCGTGTTGACTTAAGGTTCAGGCGTAACCCTAAAGCCTTGGGAACCGCAGACAGCTGAATTCCCCTTGTGTGCCGTGGCTAAGACCATAAAATCCAGTGAGCAAGCTGTGTGCCTCAGGTGAACGAGCAAGCCTGAAGGGCCAGTGCGCAGCGGAAGGAAGGCGGTCAGAAAAGCCGTATTTGTCCCGTGCGTGGTGTGCGCCGTCCTCGTAACTCCCCGGTGCGTGTGCCGGGGTCCCGTGCGTGGGTGGGCCGCTGGAGAGGAGAACCAGGGTCAGGGAGCTTGCTGGAGATCATCCCTGTTGTCTGTTGGAGCGGTGAAGGAAAGTAGACGCTCTGTCACTCGCTCGGCCATGGTGCGTTCAGGTCCACGTGTGCTCCGTCGGCCATGGGGATCGCCGTCGTGGAGAGGGGACGAGGTGCATGCGCTCACGGTGTGGAGGAGCTGTGAGCGCGGCCGGTCCAGCGTGGATGTGCCGATCTAGGCGTGCAGATCTCACCATGAAACGCTGCTCAGCTTTCCCGGTCGTGGGTGTTCTCCGTGGGGTTTCGCCTGGAAAACTCCGCGTTGAGGTCTCCCTGAAGCAGAAGGGAGGGCAGATCATTCAGGCTGCCGCGTTCGCTGGTCGTCGGAGAATCACCGCCGGGCGTTGCGTTCGCTGGCAGCGTGTTCGTTTCAGCGTCGGGTCACCAGTGCGGCGGCATGAAATAATGCGGCGTTGTTGGAGGTTTTAAGTAGAGTTTTATTATATCATACCACCGTCACGAGCTCCGCTCCCGGCGCCATGTATGAGCGCCGAGAGCGAGCCCACGGCTCTCAGAGAAGGGACACACAGTCTGTGTCCTGCAGCAGGGTTGAAGTCAGATTGAGAGAGAGAGATTGCGTTACAGAATTGCACCTTAAATACTTGATCATAACAATACATCAAAGAGACGTACCCCACAGTCTAGAATGATCAAAGGGACAACAGAACAGGCAGGAGGTATTTGCATTTGTAAGCCATACATCACAATGGGCAGATTAGCTAGACCTCGCTCTAAGTGCAAGACAAAGAGGCTAACAAGCACATCTACATATTGATGTGAGTCTCTAGGTCACCGTAAGGACAGGACGCATGAACACAATACATGAAAGGTGACATTATCACAGTAGTGTAGCGGAAAAAACCAGGAGTAGCGAGTTGTCTGTCCTTAGTCTGTTTGTGGGGGTTTTCCCAAACCGCCACAATGACCAGCAAAAAAAAATATTTCATAGAGAGTGAGGAAAGGAGTGAGGCCCAGTGCATTACTGGAGGTCCCCCGGCTGACTAAACCTATTAGCAGCATAACTAAGGGAGGGTTCAGAAACACATGATCCCTCCCTAATTGTAGGCTATATCAAAAAGGTAGGTTTTAGCCCTATTCTTAAAAACAGAGATCGAGTCTGACTCCCGAATCCAGATTGGCATCTGATTCCACAGGAGAGGAGCTTGATAACTGAAGGCTCTGCCTCCCATTGTACTTTTGGAGATTCTAGGTATTACAAGTAATCCTGCATTTTGGGAGCGTAGTGCTCTGTTAGGATAATACGGTAGTATCAGATCTTTTAAATAAAAAGGAGCCTGATTGTTTAGAGCTTTGTAAGTAAGAAGAAGGATTTTAAACTTAATTCTAAACTCTATGGGAAGCCAATGAAGGGAGGCCAGAACCGGAGAGATATGATCTCTCTTTCTAGTACCTGTTAAAACTCTTGCTGCAGAATTTTGGATCAGCTGAAGACTTTTTAAAGATGTTTTAGGACAGCCTGATAATAAAGAATTACAATAATCTAATCTCGAGCTAACAAAAGCGTGGATCAGTTTCTCAGCATCACTCTGAGACAAGATGCTCCTAATCTTGGCAATATTATGCAAATGATAGAAGGCAGTCTTAGAAACAAATTTAATATGTGAATTGAAGGACAAATCCTGATCAAAAATAACTCCAAGGTTCCTCACAGAGCTATTAAGAGAAAGAGTAACCGCATCCAAACTGAAAGTTTGATTTGGAAAGGAATTTCTAAGGTTTTTTGGACCAACAAGAATGACTTCAGTCTTATCTGAATTTAATAGCAGGAAATTACAAGTCATCCAAGCTTTGATTTCCTTAAGACAGGCTTCTAACTTGGCTAACTGATTACGATCATCTGGCTTCATTGACAGGTATAATTGTGTATCATCTGCATAACAATGAAAATGTATACAGTGCTTTCTAATAATGTTGCCTAACGGAAGCATATATAAACTAAAAAGAGTAGGGCCTAGCACAGATCCCTGTGGAACTCCATGACTAAGCTTTGAGTTGAAAGAAAACTCATTATTTACATGAACAAACTGGAACCTATCAGATAAATAAGATCTAAACCATTGCAACAAAGTTCCATTAAGTCCAACATAGTGTTCTAATCTATCAAGTAGAATATTATGATCGATAGTATCAAAAGCTGCACTAAGGTCTAAAAGGACAAGTACAGAAACTAGTCCATTATCAGATGCAATGAGGAGGTCGTTAGTGACCTTCGCTAAGGCTGTTTCAGTACTATGATGGATTCTAAACCCAGATTGAAACTCTTCAAGTAAACCATTTCCCTGCAGGTGGTCAAATAATTGCGTAGCAACAACTCTTTCTAAGATTTTTGAAATGAAAGGGAGATTAGAGATTGGTCTATAGTTAGCTAAAGCTCCTGGATCTAGCGTTGGCTTTTTGAGTAAGGGTTTAATTACAGCCGTTTTAAAAGCCTGTGGTACATGGCCTAAAGTTAATGAAGAATTGATTATATGAAGAATAAAGCCACCAATAAGTGGGAAGACTTCTTTAAATAACCTGGTAGGAATAGGGTCTAAAAGACAAGTTGAAGGTTTGGATGAGGAAACTATTTTGTCTAACTCACAAAGGTCGATTGGAGTAAACTCATCAAGACAGACATCAACAGGAGTTGTAGTAGTTACAGTATTTAAGTTAACTGTGGGAAGAATCTGATTGATTTTATCTCTGATGGATGAAATTTTATTATTGAAAAAGTTCATAAAGTCCTGACTAGTAAGCTCTAAGGGAATGCTAGGATTGACAGAGTCCTGACTCTTTGTCAACCTGGCTACAGTACTGAAAAGAAACCTGGGATTATTCTTGTTCTCTTCTACTAATGCAGAGTAATAACTCGTTCTAGCTTTTCTAAGAGATTTTTTTTATAAATTAAAAGATGATTTCTCCAAGCTAAATAGATTTCATCTAAATTAGTAGAGCGCCATTTTCTTTCTAATTGACGAGTCTTCTGTTTTAAGGTACGAGTTTCTGTGTTGAACCAAGGAGTTAGAAATCTCTGATTAGACTTTTTCTTTTTTAAGGGGGCCACCAAGTCTAGAGTCTGATGCAGAGAAGCTGAAACACTATCCACCATGTTGTCAATTACAGAAGGAGCAAGCTGTCTATAGCTTATTTCCGTTGTGTTGACACATTGCATAGAGGAAACAATCTGCATAAATTTGGAAACAGCATCATCTGAGAGGCATCTACTGTAATAATATTTTTCTTTAGGAGCCAAATAGTCAGAAATAGTAAAATCAAAGGTTAACAGACAATGGTCTGACAGTACAGGGTTATGAGGAGACACTACAAGATTTTCTATTTCTATGCCATATGTCAAAACAAGGTCCAATGTATGGTGGAGGTAATGAGTAGAATTTCCTACTTTCTGAGAAAACCCAATCGAATCTAATATTGAATTGAATGCCACATTAAGGCAGTCACTATCTACATCCACATGTATATTAAAGTCCCCTACTATAATTATTCTATCAGATTTCAGCACTAAATCAGCTAAGAAATCAGCAAATTCGGATAAAAATTCTGAGTAGGTAGTTGGGCTAGCCATTGATAATATGAAATCAGGAAAAAGTGCAGGACCAGATGGTCTTCCAGTTGACCTTTATAAAAAATTTAAGAATAAATTAATAAAACCTTTTTTGGAAATGGTTTTAGAAGCATTTCAAAATAATAATTTACCATCATACATAAATAATGCCTTAATTATACTGCTGCCAAAACCAGGTAAGCCCTCTAATAAATGTGAAAATATGAGACCAATAAGCCTATTAAACGCCGACCTTAAGATAATCTGTAAAATTTTAGCAAGACGAATACAAGAAATTTTACCAAATATTATTAATCGAGATCAGAATGGCTTTATAAAGGGAAGACAAGGCTTCCATAATGTAAGAAGACTATTTAATATTATTTATTTTAATAAAGAAGCACCGGATACAGCTCTCCTATCACTGGACGCCGAAAAGGCCTTTGATAGAGTTGAATGGCCCTTTCTTTTTGAAGTCCTACAAAGGTTTGGACTTGGAAATAATTTCATAAAATGGGTTCAAATAATATACAATAATGCTACAGCAGAAATCCTAACAAATAACAATATTTCAAAACCAATAAAAATCAATAGAGGATGTCGACAAGGCTGTCCACTTTCACCTTTACTGTTTACTATGGCAATTGAACCTTTAGCGATAGCGATACGTTTACATTCACAAATATATGGAATTAAAGTTGGACCAACAGAACATAAAATCTCCCTGTACGCCGATGACATAATTTTGTTTATGTCGAATCTAAAAAAATCAATTCCAACCTTGTTGAATTTAATAAAGAATTTTGGGGAAATATCAGGATATAAAATAAATAAAACTAAATCTTCAATATTAATGCTAAATGAGACCCAGAGAAATTACCCAGCCCCTGAGGTAAATCAATTCAATGTTGTAAATCAGTTTAAATATTTAGGAATCCAAATTGTGCCTAAGCTAGAATCAGTCGCCAGTGTCAACTATGAAGCCTTAATGACAGATATCAATGAGTTAACTCAGAGATGGATGTCACTACCAATGTCGATGATCGGGAGAATCAATATACTTAAAAGTAATATTTTACCTAAAATACTTTATTTATTTCAATACATTCCCTTATCACCACCTTTAGATTTATTCTCAAGAATAAAAAAAAAGTTAGTGGAATTTATATGGAACAACAGGAGGGCTAGATTACGTCTGTCTTTATTATATTTACCATTTGATCGTGGAGGTCTGAAATGTCCAAATTTTATGTTGTATTATTGGTCGGCACAACTGAGGTCTATGACATATTATTTTTCATCAAATGATCTCCCTCACTGGACTGAAATGGAATCATACAATTTACCTTTACCTCTTCCCATATTCATATACTCAGATTCGGCAAAAAAATTACAAAAACAAGTTAAAAATCCATTTGTAAAGCATATGATCAAAATATGGTGTGAAGCTAAAAACTATTTAAAAGAACCACAGTTACTGTCACAATTTAGTCCAATATGGGGTAATCAATATTTTAAACCAGGGAGAGCGGACGCTGTATTTAAAGTATGGAATTTAAAAGGGATACAAAAGATTCAGGATTTATATTTGCCATGTGCAGATAACATAATGTCTTTTGAAGAGCTGAGGATCAAATTTAATCTCAATAGAACACATTTTTTTAAATATCTTCAACTTAGAAACTTTATTCGATCAAATCAAAATAAAGCTCTCACTCGACCTATTTATTCATCCTTGGAAAAAATGATGATGAAAGATAGTAAAAGAAAGGGTATTATTTCAGAGTTTTATAACTCATTGACACTATCTTCAAGTGAAAATTCACTGAAAAGATTAAACTACTGGAAAGAAGATCTGCAAACTGAAATTTCAGAGGAACAGTGGGAATTGGCTTGTACAGAAGCTCAAACCAAATCAATAAATGTACGCCTTAAATTGATACATTTCAAATGGTTAATGCGGATGTATGTTACACCGGAGGAGTTAAATAAATATAACAAAAATATACCAGATACATGCACAAAATGCATGGAAAGTAAAGGAACTCTATTTCATTGTGTATGGGAATGTAGATTAATAAGAATGTTTTGGGAAGAGGTGAGGGTAACAATTGAAAAAATAATCTCAAAACAAATCATATTGAATCCTAAATTGTTTTTGTTGGGTCTGTACCCAGAAAAGCATAATTTTAATAAAAGTGAAAGAACATTCATAGACCTCAGTTTGCTTAATGCCAAAAAAATGTATTGCACTATTATGGAAAAAGACTCATAGACCAGATGTGACTCAGTGGTTAAGACAGATGTTAACAAACCTTCCATTAGAAAGAATAACATATATACTGAAATCAAAGGAAATTGTGTTTGAGAATATATGGAGACCTTTTATTGATTATGTAAAAAATTTAAACATAACTTTTGAAGAAGAAGGTGAATGATGTGTGTGGACCTTGTAAATTCCAAACTGGTGAACATAATATGTATACTTATGTATTGGATTGTCTAGACTAAACAGAGGAGCATTGTTGAAGATTTGATTTTGCTGGTGGTTGTTGGTGTTTTTAGTGCATCCTTTTTTTTTTTTTTTTTGTAGTACTTTAGTGTTAGTGTTTGATTGTTTGTATCATGTTTGTTAAAAAAAAAAAGGTTCAATAAAGATATTGTGGAAAAAAAAAAAATTCTGAGTAGGTTGATGGGGGACGATAAACTATGGCAAATAAAATTGGGTTTAACCTAAAATTGCTAAAGTGCCCAATACTGAGGACCAGGCCCTCAAAGGAATTATAACATGTTTTTTGCTTTACATTAACTAGTAATTTGGAATGGTAAATTGTTGCTACTCCTCCTCCACGACCAGAACTTCTAGGATTTTGACAGTTTAAATAACCAGAGGGAGTTGATTCATTTAAACCAACATAATCCTCTTGTCCTAACCAAGTCTCTGTAAGGGAAATTAAATCAATCTGATGATCAATTAACAAATCATGGACTAACAGAGACTTGGGAGTTAGAGACCTAATATTTAATAAACCACATTTAATTTTTAAATTATGAGGAGGAACAGAGGCCAAATCATTCAATTTAGGGGCTTTATGTTTAATTTGAGTTTTACCAATATTTTGCTTTATCACTTTGGGATGCTTATACATTATATTTTTATTCACTTTGGAGGGAGCAGACAACGATTCTCTGATGGGGAAGTCAGGGGCTAAGCTGAGGGGTGGCGGATGAAGAGGAGCTGCAGAGAGGTGTGTAAGACTGCGACTCTGCTTCCTGGTCCCAACTCTGAGTAGTCATGGTTTTGGAAATTTGGATAAAAAAGATGCCAGATTGTTAGATAAATGAGAAGCACCATCCAAAGTGGGATGAATGCTGTCTCGTCTCATAAGACCAGGTTTTCCCCAAAAAGAGCTCCAATTGTCAATGTAGCCCACGTCATTTTTAGGACACCACACAGACAGCCAGCGGTTCAAGGATGACGAGCGACTAAACATGTCATCACTGGTCAGATTGGGGAGGGGCCCAGAGAATACTACAGTGGCAGACATCGTTTTGGCAAAGTCACACACCGATTCTATATTAAGTTTCGTGACTTCCGACTGCCGGAGACGGATGTCATTAATGCCGGCGTGAATAACAATTGTGGAATATTTACAGTTACTTTTAGCCAGCATTTTCAAATTTGACTCGATGTCGCCTGCTCTGGCCCCAGGAATGCATTGGACTATGGCCGCTGGAGTCTCTAGGTTCACGTTTCTGACTACAGAGTCGCCAATGATCAGAGTTTTTTCCTCAGCGGGTGTGTCGCTGAGCGAGGAAAAACGATTAGAAACGTGAACAGGTTGGTGGTGTACCGGGGCTTTGCGACTAGGCTTCCTTCTCACCGTCACCCACCCAGTCTCCTCGCTGCTGAGGAGAGCCGAGGGACCGCTGACAGTGGGACCTAAGCTAGCTAGCTCCGCTGCAGCTAATGGGCGTCCGTCAAGATTAACTGGCGCAGACGGTGTTTCAATGCAGCGGAGCCGGGATTCCAAATCAGACAACCTCGCCTCGAGCGCCTCAAAAAGACAACATTTATTACATTTACCGTTATCGCTAAAAGAGGCAGAGGTGTAGCTAAACATCTGACAGAGAGAGCACACCAGAGGAGGAGAGGAAAGTGAGCTAGTAGCCATAGCTAGTGGCTAGAGAGCAAACCACAAAGCAAACCACACAGGCAGACAGCAAAACAGGAAGTGACGATACGTTACCACAAGGAAGTGATGATGCAGGCATGCAGGGTCTTGGCCCTCCGTGGAATAAAGTGCAATAAAAAATATACTAAAATATCTGCAATGTAGAGGATAACAACCCCCCCCCCCCCCCCCCGCTACAGAGGAGCTCGGTGCACAAAAAACGGTCCGTCAATGGTCCATCATGTGGCCATGACGCACCGTTGTAATTACCGATCAGTCAAAAGTCATTTTTATTACTATTTTCATTGATAAAGAATAATTTAGCTTATAACACTTACCTATCCACAACAGCAGTGTCGTTGGTGAACATCTGTTCCTCATTGTCAGATGAACATGAAGCTGGTACGCTTGTTACGGACTCGTGGTTCTGGTCACCCGACCCGGTCAAACCATGATTCCATTATTGCGGTTTTGTGCTTCCATGATTGCGGTTTTGGCGAACAATTTTTCAAAACAAATAAGAACAGGAGTAATTAAAAAAAAGTGGCTAACGCTACCGTTACACACAATTGGCTCATTGTATTCGCGGTCGTTGGTAGGCAGGTCCTTCTTGCTAGGTTTTCAGTCATTGGTTCTTCAAGGTTTCAGAAACCCAATTCAAGGCTCTTATTAGTCGAATGAGAGGTCAATCAAATCTAAACCAATCAAAACACTCCTTTGGCTTTCTGTTCACGGCTGTGTCTGTACTGGAAGAACGGAAATGCAGCTTTTTTTTTTTCAGTGCGCACTGAGACACACAGTGCGCACTGAGATGCACTAGGAAGCAGAGATGTGACCGCCCGTGGTATCCTGGAGTGCAACAGGTTAATTTGACCTTGTTGGATTTTTTCCCCCTTTGTTATATTATTCTGTTCCTTTCTTTTAATCTTTTAATCTAATCTATCCGAAATAAAGATTCATTCATTAAATTTCCAGTTCCTCATTTTCCTTATAGCTTTCCTATTTACCAGTGTAAGAGATACTGGATGGTGATCGCTGATAGCTTGATTTGAACAAATTTCAGTGTCCGTGATATCCCTCACAATGGAGTTACTGGCTAAAAAGAAGTCTAAATGGGAATGTGAACTATGTACTGGTGAAAAAAGTGTATTCCCTAAAAGCTGGGTGAAGAGAACACTATTCATTGCAAAGATCAAACTCAATCATGCATTGTTTGAGAGTGTCAGTAGCCTGCCATTTTCAATAATTCCCCTATGCCTGTCGGTTGCAGGGTTTAATACCAGATTGAAGTCTCCTCCTATTATGAGTGTGGTGTCCAAGTGCTCAGAAAGAGAAGTGAAGACAGTGTGAAAATAGGATGGGTCATCAACATTTGGGCCATAAATGCTTGCAATGCATAGATCCAGATTTTGAACTGAGATTTTTATTATTATAAATTTACCTTCTGGATCTGCTATGGTGTTATTCACAACAAAGCATATTCTTCTGTTTATCAATATAGCTATAACCCTTTGTTTGGAATTAAAGCAGCTTGAATACATGTGGGGAAATTCCAGGGTGGTGAATGCATCTACAGATGACTTAGAAACATGTGTTTCCTGTAATAAGAGAAAGTCTGCCTGTAGATCCTTGAGTCGATAAAAAACTTTTAGCCTCTTCTCCCTGGTACCGATCCCATGTATGCTCCATGTGACAAACTTTAATGTGAACATGTTTTCACTAACTGGTTTTGTGCTAAAGGCTAGCTAAGTGTGCCTATGTGTTTATATGTCTGTAGTGTATCTATGTGTGTGTGTGTATATGAATGTCCTGTGTATGCTGTGTGGTTGCATGTATACATGTGTGTTGTGCGTAAAATATATTCCTATGTATGTATGCTTGGGTGTGCGTGCATGATGTGTCTGTTCCATTTGCTTGCATTTGCAAGAGTAAGTGGGGTGCATGTACTTAAGGTTATTGCCTATAAACCAAATGTATGAGAGAGAACAGACATAAAGGTTAGTAATTGATGAGAAGATACCGATAACATACAACAACCTAACAACATCAACAAAATTAGCTACAACAGACAAACAACCACCTCAACAAAAAAGAAAAAGAAAAAACAGCAGGGATAGAATAAGAAACCTTTGCACAATCATACTCTTATTTTTCACATGTAGCTAAAGAAACAAACAAAGCTCTAGAATAGCCAGGGGGTTATGGTTTCATCCATAAACAGCTTGCCATCTATAAACAATCTATCCACAGAGATAATAGCTCGTTTACCTTCTTGGATTTTTTGTTTCCTAATGGGAAAAAGCTTCCTTCTCCTTTTCATAATTTCCTGTGGAAAATGATCATTTAGACCATAATTGGTGCTTTTAAGCTGCTTGCCCTGCTTCTGTACCAGAATTTTTTGCTTGAAATTTTCAAATTTAGCAACAATGGGTCTTGGACGTTAATTCTGAGGATTTTTTTGTTCAATGCAGTGGACTCGGTGAAAGGTAATTGATTTCTCAATATCGGAGGGCAACTTCAGCTGTGTAGACATGAATTCATGGATCAGCTGCTCTGAATTTTCATTGGTTTTTTTTTCAGCAATTCTGGAGAAAACCGGGTTATCTCTCATGCTGCGTGACTGTAAGTGGAGAATTGTTTCCTTCATTTTCTGGTTTTCTCTTGCAACGGTATCAAGTTGCGTGGTTAGCGTGTTTACTGACTTTTACAAACTATTGTTTTCTTCTAAAAGAGAAACGAGCTGCACCTGGCTGAACTCTAAACTCTCCTATACACTCTGGAATTCTTTATGGAGCAACTCTACCAACGCAAGTCTACCATCCATGCTGGTAAGTTTATTTTCAATAGAGAAAAAGGATGTCACTAACCTCTGAGCCATCCTGTGATTTTTCAGATGTTAATTTCGGAGAATCCACTGGTCTGGGTCGTTTAAACAAGTAGGAAGAAGGAAGAATGGGAGGTACATTGTCCTCCATTTCACAGCAGCAATAATAAAACTCGTCTATATAATTCTCAAGTTCCTCCAGTTCCGTCGAGAAGATGGCGAAATGATATATGAAAAAATGAAGATAGGAACAGATAGTTCAGGTTCAGGTTCAGGTTCAGGTTACTTTATAAGTATATAGATAGTTAGCGGATTAATTACAAAAAAAGAAATGCAGCGCAGTGGCGGAGTGGTTAGCACTGCGGCAGCATAGCAACTCACCCTTGACTGGGGGATCCTGGGTTCGATCCCAGCCCCCGACCAAAAGTGATCTGTGTGGAGTTTGCATGTTCTCTGTGTGGGTTTACGCCGGGATTTCTCCTGTTTCCTCCCACATGCCAAAAACATGCAAGTTAGGTTAATTGGCATCAAACTGGGGATTCTAAATTGTCCTTAGGTATGACTGTGAGAGTGAATGGTTGTCTGTCTCTCTGTGTTGGCCCTGCGATGGACTGGCGATCTGTCCAGGGTGTACCCTGCCTCTCGCCCATAGATGCTGGGATAGGCTCCAGCCCCCCTGCAACCTTTAAAGGATTAAGCGGAAGAAGATGGACACCTGTGGAAAAGTTTGTTTATGCTCGGTCAACGCGAGTCACCATTTTGGATTATTGCACAACAGTCTCAGAACATCTCATGATTACAGTATCATGCTCCTCCTTAAATACCAATCTAATTGAACCAGAAAATTTATTGGTCGATTCATGGCTCAAACACCTGTTGTGAATTTTTCCGTTAAGCACCTTGTTGGAGAACAGCAAGTTATGCAAAATGTATCCACCTTATTTCTGAGTGCGCTGCTGTAGAAACAATTATGGGGCAACTTCTGATTTCAGCTGAAGTAGTGTTAAATCAGTCAGCAAGAGTGGAGTAGTGGGGCATTTAAAATTATGTTTTTAAAAGTGTTTCAAATTCATTTTAATGTATAGTCCACATACATGTTTTGCAGTCAAGTGGCAGATAATTTCAGCACTTGCAGTTTTATATTTTTGAATGTTTTTGCATGGTTCTGGTACTTGCTGCTGTTTGTGGTGTGAGGCTCCTCACAAGTAAGCACATATAAATCTGTGCTTTCAACAGCAATGTGTAGATCATGCACCGAAAACTGAAAAGGATTGTTGGTGTGATTGATGGTACAGACAAGAGCAGCAGGTATGTTTTCACTTGTATGAATGTCACAGATCTGACGTTTATGTGTTATATATGTCACCAGATGCAAGGCTTCATGAAGTAAAATAAATAAAAAAAATAGTAACAGTTTGCTTCCTAAGGCTTAACGATTTAAGAAAGATATCAAATATTTTTTTTTTTTTTGCATTCGTTGCACTGCATTGGAATGATATGGACTTGATATTAGCAGCTTCAGCATGCATTAATTTCAAAATTATCATAAAATATAGATCAATAAAATTTTATCCAAAATTTCTTTATTGAAGTTTTTGTAGTATACAAACAAGCAAATTTACATACAAATGGCTGCGCACAGCATGTCAGATGGTGTCATAGTCAGCACTGCACACCAGCCACTCACACACACAGACACCGGGGGAGGTGGGGGGGAATCAGAAAACTAATAAAAAGAAAAGTAATATTTCATAAAAATAAATAAATAAGTAAATAATAAAAATAAATAAAAAAATACATAAATAAAACTAAAAAAATAAAGAGGAATACATACATACATACGTACATACATACATACATACATACGTATATATACATACATATATCAGATTACTGATATAAGTACTTCAGTAAAAAAAAAAGAGACAGACTCGTCCATGTGTATATATAACATATGAGACAGTAAGATGTATGTATGAGAAAGGTGTTCAAATATTATCAGTTAATATGTCAATCGTCAAGGAATTTGTATAAGTTAAAAAGGGCTGCTATGTCTCGTAGAATGAATTTAAGGAGCCTTTCAGATAGAGTCTGATCCTTTCCAGAGTCAGACAATGGAGCATCTCATGAATCAACCTATTGTGAGTCAGGGGAAGGGGATGGGTCCACTTCAGAAGGATGAGCTTGCATGCGAGCAGAGTAGCAAATGCAACAATGTGTCTCAAAGTTTTAGATATCATATGTGAGGGGGAGGTCCCAAAGAGCGCAGCAATAAGGTCCTGGTTTATAGTTTTGCCAGTTACCAGACTGACTGTGTTAAATATATCAGCCCAGTACTGGGTTATATTTGGTCAGGCCAGGAACATGTGAATACAGTTAGCAGGAGATAGATTACATTTGTTACATGAGTTGGATCTACCAGGATAGATTTTGGCTAGCCTAGTGTTAGTGAGATGAACTCTGTGCAAGATTTTACATTACAAGAGGCTATGTCTAGCACATATAGATGATGAATGTACATTCTTTAATATCTGGTCCCAGTGTTCATCCGACAGAAATGTCCCGAGGTCTTGGGCCCATGTAGCTCTTAGAGTAGTTAACCGGTTCTCAGATGGGGTATGTATAGTGTTATATATAGTTGTAGTAAGTTTTTTCTGTCTGTAGTTAAGAGATAAGAATCTGTCCATTGTCAACTCCAGTGGACGGTTAGGAAAATGGGGGTATTGGGACTTCACAAAATGTCTAATCTGAAAGAACTGGAATAAATGCATGTTTGGGAGGTTAAATTTACTGGATAGGTCAGTAAAAGTTATTAATGTTATTGATATAAAGGCTATCTATCGTCATTAGACCTTTGTCATACCAAGTCTGGAAAGCCAAATCAGAGCAGGAAGGAAGAAATAAATGATTTTGAAAAATCAGGGAGAGGCTCGAGGATGCATGCAGACCAAAAACCTTCCTAAATTTACCCCAAATCATCAGTGTATTGTAGACTATTGGATTTGAGCTGATTTGTCTAGGAGATAGAGGTAGATGAGAACAAATGGCGGACCAGAGTGATAGGTGTGCAGAGGGAATTTCGAGCCGAACCACTGAGGGCGCTCTTCCTGTTTTTCATACGTATTCCAATGAAGGAGTTTACCAATATTGCAGGCCCAGTAGTAGTAACGGAGATTTGGGAGTCCTAGTCTACCTCTACTTTTTGGTAGCTAGAGAGTTAGTCTGCTGATTCGTGCCTGTTTATTTCCCCATAGAAATTAATTTATCTAATTTAGTTTGGAAAAGAAGAATTTACGGATTAAGATTGGGATATGTTGAAATAGATAAAGAAATTGTGGCAATATAGTCATTTTTATCAAGTTTACACATCCAATGAATGAGAAGGGGAGAATGGACCACCTAGCAAATTGGGATTTACAGCATTTGAATAGTGAGTTGAAGTTTTTAGAGAATAACTCAGTAAATGACCTTGTCACCAGTATTCCAAGATATTTTAATCCATTCGCTGCCACTTTGAAAGGAAAGGAGTTCTGAGGAAGTAGCTCAGCGGTGCAGTTAATTGGGATGTAGTTACTCTTTCCATAATTGACTTTGTAGCCAGAGTATTTTCTAAATTTTTCTAATATGTTTATAATTGTTGGTATGGTAGTGACAGGATTGGAGATAAACAAGAACAGGTCATCAGTGTACAACGAAAGCTTATGAGTTATGCCATGGCACACTACTCCCTCGAACGCAGCCTTGCTGCGAAGCCATATAGCCAATGGCTCAATGGCTAGGGTGAACAACAAAGGACATAGGGGACAATCCTGACAGGTGCCCCTGTGCAGTGGAAACAAATCAGATTTTAAGCCATTTGTGTTAATTGAGGCTACTGGAGATGAATAGAGAAGTTTAATCCAGGTTACAAAGTCAGAAGGGAGGCCAAATTTGGGAAGTATATTGAAAAGATATTTCCATTCAATCTGATCAAACGCCTTTTCTGCATCTAAAGATAATACAATTTCAGGTGAATCTGAGGGGGCTGAAAAGAGAATATTAAGTAGTCTTCTGGTGTTTGAGGAAGAGTGCCTACCCAAAATGAAGCTGGTTTGGTCTGGGTTAATCAGTGTAGGTATGACTTTCTGAAGGCGACCAGCTAGAGCAATAAAATTTTGAACAATTGTCAGAAAATCTCTCATACACACTACTGCACCTACGGACATTTTGTATATTATAGTTATTCTTTTTCCCCAAGTATGTTTCAGGGATGTGTGAATGGATGGGGGTGGGGGTGGGGGTGGGGGGTGGAGCTATGTGGGAGTGTGTCTTAAATCATGCTGCTTCTTATATGGATGCCGAGAGAAACGCAATTTCATCTTGCCTGCACTACAGTTGTATGTACAGCAATATGACAATAAAGTTTGATTTGATTTGATTTGAAAAGGTCTGTACGTGTTAAGTTAAATAACAAGCATTCACGGCATCACAGCAGCATGAGCATTTTTATTTCGGGGTAAAACAAATGGCTGCAGCAGTCTGTATTTACCCCAGCATTAAAACACCCAAGCACATTGTGGTTCTTTGTGGCTATGACTAGATTCTACATCTGCTCTAAGGTAAATTCGATTATGTCCAACATATTTCAACAAAATGCACCCAACTTCATTGCGGTTGAGACATTGATATATCTGAGCTTTTATTTGTTTACAGCATTAGCATTTTAGCAGCAGAGCTAACTAACAGAGCTACTGTCTGCAAGGTCACTTTTTAAGGTCATCTTCTCATCCCTCAATAGTCGTGGGAAGTGGTATGATTATATTACTCTTTTCTGAGGTGCAAAAGACTGTGTTGCTGCATCTTTGATGCCGAAGTCATTGTTTTTTAACAACTAAAAGCGTCCCGTTTCGGGAACGACCCCACGCTCCAAACTAGTACCGGAAGTTGCGCCCATAATTCACGCATGGCATCATGGGGGCTAGGAATAAGGTGGATTGAAACATTGAACAGTTGGACATGTGCATTCAAAATGTTGAGAAGGTCAAATTAAGTTCACCTGTAAAGGTTATTCTGAATTTTAGGTGCATTCTGAAATTTCATCCAAAAGTCGAATATCCCTAACTTTTTTGTGAGTAGTGTATCTGTCCACCTGATGAGGTCCAGCTCACTAACACAGCACTCCCACCTCACACCTGGTCTACCTTGTCACTGCTCATCCTTGAGGATATTCACATTCTGTTGAAAAGTCAAACCTTCTTCTTGTCCTCTTGATCCTGTCCCCACAGTTATGTTTTTAAAAATGTTTGACCTCATTGGTCCTTTCCTGGTTGAGATAATCAGCCTTTCTCTCCAGACTGGCTCTGTTCCCAGTTCCTTCAAACAGGCAGTTGTTAACCCTATTCTTAAAAAGCCAAATGTAAATCAATCTGATCCCAATAATTTTAGGCCTATTTCAAAACGGTCTTTTATGTCTAAAATTTTGGAAAAAGTTGTGGCTAATCAACCTAGCCTGCTGTATATCCTTTCCAGCTCAATCTCTCTGTCTAGCCAATCGATGCAAGTCCTTTTCTCCTTCCTTAGTGTTTAGCCTCTCATACAATTCACTATATGCCTTTTCCTTTGCCACCTCTCTCTTTGAAGTGCACCTAGATTCCAAATACTTCTGTCTACTTTCTTCATCTCCCTGACTATCCTGTTACGTAAGTAAAAGGAGCCAAGGAAGAGACCGAACGTTGAACTGGACACGACTTTATTAAGTGACTCACTCTCACAGTACATGCGCATCCGTCAGGCTGAGAGGAGGCCAAGAGACCACCCCTCTCCCTCACAACCCTTTTATACCCCGGGTGGCGCAGGACCTGGAAAGGTGGAGCCACCACCCGTGTCACACAATAACATGTCCCAATAACAACACAACACCCCCCCTTCAAAAAAAAAATGGTCCAAAACACACACACATACCATCGAGACCCTCCCCAATTTGGAACCCGAATCACACACTACAAGCTAAACAGAAATATTCAACGGTCTATGACATTCACTCAAAATAGCTAAAGCTAGGGGGGAACAGGTGGACTACCGTTCCACCCCCACATGGCTAGACGGATTATTCTGCCATCTACGTATACTAAAACACAGTCCATTAAACAGAAAACTGCCGTGTTCCTAAAATTAATAGCATAAAACACAAAACAATCCCATTAACAGAACTAATATACAACTCGGTTATCCCCCATTCCATCACCATGCATTATACACATTGCCCAACCATCAGTCTGCTCCAGTAGAGGACCCCCCCCCCCCCGGAAAACCGTCAGATGGATCCCCTCCAGTGCACCTTCTTTTCTTCGCTCCCGGGGATGACCCACGTCAAAGCCCAAACACCTCCTTCTCCTCTTTAGCGTGCCGCAGCTCATTGGGATGCCTCCACAAGCCATCAGACTGCCGGAGGTAGCCAACAGCCACCAGCTGCAGCCGCCCCTGGTCATCTTCTCGTCAGCGTTTGCCCCGAACACCTCTTGACCGGGCCACCTCTCTGGGTTGGACCACGTCCACAACCCCCAGAGGGGTCCTACTCAGCTTCCAGTGTCTCTGTTTGGCACGTCATTTCACCGTACCAGCCGGTCCTGCCCCACTCTCTTTCATTTTCGCTGCTGGCTTTGCCATTGTGACCTCCTGCTCTCCGGTTCCTTCCAGCCGAATCCGGAGAGTAGAATGAGCCCTCCACTCAGTGCCACCCGCTGTCACGGGTGTCCCACCACGCCAGAAAGTTCTCTCAACTAGGGTTACTTGGGCACTGGCACTAGGAACCACCTGCGATGGCCCTCGGTGGAAATGGCCCTGCTCATTGTCCAGAATACTAGGCAAAGGTTTGCCCCACACAGCTCCATCCATCGTTCATGGAACTGGCCAGTCCCACAAACCACAGCCCGACCACTCTTCTCCAACCCAATACTGTGAGAAGGATCTCCTCATGGTTGCCCAATCTAACACGGATCTCACCGCTCCCGTGCCAACCAGCAACAGCACTGTCACCCCGTCCAGCTCCACCATTCAGTAAAAATGGCCGTTGACATTTGGGGATACACTGCGAACAACCGTGGGAGGTAAAACGTGGAGCTCCTCCATGTTCCTCGGATCCCCTCGCTCGAACCTGTAACATGCCCTGGCAAAATGATGCAAGAGTCCACACGTGCCACAGCGTCTTCCTCTTGCCTTATAACAGTGCCTGGTGGACCCACAACCCAAACACCGGGGCAATCCTGGGGCAGACCTCATCTTTACAGCATTGACGCATTCTTCATCCTCCGTGCTATTGTTGCTGTCCAGGTCCACTGCTTGCACCGTCGACTGTGGTTTAAAATGGCGGTGTGCTGCTCTCTCACCGAGCTCCCATGATAGCTTGTCTGCCGCCTCAAACTGCTGAGCTAACTCGATGGACATAGCTAACGTCAGCTCGCCCAAGTATGTGAGGAGCTTCGACCTTGTCGCCGGACAAACAGCATGTTCCGCCAACTGGTCGCAGACCATTTCTTCCTCCAGTGCTCCAAATTGTCAGTACTTGGCCAGCTGACGCAGACCTGCTACATACCGCTGCACTGATTCACCAGTCCGCTGGCGGCGCTACCGAAACTGGATCTTCCGGACGATGACATTTTCCGGGGTGCGAAAATGTCACTCCATTAGCTCAACCACTTCCTCAAAGCTATCACCCTCGCCTAAGGTACTAAGGATACGTTGTCCTTCCATTCCCAAGTTGAGGACCAACAGTGTCTGTGCCCGCAACTTCTCTAGCACTCCAAAGTCCAATGCTACTAAATAATTTTGAAAAGCAGCAAACCACCTCGCCCAAGGGACGGGCGACTCACCGGGAAGCTCCAAAAATGGCCAAATTGGAGTAACCCCCGTGTCCATATTTTTTATCCTCGTCGCCAAATGTTATGTCTGTCACGGCTGGCCCTCACGAGCCAGCATAAGACGCCTCAGTCCAGTAAGTTGCAATTCAGTTCTTTATTTGTGTTGTACAGTGCTTGGGTGTACAAAACAACTAGCCACGTAGGCTTCGTTACACAACAACAATATGAACATACAAAAGGAGTTGGCGGCTGAGACGAGGGGCTCTCGTTCGCCGTAAAGGCAAGGAATATTAACGAGAAACAAGGAGAGGGTAACGGCTGAGACGGGGAGCTCTCGTCTGCCGTAATAGTAAGGAATGTTAGCTAGGGAGAAGTACCATTCCTATGATAACAGGTTGACTTACATGCCGCGGGATACGTCGGGGAACCCAGGGAGCATGTCAATAAGGAAACAGGGGAAAGTCATAAGACTCTTGACGAGACAGCCGCAGAGTCCAATTCACTCGCACTGATATTTAAAGCCAGCTGCTCATGATGGACAATGCGGCGCAGCTGCTCAGGCTCTGACAGCTGAGAGCCCCCGAACGTCTGGCCAATCAGAGCCCGGGAAACCCAAGTGACGACACCTGCTGTCAAAACCCTGACAGGGATGAGGAATAACCCGAGCGCGGACAAAAGCGCTCGGGATATGACAATGTCGGTAAAAAGGAGCCAAGGAAGATACCAAACGTTGAACAGGACACGACTTTATTAAGTGACTCACTCTCACAGTACATGCACATCCGTCAGGCTGAGAGGAGGCAGAGACCGCCCCTCTCCCTCACAGCTCTTTTATACCCAGGGTGGCAGTGGAACTGGAAAGGTGGAGCCACCACCCTTGTCACACAATAACATGTCCCAATAACAACAAAACATATCCCACTTTTCCTTTGCTAACCTCTTCCTTTGAATACTTTCCTGTACCTCCCCTTCCACCACCAAGTCTCCTTGTCTTCCTTCCTCTGTCCGCTGGATACAGCACATATCTTTCTGCCTGTTTCCCTCATCTGGTAATTCTTCCCTACCACCCAGAGCCTGTATCAACTCCTTGAACTCTGTGCGACCTTCTTCCCTCTGTAACTTACCCCACTTAATCTTTGACTCTGCCTTTACTCTCTCCCTCTTCTTGCTTTCCAAAGTCATCCTACAGACTACCATCCAATGCTGTCTAGCTACATTCTCCCCTGCCACCACTTTGCAGTCTCCTATCTCTTTCAGATTTCTCCTTCTGCATAAGATATAGTCCACCTGTGTGCACCTTCCTCCACGCTTGTAAGTCACCCTATGTTCCTCTCTCTTCTTAAAGTATGTGTTCACTACAGACATTTCCATCCTTTTAGCAAAATCCACAACTGTCTGTCCTTCCCCATTTCTCTCCTTAAGACCATACCTACCCAGGACCTCCTCATCACCTCTGTTCCCTTCACCTACATGTCCATAAGAAGGCTGTTCCTCCTGAGGAGACTCAGGTCTTTTGGAGTGCAAAGGGCACTCTTGAAGACCTTCTACGATTCGGTGGTGGCATCAGCCATCACATTTGAAGTGATCTGCTGGAGCAGTGGCATCACGGCAGCTGACAGGAAGAGACTGAACAGGCTGATCAAAAAAGCTAGCTCTGTTCTGGGGCGACGCCTCTACCCAGTGGAGGAGATAAAAGAGAGGAGGATGTTGGCTAAGCTGTCATCTCTGCTTGAATCCGAGTCCCACCCCATGCAGGACACGCTGAATGCACTAAGGAGCTCACTTAGCGGTAGGCTGTGCCATCCTAGGTGCACAATGGAGAGGTTCCGCAGGTCCTTTCTACCTATGGCTGCCAGACTTTATAACTTAACCAGGGCTGCTCGTAGAGGTCATATTAAATGTACTAAACATAACAACTTTGCACAATAGAGATTGTCCCCTCCAGTACACAACTAGGACAATAACAATCATTACTGAGGATGGCAACAACACTGCTTATTCAAATGCAAAATATACTGTCTAGGTACATATTCATATTCTGCAGGGTAATTTAACAAACCGTAATGCTGTTTATACCAGCTAGCTGCAATGCTCCTGCACTCTGTATATATCTGTGTACATACTGTATGTATATTCATCTACTGCTTTGGCTAAACAGTTCTTATTATCTTATTAACTATTGCTCTGAGTGCTGCTATCCCTTTGCTGCTGTAATCCTGTAATTTCCCAATTATGGGACTAATAAAGGCTTATCTTATTAAAGTCTGCTCCAATCACCACTTTCTCCTCCCTTGGAACACTCTCTACCACTTTATCCATCTTACTCCAGAATTCCTCTCTCTTCTACCTGATATCCAACTTGTGGGGCATAGGCACTGACATCATTCAGCATCACACCTTTAACTTCTAGCTTTAAACTCATGATTCTGTCCGACTCCCTCTTTACCTCCTGAGCACTCGTCCTTCATCATTACTCCTACTCCATTTCTCTTCCTATCTACACCATGGTAGAACAGTTTAAATCCCCCTCCAATGTTCCTAGCTTTGCTTCCCTTCCATTTAGTTTCTTGAACACACAGTATATCCACCTTTCTTCTTTCCATCATATCAGCCAACTCTCTGCCTTTATTAGTCATAGTTCCTACATTTAATGTCCCTACTCTCACCTCCACACTTCTACCTTTCCTTTTCTCTCTCTCCCTCCGAACACACCTACCCTCTCTCCTCCTCCTTGATCTTCAACCAACAGTAGCCCAATTTCCACCAGCACCCTGTCAGTTAACAGCACTGGTGGCAATCATTGTTAACCCAGGCCTCAACCGATCCGTTATGAAAGTCTCGTTTGTCATGATCTGCATGTTTGATTTGGCAAAGGGTTTACGTTGGATGCCCTTCCTGACACAACCCTCCCCATTTACCCAGGCTTGGAACTGGCACTAGGAGCACACTGGCTTGTGGACCCCCTGTGATTGGGTTACAAAATTCTTTATAACTACAGAAAAAAAAGTCATCAGAAAATGTTGGTACTAATAATTACCTCTGCCAAGGAGGTTATGTAATTGGGGTGGTTCGTCTGTCTGTTTGTTTCTTTTAGCAGGATTACGCTAAAACTACTGGACGGGTTTTGATGAAATTTTCACCAGAGGTAGCCCTTGGGCCAAGGATGAACCCATTAAATTTTGGTGATGATCTGAGAATGCATACCTCCACCAAGGACCTTGTATTTGTGCAGCAGGATTACACATAAACTTCAGGATGGATTTGGATGAAATTTTTACCAGAGGTGGTCCTTGGGCTACAGAGGAATCCATAATATTTTGGTGATGATCCCAGAATGCATACCTCCACCAAGGCTCTTATCTTCTCACATTGTGTTAGCAAGAATCCTCCAAAACAAACCCATTACATTTTGGAGGTGATCCATGGGGGACGGAAGGAGCCATGGCGGAGGTATGTGCTCTGAGTGCTTTTTTTAAGTTGTTTTTCTGTTGAAACATGGTCTGGAATACATAGAAATTTGTTGTAGATATACACCAAGACACTTGTGTAGTTGCACAAAGATCATGTGTGCAGTACAATAAAAGTAAATAAGTAACTGCAATTGCTGCTGAGTGTGAAGCGGCTGGGATGAGAATCAGCGCCTTCAAGTCCAAATCCATGGTCCTCAGCTGGGAAAAGGTGGATTGTCCTCTCTGGGTTGGGGACAAGCTCCTACCCCAAGTGGAGGAGTTTAAGTATTTTGGGGTCTTATTCACGAGTGAGGGGAGAATGGAGCGAAAGATTGACAGACAGATCAGAGCAGCATCTGCAGTGATACGGATGTTGTACCGCTCTGCTGTGGTGAAGGGGGAGCTGAGCTTGAAGGCAAAGCTGTCAATTTACCAGTCAATCTATGTTCCTACTCTCACCTATGGTCATAAGCTTTGGGTAATGACCGAAAGAACAAGATTGCGGATACAATCGGCTAAAATGAGCTTTCTTTGTAGGATCGCTGGACTCACACTCAGAGGTAGGGTGAGAAGCTCAGTCATCCGGGAGAGGCTCAGAATAGAATCGCTGCTCCTCCACATTGAAAGAAGCCAGTTGAGGTGGTATGGGCATCTGATCAGGATGCCTCCTGGACGCCTCCCACTTGAGGTGATTGGGGCACGTCCCTCTGGGAGGAGACCCCAGGGCAGACCCAAGACTTGCTGGAGAGACTATGTCTCCCAGCTGGTCTGGGAACACCTTGGCATCCTCTCTGAAGAGCTGGAGCAGGTGGCTGGGGAGATGTAAGTCTGGGCTTCTCTGCTTGAACTGCTGCCTCCGCGACCCGGACCTCTGGAAAAGCAGTAGAAGATGGATGGATGGATGGAAGTTACTGCAAGGCAGCTTCAATGATTATCTTCATGGTGACTTACATTTGACTGAGAACTGCTTCTGAATAATTTCCTCTGTCTTCAGTGGTGGTGGAGGCAATTTTGTGCTGTCATCCAGTCTGGTGAGCTATACTACCGTCCTGGGGGCCATGGCTCCCATGGCTTCTTCTACCGCATCAGAGAAGAAGCGGTAAGAGAGATAAGTCACAGATACAACATTGCAAGTAACTCAAACTTGAGGTTAATTTTTGGGTTGGAGGGAATGCTAGATTTTTGTGATGTAAAAAAATGAGACCAAGATAAACCATTTCAAAACTTTTTCCACCATTAATGGAAAAAAAAAAAAAAACTGAAAAAAAAAATCATAAAATTCCAAGAAAAAAAAAGTTGGCAAGTTACTGGGAAAAAACTGAAAACCAACAAGAAATAATTAAAAAAGCATGTTTTTCTCTTAAAGTTGAGAAAGTAGTTAAAATAAAAATCATAACTGTTACAGGAAAACTGTAAATTTGTGGGGGAAAAATACCCACTCGCACATATTAATTATATTAATAAGCTTGTTTATTCAAAATAGGGAGATTTACCATAATTCTAAGGCCCAAATATGCTTTGTGGAACCACAGTTTTTTTGTGTGGGGGTGGGGGTGGGGGGCAAAAATTTATAAAAATGGGTCTTTTGGTACTGATGGTCACCTTCATTGGCTGAAAGTAGGTACCAGCCAATGGTTATGTCCTTGGCTGCCATCGGCATATCTATCTATAAATGCAAGAAATCTCTGTGTGTTTGTGTGTCTGTCTGCCTGTTCCACGCATATCTCTTGAACCGTTTGTCAGACTGGCCTCAGATTTTAAACATGGTTTCCTGAGGTTATGAGGGTGTGCATTCCTGAATATGGAGTCGCTCAATCAAAATATGTAATTTTTATCAA
Source organism: Pholidichthys leucotaenia (assembly GCA_020510985.1). Classification (NCBI taxonomy): domain Eukaryota; kingdom Metazoa; phylum Chordata; class Actinopteri; order Cichliformes; family Pholidichthyidae; genus Pholidichthys; species Pholidichthys leucotaenia. Next base: position 149,006,266 of record CM035849.1, on the reverse strand, counting down.
TAAAAGTTTTAGCCACTGCTCTGTGTCTCTTCATGAGCTGGCTTTAAGAAGTGTGGGCGGGGTTTCAGATTGACTCTGTGCTGATTGGTCAATACGTGGCATCCCGACCATGCTGATTGGATAACGCACAGCATCACAATCTGTCACTCACCACAGTGTTCCTGGGACAAAACAAGGAAATGAAAATTAGAAAGATAGAAAAAGATAATACTGAAGATTTAATGCTTAAAAAAATTATACTATAAAGTTGCCGTGATTGTGCAGGTCTAAAGGATAGTTCACCACATGTGGAGAATGAGGTGCGCGAGAAGATTGGGCGGAGCGTCAGCGGGGACCGGGTCTGACAAATCAACACAACATGCCGGGAGAAGCAGCGACCATACCTGGCTCAAAGGCACATTAACTGATGGCGATAAAAAAAAAAAAAAAGTTATTTTCAATACAGTGAAAAAAAAGATAATGCATGCAGTGTGCTTTTTCCCTGAAGCTGATTTATCATGGAAAACAGTTGAGCTCTGTGGTTCAAGCGTCAGCTGATTGGATCCATCGGTGTTCTGATGGCATATCTATCAGAACAGCTGATATATATGCAGGACATACAGGAGAACTGAAATGGTGTTTCTTTCTCTCTTCAGTGGTGGGCGTAATATAAAAAAAGAGAAGGAATAAGGCTGGAAAAATAACAGCACCAGTCCATGTACAGTAATGCTACCTGTAGTGCAAATAGCGACAAAAGATCAACTTAAGGTTTAATGCTTAAAGAATTATACCATGAAGTTGCTATGACTGCGTAGGTCTAATGGATAATTCGCCATGAAGAACATCAGGTGCACCATGGGGGAGCAGCCGCTGAACCAGTGGATCACAGTCCTTCGGAAGCACATGGGTAAAGCAGCAGCCAATGGCTCTCAAATATTTGTAAATGTGTCCTGTACTGCATGAGTTTATTGATGATACACAGAAGAAATTCAATATTACACGGAACTTCATCACTGAACAGTGATATCAGCTAAAATAATTATAATGATGACTGAACAACTCCCATTCCCCAAAGTGCAAGATACGCTATAATCTTGAATAAGTGATGAAAGATCACACAAATAAGTGATCTGACAAACAAATAAACAAGGGATCTGAAACAGTCACCAATGTCGGATGTCCCATTCATTTTCAATAATTAGGTATTCTGTAATTACTATTCACACGATCAAATAAATCTTAGTGCCATTCACTCCCCTTTATATTTATCAAAGTCTAATGTGATTGCCTACATATAGCCTACACCTCTTTGTATTCCACTTTCAAACACAGCCTACATTTGGGCCTCTAAAGCCTAATGGGGATACCTGTTTCAGACAGGAATACTTGCATTCTACGGGCAATGCACTAGTTGGTAAAATAATTAAAACTCACCTAAGCTCGAAAGCTGCTAGTTCACAAAATATCAGGTAGATGACAGCCTACATTACATCCCAGGCAAAAAGCTCTGGAAGGACTTTTCAGTGGGCATGTGTGTATGGGGCTTTTGTCTTCCAGCATAATTGCGTTTAATGGAAACAAAATGAACTTTGGATTCTGTTTGAAATATAAACAAAAGGCTGTATTGTGTTTTTCAATGTATTTTTAAGAATGTTATTTTTAATAATTTTATTCAAATTTAATTCATGTTTCAGGAAAAAGTGCTTTTCTGTTAAACTAAAAAAAGTGTTACCATAGTGCTACCTTATGATAATTATTGTTCAAGTATAAGAGTAGTGACCAATACCTGGTGTTATGATACTGAGCACACGTGGGGAGCCGTGCTCACTCTCCAAGCCTGTTTAGTCATTTTCTGTATCTCTGCATCTTTGTTTATTTTGTATTTAGGAGGGTTCGATGTATTTGGGTTTTGAGTTTGTGCATTGTTTCTGTTCCTAGTTTCTTGTTATTTTTATCTTAGTTTGGGTTTTATGTATTTCTGTATTATTTTGTATTTATTATCCTGTTTATATTTGTCCTTACCATCTCTTCTCCCTTTGTAACATTAATGTTCATTTAGGAGTACTTACTGGGCTTTGTTTACCTTTTGTTCTTATTAAAGACAAAAACAGAAAGATGTTTTTACCTTCTTTACATGTTTCGACTGTTCACTGCAGCCTTTGTCAGAAGTGTCAGCTGATTGCTGCCAGGTGTCATTTTATCAGCTGACTTTCATAGGCAGGACCAGCCCAGCAGACCTGTCAGATCCACTGAGCTGGCCCCGCTTTCTGCCATCCGATGGTCTCTGGAGAATGTGGTCCCAGGCGTGGGAAAGCACCATTAACAGAGGTACCCCTCTGTTAATGAAAGAAAAACCCACACTGGTCACAGAAATAACTTGAATCTGACAAAAGTGGTAATAAATAAAAATTCTATGAAAATTAACCAATGAAAATCAGACAATGCTTTTGAATTGTGGTTCAACAGAATTATTTTAAAAAACAAACTCATGAAACAGGCCTTGACAAAAATGATGGTACCCTTAATATTTTGTTGCACAACCTTTTGAGGCAATCACTGCAATCAAACGATTTCTGTAACTGTCAATGAGACTTCTGCACCTCTCAGCAGATATTTTGGCCCACTCCTCATGAGCAAACTGCTCCAGTTGTCTCAGGTTTGAAGGGTGCCTTCTCCAGACGGCATGTTTTAGCTCCTTCCACAGATGTTCAATAGGATTTAGATCAGGGCTCATAGAAGGCCACTTTAGAATAGTCCAATGTTTCACTCTTGGCCATTTTTGGGTGTTTTTAGCTTTATGTTTTGGGTCATTATCCTGTTGCAAGACCCATGACCTACGACTGAGACCAAGCTGTCTGACACTGGGCAGCACATTTCTCTCTAGAATACCTTGATAGTCTTGAGATTTCATTGTACCCTGCACAGATTCAAGACACCCTGTGCCAGATGCAGCAAAGCAGCCCCAGAACATAACAGAACCTCTTCCATGTTTCACAGTAGGGACAGTGTTCTTTTCTTGGTATGCTTCATTTTTGCATCTGTAAACATAGAGCTGATGTCCCTTGCCAAAAAGTTCCAGTTTTGTCTCATCTGTCCATAGGACATTCTCCCTGAAGCTTTGTGGCTTGTCAACATGCAGTTTGGCAAATTCCAGTCTGGCTTTTTTATGATTTGTTTTCAACAGTGGTGTCCTCCTTGGTCGTCTCCCATGAAGTCCACTTTAGCTCAAATGACGACGGATGGTGCGATCTGACACTGATGTACCTTGACTTTGGAGTTCACCATGAATGTGTTTAGAGGTTGTTCTGCGCTCTTTTGTTATCATTCGTATTATCCGTCTCCTCCTGCGGCCACGTCCAGGGAGGTTGGCTACTGTCCCGTGGATCTTAAATTTCTGAATAATATGTGCAACTGCAGTCACAGGAACATCAAGCTGCTTGGAGATGGTCTTATAGCCTTTACCTTTAACATGCTTGTCTATAATTTTCTTTCTAATCTCCCGAGACAACTCTCTCCTTTGCTTCCTCTGGTCGATGTTTAGTGTGGTACACACCATGTCACCAAACAGCACAGTGACTACTTGTCACCCTTTAAATAGGCCGACTGACTGATTACAAGTTTGTAGACACCTGTGATGTTAATTAGAGGACACATCTTGGTTGAACATGTCCCTATGGTCACATTATTTTCAATCTTTTCTAGGGGTACCATCATTTTTGTCCAGTCTTGTTTCATGAGTTTGTTTTTTAAAGTAATTCTGTTGAGCCACAATTCAAAAGCATTGTCTGATTTTCATTGGTTAATTTTTATAGAATTTTTATTTATTACCACTTTTGTCAGATTCAAGTTATTTCTGTGACCATTGTGGGTTTTTCTTTCATTAACAGAGGGGTACCAACAATTTTGTCCACGGCTGTAAAGGCCCCCTCATCCCGGTTGATGGTATCTTTTCCCCGCTTCCTGATTTCTATGGCCTCCTTGATCCAGTGTTTGTGTCTGTTGCTCTCCGAGCCAGTAATTTTTGCGTTGTCCCAGTCCATGATGTGATTATTTCTTTTGCAGTGATCTGATATACTTGATTTTAATGTTTCTTGTTCTTCCTTTTCTTTTTGTGATCTTGTGAGTCGTCCTTGTGTTTCCTTCTCACATTCCTTCTGGTGTTCTTTTTTCCTTGTGGTGAATGATCTTCCAGTTTCTCCAATTTTTTTTTTTATTATTTTTTGTTTTTGTTGTAGGTTTTCAATGTAGGTTTTGTTGCATGATCTGCATGATATTTCATATATTACACTGCATTTTTTGTCTTGTTCTATTTTGTCCTTGGGTTGTACTAATAACTGTCTTAATTTTTTGTGTGGTTTTACTGCTGTGTTTATTTTGTATTTTTTCATGATCCTTTGAATTGGTTCTGTTATCCCTTGGATGTATGGTATAGTTATGGTGTCCTTGTTTTTGATTTCAGCTTTTGTTCTGTGTCTTGTTTCCTGTTTGTTTTCTTTGTTTTTGACTTGCTGTTTCCCTTTGTTTATGGCCCATGTTGGATATTGGCAGTGTACGAGTGCATGTTTTATATGGTTTTCCTCCTCCTGTCTGTCTTCTTGGTTTGTGATGATGGTGGCCCGTTTGTATACCGTCCTGACAACTGATAGTTTGTGTGCTGTGGGGTGTTCTGATGTCCATAGTAGGTATTGATCTGTGTGGGTTGGTTTCCTGTACACTGTGATTTTTATACTGCCATCATCATTGTGGTGGATTTTCATGTCCAGAAAAGCTAGGGTGCCATTTTCTTCTTCTTCATGTGTGAATTTTATGTTTCCAGTGCTGTCCATGCTGTTCAGATGGTCAGTGAGTTCTTATGTGTGTCCTTTCCTTATTTTCTCCAATATGTCATCCATGTATCTCTTCCAGAGGGTGGGTTTACATTGTATGGGTGCTGTGTTGATGTCTTTGTTTTCCAGATCCTCCATGAAGAAACTGCTCATGTTGGCTGATAGTGGGTCTTCCATTGCAAATCCTTCTTTTTGTCTGTAGATTTTTTGTCTGTACTGAAAATAGGTGGATTTTGGACGGGGGGGGGGGGGGGGGTGCTAGTGAGCACGTGAAGGGGGTAGACGTGTTTTGGTAGCGCTCCTCTTCGAGTTCTGTTAAAAGTGCAATAATGCCGTATAAAAACAGACGTACAGGTGCATAAACCTTGTCTACTCCACGCTTAAATCAACAGCTTGAAAAGACTGAGATGCCAAAGCCACAGGCTACCAGCAAATCGAAATCTGCTGACATTCAAGTTACTAGAGCCTTGGCTAATGCTAAAGATGGGTCTGCTAATCTACCCTCCAGCCTGGACAAATTGCCGGACAAAATGTATGAAATGTGTCCGGAACCGAGCCAGCTTGGTTTCCCCCAGCTCGGTCCTAAGCTCTCTAAGCGGAAGAAGATGAATGAATGAATGAATGAATATACATGTATAGTATGCATTTCAGTGTTTCCATATCCTTAGCCACTGCCTGACTGGCAGCTGTTAGACAGCTGCTGTGACCTACTTTCTGTGACACTGCTGACAGTCTGCCAGTCCGGCCACGCCCCCTCTCTCTCTCTTTCCATCAGCTGTTCCCAGTCCCATTTATCATCTTTCCCGTGCCTCGCCCAGGTATTCCCAATTTATTAGGCTAGCGGTGTTTGTACTTAAGCAGCTCTTTGTTAGTCAAACACCGCTGGACCATTGTACGTGCTCACATGTTTCTCTTTGCCGTATGACCGTCACGTCATGAAGGATTATTGGTGTGTGTGCTCGCTGGCGGGCTTGGATGATTTGGATTGTTCCTGCACGGTGAGTAAGAGCTGTCTGCATTTCTGTTTGCAGTTGTGCTGCTACGCTTGTCTGTAGCGTTTCCCCTTGCAGCACAACTGCTACACTTAGGCACTGCTGCCCAGCTCTTCTCCCATGCCAGTCGAGTGTCCTGGAGAACTCTAAGTTTACCCGAGCAGTTTGTCATTCTGTCCTGTCTGTTTTTGTGGCCACGGTGCACAGTTGCCTGCCCGCTGCACGCAATTTGTGTGAGCCATTTTGTGCACAACTGTTACATTTCTGTAAGTCTTTATTTTTGAACTGTTTGATATCAATAAATGTGTGTTTGGTGTAACCCTGCACTTAAATCCTCATTCCTCCTTCTCTTCAAGAACTTTGCCAGTAGATGTCTGACTCAATTCTACATGTTTTCAATGAGTGATTCGATGCCTTCCAAACCAGTCTTCAGTCATTACTGACTTCTCAAGCTGACCTTCAAGCTCGTGTGGCTAACTATGAGCTAGCAACCAGCGATCTTGAAATGTGGATGCAGGAGCTCGAAGCTACGTGCTCAGAGCTCACTAGCCAAAACAAACAGCTCCAAGCTAAGGTGCTGGACCTGGAAGCTCGCTCTCGGAGACAACATTAAGATTGTGGGGATACCAGAGGGCGAGGATGGAGCTAAACCCACAGAGTTTGTTTCACAGCCGTTACCTCAACTGCTTGGAGATAAGTGTTTTTCACACCCGGTCAAAGTGGACAGTGCACATTGCTCTCTTCAGCCGAAGCCAGCAGCCGGAGGCAGACCGTGCACCATCCTGGCGCGCATCCACCACTTTCAGGATAAAGAGTTGATTCTGCACTACGGCAGGCTGAACACTATGCACTGCAAAGGTAACAAAGTTCTAATTTTCCCAGATTACTCTAATGAGGTGATGATGCAACTGCGTGCCTTTCAGGACGTGATGCAGCTGCTTCAGAACAGTGGAATTAAACACGATCTGTGGTACCCAGCTAGGCTGCATATTTACCAACAAGAGGAGGAAGCACCTGTGATTTTTAGCGATCCAAAAGAAGCAGCATTATTTCTGGAAAAGATTAACGCAGAACGAGGGGAGTAGATTCGCATACACCCACTGGTAGCTCAACTAAAAGGTACTCCAGTTAATATGCTGTGGAATGGTTGGAGGAGCCAATATTTGCACTGTTGACTGTGAAAAGATTTCCCATGTTACACTGAGACGAATATAGAGCACCTTATGTTTGAATGCTTATTTTGTTAGCGGGTGTAAAATCTCCCCCATGTCATTGCTATGACAGTATTATTTTTTTCTTCTTATTTGAACTTTCTCGAAGAGGGCAGCCCTTGATGGTGGAGTTAGTTTCTTGCCCGGTAGCTCCTGTTTAGATGGAAAATGGAGATTTTTGCGTCTGGTTTAGGGAGACGCGAAGGGGGGTGGGGGGTGAATATATGTTCTGTTATAGCTCAAGTAGATTTTTTTTGTGTGTGTGTGTTGCTTTTTTGTTTTATTATGTAGAGTTGTTCTTCTGTTTTTTTTTACTGTTTTACTTTTTTCTTGTCTGCCAGATATTACACACGGTGTGCCAGGTTGGTCGGCTGGGATGTGGGCCTTGTACGTTTTGGATGCAGAGGTCTCTTGGTAAAGCAAATTTAGGGGGAAGGGATGTCACAGTGGTCTCATGGAACGTTAAGGGGCTTGGCCATGCTGTTAAGAGAGATAAAGTTTTCAGACACTAAATCCCTCCCTGCTGATGTGATTTTTCTGCAGGAAACTCATATCAAAGCATCAGAGCAGCACAGATTGAGGTGTAGTTGGATATCACAGGTTTACCAGTCATCCTTTACATCTCATGCTTGAGGTGTGGCTATCCTCTTCAGGAAAAAAATATCTCATTTCAATTTGTGTCCATGACAATAGACCCCATGGTAGGTACATCAGGGTGTCGGGTACTATAAATTCACTTCCACTGACGTTTTTAAATATTTATGGTCCAAATATAGATGACCCAAATTTTTTCAGAAGAATGTCTTTGAGCTGCTCCCAGACGATGGCAGTTCAAATATAATAATCAGTGATGATTTAAATTGTTATTTGGATCCTTATTTGGACAGACTGTCTTCTCACCCTCCCCCAAATATAGCTTCAGTACAGGTCCTAAATAACCTGCTCAAATCTAAAAATATGGTCAATATTTGGAGAATCCAACATCCTACTCAGAAAGACTACTCATTTTATTCCCATGTTCACAAATCATACAGCAGAATAGACTATCTCTTGGTGGACTCCCAGCTGATTTCTCATGTTATTAATTCAAAATATCATAATATTCTGATCTCAGATCATAGTCCTGTGACAATTTACTTGAAATTCTCCCTTTCTAAACAAATTTATTCCTGGCGTTTTAATCCATCACTACTTTCAGATGAAAAATTCACAAATTATATTACTACTTGGTTAAAAGATTTCATGGAAATTGGCAATGGTGAGGTGACAGACGCCATCCTCTGAGAAAAGCTCAAAGTGGTTGTTCATGGGTATATAATTTCTTATGAAGCTGGTGTTAAAAAAGAAAGGGAGGGGCGCTTAAAAGAGATTGAAAGCATCCTCCCCACCTTTGAAATGGCGTATCAGGCTTCAAATTCTATGGAAGATTATAATAAGATTATGAAACTCAGAAACTCAGATATGAGTATAACTTTATCTTGGGTGGTTACATAAATAAGCTCTTCCTAAAACTAAAACAAAAACACTTTGAACTGGGGGATAAGCCTGAAAAGCTTCTAGCACGACAGCTTACAGGTGCTCAGGTGTCAAGGTTTATTCATTGTATTAAATCAAAGACAGGTAAATTACCCTTAGATGCAACCCAACCCCAAAGGTATAAATGGTTGTTTTAAAGAATTTTATAGTGAACTTTATAGTTCCAAATATTCCCCCTCTCACTCTGATTTAAATGATTTTTTTGATTCCCTCATACTACCCAAACTCACAGATACAGCCAGGAAAGATTTAGATTCTGATTTCACGTTGGACGAGATAAAATCTACCATTAAATCATTTTCATCTGGTAAAGCAGCAGGACCTGATGGTTTTGGTTGTGAATTTTGTAAAAAGTTTTGTGATATTCTTGCCCCTCTTTTACTTAGAATGATATTCGCGTCAAAGGCAAACAAAGCCCTACCTAAAACATTAAATGAGGCCAATATTATATTAATCTTAAAGAAAGGGAAAGACGAGACAGACCCAGCCAGTTACAGGCCTATTTTGCTCCAGAATTTTGATAGGAAGGTAATTACTAAATTGCTGGCTATTTGGCTAAACAAATATCTTTCATCAATTATCCATCCTGATCAAACAGGGTTCATCCCGGGCAGATTTTCCTTTTTTAATGTAAGACGACTCCTTAACACCATTTATGCTGATCACAGTAAAGCTAAAGGAGCAGCAATTTTTTCACTGGACGCACAAAGCTTTTGATCAGGTCGAGTGGACCTACATGTTAGAGTCATTAACTAGATTTGGGTTCAGTGACTCTTTTATAGCCTGGGTGAAATTGATATATCACAATCCAATGTGTTCTGTGTTAACAAATGGTGATAGGTCAACTCCATTCTCTCTACACCGTTCAGTTCAGCAGGGCTGCCCTTTATCACCAGACCTTTTTGCAGTTGCACTTGAACCCCTCGCCCTAAGCATAAGAAATCATCCGAATATTGTAGACCTGAAGGTTACAGGAGTTGAATCTCCCATCAGTTTGTACGCAGACGACGTGATATTATACTTAGATAATTCAGAAAAATCAATTTCCCCTCTCCTGGACCTGATTATTTCTTTTGGTAGACTGTCAGGCTACACTATAAACTGGTCCAAGAGTGAATTTATGCCTCTTTCAGATGTTTTTTCGCCAGGTTTTTTGAAAAATATGCCTTTCAGAATAGTTAATGATCATATTAAATACCTTGGCCTAACTATACCTAAAAATCCTAAATTGGTATTTGAATTAAATTTTGGTGTGTTTATTTCAGACCTTAAGTGGCACATAGAAAATTGGAAAATCCTACCTTTGTCTATGATTGGTTGAATAAACTCAATCAAGATGGTCTCCCTTCCCAGATTTCTTTATCTCTGTCAAAACCTTCCTATATTTCTTACATAAGCTTTTTTCAAGGAATTGGACACAATTGTTTTATCTTATGTTTGGAACTATAAAAATCATCGGAATTCTAAATCCCACTTGCAAAAGCCTAAATTGGAAGGTGGGCAGGGCCTGCCATTGTTCAAGCATTACTACTGGGCTGCCAATGTCAGATCGCTAATGTTTTGGTTACATGCATCCGTGGATAATGTGGCGTTTGAGGCCCCCTTGTGGCTGCGCATGGAATCTGACTCTATCACTAACTCTTCTTTGCCCATCCTGCTGTTCAATAAATTGGATGACTTGAAAATTTTGAAATGTTTAAGCTTTACATTAAGAAATTCGGTCAAAATTTTAAATCAGGTACGGGCATTTCTGCATTTATCAGAGACCTCTGCAGATACACCAATTTGTTATAACCATTAATTTTTACCCCCATGGTCGGATAAAACTTTCCATGCCTGGAGGGAGAGGGGTTTGGTATCCATTGGGGACTTGTATATTGAGTGGAGTTTAGCGTCATTTAGTTTGCTTAGAGAAAAATTTGGTCTTCCTCATTCACATTTTTTTCGATATCTACAAATCAGACATTTTGTTCAATCGCATAGTTAATGAATCTGGTGCAGTTCAGGGGAAACATGTCTTCTTTGATCTTATTAAGAACCCAGGCACCTTGTTTCTAAATTTGTGAATATGTTTGACAGTGTTTCCATTGCCTCTTCTGAGACAATCAGGACAGCTTGGGAGGAGGAGTTGGGAATTGAACTCTCCGGAGATATTTGGGACAGAAGTCTGTCAGAAGTCCAGGCTTGCTTGGTCAACAGTAGACACCAGATGATCCAATATAAAGTGGTTCACCACCTTCATTACTCAAAGCACCAACTGCATAAAATGTATCCTTCTACTTCACCACTGTGTGACAGATGTCAAACGGCAGTGAGTACATTGTCCCATGCTTTTTGGTTCTGTCCCTCACTTTTTGACTTATGGTCTAGAGCAGGTTTGTCCAGTCATGTGCCATGGAGGGCCAAGACCCTGTAGGCATTACCTCCAACCAGTGTCTTCAACAGCAGATTGCACTGAATTTCTTCCCACTGATTGCTGACAAGTGAAAACACCTGCTGAAGAGACTGGGTAGAAGAGAAAACCTGCAGGGTCTTGGCCCTCCATGGCACATGATTGGACACCTCTGGTCTAGAGCAGGGATCCCCAAACTTTTTCCTGTGAGGGCCACATAACTTTTGCCTTCTCTGATGGGGGCCGGGGTCAGTTGGTAACAGAAAAAGTGTGACGATTGGACGGGTGCCTAAACGTAAACATTTATTGTTTTCCAGAAAGCCACAAATGACCAAATATTAATAACCCTTTCCGGGATCTTCACAGGAAAAAAAGTCAGAAAATAAATAATAACACTATTTATGAAATAAATAATAACCAAATAACCCTCTCTGGGTTCTTCACAGAAACAAGTCCATGGAACATTAACTTTGTGTTGTGCCGTGCACAATCTGAGCAGGTAAAAACTCAGCTTAGTTGTCAGAGCAGAATCTCTTCCTTAAATGACTCATATGAGCAGTCTCTCAAAGTTCTTGTGTTTCTTCTTTATAATCCTTTTGTAGGTTCCAGCAGGCTTGTAGACACCGCTGCTGAACAGCCTTTTCTTTGCATTGAACAAAAAAATAATCGTTTGTCCACTGCAGGTTAAATACCCTGCATTCTGAATCAATTTTTCTCTTACCAAACCTTTTCACCATTATTCCATTTTATTTGACAGGGGTGACTCTAGGATTTTTTTTTTTTCTGTGGGGGGGGGGGGGGTCAGATAGGGGCACAGACTGCAGAAGGGTGGAATAGAATGTCACGTTCTATGTGTGTATTAGTCTCGATCGCGTGGCCAGACTGAAAAAAAAAAAAAAAATCATCACGCTTACCAGTGAGGAGGAAAAATCAGTGCAGGCGGACACAGCAAGCCGAAGATTAAAGGTGTTTTATTCCTCCATCACGAGGCTCACCCAGCGCTCTGTGAGAGAGCTCTGAGCAGTTGTCTAAGAGCGAATTCTAAGTGCGATAGTGAGGCATGAACAGTCAGCTCTTTATACAGTGATACAGAGAATCCATGGCTCAGAATGCATGGCTAAGCACACGCTCAGCAGGGGAACGAGACGGCGCTCGGCCGACTTGAAGCGAGGTGCGGGAAAAGCTCTGTGCAGGAGGGGGTGGAGGGGGGTGGGGGTAAGCGTCTCTGGTATTGTTCAGGGTGCTGGGCCAAATGTGGAGGCGGGCCGTATCCGGCCCGCGGGCCGTAGTTTGGGGACCACTGGTCTAGAGTGTTTGATTGGTATTCCACGGCTTATCAAATCACCCTTCCCCTGGATGCAACTCTCACTATCTTCGGCTGCTCCCAACTTACTCAACGTCTTCGCAAATCTATACAACAGTCACTGATGTTGGGCATGACTGTTGCCAAGAGACTTATTTTGAGGGAGTGGAAAGCCACTTCCCCGTCATCATTTCGTCAACAGTTGATGGACATGATGAACGTTATACAGATGGAATGACCCAGGTTTATAAGAATCAACTCATTGCAAAAATTCTCTGATATTTGGGGTCCCTTTATTACTTGCTTTGACAACTGCAAGGCCTAAAGGTTTGAGTTATGTCATTGTCAGTGAATGGGCACCTATGGCCACCTGGCGACACAACAGTGTGACACTGGCAGATTTATTATATATACATGTAATATGTATGTGTGTATGTGTATATATATATATATATATATATATGTATACAGTGGGGTAAAAAAGTATTTAGTCAGCCACCAATTGTGCAAGTTCTCCCACTTAAAAGATGAGAGAGGTCTCCAATTTTCATCATAGGTATACCTCAACTATGAGAGACAAAATAAGAAAAAAAAATCCAGAAAATCACATTGAAGGATTTTTAATGAATTAATTGGTAAATTCCTCGGTAAAATAAGTATTTGGTCAATAACAAAAGTTCATCTCAATACTTTGTTATATACCCTTTGTTGGCAATGACAGAGGTCAAACGTTTTCTGTAAGTCTTCACAAGGTTTTCACACACTGTTGCTGGTATTTTGGCCCATTCCTCCATGCAGATCTCCTCTAGAGCAGTGATGTTTTGGGGCTGTCGCTGGGCAACACAGACTTTCAACTTCCTCCAAAGATTTTCTATGGGATTGAGATGTGGAGACTGGCTAGACCACTCCAGGACCTTGAAATGCTTCTTACGAAGCCACTCCTTCGTTGCCCGGGTGGTGTGTTTGGGATCATTGTCATGCTGAAAGACCCAGCCACGTTTCATCTTCAATGCCCTTGTTGGTGGAAGGAGGTTTTCACTCAAAATCTCACGATACATGGCCCCATTCATTCTTTCCTTTACACGGATCAGTCGTCCTGGTCCCTTTGCAGAAAAACAGCCCCAAAGTATGATGTTTCCACCCCCATGCTTCACAGTAAGTATGGTGTTCTTTCTCCTCCAAACACGACAAGTTGAGTTTTTACCAAAAAGTTCTATTTTGGTTTCATCTGACCATATGACATTCTCCCAATCCTCTTCTGGATTATCCAAATGCTCTCTAGCAAAATTCAGACGGGCCTGGACATGTACTGGCTTAAGCAGAGGGACACGTCTGACACTGCAGGATTTGAGTCCCTGGTGGCGTAGTGCGTTTCTGATGGCAGCCTTTGTTACTTTGGTCCCAGCTCTCTGCAGGTCATTCACTAGGTCCCCCCATGTGGTTCTGGGATTTTTGCTCACCGTTCTCGTGATCATTTTGACCCCACGGGGTGAGATCTTGCGTGGAGCCCCAGATCGAGGGAGATTATCAGTGGTCTTGTATGTCTTCCATTTTCTAATAATTGCTCCCACGGTTGATTTCTTCACACCAAGCTGCTTACCTATTGCAGATTCAGTCTTCCCAGCCTGGTGCAGGTCTACAATTTTGTTTCTGGTGTCCTTTGACAGCTCTTTGGTCTTGGCCATAGTGGAGTTTGGAGTCTGACTGTTTGAGGTTGTGGACAGGTGTCTTTTATACTGATAACGAGTTCAAACAGGTGCCATTAATACAGGTAACGAGTGGAGGACAGAGGAGCCTCTTAAAGAAGTAGTTACAGGTCTGTGAGAGCCAGAAATCTTGCTTGTTTGTAGGTGACCAAATACTTATTTTACTGAGGAATTTACCAATTAATTCATTAAAAATCCTTCAATGTGATTTTCTGGATTTTTTTTTCTCACTTTGTCTCTCATAGTTGAGGTATACCTATGATGAAAATTGGAGACCTCTCTCATCTTTTAAGTGGGAGAACTTGCACAATTGGTGGCTGACTAAATACTTTTTTGCCCCACTGTATATATATATATATACTGTATATATATATATATATATATATATATATATATATATATATATATATATATATGTGTGTGTGTGTATTTTTTTCTTTTTTTTGTGATTACTGGTTTTAGTATGTGTCTATGTTTTTGTATGTCTGTGTTTATATATGAGCCTCTTAAAACGTGTAAATAAAATATTTAAAAAAAAAAAAAAGAAAATGGGTGGATTTTGCAACAAATTGTAATAGTTCAGATATGTCGTCAACTGTGAGCGTAGTGTCCGAATGAATGAGTAGGCGAGGTGACGTTTTATAGTATTTATTACAAGAACTACAGTACACTCAAGGGAGACCCTACCGCGAACACCAGGAGTGTGGCAAGGAGACCTTCGGTCTCCGCCTCCGCCTCAGGCTTTTATACTCCAGGTGACGCCACCCCCCGAAAGTGGGGCATCACCCCTCCCAGCCTAGGGCACCACCATACTAATATATTATATTACTATCGTACATTCTACCCCCCCCCCCTTGAAAAACAACTGCAAACACACAAATTACCCAACCAATAAATTTACACTCGAATCACACTCTAATACAGGGAAGAACAGGCCTATCCATTCATACCACACTGGCTCAGCGGAGCTCTCCGCTATGTAAACACAGTAGTCTCTTAAATAAAATGAGCTGCACACCTAATTAAATCAATCCCTCCTAAGCTAAACACATAACAAATACAGACATAGACAATGGTGGTACCCAGTCCCATAAATTCACAGGGTACATAAACATGTAATCAGGGAACTCCCAAAAGAAAAACACAATTTCACACTGCACCTCACACAACAATCACTCCACAATAATCACTCACAACAGTGGTCATGTGCCACAACTACTTAACTCACCCTGTCACAGCGGTAAACATACCCTAATGACCACAAACAGCCATAAAGGCCCCATCTAAGACAGGGGAGCATACACGGCAATATGTGCCGGAAAAATAGGCAAAATACAACCCTGTACCTAATGTGAAATACTGCACCCACATACCCTGACCACAAGGCAATACACACCAACAGGTCACCTTAAACACACATTGTCGGTTGCATTTCCCTTTTTTTTTTTTTTTTTTAAAACAGAACAATTAACCATAACTCAGAACATATTAACAAATTGCACATTAGACACACTGTTAGCCCCCATACATTCAACTCGGGTCTTCCGAAGGCCCCCCCCCCCCCCCCATCATGTCCTGGCAAGCGCTCGCCCCCTCCTTCCTGCTCACCGGCTTCCTCATTAGATGCACCTGCTGATTCCTGCTGGGCAAGTGTTTATAAGGAAGCGATCTTCAGTGATTCAACGCTGGCTCGTTTGGGTATACTGCTCAGCAGACAGCTCTCAAAGTAAGCGGTTGTGTTGTTTATGACCTTGCCTTACAATCCTTCTCTTCCACCTTTTCCAGGTTGCTGCAAATGAGAGCGGTGTGTCTTCGGGGATTTGATGCGCTTGCCAGCCTGTTGCTCTGCCTCAAGTCAGCCCTTCCTCTCCACCCGGTCAGACCTCTACAATCATACCCGACCGGCAGCTCTTACCTGCTGGTTCTTCTCCTTCGCTGGGTTCTGTGCCGGTCTCTCCTCATCTCCCATGTAAGTGGTATAATTTGATTCCCATTATTTCTCCATTCCTCCCTAACCAGTCTCGTTCATCCTCCGCAGGGCTCCTGCTTATCCGGCAACCACTGAAACTACTGATTAAAGTAAGATTTGTTTGAGTAGTTCAGTCAACTCAGAGTATGCAATAAAACTTAATTTTTCCTTAAATTACTCAAACTGATTAAAATAGTTTGACCTCTAGCGCAGTATTGTTCAACCTTGAGCCACAGAACTATTGTGAATTTCTGCCTTTCTAAGGCAGGAGAGACAGAAACCCAAATGCAGGAGATGTTTAGTGCATTTATTGAACAAAAAGATAATCATACAGTCCAACAAACAAACAGACGAGAAGCACAAGACAAACAGGGATGACTCCAGGACGCTCTACAGCTCGCTGGTGAGTACAAAACGGAGAAAAG
This sequence comes from Pholidichthys leucotaenia, assembly GCA_020510985.1. Classification (NCBI taxonomy): domain Eukaryota; kingdom Metazoa; phylum Chordata; class Actinopteri; order Cichliformes; family Pholidichthyidae; genus Pholidichthys; species Pholidichthys leucotaenia. Next base: position 148,989,927 of record CM035849.1, on the reverse strand, counting down.
GACCCAAGGCTCTACTGATGTAAGATAGCGGGGGAAGCACAAGAGAAGACCCAGTGTGCTCCAGACATAACTGGAAGTGGGGGGAACAAAGCAGTACTCAGGGCTGGAGCGATCCGAGTCAATCCAAGTACACCGAAGAGACAAAGCTGAGGACAGTACAGGTGACTGTACAATAATCTGGCGACCAGTGGGGAGACAGAGCTTAAATAACACACAACATAATGACCAAAGTGATTGCCTGTGTGAGTGGGTGTGTGTGAGCTGAGTGAGTGCAGGTGTGAGTGCATGTGTGCATGTATGTGTGCAAGTGTGTGCATGATCATGGGTGTGTGGACCTGAGCAGGGAGAGGAGCAGACAATGACAGATTGGAATCACCTGTCAGTAGTAGACAGGAGAGGGAGGTGTGACTGTCAGACACAAAATGAATAAACACAAAACCAAACACAGACTAAGGAATAATACATATGACTCAAAAGATAATCAAATGCCCAAGAGGAAATAATAAGCACCAAAAATACAACAGAACATGGCTAAACAAAGAAACACAATATGGAACTCAAAAGGTAACATAAAGCACAGATAATAAGGAACAGACAAACAGCCATGAAGCTGAGCTCAGGAGAATCCCCAGCTCGGTTCATGACAAGAACCCTTTTTACATTGAAAAAAATCCTGCAGAAATCCCAGAAATCTAAGACTTTATAAAATGGCACATTGTAGCACATTACGGCGTATTTATTAACAATTTAGTCTTGTAATTTTTTATACCATGTGTGAAATGCAGCACAATTACATATGAAATCAGTGAAAATATGTGAACACTGTGGCGTACTGAAGAGTGTACCTCTCACCCAGTTGGACTTGGGATTGGGGGGCGTGGTTTGTATTTCCCGGAGTGGTTGCAATTAGTTGTTTGGTGACAGTTGAGAAGTAAAGATAAAAACTCACCTCTGGCTCCTGTGTGTTTCTTCCTCTTGCCACATTGGTGACCCCGATTCGAGCATGTCCGACACAGAAGAAAACTGCGTTCCCTCATCAGCTGTTTCATCCCGACCCTCACAGCCGACCGCTTGCACTGTTGCTGTGAACCTTCCAGAGTTTCGGAAGAGCGACCCAGCTTCGTGGTTCCAGCATACTGAAGCACTGTTCCACCTGTGAGGAATCACTGCGGATGAACCCAGGTACTACTTGGGCGTCGCTGCTCTGGATCAGCAGTCCACACGGCGTGCCATGCAGTTGTTTCGTATGCCCCCACAGCATGGTAAATAAGCTGCCATCAAACAGTTCCTGCTCTGCAGGTATAGTCTATCGGTCACAGAAAGAGCAGATAAAATCCTTTCCCTGTCAGGCTTGGGTGACAGCACGGCTGTGGATCTTATGGACAGAATGCTATCACTGCTTGGAGCAGACAAAGGGGGTTTCCTGTTTCCACACATTTTCCTGCGCCAGCTCCTGCCGCCTGTGTGCACGGTTTTGGCTAACTCCCCGCATTTGGCTACCGGTGACTACCAAGCTTTAGCTGAGGAAGCTGATCAGGTCCTGCTGGCTACCAGGCGGTTTGCTGTGCAAAGTGTGGCATCGGATATCCTGCAACCCACGACAGAGGATGCTGACCCGGCGGCAGTAGCTGGAGTGGCGGCCCAGAGACGACGCGGGAAAAACCTGTGTTTCTTCGACTTGCGGTTTGGCAACAAGGTTAAGTGCTGCATTCCTCCATGCACGTTTGAGACGACGGGAAACTCCAGAGCCAGCACTCAGTAGCAGCTGTGGACACTGGTGGTCGAGGTGAGCTGCTTTTCACTAAAGACTCGCTGTCAGGGAGATGTTTCCTAGTGGACTCTGGCTCACAGAAGGGCCTACTCCCGCCAACCAGCACAAACAGACCGGTGGCGGGAAACGGCCCGTATTTGAGTGCAGCTAACACTTCTTCCATTGAGACATTTGGCACAAGATCTGTGACTTTGTTTCCAGGGACACAGTTTTGAGTGGAACTTTGTAATCGCTTCCATTACAATACCTATTGTTGGCACGGATTTTCTGTGTGCAAATGGTTTGCTTGTTGATGTTGCTAACCTCCCTTTGATTGATACTGTGTCTTTTGCCACCTTTCTGTGTGAGGCTGGGAGAGCTGGGCTGTTGTCACACACTAACTTTTTAGCGTCAGATAATGTTTTTCTGCGTTTGCTGACAAATCTTCTGTCACTTACAATGCCTGCTTTTTCCACCGCAACTACTAAGCACCGGGTGGAACATTTCATCCCCACCACGGGACCGCTGGTTTTTGCGTGCGCGCTTGATGCCTCAACACAGTTAAGTTGGCCATACCAAAAGAGGAGTTCGCCACTATGGAACGTTTAGGTATAGTGAGGCTTTCTAACAGCCCATGGGCCCCGCCGCTTCACATGGTACCTAAGGCCAATGGGTTGTGGCGGCCGTGTGGTGATTTTTGTCAGCTTAACAGCGTCACCGCAAATGACCGTTATCCTATTCCGCACATCCAAGATTTTTCTGTGTGTTTGCCGGGCTCTGCCATTTTTTTAAAGGTGGATCTGGTGTGTGGTTATCACCAGGTTCCCGTGCACATGGAGGACGTCCCCAAGACCGTGGTAATTACCCTGTTTGGGTTTTTTGAGTTCCTGTGCATGCCATTTGGCCTTAAAGGGACGACCCAAACATTTCAGAGGTTGATGGACTCGGTGTTACGCGACCTCCCATTCATGTTTGTCTATCTCGATGACATATTAGTGGCCAGTTCGTCAGCTGAAGAGCATCTGTCGCACCTCAAACAAGTTTTTGGGTGCCTTTTAGAACACGGCCTGATTGTCAACCTGGCTAAGTGTCAGTTTAGGCTGCCAGTGGTCGACTTCTTAGGCCACCGCATTTTGTCGCGAGGCGTGATTCCGTTGCCTTCTAAGGTTCAAACGGTGCCGGAATTTCTCCGTCTGGACTCCGTTAAGGCACTGCAGGAATTTTTGGGCATGGTACATTTTTACAATTGCTTCCTCCCTTGTGCTGCCCATCTCCTGCAGCTGCTTTATGAGATTCTGAGACTAAAAAAAGCCAACGACCCTGTCACCTGGACTCTCAAATGGGTCATAGTTTTTGACGGAGCTAAGTCTGCCCTTTTGAACGCAGCGCTACTCGCTAACCCTGTGCCCATGGTGCCCATAGTTTTGACAACAGACACCTCTGACATAGCCGTAGGGGCAGTGGTCAAACAGCGTGTGGCGGGGTGTGGCAGCCCCTCCCGTTTTTCAGTTGCAAGCTGTGGGAAGGCGAGCGTAAGTACAGCATTTTTGACCAGGAGTTGCTGGCACTGTACCTGGCGACTCGTCATTTCCATTTCTTATTGGAAGGTCGTTCTTTCACGGCTTATGCAGAATAAACCACTGACATTCGCTATGTCCAAGGTGACTGAGCCATGGTCTGCTCGTCAACAACGCCATCTGGCGGCCATCTCCGAGTTCACAACAGATATTCAGCATGTGGCTGGCAAGTCCAACCCCATTGCTAATTGCCTGTCATGTGTGCTGGTGTGTCCGGTGCACCTCGGGATGGATTTTTCTGCCATGGCCACTAAGCAGCCAAACGACTCGGACATCCTGGCTCTTTGGTCTATAGGTACAGCCCTCAAACTCGAGGAAGCGGTGATGCGGGAGGGCGGTCCTACTCTCCTATGCAATGCCTCCACTGGTCGCCCCTGCCTTGTTGTCCCTGCAACCTGGCGCCATCGAGTTTTTGACTTAATTCACTTCCTCTCTCACCCTGGAGTTCGGGCGTCAGTGAAACTGGTCGGCACCAAGTTTGTCTGGCCTGGCCTCCGCAGGGATATCAAGGACAGTCGCATGCTTGGCGTGTCAACACGCTCAAGTCCACCAGCACACCAAGGCACCCCTAGAACAGTTTCAAATTCCGGCTAAACACTTTGACCACGTGCATGTGGACCTGGTGGGTCCTCTACCCCTTTTGCAGGGTTTTACACACCTGGTCACCATAGTGGATCGGACCACTAGGTGGCCAGAGACGGTCCCGCTGTCCTCCACTTCGGCCGCGGACGTGGAATGCGCGTTTCTTTCTTCCTGGGTTGCGTGTTTCAGCACCCCATCAGATATTACCTCTGATAGGGGCCCCCAGTTCGTGTCGGAGCTCTGGTTGGTGCTTGCAAGGTCCCTGGGAGTGCAGGTACACCGTACTACAGCGTACCACCCTCAGGCTAACGGCTTGCGTGAACGCTTTCACTGGTCGCTGAAAGCGGAGTTGCGCGCTGTGCTCTCCGATGGTAATTGGGTGGATCATTTGCCTTGGATGATGCTTGGGTTGCGTTCAGCTACTAAGGAAGATCTTGATGCTTTGTCTGCTAAACTGGTTTTCGATCAACCACTCCATGTTCCGGGAGAGTTTTTGCCCAAACATTCTGCCCCGCAGGCTGGCCCCGCCATCTACCCTTTTTCGTCCGATGGCACACTGGCTCTGAGCCCCGTTCACGACTGTTTTCCGCAATCATTTGTGCCTACTGAGCTCAGTGCGGCCCGTTTTGTTTTTGTGCGACATGACGCTCATGCTTGTCTCTCCAACCCCCCTACAATGGTCTATTTTGGGTTCTGGAGATGGGCCCTAAGAGTTTTGTGCTAGAGATGGGTGGGCATAAAGAGTGGGTCACGTTAGATAGGCTTAAGCCGGCGCATGTTATGGCGGATAAGTTTATGGTTCCAGCCCAGGACCCCGTTGGAGTCGCCCCACTTCTAAAACTAGGTCTGCACTAGATGAGTTTTCTGGTTTCCAGCCTGCTATGGACTGTGTTTCACCTGCCTGTTGTCCATGAGGACGCCCTGCACGACAGGTTTCTCCAGTGGCTCCGGTTGGAGGACGGTGCAGCTGTTATGGCAGGCTCATCAGGCCCCCAGTGACAGACTGATTTTGACTACGGGAGTCCCCTCTGGGTGTTTGGGGGGGGGGGGCTGTGTGGCGGACTGGAGAGTGTCCCTCTCACCCAGTGGGGCTCAGGGTTGAGGGGCATGGTTTGTATTTCCCAGTTTTGGAGTCCAGGAGTGGTTGCAGTTAGTTGTTTGGTGGCAGGTGAGGAGTAAAGATAAAAACTCACCTCCAGCTCCTGTGTGTTTCTTCCTCTTGCCACAACACACCCATTTGCTCTCAACAACACAAGTTCACATCCATGCAAAATGGATTATGTTCATCTCCAGCCAGGAGTTCGCTTGATACGTTCACCATTTGTGTTGGAATTAGTTTGACAATGAGACACCTATTTACCAGAGACATCTCCTGTTCAGACTTGCGCTCTCATGAAGGGTGTTTAAGGAAGACATGCTATTCTCGGATAAACACCAACACACCTCTGTATCCACTGCTGAATGTTCTCCAATACCCCATTTACACAGGAGTTGAGATCATTGAGATCTGGCCAGTGTTTTATCCAGCAGTGATCTCCACAGTCACCACGGTCTCCTCAAAGTTTTGACTCCATCCAAAACACAATGATCTTCCAAATGATCCCAAAGATAAATCAAAAAAGCACTCAGAGAGCACATACCTCCGCCAAGTCTACTTCCATCCATTGTGGATCACCTCCAAAATGTAATGGGTTCGTGTGTAGGCTACAAGCCAGTTCTGGTGAAAATTGCAGGAAAGTCTATCCAGTAGTTTTGGAGGATTCTTGCAAGCACACTGTGAAAAGATAAGAGCCTTGGTGGAGGTATGCATTCTCAGATCATCACCAAAATGTTAAGGATTGCTCTCTAGGACCACCTATGGTCAAAATTTCATCCAAATCCATCCAGTAGTTTTTGTGTAATACTACTGCACAAATAGGTGGAGGTATGCACTCTCAGATCAGCATCAAAATTTAATGGGTTCATCCTTGGCCCAAGGGCTACCTCTGGTGAAATTTTCATCAAAATTCATCCAGAAGTTTTTGCATAATCCTGCTAACAGACAAACCAGCCTGATTACATTACCTCCTTGGTGGAGCTAAAAATTTGCTCCATCTGTCAACAATCTCCATGCTGTGTCAAGGGGCCTCATTGGACACTGATGGGGGAAAAGTGATCAATATAGTCATATATATAACAGTTGTCTGTGTGACTCAAAATATGTGTACTCTGCTTATGTTTAGGTAATATAACCAATATACCACAATGGAAATATATTGCCAACTGTGTGGCTCATTACCTGCAAAAAGGGAGTGAAGCTCTCTCCCAGCACAGAATAACAACATCTTGTGATGTATGGGAGGAAACAGAGAACCGGCTGTGTTTAGGAGTGACCGAAACTCAGCCACTTTGACCTAGGATGAGGAACGGCCTTCAGTTGCTACACCCTGTGCAAGGAACAGACTGGTTACTCCCACGGACTGCTGCAGCTGCTTTTGCCTGATAATGCATGCTTGGACTTACGCATAAATATGACTGGGTCAGGGAAAGCAGAGTCAGTCAGACTTCACGACCTGACAATATCTGTTGTTGTCAGGGAGAGAACATTTGACCCAGCCCTGTAATTGTTATATTCAACTTGCCAAAATAAATACAGATCTTCCAATCAGAACCGATCTCTTCCTTGAAAACGAATCTGGCTGAACCATCTACACACATAGACAATCTTTGAGGGGTAGATTTAGGTGGTTCTTTCAATTTGGGGACTTCGTCCGGTGAAAAGGGGGAGAGGATTGGATTAGAGCAAACACCGGACCCACAACACCGACTGACAACACGAGCGGCCTCCCTGAAAAAGAGGTAAGCAGACACCTGTTATATCAAAGTTCTGCTATTGGCTATAAACAAAGTCTGTGTTGTCAAGCGGTTTGTGTGTGTGTCCTAGACTAAAGCAGTTGAATATAGTAAATTTTTTTTTGCTGAATGCTTGCTTAAAAGACCATAAGACCGTGAGTGGTGAAAGGCCCCGGGCTCGAGTATGCTAGACTCGACCTGACTGATCAATCACAATATGAGACTGATTAGGCTGTGATAGCTTGGGACAGGAACGGCCAAAGACCGGGGAGGTGAAAGGCCCCCCGGCCCGGATGATATCGCGGCATATACAGTATATAGAGGTCATTCAGCCCGACTACAGGTTCACGGACTGACCTAATTGGTCCGTGACTTGTGAGGACGGGTACTGGGGTGGAGGCCCTTAGCCTTGACGAAGGCTAAAAATATTGGGTCATATAGGTGGCACCCCGGGGAGTAGTGTCTCCGAAAGCCCGCGCTGGGTTGGATTCCTTCAATTCCGACGGGAGTAGAAAATTCTGGGTTAGAGGCCCGGAGGAGTAGCGCCCTCCAAACATTTGCACAAGGTTGAAAGCCTTTGATTAAGATGTTAATCATAAACTGGGTGAGAGACCCTGGGGAGTAGTGCCCCCAAAATACTATAATCATTGCTGCAATTGCTATTGGTTTTATATTTGTAAGGCTGTGAGTTTGAGTTAATACTGTGGTTAAAAAAAAAATGCAAAAAGGGAGAGCAAGCAGTAAGCTGGCTCTTCTCAGAAAGGGGAGGGCGAGCTGAGAGAAAAAAAAAGAAGCACAGAGTTGGAAAAATGCAAAGGAGGGGGAGAAGCTAGTGGAGCAGGAAGCTGCTGGCTTGCTTCAGAGAAAGGAAGGCGAGCAGCAGGTTGGTTTAACCTCTTGCACTCCGGGCAATTTTCCTAAAAATGCCAAAAAATAACATGCCCAAAGTAAATCGAAAGCTGTTCTTCAACCCTTTGCAGCATCTTCATGGGGTTGGTCTCATTTAAAAGAAAACACTTTGAATTTTTTGGCAAAAAAAACATAATCTCTCTACGTGCTCCGGCCACTGAGTTACAGTCATCTAAACATACTGAACTTGAAGAAAAAAAAATTGGACACAGTGTTTTTTTGGATACAAATGCTTGTAAAGAACACACAGCTGTCCGATCCGGCTGGAAAATGCAACAGAAATGTAGAACCAAGTGTTATCCAGCTGAGATCCAAATTTGGTAACAATACCACAAAAAATGAATATTTTACACAGCTTTGTTCTCAGGCTGTTCCCAGGCGTTTTGGAACTGTGCCAAATTGTGCCAAATGGCACAGTTTGGAAAAACATCTGTAACTTTTGAATAATTCAATGTAGAATCTTCATTTTAGGCTCTAATGAAAGGTCACACTCAGGGCTGTGTCTGTGTGTGTGTGTGTGTGTGTGTGTGTGTGGGCAGGGGGTCACCCCCCCCCGCTACCAAGGACCGAGTTCGGCCCTCGCTACATGACGGATTACACTCCTTGCATGTTTTCACAGCGGCTCCCCCCCCCCTCGCTACTGTGTGTGTGTGGGGGGGGGGACCGTGAACGCCCCCCCCCGCTACAGAAGAGGGCCATCGCTACATGATGGAATAGACTCATATGCTTCCCCCCGCGGACTGGGGGGCGTTCGGACCGTGAAAGCCCCCCCCCCGCTCCTCTTCTGCAGCGGGGGGGGGGGGCGTTCACGGTCCGAACATGGCAAATGAACCGTTTATCGCGGCGCACGCACTTCGTACTTCATGCGCAGTACAGTTGTAATTTACCGATCGGTCAAAAGTCATTTTTGGATTACAGTTTTCAGGGATAAATAATAATTTAGCTTATAGCACCTTACCTCTTCAAAGCAGCAGAGTCGTGGCGAACATCTCTTCCCCATTGTCAGACGAACGCAATGCTGCTCTGCTCGTGGATCCCGATCAAAACATAATTCCATTATTGCCGTTTTGGCAAATGATTTACGACTTTTGTCGTCGGCCTCCGTCGGTCTATGATGACGGAAGAGAATCCTAAACGTCTATTCTGCTGGAATGAGTGCAGGTCCCACTTGTGGGTGTTCTCCATGCTGCTGGGTGAGCCTGGGTCTGTAGCAGGTTCGTCCAGCTTCCTTTGTTTTCATCTGCTGGAGCAGTAAATCTCTCTTCACCAGCCCGAATTTCTGCGCTTCAATTGGCTCGTGCATTCAAAGTAGGCGGGTCCTCCTTCCTAGGTTTTCATTCATTGGCTCTTCAAGGTTTCAGAAACCCAATTCAAGGCTCTTATTAGTCGAATGAGAGGTCAATCAGATGAACTAATCTGTTCGCGGCTGCGACTGCAGCTTTTTTTTTCAGTGGCGCTTGGAGGCCACACCACCTACATCACCACCATCATGCGTCATGCGTCCAAGCGCGCACGAGTGCGCTCTCGTGCGCCCTCGTGCGCCCTAGGACGCAGAGACTTGCCCGCCCGCGGAACAACGGAGTGCAAGTGGTTAACTAAAGAAAATATGAAAAAAAAAAAAGCAGTGAGGTTGAGGAGTGACCCAAATGATTAGCGGTATAAAATCAAAAGATAGAAAAGATGTTAAGAAGGAGTGTGAGAAATTGTACCAGAAATTAACAGAAGAAGGTATTTTAAAAACAGAGGACAAAAAGGAGAAATTGGTTCAAGAGCAATAAAAAAGAAAAAATGAAGAGGGATCGGGACTGACGGCCCCTACGGTGCCATCCCTCTATCCCAATTTGAAAGATTTAAAGGGGGAACGGCTACCACCATACTGTGTGAATCAAATGCCATAGGTAGAGGTGAAAAGTGGGTTAGTGGAGGTGAAAGAACTCAGAATTGATGAAGAGGTGGGGAGAGTAAAGGCAGAAACAGATGGAGATGGAAAGAAAATTGGAAGGCAGCATACAGGAAAATCAAGAATTGTTGAAACAATTGGAAGAAATGCAGAATAAATAACAAAGGAAGGAGGAAGATTGGAGAAAGCCAGAACACAGTGAGAATGAAGAACAGGAAATTAGGTCAGAGGGGAGTGCATCAATGAAATTTTCTCCATAAGATGTTGATGATTTTCAGACTAGACGACAGAGAGAATGTTGGGTCCGTGGTCACGGAATACAGGAGGAAGACGAGGAAGAAATAGGGGAGACAGAGGGCCAGGATTGCGGTGGAGTGGAAGCAGGAAGACCTTATAATGTAGTAGGTGTCATGGCGCCCGCAGGGCCATCATCAGTCCCAGCTGCGTGCACACCTGTCGCCAATCATCAGCGGGCTAAAAGAGCCAAACCTGCCAGCGACTCAGCACGGAGCCGTCTGTCATCAATACGGAGGCACGTGCCTCATCTACAGCCATGGAGTGGCTCCTCGTCTGACCAAGCGCTTCACGTTGTCTCACGTAAGCAAACCAAGCTCTTACCTTGTCAAGCTCCTCTCCCCTGTGCACAGGTGGATTCCCCAGCCGGCAGAGTCTCCCTCCCCGGCAGCGGCTCAGCTCCTCCCCGGCATCGGAGTCTTCTCTCTGCATCACGACACCGAGCAGGATGCTCCTCTCCCGGCAGTTGCCCACAAGGCAAACGGAGGCTCAGCATCGCCACCTGCAAGTAAGCAGCAGACCTTGTTACACCTCCCGCTACTGTGCAGCGCTAATCCCTCTGCTTTGTCTCCCTAGGGTTGCCAGGCAGCACAGAGACCTGCTCAGCTCCAGCACAACACCAGCACACCTCACTACATCGCATACACGCACTCACACACATCACTTGGGTGAATAAAAGGATAACTGTAACTCCTCGAGTCTGTTTTCTGTCCCCAGTCATTATGTCAGTACGGCTCCGTCAGAGCGACCCAGTGGACAGCGCGCTAGCACGCCATCTTAACACCTTGGACACTCGAGTAGAGCAGTTAGTTTACTAACAAAATGTTATCCTAACCCAGTTAACACAAATTAACAGCCCGCTGGATCACCTGGAAGGACAGCGGGCATTTCCACCGGCCACCGGGGCTCCACTGGGCCCCGCTAGCCCCCCGCCTAGCCAGGTTAGCCAGACTCCCTTAACCTGTCTCACACCGGTGCCTACGCCTGTTCGCTTCAGCGGGAAGCTCGGGGAGGCTCGGGGGTTTATCTTACAATATGAGACAGTTTTCCATTGGGTCCCAGGGGATTTCCCCACGGACCACAGTAAGATAGGCTACATAGCTAACCTGCTAGAGGGTAGGGCGTTAGCTTGGGCCTACGCAGTTATGGCCAAGCCCAGCTACGCCAATTTAACTTATCAGCAGTTTCTGGCCGAATTCACCGAAGTGTTTGACCATACCGATCGGGATTCCATGCTCACTACCCAGTTATTAAACCGTTCGGCAGGGCGGTAGGTCTGCCGCGGCCTACGCGGTTGACTTCTGGGTGGTAGCGGCGGAGGTCGGGTGGGAGGATGCTTCACTGTGTAGCATATTTATCCGTAGCTTAAGCCCTGGGCTAAGGGATGAGCTAGCTACCCGGAATAAACCAGATCGATTGAATGAGCTAATTTCTCTCACCATAAGCTTAGATAACAGGCTGAAGGAGCGTGCCGCTGAGCGAAGAGATTCCAGTCACTCGAGTGCACAGTTTTTTTTGCTCCTCTCGGTCGTCCCAGTTGGCCCCGCCCTCCTCGGAGGAACTTCTGGGGCAGGAGGATATGGTAATCGGGCGCTCCAGGATTCCGTCTGCTGAAAGACAGCGCCGTAGGGAGTTGGGGCTGTGTTATTATTGTGGTAGTAGTTCTCATGAGTTGGCTGACTGCACAAATCGGGTAAAAGAGGAGGTCCGTGGGTCACAGTAGGGGGACTCACGGACGCGTCCCAGTCAAAACCCCTCACCAGCTGTCTTGTACCCATCCAACTCATTTTCAAACATACTGAACACTTCACTCACGCACTGATTGATTCAGGGGCTGAGCAGAGTTTCATATCAGGAGACCTGGCAACCCGGTTGGTGCTCCCATGTCAAACTCTTCAGCTACCACTCAAGCTGATTGCCTTATCAAAGGCCCCGTTAACAGCCATCTCTCAACAGACTGCCCCGGTGTCGGTGATCATCTCTGGAAACCACCGGGAGGACCTATGCTTCCTGGTGCTGCCCTCCTCCACCTCTCCAATCATACTGGGCTACCCCTGGCTGCGATTACATAACCCCTCGTTTGACTGGCAGACAGGGAGCAGTACTTCATGGAGTTCTTTCTGCCTCAGCGCATGTCTGCAGTCTGCGGCATGTGCCCTGTCTGTGTCTGTGGCCCCGCGTGTGTCTCCTCCCCCGGATCTGTCCAAGGTACCGGCAGAGTATCACGACCTGGGGGCTGTCTTCAGCAAGTTACGGGCGCTGTCCCTCCCCCCCCACCATCCCTATGACTGCGCCATTGATCTCTGGGCTGGTGCCCCGTTTCCGTCGAGCCGTTTGTACAGCCTGTCTACTCCGGAATGGGAGGCGATGGATACTTACATCAAGGAGTCGCTCAGCTCGGGGATCATCCGCCCGTCTTCTTCAGCGGTGGGGGCGGGGTTCTTCTTCGTTGGGAAGAAGGATGGCTCCCTGCGTCCATGTATAGACTTTAGGGGCCTTAATGACATTACAATAAAGGATAAGTACACCTTGCCTCTTATGGACTCTGCTTTTGACTCTCTCCAGGGGGCTTCTTGGTTCACTAAATTGGATCTCCGCAACGCATACCATCTCGTTCGGATCAAGGAGGGTGATGAGTGGAAGACGGGCTTCCGGACCCCAAGCGGCCACTTTGAGTACCTGGTGATGCCGTTTGGGCTGACCAACGCTCCGGCCGTCTTTCTAGCGCTTGATCAACGACGTCCTTCGGGACTTCCTGGGCGCCTTCGTCTTTGTATATCTCGATGACATCCTCATCTTCTCCTGATCGTTTGAAGAGCACCAGGTACACGTGAGGCGGGTCCTCCAGCAGCTCCTGGAGAACCAGTTGTTCGTCAAAGCCGAGAAGTGTGAGTTTCACACTAGGACGACGTCCTTTCTGGGGTTCGTGATCTCACACAACCAGGTTCTCCCCGATCCAGCCAAGGTCAAGGCGGTGGTGGATTGGCCCACCCCCTCGTCCAGGAAGCAACTGCAGCAGTTTTTGGGATTTGCTCATTTTTATCGCCGCTTCGTGCCTAGGTTTGGCATGGTGGCTCGCCCGCTGACCTGTCTCCCCTTCCGTTGGACGGAGGAGGCCGCGGCGGCATTCGAGACGCTCAAGAGGGAGTTTGCTTCATCCCACGTCTTGACGCAGGTGGATCTGAATCTCCAGTGCCTGGTTGAGGTGGATGCTTTGGACTCCGGGGTGGGGGCAGTACTCTCCCAGCATTCTCCAGTTGACGGGATGATCCGGCCCTGCGCCTTCTTCTCACACCGCCTGCTGCCCGCGGAGAGGAATTACAGCATCGGTGACAGGGAGCTGCTGGCAGTGAAGCTCGCTCTGGAGGAGTGGCGTCACTGGCTGGAGGGTGCTGCCCAGCCTTTTGTTGTATGGACCGACCATAAGAACCTGGAATATCTGAGGACCGCGAGGCGGTTGAACTCTCGTCAGGCCCGCTGGTCCCTCTTTTTCAGTCGGTTCAACTTCACCATCACCTACTGCCCCGGAAGCAAGAATGTTAAGTCGGACGCCCTCTCCAGGCAGTTCTCGGCGGAGGTATCCTCGGAACAGGACCAGACCATCCTTCCTCCGTCCTGCGTTATGGGCGCCCTCGTGTGGGACATCCGGGAAAAGGTGATGAAGGCACAGGAGGCTGAGCCCAATCCAGGAGGCGGCCCCCTGGGGTGGTTGTTCGTTCCCACACCGGTCCGGGGCGAGGTCATTCAGTGGGCTCATGCCTCGAAGTTGGCATGTCATCCTGGGGTGTCTCGCACAATTGTGCTTCTCCAGAGAGCGTTCTGGTGGCTGGGGCTGCGGAAGGACGTCAATAACTACATCCGGGCCTGCGCTCAGTGCACCACTGGGAAGTCTTCCTCCTCTCCTCCGGCCAGACTGCTCCATCCCCTGCCGGTTCCTAGTCGCCCTTGGTCGCACGTTGCTCTGGACTTCGTGACAGGCATCCCTCCATCTAATCATTTCATCATGATCCTGACCATTGTCGATCGCTTCTCCAAGGTGGCCCATTTCATCCCTCTTCGGGGGTTGCTGACAGCACGGGAGACAGCGGATCTACTGGTGCAGCATGTAGTTCGCCTTCATGGGATCCCCACGGACATCGTTTCGGACCGGGGCCCCTAGTTTGTGTCTCAGGTTTGGAGGTGTTCTGCCAGGCGTTGGGATCGACGGTGAGCCTGTCATCGGGTTACCATCCCCAGAGCAATGGGCAGTGTGAGCGGGCGAATCAGGAACTGGAGGCCGCCCTTCGCTGCATCATTGCCTCCAGCTCCTCTTCATGGAGCAGTTACCTGCCGTGGATTGAATACGTCCACAACTCCACGGTGTCTTCTGCGACTGGGATGTCCCCCTTCAGGGCGTCGTTGGGGTATGACCCGCCACTGTTCCCGGAGGAAGAGAGGGAGGTGGCAGTGCCTTCTGTCCACGCCCATGTCAGGCGCTGCCGCCGGCTCTGGACCACCACCCGCAGAATCCTACTCCAGACCACGGAACGCAATATCAGGATGGCCAATCGTCGCAGGAGACCGGCGCCCGAGTACAAGGTGGGTCAGCAGGTATGGCTCTTGACATGCAATATCAATGTTAAGGCGGAGAGACGCAAGCTGACCAAACGTTTCATTGGGCCTTACTCTATTGTCCGTGTAATTAACCCTGCGGCTGTCCGCCTGGCTCTCCCCCCTTCCATGCGCATCTGTCCTACTTTCCACATCTCACAGGTGAAGCCCTACGTTGCCAATCCCCTCTACCCGCCTCCCCCCCCCTCCAAGGATGATCGATGGCCACCCGGCATGGGGGGGTTACTGCCATACTGGATGTTCGTCGGCGGGGTCATGGCCTACAATATCTGGTGGACTGGGAAGGATTTGGCCCTGAGCATAGGTCCTGGACTCGCCCGGCTCTGATCCTTGATAAGCAGCTTATCCGTGATTTTCACCGGGCGCACCCAGGTAGGACAGGTGCCAGGAGGCACCTCTAGAGGGGGGAGTACTGTCATGGCACCCCCAGGGCCATCATCAGTCCCAGCTGCGTGCACACCTGTCGCCAATCATCAGCGGGCTATAAGAGCCAGACCTGCCAGCGACTCAGCACGGAGCCGTCTGTCATCACTACGGAGGCACGTCCCTCATCTACAGCCATGGAGTGGCTCCTCGTCTGACCAAGCGCTTCACGTCATCTCACATAAGCAAACCAAGCTCTTACCTTGTCAAACTCCTCTCCCCTGTGCACAGGTGGATTCCCCAGGCGGCGGATTCTCCCTCCCCGGCGGCGGCTCAGCTCCTCCCCGGCATCGGAGTCTTCCCTCCGCATCACGACACTGAGCAGGATGCTCCTCTCCTGGCAGTCGCCCACAAGGCAAACGGAGGCTCAGCATTGCCACCTGCAAGTAAGCAGCAGACCTTGTTACACCTCCCGCTACTGTGCAGCACTAATCCCTCTGCTTTGTCTCCCTAGGGTTGCCAGGCAGCACAGAGACCTCAGCTCCAGCACGACACCAGCGCACCTCACTACATCACATACACGTACTCACACACATCACTTGGGTGAATAAAAGGATAATTGTAACTCCTTGAGTCTGTCTTCTGTCCCCTGGCTGCAGTCATTATGTCAGTCGGGGAAATTACATTATTTGGAAAAGGGGGAAGACAGATGAAGTCGACAGCCGAGCCAGGAATAGGTAGAGAAAATTATGACCTGAGAAAATGAGAGGGGTGTAGACCACCGCAGAGATATGGGGATGGAAACTTTGACCCATATACTGGGGAAGCAGTGTCGGATAAGGGTAGACAGATAGTGTCTGAGCAGACAGGGTTAATGTGCCCCCTGATACAGAAAACTAGAGGTCATGTGTATCAACCGTTTTCTTTTACTGATGTGAACAGCATAGCAGAAAAAATGCCGTCACCCTGTGAGGGGGGAGGACAATGGATGAGTAAATTCCAGCAGTTTACCCAAGGCCACACAGTGGCTTTGGGACACTTCAGGGCTTTATTGGGCCAGCAGATATCATGATGGGATTTAGCCCAGATTGAACAGGCAGCAGGAGTGTTAGGGGCAGCTGATGATATCCCCTATACACCTTGCGCCAGCAATATTGGGAAAGTTATGAGAGAGAAATTCCCAATTTCACCAGGAGCTTTACATGCATTGACATTCACATTAAAGGAGGGAGAAAATCTTTTGGTATTTGTGAACAGATGTAAATCAGAAAGGATGGGCACGGCAGGCACGCATCCAAATGCTTCTGAGCTTCACACCACTCTATTCAGATGAGCTGTGTCAAAGAGCGTTCCCCAGGCAGTGAGAGAGGTGATTGAAAGCAATCCAGACATCCCAGGGTGTCAGAGTGACGTGTGGAAACGTCACTTCACACACCACATGCGTAGAGCACAAGAGATAGCTGATAAAACTAAAACAGAGGTAGAAAGTCAACAAGTTCAGCTGTTGAAATTACAATTGGAAAAAGCTAAGAGAGAGGTCACTGACACAAAGAAATAGGTAAAGAGCAGTTAACGATTGGTACAGCAGGCTCAGCCATCCCCTCCACCACTTGCACCACCTCCAGTCTATTCACCATCCATTGTAGGGTGGTGAATAGACTGGAGGGTACTATTGTACTGTTGGGTACTATTGTCATAGTATGACACCTTATTATTAGGGTGGATCAGGTGGATCAAATTAATATAGAGGGGATCTGCGCAGAGGTCAGGGCAAGCGAATTCCGGGTGGAAAAGTCACGAATACCTACGCTTGCTATGGATGTTGCCAGATTGGTTATTGGAAGAAGGATTGCCCGACTAACCCTTTTCCACCACCTTTTGCTCCACCACCACAAATGCCACAAGCAAGGGGAGGTCATCAGGCGCCATATGCGTCAGCAGCTCTATCTGCGGGACAATATCCAGCATACACCTCAAGTGTGGGGGAAGTGTACCTCACACAATATGAGGAGGAACAATGACGGGGCCCACAGAGAAAAAGTGACGTAGGAATGGCAGATCCCATGGTTACTATGAAGGTTATGGATTGTGACCTGCCTTTTTTGGTTGATAAGGGGGCAACCTATTCAACTTTGAACTGTGACATTGAACCTACACTGTTGTCAGCTAAAGCTGTGGAGCTGATTGGTTTCTCTGGGGTTCCTGAAAGACTGCCTGTGACAAAGCCTTTGAACACTGGTATTGCTGGTCAAACTGTGAAACAACGTTATGCCTGCTCAAAAAAAATTCTCCAACCAGTTTGATGGGGAGAGACATGCTGATTAAATTGGGGGCATCGGTACTGTGTTCGGCCAGTGGAGTCATCCTATCATTCCCCAATGGTGCTGCAATGAACTGCTCACTGCAAGGACTGTCATTGTATGGACAAATGTTGTTGAAACCTGATGTGACAGCACAAGCGCCAAACACCTGGGCAGACATTTATTGGGGCCTTTTATTGCCTGACTCACCCGAAAAGACAGGCTTGCTGCCAGTATTTGTGGCCTGGGAGCCTTGGATTTCTCTTCTTGCATCCTACACACCTCCCGTTGACCCCCTACATGTCACCCTGTATTATGACAGATTTCTTCCCAATTAGATGGTCACCAGTGGACCATACAGTCTAAGTTTTTGTATGTAGGACAGGAGGGTGTGGCCGGGGATGCTGTATTAACTCCAGAGCAGTTACAGTGGTAGGAAATGTCAGCAGAATCAGCACCACATATCACTATGCTTATATATGCTAATCACCAGGCAAAAGAGTTAGGACCTATGGTTAAAGCATTAGCTGCAGCCACTGATTGGCAGATGACACAAATACCAAAAGTAGAATACTCTGCAAAATATCAGGCCTATCGTATCCAAAATTAATACAACTGACGAGCTCCTGCTGGAACACAGACAGATCGAGAGAGATCGTGGCAGGGAGTGCGGTGATCACGAATCAGCGGCAGACATGTTGGATTCACTGCCAGCAAATTTATGGTCACAAGGACCCACAGATGTTGGTATCTGCTCTCACATCACAACATTCATGGTTTACATGTATTGATTTGGCTAATGCATTTTTCTGTCTTCCCTTAGCAGAGGAGTGCAGAGACTTATTTTCATTCACCTACAAGGGCACACAGCTGCACTACACCAGAGTTCCACAGGGCTTCATTTTGTCACTGGGCATTTTCAACCAGGTTCTTAAGGAACAGTTACAGGGCTGCCCTCTTCCACCGGGCATAGTTCTGGTACAGTACAGTATGTTGATGACATTTTGATAGCAGCACCAGATCCTGACAGTTGTTTGGAAGCTACAAAGAGCGTGTTGTTGAGATTGTTTGAATGTGGGTTCAAAGTGTCTAGGCAAAAACTACAGTGTGCTAGGCGCTATGTTTCTTTTCTGGGATGTGTTATCACACCCACAGGGTCTGGCCTCTCATCATCACACTGAGATTCCATCCTCCACCACCCCAAACCGCGCACTGTGAAAGACATGTTATCCTTTTTGGGTTTAGCAGGTTTCAGTAGACATTACATCCTATAATACAGTGAGCGTAGAACACCATTGCATGCCCTGGTTAATGAACAAGGCAGGAGAAATCTTGCTGCATAGTTAATGTGGACACAGGAAGCTGAGGAATCATGTATTGCTCTGAAAAATGAACTCTCACATGCAGCTGATGTGGCAGTACCTGACTACAACAGGCGTTTCTATTTGGATATTTCTGAAGCAGAACACACAGTAAATGGTGTTCTGTTTCAGAAAAAAGGGGGAGAGAGGAAGATTCTCCTCTACGTCAGCATACTATTAGACCCAATGGAAAAAAGGCAACTAGCATGCACACGTCATGCTGCAGGATTGGCAAAAATTTTGCAAAAAAACAGCTCATGTGGTAATGGGACATTCGTTGACTGTCCTGAGCACACAGTGTCATGGCATATGTGAACTCAGCAGCATTCACTATGACTTCATTCAGACAGACAATGATGGAAAAAATCCTATCAGCACCACACATTACATTCACACATGAAGGAATAAACATGGCAGATCAGATGTTGGATGGACAACCACATGAATGTGAAAAGAGGGCCAGAGAGAATGTGCTACATGAAGCACATGGGTTAGCACATGTAGGAGATAAACAAATGAACAGGCATTTGAGTCACTGGTGGCACCCATTCCTCCCAGATATGATTAATCAGGGGATACAGATATCTCCTAGTGGCAGTGGATACATTTACAGGATGGCCAGAAGCTTGTTCTACAAAGAAAGAAGACAGTAAGAGAGTGATCAAAATTTTTGATAAATCAGCACATCCCTACTTACGGGTTTCCCAAGAGAATTAGATCAGATAATGGGACACATTTCAAAAATCAAGACCTACAAGAAAAATGTTAGGTCTGAAGCATTCATTTGGAACAGTTTATCATCCTCAATCTCAGGGCAAGGTTGAGAGAGTGAATCAAAATATTAAGGTGAAGCTTGCTAAGATCTGTAGCCAGACAGGAATGAACTGGTCATATGCTTTGCCTATTGCCCTTTTGACTGTTAGAAGTTCTGTTAACAGCATAACAGGTTTCACTCTCTATGAACTTTTAACAGGTCATCAGTTCCCGGAACTGGGAGCTAGATTGCAGCTGTGTGAGGAAGAAGGGCCCAAGATGGGCTACAAACCATTCTATGATCAACTAAGAGCTCTTGTGTCAGCTTTCTCACAACAGGTGCAGGAGAAAAAGAAGCCAAGAGGTGATTTGACTCCCACGCAACCAAACACGACAGAGTGGGTCCTCCTGAAGTGCATCAAAAGGAAGTGGTCAGAACCAAGGTGGATAGGACCATTTCAAGTGGTGGAAAGAACTTCACACGCAGTGAGGTTAAAAGGTAAGGGGGACACATGGTATCACTGGAGCATGTGCACACCCGTTGAGGAACCAGGAAGAACATTGGATAACGTCAGAAAGGACTTAAAGGATAGTAACCAGAGACTTTTTATATAATAAGAGTGCTTTGCAGTCATTTATTGTTTAACCCCTTGCACTCCGGTCAATTTTCCTAAAAATGCCAAAAAATAATGTGCCCAAAGTAACTCGAAAGCTGTTCTTCAACCCTTTGCAGCATCTTCATGGGGTTGGTCTCATTTAAAAGAAAACACTTTGAATTTTTTGGCAAAAAAAAAAAAAGATTTCTCTACGTGCTCCGGCCACTGAGTTACAGTCATCTAAACATAGTGAACTTGAAGAAAATAAATTTGGCCTGGGTGTTTTTTTGGATACAAATGCTTGCAAATAACACACAGCTTCATATCCGGGCTGGAAAATGCAACAGAAATGTAGAACCAAGTGTTATCCAGCTGAGGTCCAAATTTTGTAACAATACCACAAAAAATGAATATTTTACACAGCTTTGTTCTCAGGCTGTTCCCAGGCGTTTTGGAACTGTGCCAAATTGTGCCAAATGGCACAGTTTGGAAAAACGTCTGTAACTTTTGAATGATTCAACATAGAAGCTTCATCTTGGGCTCAAATGAAAGGTCACATTCAGGGCTGTGTCTGTGTGTGTGTGGGGGGAGGGGTTGTCCCCCCACCCCCCCGCTACAGAGGACGGAGATCCGCCCTCGCTACATGACGGATTACACTCGGATAAGGCATGTTTCCACAGCAGCACTGTCACCGTGGCTCCCCCCCCCCCGCCCCGCCGCTACAGAATCGTAGAGGCGGGGGGAGCGTTCACGGTCCGGAGGCGGCAAATAACCGTGTAACGCGGCGCACGCACTTCGGACATCGTGCGCCGCACAGTTGTAATTTACCGATCGGTCAAAAGTCATTTTTTGATTACAATTTTCAGGGATAAAAATAATTTGGCTTATAACACCTTACCTCTTCACAGCCACATTGTCCTGGCGAACTTCTCTTCCTCATTGTCAGACAAACGCGACGCTGGTTCTGGTCTCGCGACCCGGTCAAAACATAATTCCATGATTGCGGTTTTGGCGAATGATTTACGACCTTCGTCGTCGGCCTCCGTCAGTCTATGATGACCATATAAGAGAATCCTAAACACTCTGCTGGAATTTAAAAAAAAAAAAAAAAGCACTGCCTGTGGCTGCTGAAGCAGTCTCTCTTCACCCAGCTTTAGACAAAACAGCTCAGCGAACTTCTGTGCTTCAATTGGCTCGCAGCCGTTGGGAGGTGGGTCCTTCTGGCTAGGTTTTCATTCATTGGTTCTTCAAGGTTTCAGAAACTCAATTCAAAGCTCTTATTAGTCGAATGAGAGGTCAATCAGATGAACTAATCTGTTCGCGGCTGTGTCTGCAGCGCCACACCACCTACATCACCACCATCAGGATCATGCGTCCGAGTCATGCGTCCGGCATCGTGCGCTTTCGTGCACCCTAGGATGCAGAGACTTGCCCGTCCGCGGTACAACGGAGCGCAAGAGGTTAAGGGTTTTATCATCTGCTTGCTAATAAGTATCATAATCATCACATAATCAGTAATTAGTGAACTGTGTAATTGCATAACTGTGTGATTGTATGGTGAATGGCCTCTGGCATAAATAACCCCCTGGATGGATGGCTGGAGAGAATGTTTGGATAATGGAAAAATATGATTCTCTATAATCATATCCATTGTCAGTGTCATCGCTATCTTTGCTTTTTGTGGATGCTGTTGTCTATCTTGTATCAGGTCTCTCTGCATTAGGGTCATCACCACTGCTCTGGAAAGTAAACAACCCCCTCCATACCAAATGCCATTATTAAGAACTGATGGATCAATTGAGAATGGAATGGAATCGGATAAGGATGATGATGATGAGGACTGTGACGTGGCTTTGAGTGCCTAAAGGGTTTGAAGTATTGGTCTCATTATAGATGAGACCAAAAGGGGGAAACTGATGGGGAAAAAGTGATCAATATAGTCATATATATATATACTGTATATATATATATAACAGTTCTCTGTGACTCAAAATATGTGTACTCTGCTTATGTTTAGGTAATATAACCAATATACCACAATGGAAATATATTGCCAACTGTGTGGCTCATTACCTGCAAAAAGGGAGTGAAGCTCTCTCCCAGCACAGAATAACAACATCTTGTGATGTATGGGAGGAAATAGAGAATCGGCTGTGTTAAGGAGTGACCGAAACTCAGCCACTTTGACCTAGGTTGAGGAACGGCCTTCAGTTGTTACACCCTGTGCAAGGAACGGACTGGTTACTCCCACAGACTGCTGCAGCTGCTTTTGCCTGATAATACATGCTTGGACTTACACATAAATATGACTGGGTCAGGGAAAGCAGAGTCAGTCAGACTTCACGACCTGACAATATCTGTTGTTGTCAGGGAAAGAACATTTGACCCAGCGCTGTAATTGCTATATTCAATTTGCTAAAATAAATACAGATCTTCCAATCAGAACTGAGCTCTTCCTTGAAAATGAATCTAGGTGAACCATCTACACACATAGACAATCTTTGAGGGGTAGACTTAGGTGGTTCTTTCAACACCCGGTTAAAAAGACAAGGCTCTAGAGAAGCAGACATTTTTAATGCAGTGCCTACAGATACATGAGTACTTGAATTAAGAAAACTTTCTCTTCCGAGATCATGGTACAGGACCACAAATTCATCACATTATGAGGTGCTAATGTAAACCCACAAAAGTCAGCACCAACATGTAAAAATCTGAAATGTGCTTATGAACTTCAGATTCTCTCTACTTTCAAACTTAAGGCGTCTTCCAAGCTGTAGAGGCACTGCATGTTCAGTTCTCAGACTGCTTACTGAGCCCGATGCAGCATTTTTCCAGGTTACAGACAGCTAAATGATTACTTTGCAGTATGAATAACCATCTTGCTGTGTATAAATGTCAACATACTCACTTATTTCCATGTGAAGCCTGACATTAAAATGAACAAGCTAAAGAAATCCAAGCTGATATGGTGCAATTTTAAAAATGTCTATTTTAAATGTTGAATAAAGTTGACTCTTTCCAATTTGCTCTCTTTATTATATTTATGAATATAAAACATTTACAAATTCACATATCACAGATGGAGAAACAGTTTAAATGAATTCTGAAATCACTGAATATTATGAATTAAAATTTAGACTGACAAAAGTCCACTTACATATAGATCAGTACAGTAAAAAACACAAAACTGAATCCTCAGACTAAAAATATGAACATTTTCACTCATATTTTCTACAAGCATTTTGATGATGGTTCCTTTGGCAGAGGACGTTTGGTTACAATTTAAAAAACAGTGCATTGTTGGTTTCAATCATGCTACATGTCATTACAAAAAACAAATGGTGGCATCAGAACTCAGTATGTTTGCAAATGGTAGAGTCACCCATCATCATCACTTCCTCCTTTTTTATGTGGCTTTAGGCTTGATTATTTAGAAATTTGTAACAAATGAGCAGTCACAGGATTTGCTGATTGGGGCATATTTTCTTTCTGTACTTTTGTTTACTTTATATGATATCCATTTTTACAATACTGAGGAAAAATCCTCTCAAAATATCACTTAAAAATTATGTATTTGTTTTAAGCTAGTCCTTTTTCCTGTTCAAACTAAACTGGCAATTTTTGGACTTCATTGATTAGACTGTTTTGCCTCAAGACTCTTATTTTCACAGTTACTTATTAGTCTCACAAGATCTGGCAACACTGTCATTACCCTAAAGGACAAGGAATGAAAAAAAACCCAAACAACTTGCCTGAATTTTAGCACCAAAAACAAAGGCGTAATGCAGCCATTTTAAACACCTGTGCTTTCCTCACTGCCATATTTTTTTTTCCACAATATCTTTATTGAACCTTTTTTTTAACAAACATGATACAAACAATCAAACACTAACACTAAAGTACTATAAAAAAAAATGCACTAAAAAACACCAACAACCACCAACAAAATCAAATCTTCAACAATGCTCCTCTGTTTAGTCTAGACAATCCAATACATAAGTATACATATTATGTTCACCAGTTTGGAATTTACAAGGTCCACACATATCATTCACCTTCTTCTTCAAGAGTTATGTTTAAATTTTTTAAATAATCAATAAAAGGTCTCCATATATTCTCAAACACAATTTCCTTTGATTTCAGTATATATGTTATTCTTTCTAATGGAAGGTTTGTTAACATCTGTCTTAACCACTGAGTCACATTTGGTCTATGAGTCTTTTTCCATAATAGTGCAATACATTTTTTGGCATTAAGCAAACTGAGGTCTATGAATGTTCTTTCATTTTTATTAAAATTATGCTTTTCTGGGTACAGACCCAACAAAAACAATTGAGGATTCAATATGATTTGTTTTGAGATTATTTTTTCAATTGTTACCCTCACCTCTTCCCAAAACATTCTTATTAATCTACATTCCCATACACAATGAAATAGAGTTCCTTTACTTTCCATGCACTTTGTGCATGTATCTGGTATATTTTTGTTATATCTATTTAACTCCTCCGGTGTAACATACATCCGCATTAACCATTTGAAATGTATCAATTTAAGGCGTACATTTATTGATTTGGTTTGAGCTTCTGTACAAGCCAATTCCCATTGTTCCTCTGAAATTTCAGTTTGCAGATCTTCTTTCCAGTAGTTTAATCTTTTCAGTGAATTTTCACTTGAAAATAGTGTCAATGAGTTATAAAACTCTGAAATAATACCCTTTCTTTTACTATCTTTCATCAACATTTTTTCCAAGGATGAATAGATAGGTCGAGTGAGAGCTTTATTTTAATTTGATCGAATAAAGTTTCTAAGTTGAAGATATTTAAAAAAATGTGTTCTATTGAGATTAAATTTGATCCTCAACTCTTCAAAAGACATTATGTTTTCTGCACATGGCAAATATAAATCCTGAATCTTTTGTATCCCTTTTAAATTCCATACTTTAAATACAGCGTCCGCTCTCCCTGGTTTAAAATATTGATTACCCCATATTGGACTAAATTGTGACAATAACTGTGGTTCTTTTAAATAGTTTTTAGCTTCACACCATATTTTGATCATATGCTTTACAAATGGATTTTTAACTTGTTTTTGTAATTTTTTTTGCCGAATCTGAGTATATGAATATGGGAAGAGGTAAAGGTAAATTGTATGATTCCATTTCAGTCCAGTGAGGGAGATCATTTGATGAAAAATAATATGTCATAGACCTCAGTTGTGCCGACCAATAATACAACATAAAATTTGGACATTTCAGACCTCCACGATCAAATGGTAAATATAATAAAGACAGACGTAATCTAGCCCTCCTGTTGTTCCATATAAATTCCACTAACTTTTTTTTAATTCTTGAGAATAAATCTAAAGGTGGTGGTAAGGGAATGTATTGAAATAAATAAAGTATTTTAGGTAAGATATTACTTTTAAGTATATTAATTCTCCCGATCATCGACATTGGTAGTGACATCCATCTCTGAAGTAACTCATCAATATCTGTCATTAAGGCTTCATAATTGACACTGGCGATTGATTCTAGCTTAGGCACAATTTGGATTCCTAAATATTTAAACTGATTTACAACATTGAATTGATTTACCTCAGGGGCTGGGTAATTTCTCTGGGTCTCATTTAGCATTAATATTGAAGATTTAGTTTTATTTATTTTATATCCTGATATTTCCCCAAAATTCTTTATTAAATTCAACAAGGTCGGAATTGATTTTTTAAGATTCGACATAAACAAAATTATGTCATCGGCATACAGGGAGATTTTATGTTCTGTTGGTCCAACTTTAATTCCATATATTTGTGACTGTAGACGTATCGCCATCGCTAAAGGTTCAATTGCCATAGTAAACAGTAAAGGTGAAAGTGGACAGCCTTGTCGACATCCTCTATTGATTTTTATTGATTTTGAAATATTGTTATTTGTTAGGATTTCTGCAGTAGCATTATTATATATTATCTGAACCCATTTTATGAAATTATTTCCAAGTCCAAACCTTTGTAAGACTTCAAAAAGAAAGGGCCATTCAACTCTATCAAAGGCTTTTTCGGCATCCAGTGATAAGAGAGCTGTATCCGGTGCTTCTTTATTAGAATAAATAATATTAAATAGTCTTCTTACATTATGGAAGCCTTGTCTTCCCTTTATAAAGCCATTCTGATCTCGATTAATAATATTTGGTAAAATTTCTTGTATTCGTCTTGCTAAAATTTTACAGATTATCTTAAGGTCGGCATTTAATAGGCTTATTGGTCTCATATTTTCACATTTATTAGAGGGCTTACCTGGTTTTGGCAACAGTATAATTAAGGCATTATTCATATATGATGGTAAATTACTATTTTGAAATGCTTCTAAAACCATTTCCAAAAAAGGTTTTGTTAATTTATTCTTAAATTTTTTATAAAGGTCAACTGGAAGACCATCTGGTCCTGCACTTTTTCCTGATTTCATATTATCAATGGCTAGTCCAACTTCTTCTTGACTAATTTTAGACTCCAGTATCTCCCTATTTTCATTTGGAATACACGGTATAAATAGTTCGTTCAAAAACCCATGTAGTTTTGTTAAGTCAGATTCATTTTTGGTATCATATAATTTTTCATAGTAATCTCTAAAGGCTCTATTAATTTCTAAAGGATCTATAACTACCTGTCCGTTACTTATAATACTGGTAATTGGTGTTTTAGATTCTAATTGTTTAATCTGCCATGCCAATAACTTTCCTGATTTTTCACCTTGTTCATAAAAAGATTGTTTCAATCTTAGAAGATTCGAGGCAGCTCTATTCGCTGATTTTTTGTCATATTCAGCTCTCAAAATCAGTAATTCGTTCTCCAACCTTGGATCTCTTCCTGCATATACTCTTTCTTGAAGAATTTTTATTTTATGTTCCAATTGGACTCTCTCCTCTCGAGTCTTCTTAGATTTTGAACCTGTATAACTAATAATATGTCCCCTAATAAAAGCTTTGAAAGCCTCCCACTTTACACATGCTGATGTTTGTGTAGTATTGATATCAAAGAACTCATCTATCTGTTTTTCTATATACTTAACAAATTCCTCATCCTGAAGCCATTTATGCTGAAATTGCCATCTACCTGGTTCCTTTGTCAATTTCTTATCTACATATATTAGACAGCAGGGTGCATGATCAGAGATCACGATGTTATCATAAAAACAGTTTTGAATCTTGGACCTTAATTCTGTGGAGATCAAAAAATAATCTATACGTGAGAATGTCTTGTAGGTATTGGAATAACAAGAGTATGCTTTAACTTGTGGTTTCATTTCTCTCCATATATCTATCAATTTCAATTCTTTCATAAAATGATTAATGGTCATCCTACATCCATTGTGCGTACAGTCCAGTCCTGTTGATCTATCTATACCGGGATTCAATGTACAATTAAAATCCCCTGCTATTATATGTTGCCCTGTAAGTGATGATAAGATAAGAAATAAATTAGCAAAGAACTTTTGATCATCTATATTGGGACCATATAAGTTCACCAAATTTATGTTTTCTAATAGCAAAGATCCTTGAATGATTACATATCTTCCAAATTTGTCTCCAATTACATTTTTCACTTGAAATGGGACTGATTTATGTATGAGAGTCATAACTCCCCTGGCTCGGGATGAAAATGATGAGGTGAAAACATTTCCTTGCCATCTACTCCTAATTCTTTTTACATCTTCCTCTATTAGATGAGTTTCTTGTAAAAACACAATTTTTGAACCCATGTCTTTTATTTTATTCATAACTTGTTTAAGTTTTTTTAAATTTTGTAGACCTCTGCAATTCCATGAAGTTAAATTAAGATTAACGCTTTGATTTATGATCAATAGGGAGTTTGGGATTATCTTGCAGTGTAAACATGCTCAAACAGAAAAGCAAAAAAATGAGTGGTTGAACATTCACCCTACAAACTACACACAAACAAATTCCCCCTTCCCACATTTGTGGCAATCCCCCCAAAAACAAAAGAAAAATTCCGTCTCCCGATATAGCCATCGACCGTTCCACACCCACGAGGATCAGCCAAAGCCACTCCTTCTTCATCCTCCCAATCACCCTAACTCTACTGCTTTTAATAACGTAACATTAACTCTCTTCTGTAATTTTCCAATTTAACTCCAAAATTTTTTAGCAATTTTGTACTTTTTTTTTTTTAATATGTAATACAATCTATATTTTGTAATCTTGTTATATGCTTCTAATCAGTTAAATGCTCAAATATTCTACCCTATATTCTGTTCATGCTTAGCTCCCACCAGTCTCTTCCTGGATCTTCTTGATGAGCTCCTGCGCCTCCTCGGGGGTCTTGAAGATGTGTGTTCTGCCCTCATATGTGACCAGAAGTCTTGCAGGGTGAATCACTCCATGACGAATCTCAAGGTTGCGCAGTTCTTTGCGGATGGGGTCAAACTGCTTCCTTAATTGTTGGATTCCTGAGGCCAAATCTGGGTAGAACCGCACCTGCTGATCTTGGTATTTAATTTCTCCTTTGGCCCGCACCGCGTTGGAGATCGTCATCCTGTCTCTGTAGCTGAGAAACTTCATAATTAACGTCCTCGGTGCTGCCTTGTTACCTCTCGGTGGGCCAATTCGGTGGGAGCTTTCCAAGACGACTGATGATTTTAGCTCCGCGTTGTTCAGCGCCTCCGGGATCCACCCCTCCAAAAAGGAGCATGAATCACGACCTTCGGCTCCCTCCGGTAAACCCACCAGCCTCAGGTTGTTCCATCTGGACCGGGATTCCAAGTCCAGAACGCTATTTTCCAAATCTTTATTTTTTTTTTTCCAAAGTGCGCACCTTTATTTGAAGTCCGCTGATTTCATCCTCCACACTTGAAACATGAAGCTCCGCCTGCGTCACTCGCTCCACGCAGTCACCCAACTCCTTTCTCATTGCATCCAACGCTGCCATAATCCCATCAAGTTTAGCGGAAAAGTCTGCTCTCATTGAGCTAATGGCAGCCAGCACTGCACCTGTGCCGCCATCGTCAGCAGCAGCAGTTACCGCACCACCGCTAGTTTCATCCGCCATATCCACAGCTTTTTCTACTGCGCCACAAACTTTAAAGTCCGTTAATTTGGACTGCTTCGGCGATTCAATTTTTCCCCCTCCTGATTTCCCAGCCTTAGTCTTCACCGGCATATCCTCACTCAAACGCTGGGAAAAGTTCTGTTCCAAATGAGAGAGTTATTTGCCGAATCTTTATTTCCAGGAGCAGAGCAGAGTGATACGTGTCCTTCTAGGCGGCCGCCATAACCGGAAGTTCCACCTTTGATCTTGTTAATTTGCAACTTTTCCTCACTGCCATATTATTAAAAAAATATGTACAATATGTTTTTAACAGTGCAGCACATACCTCGTCACAGTAGGAAAAGCACTGAGGTTTTAAAACTGCTCACAGAAGAAAAAGTCAGCACATATCAAACTTGTCTGTAAGTCTTTTTTTTTTTTGTTATTAAAGTTTTTATTGAACTTTTTCCTTTTAACACACATAACAAACCAACACATCTAGCACAATAAACAACAGTAGGGAGTGGCATCCTGGCAATCCCCAAGGTTTCCCCATTTCTCACACCTCTTCCTGGGACAAACACAGGCTATAATATTAATCGAAGTGAGTATACAGACAGGTTAACATCTCCAAAATAAAGGTTCATGACAAATACTGACTGGAATTGAAGTGCATCACTGTTATGCTGAGGGTCCTGACTCTGTTGAGCATAATGCAGGGTCTCTATCACTCTTTATATAGTTCCAGAACTGATCCCAAGACGTGTTCTTGTCCTCTGTGTCCTCTTTTAGTCTGTGCAGCCTGGATTCATAGGATGCCGTTTTCATCATTAAGTCCACCCTGTAGCACCTTGGGAGAGTCAGATTTCTAGCATCTCAGACAAGAAACAGTGAATAAGCATGGGAGATAAAAGAGCAGGAGGCTCCTGGTGAGAGAGCGAGAAAGAGTCAAGGATGTAGGGGGTTGAATGCAGTGTGATGCAAATGTCCTGTTGTGTGTGATGTAAGCCATGAAACTTAAGAGGAGAGTCTCTGGGAAAAAGTTCATTCTGTTCTGTGCTCGTGAGATGTGAGTGTGCAATAAATCATTTGAAATGCATCTGCCTGTGATTTCACACACTCCACACTGGTGACCCAAGACGTATTATGGAACACGAGGCAAGATCCCCGGAGCCGGCCCGGTCAGGAAGCTACAGCGAGGCGGCAGCCATCCCACAGACAGCCCGGACTGGAACCTCCAGCCACGCGTGTGTGGTTTCAGTCAAGCTACCGGATTTCTGGCAGCACAACCCGTGCTCTTGGTTCCACCTCACCGAGGCCCAGTTCGCCCTCCGGGGAGTAACGGCAGATGACACCAGATTCTACCATGTGGTCACAGCGCTCGACGCCCGCACAGCTCAACAGGTAGCGAGCCTGCTCAATCAGCCACCAACCAGCAACAGATACGAGGTGCTCAAAGCTGCGCTCATCCAGCGCTACATGCTCTCGGACTGTGAGAGAGCGGAGAGGCTCCTGACGCGGACCAAGCTAGGAGAGGGTTCGGCCGTAGACCTGATGGAGAAGATGATGGCGTTAATGGGCAAGGACGACGAGAACTTTCTGTTTGCCCACCTCTTCCTCCGGAACCTTCCGACAATAGCGAGAGCGGTTCTGGCTAATTCGCCGTGGCTGGCCGCACGAGACTACCATGCGCTAGCCCAGGAGGCAGACCGGATCATCATCACCACCAGGGTGTCCACACTCAACGTGGCAGCGGCGGAGCCCAGCGAGACAGCCAGAGGAGGCGAGGAGCCACCGACGGTAGCAGCAGCGGGGACCAAGAAGCGCCAGAGAGACACGCTCTGTTCCTACCACCGCCGCTTCGGAGAGAACGCACGCAGATGTGCGCCACCGTGCCAATTCCAGCACTCGGGAAAACGCCAAGGCCGGGGGTCGGTAGCAGCAGCGACCCTCGGTGAAGAGAACAAGCTGCTCTACCTAACAGACGCACGCTCGGGGAGGCATTTCCTCGTGGACACCGGAGCCCAGAAGAGCTTCATCCGGCTGACCTACGCTGATCGGCTGGCAGGATCTAGCAGCCCCGGGATGTTGGCAGCAAACGGCTCGGACATTAAGACCTTTGGTGAGAGGACTCTGCTCTTATCTCTACACGGCTGTACATATGAGTGGACTTTTGTCATAGCAGCACTGAATTACCATATACTGGAGGCTGATTTTCTGTGTGCACATGGTTTATTGGTTGATGTTGCTAACAGGTGCCTGGTTAATGCACTGTCCTTCGATTCTCTCCCCTGTATAGCTCGAGTGACCCGGCCAACAGCACAAGCCAATGTCACAGCTACAGGCGGTAAGTTCCACACACTGCTCACTCAGTTCCCAGCTCTCACGGTCCCGACGTTTTCCGCCGCCATCGCTAAACACGGGGTGGAGCACTTTATCACCACCACCGGGCCACCCGTTTTTGCAACACCTCGGCGCTTGGACGCAGCTAAACTGGTCATAGCGCGCGAGGAGTTCGCCAACCTGGAAAGGTTGGGCATCATCAGGCGCTCGAACAGCCCATGGGCTTCCCCGCTACACATGGTCCCTAAGGCTGAGGGATCGTGGCGACAGTGCGGTGATTTCCGCAGGTTGAACAATGCCACGGCGCACGACCGCTACCCGATTCCCCACATACAGGATTTTTCCATTCACCTCGCCAGGGCACGCATTTTTTCCAAAATAGACCTGGTCCGCGGTTACCACCAAGTCCCAGTGCGCGCTGAGGACGTACCCAAAACAGCGGTAATAACTCCGTTCGGTCTATTCGAGTTCCTGCGCATGCCATTCGGGTTAAAAGGAGCGGCACAGATGTTCCAGCGCATGGTGGATGCAGTGCTGCGCGATCTCCCGTTCGTGTTCGTCTACTTGGACGATATCCTGGTAGCCAGCACGTCCGAAGACGAACACGAAACCCACCTCACAACGGTTTTCCGGAGGTTGGAGGAGCACGGGTTAATAATCAACCCGGCGAAATGCCAGTTCGGCGTAACGGGGATTGATTTTTTGGGGCACCGCCTCTCTCCAGAAGGAGCGATCCCGCTGCCCGACAAAGTGCGCGCCGTGGCGGATTTTCCCCGGCCTCAAACGGTCAGGGCGCTGCAAGAATTTTTGGGAATGGTGAACTTTTATAACCGTTTCCTTCCCCGCGCGGCACAGCTCATGCAACCATTGTACACCGCGCTCAAAAAAATGGACCCCGGAGCAAGAGCGGGCATTCTCGGAAGTTAAAGCAGCCCTGGCAAACGCCGCACTGTTGGTGCATCCAGACCCGGCGGCCTGCATAGCGCTCACCACCGACGCTTCAGACGTGGCCATAGGGGCTGTCGTGGAGCAACGCGTCGCCGGGGCTTGGCAGCCACTCGCCTTTTTCAGCAGAACTTTGCGCAACAGTGAACGTAAACACAGCGCGTTCGACAGAGAGTTGCTGGCTCTCCACCTGGCCATTCGCCACTTCCAGTTCTGGCTGGAAGGGCGCAGTTTCACCGCGTTCATGGACCACAAGCCGCTAACATTTGTGATGGCCAAGGTTTCAGAACCGTGGTCGGGCCGGCAGCAGAGACAGCTGGCCGCGATCTCAGAGTTTACTACCGATATTCAGCATGTGTCGGGTAAACTGAATGTAGTGGCGGACTGCCTCTCGCGCGCCGTGGTGGCCCCGGTCTGCGTGGGGATAGATTACGCAGCCATGGCCGAGGAGCAGATTAGCGATGCAGACGTGGGCGCGCTCCAGTCTGGACCAACAGGGTTAAGGCTGCACGGTGGTGCAGTGGTTTAGCACTGCGGCAGCACAGTTTTACCCTCGGCCGGGGGATCGCGGGGATCATGAGATCGTGGGTTCGATCCCAGCCCCCGACCAACAGTGAGCTGTGTGGAGTTTGCATGTTCTCCCCGTGTTGCGCGGGTTTACTCCGGGATTTCTCCGGTTTCCTCCCGCATACCAAAAACATGTAGGTTTAGGGCGCTTGCGCACGCAGCGACCAGCAGCCGGTGGCTTGTCACCAGACTGCAAACCAAATCTACCTACGGGTACAAATAAGTAACAAAAAAAAAAAAAAAAAGGCTGCCCCCCCTAATCTGCGATGTTTCCACGGGTCGCCCGCGTCCCGGCCGCGTGGCGCCGCCACGTGTTTGAGTCGGTTCACACTCTGGCGCACCCAGGAGTGCACGCGTTGGTCAAAATGGGGGGAGAGAAGTTTGTGTGGCTGAGCCTACGCAAACAAGTGAAAGAGTGGGCTGCAGCCTGCGTGGCGTGCCAACGAGCCAAGGTACACAGACACACGAAGGCTCCCTTGGAGCCGTTTCGTATTCCAGCTAAGAGGTTCGACCATGTTCACGTGGACCTCGTGGGCCCCCTCCCGCCATCACAGGGGTGCACGCACCTCCTGACAATGGTGGACCGCACCACGCGCTGGCCAGAAGCGGTTCCGCTGGTGGCAACCACGTCCGCAGACGTAGCGCGCGCTTTTTTAACAGCATGGGTGGCGCGTTTTGGAGTCCCGTCGGACATTACGTCCGACAGGGGCCCTCAATTTGTTTCCGAACTCTGGTCTGCCATGGCCCGCAGCCTGGGTGTTACAATTCACCGCACAACTGCGTACAACCCACAGGCCAATGGGTTATGTGAGCGTTTTCATAGATCACTGAAAGCAGCACTCAGGGCCTCATTGACGGATGCAAATTGGGTAGACAGGCTGCCGTGGGTTCTATTGGGGTTGCGCTCCGCGCCGAAAGAGGATCTAGAAGCTTCCTCGGCAGAGCTCATTTTTACGCAGCCACTACAGCTGCCCGGGGAATTTCTACCAGATAATCCCGCTCCGGGCAGCTCCTCGTCTCAGCTTTTGCAGCGTAGCGCAAACACAGGCACACTGCCGGGCCCTGCCCACCACAGTTTTCCGCGTGTTTTTGTGCCTAAAACTTTGAAGACCGCGGAGTTCGTGTTTGTCAGACACGATGCCCACCGCCCTCCATTGTGCCCACCCTATGATGGACCGTTCAGAGTGTTGGAAACAGGGGATAAGCATTTTTTGCTAGACTTGGGGGGTAGGAGGGAAAAAATTGGCACAGACAGACTCAAACCCGCTTTTGTTGTGGCGGACGAGCAAGTGCTGTTGGCTAGGGCCCCTCGGCGTGGAAGACCCCCACGGAGAGCTCCCCAGGGAAACGATTCGCCAGAGCAGCCACACGGACAGACCGAAATGGCCCCCCTCCCAGCAACCTCCCACCGGCACAACAACGCCGCGGGGGTGATAAAACCCAGTTACAGCAGATACGGGAGGAGACGGAAGCCCAAACAGCATGTGGACTGATGTTCTGTTGTTCTATCACAGCATGTGGACTGTTATTCTATTGTCCTATCTAAGATGCTGGGGGGGGGGGGTATTTGTAGCACCTTGGGAGAGTCAGATTTCTAGCATCTCAGACAAGAGACAGTGAATAAGCATGGGAGATAAAAGAGCAGGAGGCTCCTGGTGAGAGAGCGAGAAAGAGTCAAGGATGTAGGGGGTTGAATGCAGTGTGATGCAAATGTCCTGTTGTGTGTGATGTAAGCCATGAAACTTAAGAGGAGAGTCTCTGGGAAAAAGTTCATTTTGTTCTGTGCTCGTGAGATGTGAGTGTGCAATAAATCATTTGAAATGCATCTGCCTGTGATTTCACACATTCCACAACCCACTCTTTTATGGTGGGGCTTCTGTCCATTCTCCAAAGTTTTAAAATCATTCTGGATGCTGTCACTAATCCAACGATAATGACAGAAAACACACTCTTTGAAGTATTTGGCATTTGAGATTTGTCACCCAAAAGACATAAGTCCGGGGTCAAAGGAACAGTGGACCCACACCAATTGCTTAAAACTTCAACAACTTTGACCCAGAAGGGCGCAACTCTAGGACATTCCCAAATACAGTGAAGAAACGTTCCCACTTCCATTTTACATTTCCAACAAGAATTATCCTTTACCAGTTTCATTCTACGTAGACTTGATGGGGTATGATAGTATCGATGTATAGGTTTATACTGTATAAATTTCCCTGTTGCTTCCCTTATATATTTTCCACAATCTGACAGGATATCCAGCCATCTTTCTTGTATAAGATCTGTTTTCAACTCTCCCTGCCACAACAATTTCACATTAGTGGCTTCTCCACTTACACAGCGGTTAATTAAATTATAAAATTTGCAGGCTGTGTGGTAGTGTTGCGGCATATTGATATAATCCAAAATGCAATTCTCTACTGAGTCATCCAATTTGATTTTGAGGTTATACAGCTTATTTGTAGGTATTTCCAGAAATTGTCTTTACCCTTCAAATTGAAATCCTTAACCAGATCAGCAAAGGACCTGAACATTCCATCATTATACAATATTGTAAGTATGCCATTTGAGTGCTACTGCCTCCAATATATAGGTATTTTCCCTATACAGATAGTGGGGTTGTTCCACAGAGATGCATATGTTTGTACATTATGTGACAATTTAAGAATACGGTGGGACTCACCCCACACCTCTTTAGAGTGGATAAGGATTTGATTTGTTGTATTAACTTTCTGAGTCAGTCTCTCTTTTGGATTAAATGGAGAGCATAATTTAGTTTCAATATTTATCCAATCTATTCTGTTTTCACGTTGCTCCCAAATCTTGGCCATTTCAAAGGACAAATTGTATAAATGTGGATTTGGTAGTCCCAACCCTCCTTTCTCTCTGGGAGCATATAACTTGCTTAACCTAATCCTAGGTTTCTTCCCTTCCCATAAGAACTGCCGGATTATATTCTCATATCTTCTGAAAAAATTAGGCGGTATTGTGATAGGTAACATCATAACCACATAATTGAGTTGTGGGGATATTATCATTTTTATAATATTAACCTTCCCCCAAAGTGTAAGTTTTAGTTTGCTCCATTTTTCCTCATTTGTTTGAATCCTTTGTAACACCAGGTTCAAATTCAGCAAGGGCATCTCTTCCAATTCTCGACTAAGCCTATTTCCCAAATATTTCATCCCTCTAGGAATCCAATTAAATTAAAATTTTTCCACCATATATGGGTGACACACGACAGATAGGGGCATGGCCTCTGACTTGTCCCTGTTTATAGTATATCCTGAAACCTTGGAATATGACTGAATAGTTTCCAGTAAGTGTGACAATGAACTGAGGGTCTGTCACCACGGCCATGATATCATCCACATACATCAATAATTTGTGTTCTTGGCCACTGATTTCGATCCCCTTAACCTCTTGCACTTCAGTGTACCGCAGGCGGACACGTCTCTGCGTCCTAGAGCACACGAGGGCGCCCTAGGACGCACAATGTGTGTCCTAGGGCGCACTGAAGAAAAAAAAAGCTGCATTTCCGTTCTTCCACTACAGACATAGCTGCGAACAGAAAGCCAAAGGAGTGCTTTGATTGGTTTAGATGTGATTGACCTCTCATTCGACTAATAAGAGCCTTGAATTGGGTTTCTGAAACCTTGAAGAACCAATGACTGAAAACCTAGCAAGAAGGACCTGCCTACCAACGGCTGCGAATACAGTGAGCCAGTTGAAGCACAGAAGTTCGAAAGCATGCGTCCCTTGCATAAAATCTGTTTTGTGTAAGGCTGGGTGACACACAGGCGTTCGCCAGTCTTTTTTTCTTACTACTGCTCTTATTTGTTTTGAAAAATCGTTCGCCAAAACCGCAATCATGGAAGCGCAAAACCGCAATAATGGAATTATGGTTTGACTGGGTCACGTGACCAGAACCACGAGTCCGTAACAAGCGGACCAGCGTCATGTTCGTCTGACAATGAGGAAGAGAAGTTCACCAGCGACACTGCTGTTGTGGACAGGTAAGTGTTATAAGCTAAATTATTCTTTATCCCTGAAAATTGTAATCCAAATGACTTTTGACCGATCGGTAAATTAGAACTGTGCGTTATCACAACATGATGGCTCCGGTCTGGTCCATGCGCCGCGTCCGGACCGTGAATCCCCACCCCCCGCTACTCTTCTGTAGATATTATTGCAGATATTTTAGTACAACTGTGCGAAGTAGACCGCGGCGCCCGTCATGTGTCGATGGACGATGTCCGTCCTCTGTAGCGGGGGGCAGGGGGGGGGGGGGTTGTTATCTTCTACATTACAGATATTTTAGTATAATTTTTATTGCACTGTAGGTTATTTTTTTCTTGTAAAAAAAGCCACACATTTTTTACGTGGCATGCTTCTTTGTGTGTGGGGGCTTGTTTGTTCATTCATTCATGAATGAATAAATACCCCCCCCCCACACACACACACAGCCCTTCACCTTTCATTAGAGTCCAAGATCAAGCTTCTATATTGAATCATTCAAAAGTTACAGATGTTTTTCCAAACTGTGCCATTTGGCACAATTTGGCACAGTTCAAAAACGCCTGGGAACAACCTAAGAAAAAAGCTGTGTAATATATTCATTTTTTGTGGTATTGCTACAAAATTTTGACCTCAGCTGGATAACACTTGGTTCTACATTTCTGTTCATTTTCCAGCCCGGATCTGACAGCTGTGTGTTATTTGCAAGCATTTGTATCCAAAAAAACACCCAGGCGAAATTTATTTTCTTCAAGTTCAGTATGTTTAGATGACTGTTACTCAGTGGCTGGAGCACTTAGAGAGATTATGACTGTTTTGCCAAAAAAAATTCAAAGTGTTTTCTTTTAAATGAGACCAACCCCATGAAGATGCTGCAAAGGGTTGAAGAACAGCTTTTGATTTACTTTGGGTACGTTATTTTTTGTCGTTTTTAGGGAAATTGACCAGAGTGCAAGGGGTTAATGCTCTCATTTGATCTAATAGCAATGGCTAATATTTCCAGAAAAACATTAAAGCAAGGGGCTGAGAGAGCAACCTTGACGGGTCCGTCTAGAAAGGCCAAAAAAAAGGTGATATAGTGCTGTTAGTTATAACTGCTGCCTTTGGATTTTTATACAATATCTGGACCATCTCACAAAATGTGGACCAAAGCCAAAGTGTGACAAGGTGGAAAAAAGAAAGTCCCACTCTACTTTGTCAAATGCCTTCTCAGCATCTAAAGAAATGGCCACTATTGGAGTATCTTTAGTTTGGCTCATCCATATTAAGTGCATCAGCTTCCTTATATTCTCAGATGATGATCTATTCTTCACAAAACCCACCTGATTAGGGTGTATGATACTGGAAAGCACTAGTTGGAGAAGCAAGGCCAATAGCTTTGTTAAAATTTTGCAGTCCAGGTTAAGCAGGCTGATAGGCCTATAGTTACATGGATCTGTTGCATCCTTGTCCTTTTTAGGGATTAAAGATATCAATGTTTCATTGAACGTGGGTAGTACCTGTCCTATTTCAAAGGCTTCCTGATATACCTTCTGCAAAACTGGGGCAAGTATGTCAATGTACTCTTTATAATATTCTGCAGGAAGACCGTCGTAGCCTGGTGACTCCCCTGTTTTCATTAATGAAATAGCCTTTCTCACTTCTCCCTCACTTATTGCAGACTCCAATTTCTCCACTTGTTCAGGGGGTAGCTTCGGCATATCAAGCTTTGTGAGGAAAGAGTCATTCCCCATCTGGTTCTCATTTCGAGGCAGAGTTGATGTATACAATTTCTTGCAAAATTTTTGAAATACGTTGTTTATTCCTTTAAATGTAGTTAATAGATTGCCCTCCTGTTTGATCACTGGGATTGTATTTGAGAAGTCTTTCTCCTTTACTTGTCTAGCTAATAATTTCCCAGTTTTTTCTCCTCCTTCATAAAAATCTGTCTTTAGTCTAAACATGGCATAAGCCACTTTATTATATAATTTGTGCAACTGAAATTTTATCCTGCAAGGTTCCTGATATTGTTGTTCTGAATAGTGCTCAGAAAGTTTGTTTTCCTTTAACTTTATTTCACTTTCCAAATCCTTAATTTTTTGCATGTTCTCTCTTTTCCTCTTGGTGGCAGATGCTATCAGCTTCCCCCTTATTGGTGTGAAAAAGTGTTTGCCCCCTTCTTGATTTCTCGTTTTTTTGTATGTTTGTCACACTTAAATGTTTCAGATGGTCAAACAAATTTAAATATTAGACAAAGATAACACAAGTAAACACAAAATGCAGTTTTTAAATGAAGGTCTTTATTATTAAGGGAAAAAAAAATCCAAACCTACATGGCCCTGTGTGAAAAAGTGATTGACCCCTAAACCTAACAACTGGTTGGGCCACCCTTAGCAACAACAACTGCAATCAAGCGTTTGCGATAACTGGCAATGAGTCTTTTACAGCGCTGTGGAGGACTTTTGACCCAATTATCTTTGCAGAATAGTTATAATTCAGCCACATTGGAGGGTTTTTGAGCATGAACTGCCTTTTAAAGGTCATGCCACAGCATCTCAATCAGATTCAGGACTAGGCCACTCCAAAGTCTTTATTTTGTTTTTCTTAAGCCATTCAGAGGTGGACTTCCTGGTGTGTTTTGAATCTTTGTCCTGCTGTAGAACCCAAGTGCACTTCAGCTTGAGGTCACGAACAGATGGCCGCACATTCTCTTTCATGATTTTTTGGTAGACAGCAGAATTCATGGTTCCATTTACCACATTAAGTCTTCCAGGTCCTGAAGCAGCAAAACAGCCCCAGACCATCGCACTCGTCGTCATCTCCTTGTCTCGTGAGACAATGGGGCTACGCCAGGAGATGTCAGTTCGTGGTGGGGCAGCATTGGCTGTGACTATAGAGTCCAATTCTGGAGTGGCAGTCTTCTTCTTCTTCTTTTAGATTTGATTGGCGGTTGGCAACCAGCTTACAGGTGCATCACCGCCACGTATTTCACTCTATATCATCACTCTATATTCTCTGTCTGTGTGTGTGGAGTGGCAGTCTTTATCACAGTGGCTGCAGATGTGGTGTTGGCAGCAAGGGTCCTGTAACTGCTCTTGCTCTCTGTCGCTTCTTTCTGTCAAGCCACTGCTGTTCCCACAGGGCCTAGGCACTCTTTACGCCTATCCACACTACATGGCGCCAGTTGCTGCGATCATCTGCAGCTGCTTCCCATGAGTCAGGGTTGATCTCAGCTAACTTCATGTCTCTCTTGCACACATCCTTGTAGCGCAGCATTGGGCGACCAACTGGTCTGGAGCCTGACATGAGCTCAACGTAGAGGATGTCCTTTGGCAGGCGACCATCCTCCATGCGCCGAATGTGACCGAACCAGCGCAGTCATCTCTGTGCCAACACTGCAAACATGCTCGGGGTGTTTGCACGCTCAAGGACATCCTTGTTGGACACCCTGTCCCACCAAGAGATGCCTAAGATGCGTTGCAGACAGCGCAGATGGAAACCATTGAGGTGGCGTTCCTGTCAGGCGTACGTTGTCCAGGTTTCACTGCCATAGAGTAGGGTGCTGAGCACACAGGCGCAGTACACTGCCAGCTTAGTGTTTGTGGCCAGCTTGGTGTTCTCCCACACTCTTGACAATAGTCTAGACGTGACAGATGCTGCTTTACCAATGCACTTATTGACAGATTGCTGGAGATAGCAGAGCCGAGGTAAGTGAAATCCTCAACCACCAAGCGGCGGATAATGATCCATCAAACAGCACTGTGCCTTTCATGCCCTTGTGAAACGACAACACCACCTTCAGCAACTTTGGAAGGCATCCTATCCTCTCTAGGAGCATGAAGAGGCCCTTCTTACTCATGAGGTCAAACGCCTTCGTCAAGTCGACGAAGACGATGTACAGGGGCTGCTTTTGTTCCCTGCACTTCTCCTGCAGCTGACGCAAGGTGTCGATGGTAGACCGCTGCACTCTGAAGCCACACTGCGATTCAGGGTAGATCCGTTCTGCAAGTTGCTGCAGTCTCTTTAGAGCTACCCGGGCAAATGCTTTCCCCATGACGCTCAGCAGCGAGATCCCTCTATAGTTGTTGCAGTCACTGTGATCCCCCTTGTTCTTGTAGAGGGTGACGCGCATATCGTGGGGCACTGCTCCTTCTTCCCAGCACTGACAAAGGAGCTCATGGAGGTGGCGCAGGAGAGTGGACTTAGCGCACTGCAGCACTTCTGCTGGGATGCCATCTCCTCCTGGAGCCTTGCCATCAGCAAGGGAGTCGATGGCCTTGCTCAGCTCTTTCTTTGTTAGTAGTGTGTCAAGCTCCTCCATGACAGGGAGTCTGGGGATGCTGTTGAGTGCTGCCTCAGTCACCACGTTCTCTTTCGAGTAGAGGTCTTGATAATGCTTTGCCCATCAATCCATCTGTTTACTGTGATCTATAATGGTCTTGCTGATGGATGACTTTAGAGGGGCTGTTTTCTTAGCACTAGGTCTGAGGGCTTTTCTCACACCTTCGTAGACTCCTCGTGTGTTCCCGCTGTCCACAGACTCTTGAATGCTGTGACAAAGCTTCAGCCAGTACTGGTTGGCACAGTATCTAGAGGTTCTCGAAGCACTGTTCCTAGCTGCCAAAAGAGCAGCAAAGTTCTTGGCTAATGGCTCCCTTTTGTAGTTCATCAAGGCATCATGTTTCGCATTAATGATGGGTTGCATCTCTGAAAGACTCGCTTCGTACCAGTCTGGGTTCTGTCATTCTTTCTTGCCGAATGTGGACAAGGCCGCACTATTGATGGTATCCCTCAGAAAATTCCAACTCTCTTTGGCGATCTCAGCTGTTGGTTGGCCCTCAATGGCCTTCTCAATGGCATCAGCAAACGTCAGAGCAGAGAGGTTGAGGTCGGATGTCATTGCGGTGTTAATGCGTGGGAGGCCAGAACACTTGGAGTGGTGGGACTTCTTTGGCTGGAGATATACTTTGCTGCGCACCAAAGTATGGTCCGTGTCGTGAGCCGCACTATAGTAGCTACGTGTGGTTAGTACGCTCTTTAGCTGGACTCTCCTGGTGACAATTAAGTCCAGCTGGTGCCAGTGATGGGACCTTGGCTGCATCCAAGATACTCGGTGATATGGCGTAGTTTTGAAGAACGTGCTACTAATACAGAGCTTGCGGTAGGAGCAAAGTTCCAGTAGTTTCTGACTGTTCTCGACCATTCTGCCAACACCGAAGTGTCCGATGCAGTCAGGCCAAGAGTCGTGGTCTCCACCCACCCTGGTGTTGAAGTCCCCAAGCAGAAACAGTGGCTCAGATTCCAGTAACCTGACAATGGCAGCGTCAAGATCTTCATAAAATTGGCCCTCTACTTCCAAGGCAGAGCAGAGGGTTGAGGCATAGACACCCGTGATGTTCACAAAGCCCGTGGAAGTGAAAAGTTGCAAGACGAGAATGCGTTCTGTACTGTCAGGTGGCTGGATAGTTGACAGTAGGCTATTCCTCACAGCGAATCCTACGCCGTGCAGACGTACTTCACCTTCGGCTCTGCCCTGCCAGTAGAAGGTGTAGTCCTTCTTACGAAGTGTGCCACTTCCTGTAAGCCTGGTCTCCTGAAGAGCGGCAATGTCCACATTTAGCCTGGAGAATTCTGCGTCAATGACAGCTGTTTTCCTCGATCATCGATCTGGTGCAAGTCGTTGACCAGGCCAGGGCACATAGTCCTGATGTTCCAGCTCGCGAGTTGCAGGGCTGGTAGTTTCTTATTTCTCCTTTTGCTTGGTGCAGTGTTACGGTCTGCTTGCTGAGCGATGACTCTGAGCTCCAGGCACCCACTGAAGCAGGCAGATCGTGGTGGGTCGGCACCTTATTGACTGGGGGCTGCCCGGCTTAGGGTGGGTGGTAGCTGACCACTGGGATACAAAGATCCCTCCCACTGTCGGAGGCAACCCGTAGTGTCCTACCCTTCCCCAAACAGGTTGGACTTATCACTCATAACTGCTGCCTCCTGTGTTGTTTCTGCTGCTTTGCAGCAGCAATGAAGTGGCCTCTCCAGGGTGCAGGACTGGGCAAAGTGTACAGAGACTCAGGGCTGCCTAGACTCCAGAGTCCCCCTCTCCGCCTCACCGGTGTAGTCCAGAGGAATGCGGAGCAATATATCTGGCACCAGATTGGCCACAGGACCTGCCAGAAGGAGGTCAATAATGATGTCCCTCCGTCTCCGGGGCTCCACTCTGGGTTTTCACTAAGGGTTGACTCCCAAAGTCTTTCCTGTAAATGGGTGTGCCGCAAGGCAGCAGAGGTTTGAGATCAGGGTTTTCCTTCCCCTAGGTGAGCTGCCTTCCTGGGCTGTCAAGCCCCACCTACCCGGAACTACTGGTTTTAAGGCGCCAGTTGCCCACCTTCACCCCTTCTCCTGTCAGTAAAAGCAGTTCCGCCAGGCTTAAGAACTCTCCACGAGATACTCACGCCACAAGAGCAGGCCAGGAGTTGGACTTGGGTTATCAGAGGCTATTTGAGACACGTGCCAGCTGGGAGCATTTTATAGGCAGTTGGGGGGGGGGGGTCAACCCCCACTGCCAACCCTCCAGCTTTAACAACCCTTGGAACCACCATCACACTACCACCACCATATTTTATTGTTGGCATGATGTTCCTTTTCTGAAATGCTGTGTTACTTTAACGATGGAT
Source organism: Pholidichthys leucotaenia (assembly GCA_020510985.1). NCBI lineage: Eukaryota > Metazoa > Chordata > Actinopteri > Cichliformes > Pholidichthyidae > Pholidichthys > Pholidichthys leucotaenia. Next base: position 148,946,541 of record CM035849.1, on the reverse strand, counting down.
GTAATGAGACACACACACATTCCAAAAAGTTCAACCTTTGTCTCGTCAGTTCATAGAGTATTTTCCCAATAGTCTTTCGGATCATCAAGATGTTTTCTGGCAAAATTGAGATGAGCCTTTATCTTCTTTTTGCTCAGCAGTGTTTTTTGTCTCAGAACTCTTCCATGCAGGCCATTTTTGCCCAGTCTCTTTCTTATGGTGGAGTCATGAACACTGACCTTAACTGAGGCAAGTGAGGCCTGCAGTTCTTTGGATGTTGTTGTGTGGTCTTTTGTGGCCTCTTGGATGAGTCGTTGCTGTGCTCTTTGGGTAATTTTGGTTAGCCGGCCACTCCTGGGAAGGTTCACCACTGTTTCATGTTTTTGCCATTTGTGGATAATGGCTCTCACTGTGGTTCGCTGGAGCCCCAAAGCTTTAGAAATGGCTTTATAACCTTTTTGAGACTGATAGATCACAATTACTTTGTTTCTCATTTGTTCCTGAATTTCTTTGACGATGTCTAGCTTTTGAGGATCTTTTGGTCTACTTCACTTTGTCAGGCAGGTCCTATTTAAGTGATTTCTTGATTGAGAACAGGTGTGGCAGTAATCAGGCCTGGGTGTGGCTAGAGAAATTGATCTCAGCGTTCCAAACATGTGATAAACCACTGTTAATTTATGTTTTAACAGAGGAGGGCAATCACTTTTTCACACAGGACCATGTAGGTTTGGATTTTTTTTACCCTTAATAACAAACACCATCATTTAAAAACTGCATTTTGTGTTTACTTGAGTTCTCTTTGTCTAATATTTAAATGTGTTTGATGATCTGAAAGATTTAAGTGTGACAAACATACAAAAAAATGAGAAATCAGGAAGGGAGTAAACACTTTTTCACACCACTGTATAAGCTTTAGAAGCTTCCCAAACTGTCTTAATTTCCTTTGTGCTTCCAATATTTGTTTCAAAGAGAAATTGTTGGTACTCCCCTAGTTGATTCTTGAAGGTTTTATCCTGTAATAATGCCATATTTATCCTCAATCTTGATCCTTTTCCCATTTCACTTTCCATCTTTAAACATAATTCTAATGCTGTGTGATCTGTGAGGGCAATACTTCTTATATCACAGCTGGTTACACTATTTATCAGAGAGCTTCCAATTAGAAACGTCTATTCTGGAGTAGGATTTATAACAGTGGGAATAAAAAGTGTATTCCCTCTTATTTGAATGGATCAACCTCCATACATCAGTTAGATTCCAGTCCTCTTTCAACATCTGAATTGCTTCCTTGCCCCCTGTCCTTAGTGCTCCCCCAAATGTACTTTTATCCAAAATAGGGTCTATAACTTCGTTAAAATGCCCTCCTAGTATCATATGTCCATCCATATCTCCTAAAATCTTATTCACCTCATGAAAAAAGGTGGATCCTCTTTATTATTAGGGGCATAAATATTGCACAATATCACCTTCACACCTTCTATTAGTGCATTTATACATATTATTCTTCCCTTTGTATCTTTTACTTCTTTGAGAAGAACAAAATGTGTGTTCTTCTTAATTAAAATAATTACCCCAGACTTCCGGTTTGCAGCCATATGGAGTAGAAGCAGCCTCAAGGGCTCCTGCAACTTTTCATCCTTTTTTACTCGATAATACTTTAAGTAAAAGTGTGATATTTTTTTTCGTTTAAGTCATTTACTCCAGGTTATCACTAAGATGGCTGCTAAAAGCACTAAAACAGTGAAAAAAGACTTATTGTCTGGACTGACGATGGAGGCTATATCCGAGCTACCTGACCAGCACCGCAAAGCGCTAGCTGCCAGCTTTAAAAGCTCTTTCACCTCGCTGGACATGAAGTCTGACCAGGTCCAACTCGCTATACAGGAACACGGTCAACGAATCTCATCCTTGGAACTTGCTACAGACAACCTGACCCAGCACGTAAGTGAGCTGGAAAATTTGTGCTGTAGCCTACGTGAAACTAACACCAAGCTAAGAGCTAAAGTGACTGACCTCAAAGGATGGACTCAGCGGCAAAACCTTTGTATCCTCGGCCTGGCAGAGTCCACCAAAGCTGGTCGCCCTACCGAGTTCTTTTCTGGCCTGCTACGTGAGGTTTTTGGCAGCAAGACACTTCCATCTCTACCGGAGATTGATAGAGCTCACCGCTCCTGGCAGCCAAGCTGGGGTAAGGACAGTGACCACGTCCAGTTATCATCCGCCTGCATTGCTACCAGGTAAAGGAGCTGCTTATCCGTGAAGCCCGGTGTAGAGGGAGACTGGAGTACCATGGACAACAGATTTGTGTGGTGGAGGATTACTGTCCCGAAGTCCTTAGCTAGCATGCAGAGTACAGAGAAGTGATGTCGGAACTGTATAACCAAGGACTCAAGCCATCCCTTCTGTATCCCACACGGCTCTGTGTCACCCTTTCAACTGGAGAAAAAAAGTGGCTTTGCTCGGCAGACGAGGCGAACAAATTCAAAGCCGGATTACCTGTTACAACGCAGCCAACTGACTAAACGGTATTTCTAGCTGACTTCTGATTTTGAACGGCCTTCTGAGAAACTCCTGCCATACAGGTATGAGCTGGGGGACCGGTGCATAACACCAGCCGGTCCTCATGCTGCTGTGACTGTTAACTGATTATTGCCCACTCGCATCAACATACGGTTAAACGTGTTAATGTAAAAGTCACAATAACTTACCACCTATGAAGATGGGGACTTATTAGACTGTTTATAATGTTTAGTTCTGCTCTGAGTATTGAGCGAGTTTCCTTTTCATTTATGGAGCAGAAGACTTGCGTCTGAATGGGAAGATTTCTTTTTTTTGTGTGATGGTTGTTTTAAAGAGCTTGCTGCTATGCTCTTGGGCAGCTGTCTTGTTGTTGGGGTGGGGAAGGGGGGTGTTATTTTAATGCCGGTATCTGTAAAGTAACATCTGTCATGGCTGCCAATCATCCTCAGCTGCGCGCACACCTGTTCTCCATCCCAGCCTGGGTTATTTAAACTGTGAGGTCCTGAGATCAGCGCGGAGTCGTCTGTCTCCTTACCCTGAGACCTGCACTCGCCTAAACTCCAAGCTGAGCTTCCAAGCCTCACCTGTTCTCCAGTCCTGCCCGACGACTCCAGGACCTACCTTCACCTTCAGCCAAGTAAGCCTTCGTCCATTCCTTTTACCACTCTGAATCCCCTGTGCACAGGCGGAGATCCGTGGCGGCGGATGTCTCTCCCTTCTGGCGGCGGACCGAACTGCACAGCTTCACCTGCCCACACTACCACCATTGGGACTGTGGGCGCTGTCCTCCTGGCCATAGCTGTTGAGCTTAACCAGAGTTCCACCTCTACATCGCAAACAGTAAGCGATGTTATCCTGCACATTCCCTGCGGGGTTTGCCACTAACGCTCCCTCTGTTTGTGTGTCCATAGGGTTGCCAGGTGCTCTGCTCGCCCCAGCGGATAATTCATACAGACACTCTTACATACATACACACACACACTTTATCTTCAATAAAGAGTTAATTGTGTTTATTCTCGAGTCGTGTCTGCTCTTTGGGTCAGAAACTATGTCAACAGCTATAAAAAATAGTGGTGTCAAGCTTTTCCATGCTACCATATCAGACTCTCTTATGTTCATCACCTGGAGCTTTGAAGTCATTTGTGCCACTGAACAATATTTATCAACCACAGGCAATGCACAGTCCTCTTAACTTCTTGAGCTGGAATGTCAAAGGTTTGAACCACCCTGTTAAAAGGAGGAAGGTGTTTTCATTTATAAAACAATTGAGAGCAGGAATTATTTTCCTACAGGAGACACATATTCGTGACTGTGATAACGCGTCTCATGTCTCGGTGGACGGGGGGCAGCAATTCCATTCCTCTTTCCAGGCCAAGGCCAGGGGCGTCTCAATTCTTATTCACCAAAACATACCGTTTGAACAACACAACGTGATTTCAGATCCAAATGGGCAGTTTATTATTGTTTTGAGGAAAGCTAGGTGACATTAAAGCAATGCTGGCAAATGTGTACGCCCCTAATTTAGATGATGCGGGATTTTTTGAAAAGTTTTTTCCTCTTTAACTGATCTTAGTTTATATCCTCTCATTCTCAGTGGGGATTTTAATTGCTGCCTGGATCCTGTGCTTGACCGGTCTTCCTCTAAACCTGGCATATTGAGCAAATCGACCTCTATAATTCAGTCCTTTTTGCCAGACTACAGAGTCTCTGATGTGTGGTGCTGCCTTTATCCACAAAAGAGAGAATACTCTTTCTTCTCCCATGTACACCACACCTATTCTTGGATTGACTATTTTCTTATTCAAAATGAACTCCTCCCATCAGTGCGCTCATGTGGGTATGAGCCAATTGTAATATCAGACCATTCACCAGTTACATTAAAAATAATTTTTTTAAATCTTCCCCCCCATAGAAAACACTGGCACTTCAGTGTAACTTTATTATCAGATAATAGTTTTGTAAAATTTATAGAAATTTATAACCTTCTTTTTGGATACAAATACTTCATATGAAATCTCTAGTTTAACTATTTGGGATAAGTTGAAAGCCTACCGTAGGCGGCAAATTATTTCCGACACTGCTAACATGAAAAAGACAGCCCGGAAAGAGCGACGAGATTTAACATCTCAGATTAAAAATATAGATCAGCAATATGCTCAATCTGATAACCCAGAACTTCAATCACACTGAGACAAATAATGCATTCAGAGACTATTACTCCAATCTATACACTTGTGAATTTCAGAATGATAACATGCAGATGAAAAACTTCCTGGATAATTTAAACATTTCTATGGTCTCTCCAGATGACAAAAAGAAACTTGATGAGCCAATATCACAGCGAGAAATAACTTTGGCTATCTCTTCTTCACAATTGGGAAAATCCCCTGGACCTGACGGGTTTCCAGTGGAATTTTTCAAATTATTTTCTGCTTTGCTTATACCCCAATTGAGTTTGGTTCTATCTGATTCATTTAAGCAAGGCGAACTTCCTGCATCATTCAGTGAAGCAACTATCTCATTAACTGCCAAAATGGACAAAGATCCAACACAGTGCTCCTCCTACAGGCCAGTTTCTTTACTGAATGTTGATATTAAAATTCTTGCTAAAATTATGGCTCATAGATTAGAAAACGTTTTGCCATTGGTCATATCCACAGATCAAAATGGTTTTATTAAGAACAGTCATTCCTATTTTAGCATACGTTGTCTATTCAGTATTTTGTATTCTCCTGCCACCACAGCCCCTGAATGTGATTTTGGACCAAATTTTGTCTCATGGATAAGGCATATTCAAGCCCGACTGCTTCGGTACTAATTCGCAATTATCCCATCCATTCACCCTCCACAGGGGAACTCACCAAGGGTGCCCCTTAAGTCCTTTACTTTTTGACCTTGCTATAGAACTACTGTCAGTTGCTCTCCGTGGCTGTAAGGAGATTCCAGGGATATGGAGGGAGAAGTAGAACATAAGGTGGCTTTACACGCAGACAATCTTTTACTTTTTCTGTCAAAGCCCAGTGTCTCCTTGCCTCATGTACTGTCCCTATTGAGCAAATTTAGCCAATTCTCGGGATATAGGCTAAATCTAAGCAAAAGCAAACTCTTTCCAGTGAATGAACCAGCCCTTAAAATACAATGCACCAATTTCCCATTTAAAGCTGTGAAAGATCATTTTACCTACCTTGGTATTAAGGTTACAAGAAAGCACATGGATCTTTTTGGAGAAAACTTTCTTACTTTGTTAAACAAGGTTAGACATTCTCTGGAACAGTGGTCACCCTTATCAACCTCCCTAGTAGGCCGAATTAACTCTATTAAGACAAATATTCTCCCTAAATGTTTGTATCTTTTTCAAACTGTACCAATCTTTATACCTAAATCCTTTGTTGATTCATTAGAGTCAGTTATTTCATCTTATATCTGGAAAGGCAAACATCCTCGTCTGAATAAAGCCCACCTTCAAAAATCCTAAAATAAGGGAGGCCTTGAAATGCCTAACTTCTGTTTTTATTACTGGGCAGCTAATTTATGGTGTCTAGCTTTTTGGTTTCACTCTCATAGCCGAGCCAGCTGCCCACTCTGGCTGAAGATGGAGCTGAACTCTACAGAGAACTTTTCTACCCATGCACTGCTCGGGTCCCCACTACCTTTACCCCAAAACATCTTAATTTCTAATTCAGTTGTTAAACATACCATGAGAGTGTGGACACAGTTTAGGAGACACTTTGGTTTTCTTAACTTTTCGGTACTCAGCCCTATCCTTAATAATAATTTGTTTCAACCCTCGGTGCAAGACTCTGCTTTTGTGGAGTGGCACAGAAAGGGCATGGTGTGTTTCAAAGACCTCTTCATAAATAATTGTTTCATTTCATTTGAACAACTCTCCACACAGTACAATTTATCCAAAGTTCACTTTTTCAGATATTTGAAAATCAGGCATTTTTTAAATCTCAGTTACCCAGCTTTCCTGACTTAGATAAGATAAGATAAGCCTTTATTAGTCCCACAATGGGGAAATTCCAGGATTGCAATAACACAGGGATAGCAACACTCAGAGCAACAATCAGAAGGCAAGAGAAAAACAAGAGCAGCGAGTATATACTGTATATGTACATATAAATATAAATATACGTATATATATATATATAGACACAGTGCGGAGCATTGTAGCTAGATGGAATAAATATATGAGTATATAAACACACAGTGCGAAGTATTGTAGCTAGATGGAATGAATATGTGAATATATAAACACACACAGTGCAGAACATTGTAGCTAGATGGAATAAATATGTAGATATATAAACACACACAGTGTGGAGCATTGTTGCTAGATGGAATAAATATATAAATATATAAACACAGTGCGGAGCATTGTAGCTAGATGGAATAAATATGTAAATATATAAACACACACAGCGTGGAGCATTGTTGCTAGATGGAATAAATATATCAATATATAAACACACACAGTGCAGAGCATTATAGCTAGATGGAATGAAACAGCACAACCGTCTATTTAGTTATCCTACATGGTATGATTATGTACCCATACATATTCTCACCCTCCATAGCGACCGGTATTTTCCTAGTTGTATACCGGAGGGGACCATTGTGTAAGTCTATTGCGTCTTTTGCATTCAATACTATTAGGTTGTCACGTCTTTTTGCTATCTCTGCGAGCAGCCCTGCTTAGGTTGTACAGTCTGACAGCTGTAGGTAGGAAGGACCTGCGAAACCTCTCGGTTGTGCACCTAGGATGATGTAGTCTGCTGCTAAATGAGCTCCTCAGTACATTCAGTATGTCCTGCATAGGGTGGAACTCGGACTCCAGCAGAGATGACAGTTTAGCCACCATCCTGCTCTGCACTGTGTGTCTGTGTGTGTGTGTGTGTATATATATATTTTATAGTAATATGTACATATGTATATTAGCTGCTCTTGCTTGCTTGTTTTTTCTTGCCTTCTGATTGTTGCTCTGAGTGTTGCTATCCCTGTGCTGTTGCAATCCTGGAATTTCCCCGTTGTGGGACTAATAAAGGCTTATCTTATCTTATCTTATCTTATCTTAATGCAATAGACTTACACAATGGTCCTCTCCGGCATACAACTAGGAACATACCGGTCGCTATGGAGGGTGAGAATATGTATGGGCACATAATCATACCATGTAGGATAACTAAGTAGACGGTTATGCTGTTTCATCCCACCTAGCAACAATGCTCTGCACTGTGTGTGTTTATATATTTACATATTTATTCCATCTAGCTACAATGCTCTGCACTGGGTGTGTTTATATTTATATATCTATATATTTATTCCATCTAGCTACAATGCTCCGCACTGTGTTTTTATATATCTACATATTATTCCATCTAGCTACATTGCTCCGCACTGTGTGTGTTTATATACTTGCATATTTATTCCACCTAGCTGCAATGCTCCATACTGTGGGTGTTTATATATTTACATATTTATTCCATCTAGCTACAATGCTCTGCACTGTGTGTTCATATATTCATATATTTATTCCATCCAGCTACAATGCTCTGCACTGTGTGTCTGTGTGTGTGTGTGTGTATATATATATTTTATAGTAATATGTACATATGTATATTAGCTGCTCTTGCTTGCTTGTTTTTTCTTGCCTTCTGATTGTTGCTCTGAGTGTTGCTATCCCTGTGCTGTTGCAATCCTGGAATTTCCCCGTTGTGGGACTAATAAAGGCTTATCTTATCTTATCTTATCCTTCTCTCTCCTATCTCCTCCACGGGGTCAAGGCGCTGCCCCAGGACAGAGCTACCTTTCTTGATCAGTTTGTTCAGTCTCTTCCTATCGGCTGCTGTAATGCCACTGCCCCAGCAGACCACTCCAAAAGTGATGGCTGATGCCACCACCGTGTCATAGAATGACTTCAGCAGCGCCCCTTGTACACCAAAAGACCTGAGTCTCCTCAGTAGGAACAGCCTGCGCTGTCCCTTCTTGTAGAGTACGTCAGTATTGTGTGACCAGTCTAGTTTATTGTTCAGATGAACACCCAGGTACTTGTAGGATGTCACCATCTCGATGTCTGTTCCCTGTATATTTACTGGTGCTGTGAGGGGTTGTCCTTGCCTGCGGCAGTCCACCACCAGCTCCTTAGTTTTCCTCGCGTTGATCTGGAGGCAGTTCCGATGGCACCAGTCCACAAAGTCCTGGATAAGCCCTCTGTACTCAGCTTCATCTCCGTTGGAGACGAGGCCAACGATCGCAGAGTCGTCAGAGAACTTCTATAGATGGCAGTGTGTTGTGTTGTGTGAGAAGTCCGCAGTATAAAGGGTGAACAGGAAGGGAGCCAAAACCATTCCCTGGGGGGCCCCCGTGCTACCGATGATCGTGTCGGACACACAGTCCCGGGTTCTCACAAACTGAGGCCGGTTTGTGAGGTAGTCCAGGATCCATGATGACAGGTGCTGGTCCACCCCTGCGCACAGCAGCTTGTCCTTCAGGATCATCGGTTGGATGGTGTTGAAAGCACTGGAGAAGTCAAAGAACATGATCCTCACCGCATTCCCGGGCTTCTCCAGGTGGGACAGAGAACGGTGAAGGAGGAAGATCACTGCATCCTCCACCCCAATGCCATGCTGGTAGACGAACTGGAGTGGATCCATCGCTGGTCCCACCAGGGGGCGGAGGTGAGCAAGGAGCAGTCTCTCCAGGGTCTTCATCATGTGGGACGTCAGGGCCACTGGTCTGTAGCTGTTCAGATCTTTGGGGTGGGAAGTCTTTGGTACTGGTACCACACAAGATGTTTTTCACAGCTGTGGTACCCTCCCCAGCTTCAGGCTCAGATTGAAGATGTACTCCACAATCCCACACAGCTGGTCTGCACAGGACTTGAGGAGCTTTGCGCTGATGCCGTCCGGTCCCGACGCCTTCCTCGCCTTGATCTTCCTCAGCTCCGTCCTCACCTGGGTCTTAGTGAGGGTCAGGTTGGGGGGCTGTGTGTTGGGAGTGGGGGGGTGTTGGTGGAGTGGGGAGTGGGCAGCAGGACTTGATGTCTTCAGAGGCAGCAGTGGTTGTTGTGCAGTCAGGGGGGAGGGCGGTTGGTCAAACCTATTGAAAAACAGATTCAGATTGTTCGCCCACTCCCTGCCCCCTGTGGCCTAGGGGGAGGTATTCTGGAGCCCAGCGATGGTTTTAAGGTTTTTCCAGACCCCGCTGATGTCGCTCTGTTGCAGCTTGTCCTCCATCTTCTTCCTGAAGCTGTCCTTGCCTTCTCTGATCTTTCTCCTCAGCTCCCTCTGTACGGACTTCAGCATCTCCCTGTTCCCTGACCTGAAGATCCTCTTCTTCTCTCTCAGAAGTGTTTTTATCACTTCCGGTTATGGCTGCCACGTAGGACGGACGTGTCTCGCTCTGCTCTGCTCCTGGAGAAAAAAAATCGGCAAATAACTCTCTCATTTGGGACAGAACGTATCCCAGCGTTTGGGCGAGGATATGTCGGCGAAGCCTAAGGCTGGAAAACCAGGAAAAGGAAAAAGCGAGCCGCCGAAACAGTCCAAATTAACGGACTTTCAGGTCTGTGACGCAGCAAACAGGGCTCCATATATGGCGGAGGAGGCTGGCAACGCTGCAATTTCTGCGGGGAATGGCGCAGATGCGCTGATGGCTGCCATGAGTTCAATGAGAGCGGACTTTTCCTCTAGATTTGATGGGATTATGACAGCGTTGGAAGGAATAAGAAAGGAATTGGGTGACTGTGTAGAACGAACGGCGCAGATGGAGCTCCGTCTCGCTAGTGCTGAAGATGACGTCACCCGTCTTCAATTAAAGGTGCGCACTTTGGAAAAAAAAAATAAATCTCTGGAAGATAATATTTTGGATTTGGAATCTCGGTCGAGACAGAATAATTTGAGGCTGGTGGGTCTTCCAGAGGAATCAGAAGGTCGGGACGTATGTTCCTTTCTGGAAAAGTGGATTCCGGAGGTGCTGGGCAGCGAGGAGTTGCAATCAGCAGTGGTTCTGGAAAAAGCACATCGCATTGGCCCACGGAGAGATAAGGGACCGCCGAGGACCTTAATTATGAAGTTTCTTAACAACAGAGACAGGATGAAGATCTTCAACGCTGCACGAGCTAAAAAAGGAGAGATTAAACACCAGGACCAGCAGGTGCGGTTCTACCCAGATTTGGCCACAGGAATCCAGCAATTGAGGAAGCAGTTTGATCCCGTACGTAAGGAGCTGCGCAACCTTGGGATTCGTCATGGTGTAATCTATCCTGCGAGACTGCTGACCACGTATGAGGGCAGAACCCACATCTTCAAGACCCCAGAGGAGGCGCAGGAGTTCATCAAGAAGATCAAAGAAGAAGAAGAGACTGGTGGGAGCTAAGCATGAACAAAATATAAGGTAGAATAATTAAGCATTTGCACAGGCATCTGACTGACTTGAAGTAAATAGTAAGTTTACAAAATATAGATTGTATTATATATTAAAAAAAAAACAAAACAAAAACAAAACAAACAAAAAAAAAAACTATGATGTACAAAGTTGTTAAAAATTTTGGAGTTAAGTTGGAAAACTACAGAGGAGAGTTAATGTTACGTCATTAAAAGCAGTAGAGTTAGGGTGATTGGGAGGATGAAGAAGGAGTGGCTTAGGCTGTTCCCCGTGGGTGTGGAACGGTCGATGGCTATATCGGGAGACAGAATTTTTCTTTTGATTTTGGGGGGTTTGCCACAAGTGTGGGAAGGGGAAATTTGTTTGTGTGTAGTTTGTAGGATGAATGTTCAACCACTCATGTTTTTGCTTCTCTGTATGAGCATGTTTACACTGCAAGGTAATCCCAAACTCTCTATTGATCATGGACCAAAGTGTTAATCTTAATTTAACTTCATGGAATTGCAGAGGTCTACAAAATTTAAAAAAACTTAAACAAGTTATGAATAAAATAAAGGACATGGGTTCAAGAATTGTGTTTTTACAAGAAACTCATCTGATAGAGGAGGATGTTAAAAGAATTAGGAGTAGATGGCAGGGAAGTGTATTCACCTCTTCATTTTCATCCCGAGCCAGGGGAGTTATGACTCTCATACATAAATCAGTTCCTTTTCAAGTGAAAAATGTAATTGGAGACAAATTTGGAAGATATGTAATCATTCAAGGTTCTTTGCTATTAGAAAATATAAATCTTGTGAACTTATATGGTCCCAATATAGATGATCAGAAGTTCTTTGCTAATTTATTCCTCATCTTATCATCACTTACAGGGCAACATATAATAGCAGGGGATTTTAATTGTACATTGAATCCAGGTGTGGATAGATCAACAGGACTGGATTGTACGCACATTGGATGTAGGATGACTATTAATCATTTTATGAAAGAATTGAGATTGTTAGATATATGGAGAGAAATGAAACCACAAGTTAAAGCCTATTCTTGTTATTCCAGTACCTACAAGACATTCTCACGTATTGATTATTTTTTGATTTCCACAGAATTAAGGTCCAAGATTCAAAACTGCTTTTATGATAACATCGTGATCTCTGATCATGCACCCTGTTGTCTAATATATGTAGATAAAAAATTGACAAAGGAATCAGGTAGATGGCAATTTCAGCATAAATGGCTTCAGGATGAGGAATTTGTCAAGTATATAGAAAAACAGATAGACGAGTTCTTTGACATCAATACTACACAAACATCAGCATGTGTAAAGTGGGAGGCTTTCAAAGCTTTTATTAGGGGGCATATTATTAGTTATACAGGATCAAAATCTAAGAAGACTCGAGAGGAGAGAGCTAAATTGGAACATAAAATAAAAAATCTTCAGGAAAAAGTGTATGCAGGAAGTGACCCAAGGTTGGAGAATGAATTACTGATTTTGAGAGCTGAATACGACAAAAAATCAGCGAATAGAGCTGCCTCGAGTCTTCTAAGATTGAAACAATCTTTTTATGAACAAGGTGAAAAATCAGGAAAATTATTAGCATGGCAGATTAAACAATTGGAAATTAAAACACCAATTACCAGTATTATAAGTAATGGACAGGTAGTTATAGATCCTTTAGAAATTAATAGAGCCTTTAGAGATTACTATGAAAAATTATATGATACCAAAAATGAACCTGATTTAACAAAACTAAATGGGTTTTTGAACGAACTATCTACACCGTGTATTCCAAATGAAAACAGGGAGATATTGGAGTCTAAAATTAGTCAAGAAGAAGTTGGGCTAGCCATTGATAATATGAAATCAGGAAAAAGTGCAGGACCAGATGGTCTTCCAGTTGACCTTTATAAAAAATTTAAGAATAAATTAATAAAACCTTTTTTGGAAATGGTTTTAGAAGCATTTCAAAATAATAATTTACCATCATACATAAATAATGCCTTAATTATACTGCTGCCAAAACCAGGTAAGCCCTCTAATAAATGTGAAAATATGAGACCAATAAGCCTATTAAACGCCGACCTTAAGATAATCTGTAAAATTTTAGCAAGACGAATACAAGAAATTTTACCAAATATTATTAATCGAGATCAGAATGGCTTTATAAAGGGTAGACAAGGCTTCCATAATGTAAGAAGACTATTTAATATTATTTATTTTAATAAAGAAGCACCGGATACAGCTCTCCTATCATTGGACGCCGAAAAGGCCTTTGATAGAGTTGAATGGCCCTTTCTTTTTGAAGTCCTACAAAGGTTTGGACTTGGAAATAATTTCATAAAATGGGTTCAAATAATATACAATAATGCTACAGCAGAAATCCTAACAAATAACAATATTTCAAAACCAATAAAAATCAATAGAGGATGTCGACAAGGCTGTCCACTCTCACCTTTACTGTTTACTATGGCAATTGAACCTTTAGCGATAGCGATACGTTTACATTCACAAATATATGGAATTAAAGTTGGACCAACAGAACATAAAATCTCCCTGTACGCCGATGATATAATTTTGTTTATGTCGAATCTAAAAAAATCAATTCCAACCTTGTTGAATTTAATAAAGAATTTTGGGGAAATATCAGGATATAAAATAAATAAAACTAAATCTTCAATATTAATGCTAAATGAGACCCAGAGAAATTACCCAGCCCCTGAGGTAAATCAATTCAATGTTGTAAATCAGTTTAAATATTTAGGAATCCAAATTATGCCTAAGCTAGAATCAGTCGCCAGTGTCAACTATGAAGCCTTAATGTCAGATATCAGTGAGTTAACTCAGAGATGGATGTCACTACCAATGTCGATGATCGGGAGAATCAATATACTTAAAAGTAATATTTTACCTAAAATACTTTATTTATTTCAATACATTCCCTTATCACCACCTTTAGATCTATTCTCAAGAATAAAAAAAAAGTTAGTGGAATTTATATGGAACAACAGGAGGGCTAGATTACGTCTGTCTTTATTATATTTACCATTTGATCGTGGAGGTCTGAAATGTCCAAATTTTATGTTGTATTATTGGTCGGCACAACTGAGGTCTATGACATATTATTTTTCATCAAATGATCTCCCTCACTGGACTGAAATGGAATCATACAATTTACCTTTACCTCTTCCCATATTCATATACTCAGATTCGGCAAAAAAATTACAAAAACAAGTTAAAAATCCATTTGTAAAGCATATGATCAAAATATGGTGTGAAGCTAAAAACTATTTAAAAGAACCACAGTTATTGTCACAATTTAGTCCAATATGGGGTAATCAATATTTTAAACCAGGGAGAGCGGACGCTGTATTTAAAGTATAGAATTTAAAAGGGATACAAAAGATTCAGGATTTATATTTGCCATGTGCAGACAACATAATGTCTTTTGAAGAGCTGAGGATCAAATTTAATCTCAATAGAACACATTTTTTTAAATATCTTCAACTTAGAAACTTTATTCGATCAAATCAAAATAAAGCTCTCACTCGACCTATTTATTCATCCTTGGAAAAAATGATGATGAAAGATAGTAAAAGAAAGGGTATTATTTCAGAGTTTTATAACTCATTGACACTATCTTCAAGTGAAAATTCACTGAAAAGATTAAACTACTGGAAAGAAGATCTGCAAATTGAAATTTCAGAGGAACAATGGGAATTGGCTTGTACAGAAGCTCAAACCAAATCAATAAATGCACGCCTTAAATTGATACATTTCAAATGGTTAATGCGGATGTATGTTACACCGGAGGAGTTAAATAGATATAACAAAAATATACCAGATACATGCACAAAATGCATGGAAAGTAAAGGAACCCTATTTCATTGTTTATGGGAATGTAGATTAATAAGAATGTTTTGGGAAGAGGTGAGGGTAACAATTGAAAAAATAATCTCAAAACAAATCATATTGAATCCTAAACTGGTTTTGTTGGGTCTGTACCCAGAAAAGCATAATTTCAATAAAAGTGAAAGAACATTCATAGACCTCAGTTTGCTTAATGCCAAAAAATGTATTGCACTATTATGGAAAAAGACTCATAGACCAGATGTGACTCAGTGGTTAAGACAGATGTTAACAAACCTTCCATTAGAAAGAATAACATATATACTGAAATCAAAGGAAATTGTGTTTGAGAATATATGGAGACCTTTTATTGATTATGTAAAAAATTTAAACATAACTCTTGAAGAAGAAGGTGAATGATGTGTGTGGACCTTGTAAATTCCAAACTGGTGAACATAATATGTATACTTATGTATTGGATTGTCTAGACTAAACAGAGGAGCATTGTTGAAGACTTGATTTTGTTGGTGGTTGTTGGTGTTTTTAGTGCATTTTTTTTTTTTGTAGTACTTTAGTGTTAGTGTTTGATTGTTTGTATCATGTTTGTTAAAAAAAAAAAAAAGGTTCAATAAAGATATTGTGGAAAAAAAGAAGTGTTTTTATCTCAGGGTTGATCCAGGGCTTGTTGTTTGAGCAACACCGTATGGTCTTGGTGGGAACGGTGTTGTCTACACAGAAGCTGATGTAGTCCGTCATGGTGTGAGTGAGGCCATCGATGTCCTCACCATGTGGATCGCAGAGCTGCTCCCAGGCGGTGGTTTCAAAACAGCCCTTTAGAGTGTCCATTGCCTCCTCAGACCATAACTTCATTGTGCGCACGGCCGGAGGTTGTCTGTGCACTAGGGGTTTGTACACCGGCAGGAGGTGAACCAAGCTGTGATCCGATCTCCCGAGTGGGGGGGAGTTGTGATGAGGTGTACGCCTCCTTAGTGTTTGCGTAGAATAAATCCAGTGTTTTATTGTCTCTGGTGTGGCATGTGACATACTGGGTAAACGTGGGTAGAATGGGAGACAGTGAAACATGGTTGAAATCGCCTGAGATGAGGAGAAGAGCATCTGGGTGTTCTGTCTGCAGCCTGCCAATTACTGAGTGGATGACGTCACGCGCTGTCCCAGCGTTCGCCGTCGGATTTGCATAAATAACAATGCAGATCACGTGTGAGTATTCCCTCGGGAGATATGTAGGTCGCATGCTAACAGCTAGCAACTCGATGTCTTTGCTGCAGTGTTGTTGTTTAACAGTGATATGTCCCGGTCTGCACCAGTTGTTGTTAACATACATTATCACTCCACTGCCCCTTGCTTTGCCACTGTCTGATGTTCGGTCTGCCCGTATCACGTGGAAACCCTCCAGTTCAATGTTAGCATCTGCTGCTAGTCCTGTTAGCCAAGTCTCTGTGAATAGGAACAGGCTACACTCCCGGTATATGCTATCGTAGCGGGAGATAGCCGCTAGCTCATCTACCTTTCCCAGTATCGATCGTACATTCCCCATAACAACGGATGGGAGGGTGGGTCTGTACCTTATATTTCTTGCCTGCCGCCTTACTCCAGCATGGCACCCATGTCGTTTTCGCCTCAGTTCTCCCGGTATGTCGAGTTTTTCCATTAGCACCGGGTGGCGGTTCAGTGCTAGCAGCTCTTCCCTGCTGTACCGTCTCCTGCTATAAACAGTGGCTCCGTCCACCGGCTCGGGAAACATTTAGGGCGATCTGTGTGTCCATGATATATATGGAGTGTAAGGTGTCGCCGGATCAGAAAGTTGTCACCGGATCAGAAAGAGAGAGGAAGAAACTCAGAATTGAGCCGCTGTTGCAAAAGGCAGCCGACTCGTGTGGCGCCGGAAGACTTACCTAATACAAATATGGCTCATGAAATTCTCTCTCTAAATCCTACACATAAATGCTTAATATCTGTCATATACGACAAACTGATGGAAATCAGACAAGCTCCTCTTGATAAGATCAAAAAGGCCTTGGAACAGGACTTAAACACTTCTTTTTCAGACAGTGAATGGGACTATTTTCAAGCAAATTAACTCATCATCTCTTTGTATCCATCACTGTCTTTTACAGTTTAAGGTTGTGCACAGGGCTCATTGGTCTAAAGTTAAACTGTCAAGCATTTACCCAGATGTGGACCCCCAATGTCACAAATGTTTGAGAGATGAGACTTCCCTCACCCACATGTTTTGGACATGTCCAAGTCTGGAAAATTTCTGGAAAAGTGTCTTTCAGACCTTATCAACAATTCTTAACCTCGACCCTAAGCCCAACCCTCTGGTTGCCCTCTTTGGCACCACTGGGGAGGACAATATATGCCTGTCACCAACCCAATGCTGTATTGTGTCTTTTGCCTCTTTGCTAGCTAGGCGAGCTGTTCTGATCAGATGGAGGGATGCTGCCCCGCCCACCCATACTCAGTGGCTTAGGGATGTTATGTCTTGTCGTACTCTTGAGAAAATTCGGTACTCAATCGGTAATTCAGGCAGTAAATTTTCAAATGTATGGGAGCCATTTCTGAACTATTTTCACAGTCTGGTGGAAATGAGATCTTTGTACTCATCTCTTTGTGGCTGTTTATCACTCTTAATTCCTGCTGTGTACATCTGTGCCTCCTGTTTTTTCATTGTTAATTTTGACTTCCAGCTGATATGCGATTTGTTATTTGTTGTCATGCCATGTCATGTCAGGATGATGATCAATCACGTAGTCAGTAATCTGGCTGTTATGGGTTGGGGGCATGGGGATTATAGTGGGTTTTTTCTGTTTTGATTTGTTTTTGAATTTTGTAATAAATGTCAAAATTCAACAAAAATATTTTGAACAAAAAAAAAAAAAATAACTACCCCATTACGGCAACTTGACAAGGAGCTATGAAATGTATACCCACCCCACCTTAAATTTGGACGACTCACCCTCATTTAAACGTGTCTCCTGTAAGAAAATTATGTCTGCTTGGGTATTTTCCAAATATGTTAAAATCTTACATCTTTTAATTGGATTCCCACTACCATTATATTCCAAGTCATATACTTAATATATTTCCCTGTCATATTTTATCAGTTTCCTTTACACACCTGTCCATTTCACTTATCATTCTAAAGCTATGCTGTTTGTAGGGCTGCAACTAAAGATTATTCTAGTTGTCGACTAATCTAATGACTATTTTTTTCCAACTAGTCGACTAGTCGCGTTTATTTTTCTCATGTCCACCATCTCTGCTTCTTGTTGGGGCTGCATATTTTACCTCAGCCGCTGTTTAATACCTCTTAACATTCAGTCTCCTGCGGGCAGGAGGCATTTAAATGCCATTTTGTCTCAGCTGAACACTGTGTAACACAGTGTAACTAATATTCAGAATGAGGGATAATACACACGTGGACAAAATTGTTGGTACCCCTCTGTTAATGAAAGAAAAACCCACAATGGTCACAGAAATAACTTGAATCTGACAAAAGTGGTAATAAATAAAAATTCTATGAAAATTAACCAATGAAAATCAGACAATGCTTTTGAATTGTGGTTCAAAATAATTATTTTAAAAAACAAACTCATGAAACAGGCCTGGACAAAAGTGATGGTACCCTTAACTTAATATTTTGTTGCACAACCTTTTGAGGCAATCACTGCAATCAAACGATTTCTGTAACTGTCAATGAGACTTCTGCACCTTTCAGCAGGTATTATGGCCCACTCCTCATGAGCAAACTGCTCCAGTTCTCTCAGGTTTGAAGGGTGCCTTCTCCAGACGGCATGTTTCAGCTCCTTCCACAGATGTTCAATAGGATTTAGATCAGGGCTCATAGAAGGCCACTATAGAATAGTCCAATGTTGCGCTCTTAGCCATTCTTGGGTGTTTTTAGCTGTGTGTTTTGGGTCATTATCCTGTTGCAAGACCCATGACCTGCGACTGAGACCAAGCTGTCTGACACTGGGCAGCACATTTCTCTCTAGAATACCTTGATAGTCTTGAGATTTCATTGTACCCTGCACAGATTCAAGACACCCTGTGCCAGATGCAGCAAAGCAGCCCCAGAACATAACAGAACCTCCTCCATGTTTCACAGTAGGGACAGTGTTCTTTTCTTGGTATGCTTCATTTTTGCATCTGTGAACATAGAGCTGATGTGCCTTGCCAAAAAGTTTCAGTTTTG
The DNA here is from genome assembly GCA_020510985.1 of Pholidichthys leucotaenia. Classification (NCBI taxonomy): domain Eukaryota; kingdom Metazoa; phylum Chordata; class Actinopteri; order Cichliformes; family Pholidichthyidae; genus Pholidichthys; species Pholidichthys leucotaenia. Next base: position 148,927,600 of record CM035849.1, on the reverse strand, counting down.
TCTCGTCTGTCCATAGGACATTCTCCCTGAAGCTTTGTGGCTTGTCAACATGCAGTTTGGCAAATTCCAGTCTGGCTTTTTTATGATTTGTTTTCAACAGTGGTGTCCTCCTTGGTCGTCTCCCATGAAGTCCACTTTGGCTCGAACAACGACGGATGGTGCAATCTGACACTGATGTACCTTGACCTTGGAGTTCACCATGAATGTGTTTAGAGGTTGTTCTGGGCTCTTTTGTTACCATTCGTATTATCCGTCTCCTCCTGCAGCCACGTCCAGGGAGGTTGGCTACAGTTCCGTGGATCTTAAATTTCTGAATAATATGTGCAACTGTAGTCACAGGAACATCAAACTGCTTGAAAATGGTCTTATAGCCTTTACCTTTAAGATGCTTGTCTATAATTTTCTTTCTAATCTCCTGAGACAACTCTCTTCTTTGCTTCCTCTGGTCCATGTTTAGTGTGGTAAACACCATGTCACCAAACAGCACAGTGACTACTTGTCACCCTTTAAAGTTCATCAAGTTCCTCAGAGTGCAGATCTCGCAGGACCTGACCTGGAGCAAGAATTCCTTGGGGATCAGGAAGCGGGCCCAGCAGAGACTGCACTTCTTGAGGAAACTCAAACAGGCCTCTCTCCCCATCTGCATCCTCAGGACCTTCTACAGAGGTGTGGTGGAGAGTGTTCTGACGTACTGCATTGCTACATGGTACTCCAGCTGCAGTATGTCAGACAAAAAAGCCCTGCAGAGGATAGTTAAGGGAGCTGAGAGGGTAATTGGAGTCTCCCTCCCCTCTGTCCAAGAACTTTTTCAGAACCGTTGTAGGAGCAGGGCACTGAACATTGTCAAGGACCGTTCTCACCCTCTGCACAAACACTTTGAACTTCTGCCATCTGGCAAACGATTCCGGAGCATCAGAGACAGAACCACCAGACTGATTAACAGCTTCCTTCCACAAGCTGTTAGGATGCTGAACAGTTGATCCGGAATCTCTCGTATACACTACTGCACCTATGGACATTATGTACATTATTTGTATATTATAGTTAGTTAGTTTTTTTTTTTCCCCAAGTATGTCTTAGGGATGCGTAATGGATGTGGTGGGGTGGGGTGTGAAGATATGTGTGAGTGTGTCTTAAATCATGTTCTTTAACTTATATGGATGCCGAGAGAAACACAATTTCATCTTGCCTGCACTACTGTTGTATGTACAGCAATATGACAATAAAGGTTGATTTGATTTGATGATTTGAAATACGCCAACTGACTGATTACAAGTTTGTAGACACCTGTAATGTTAATTAGAGGACACATCTTGGTTGAACATGTCCCTATGGTCACATTATTTTCAATCTTTTCTAGGGGTACCATCATTTTTGTCCAGGCCTGTTTCATGAGTTTGTTTTTTAAAATAATTCTGTTGAACCACAATTCAAAAGCATTGTCTGATTTTCATTGGTTAATTTTCATAGAATTTTTATTTATTACCACTTTTGTCAGATTCAAGTTATTTCTGTGACCATTGTGGGTTTTTCTTTCATTAACAGAGGGGTACCAACAATTCTGTCCACTGCTGTAGTTGTCATGTAATGCTCGGGTAACAATTCACATGGTAATATAGCATAAGAAATACTGGTAATTTCAAGCCATTCAATAAATTAGGGTATCGCGGAGCGGAGAGTTATTAACCAACAGCCATCTTGGATGGTGTCCCCATGTGACTCCTCTCTCTTGAAGTCTTAATGCATGGAGTAATGACGAAAGACACACAACCTTAAACCCACCCTGCTTCAACGCAGTTATGAAAATTATGATCTGATTCGACTCAGTCTTTCCCGTGGCCCAGCTGTGTGTTGACCAGTGTGTGGTAGACTCCCTTCTTTGCCAGCAGCTGTTGATGTGTCCCCTGTTCAACCACCACCCCTCCCTGGAACACGGCAATGCGGTTTGCGTTCTGGATGGTGGATAAACGGTGGGCCACAACAATGCACGTCCTGCCCTTGCTGGCATCGTCCAGGGCCTTCTGCACCATCTGTGGAGACAAAAAGGTGATGATTTTATGGGAGTGATGCTTTGTTTATTTCAGGTAACAGGTCAGCGGGTGATGCTCCACATTCATTTATTAACTTCTTTGCAGTGAGTACACTTAAGTAAAGTGTGCATCACTGGATTTGAGCAATATTAGCGAATTAGTTTTTCACTTTAAAATCTCTGTCACACTGAATGAATGTTCTGTTTTTCCCCTCCTCGGGTGGTTGAATAAAGTCAAGCTGAAGCAGCCAAATGAACGAAAATGGAACTACCGACACGTCAAACGGCACCGCCAAACGTCAACACTGTTGGAGTGGTGCTGTTGATGTGTGGAAAAAAATGCAGCCAGATTATCAACATTGCTGTGCCTTTTTTTTTGTTAAAATGGCAGCAGTCTGAAACAGCCTATTTCCACTCAACTAGATGCAGACGCTCTGACTTTGGAGCGGCAGCTTCTGCCACCATGTTTGTTTTGCCATTTCTATGGTAACGCATGACTTCCATCAGCAGTGGGACAGTGTCACGTCATCAAGCAGCAGACCCCAAATATCCCGATATTAATTTTTACACCGGTATCAAAATTTATACCAGTATAATCATGAACAATACGGCACACCCCTTGTTCAGTATATCATAAACAGCTTTTTATGTTATAAACCATAGTGTACTGAGGGAAATTCAGATTCTCAGGGAAACTGCTGCTTATTAATCGCTAATCAATCCATAAGGTGAATCAACTAACACTGAATGAATTAGTTGATGACTTGCATATCTAGTTTATACGTCTCTAAGGGGTCATATATGCAGTATTTCCACAATTTCTATTTAATTACCCCACCCTGTACAATTAAATGAGAAAAACTTGTCACGCCGCGCCGCTCATCAACGGCGCCACCTGCTCACACACCTGTCAGTCATCAGCGGCGAGGAATATAGGCTGCCTCGCCCTGAGCTTCGGTCTGAAGCCGTAGACTTCATTTCCCTTTCATGGGCTTCTACCACATTCTCTTCAGCATCCTCGTCACCGGTAAGAAGATCACTTACCTCATCTCTCCAGTTTGCTCCCCTGTGCACAGGTGGATTCCTCGGCGGCGGACAACCCCGTCCCTCGTCTCTCCTCGCTGCTGCACCGAGCCCTGCAGGTGGCTGTCTCCCGGGCTTCCATCCTTGAAGCGCCAGTCATCTGTCCAAACAAGTAAGCTTCTCTCCCTCGCCTATTCTCCTCCTGTGTTGGTGTGCGCTCATCACCCTGTGTCTGATTTCTCCCATAGGGTTGCCGGCTGAACGGTCTCCTGCCTCTGGGTCCGAAGCAGACACCACCACCAACACATTAACATTCCGCAGACACGCACCCAAACATCCCTGCTGTTAATAAACAGTTTGAACTACTCTGAGCCTGTGTGTGTGCGTCTCCTGAGCCGAACGTTATGTCAGTACGGCTTCAGCAGAGCGGCTCGGCAGACGGCGGGCTCGCACACTGGTTTACCATCCTCGAGGCTCGGGTGGATCAGATTGTTTATCAGCAACAGGTGGTTTTCAATCAATTATTAGAATTAACTAACCGATTGAACCGCTTGGACCCCCAACAGCCGTTCCTCCCGACTCGCCAGGGTGGCGCGGCTCCTGCTGTTCCAGCGGCCGTCCAGCCGGCTCCAGTGGCACCGGTTCGGCTCACACCGATTCCGACCCCCGCCCGCTTTAGCGGTAAGCTCGGCGGAGCGCGGGGGTTCATTATGCAGTGTGAGTCCGTGTTCCACCGTGTGCCCGGAGATTTTCCCTCAGATCACAGTCGAATTGGTTACATAGGGAATCTTCTGGAGGGGCGTGCGTTAACTTGGACCTACGCCGTAATGGCGAGGCCCAGTTATGCCACCCTCACCTATGACCAATTCGTGAGGCGCTTTCTGGAGGTCTTTGACCATTCTCAAACCGAGACGGTCCAGGTCGATCGGCTTCTCGCTCTCCAGCAGGGAAGCCGGTCGGCAGCGGACCACTCGGTCGACTTCCGGGTAGCGGCGGAGGAACTGGGCTGGGAGGAACGCTCCCTCTGTGGCCTGTTCCTCCGCAGCCTCAATAGTGATCTGAGGGATGAACTGGCTGGTCGGGATATCCCTGGGACGCTAGCGGAGCTGACGTCCTTAGCGGTAAGTTTGGATAACAGGCTGCGCGAGCGCTCCTCGGGGCGGAGGCCTTCTTCTTCTCGCCCTCGTGGAGCCTCGCCGTACCTGTTCCAAGCTCGCCCCCTGGCGGCGCCGCCAGCATCGCGCCCCGAGGAGTCGGAGCCGATGGTGACGGGCTGGACTAAACTTTCCCCTGTGGAGAAACAACGCCGTCGTGAGTTGGGCCTCTGCATGTATTGCGGAGGCGACCAACACACCGTGGAGCATTGTCCACGGAAGGCCAGTCGGTGGGGTCCGCGAGTCACTGTTGGAAGTCTCGCGGACATCAATCGGTTAGGATCACTTACTCAATTGAAGCTGCCCATCCGTTTCTGCCATAACCCCACTGGGCACCTCACCCACGCACTGGTGGATTCGGGCGCAGAAGGCAGCTTCATTTCACAAAGCCTGGCAACCCGATTGGGCATCCGCTGCCAGGCACTCAACACTCCCATCTCCCTAGTCCATCTCTCCCGTGCCACCCTTGGGAGAGTGACACATCAAACTGTCCCCCTACCGGTCATCATCTCGGGAAACCACCGGGAGGAGATGACCTTTTATGTCCTTCCCAACTCTGTGTCGCCCGTCATCCTGGGGTATCCCTGGCTCCGCCTTCACAATCCGGTCCTGGATTGGAGATCAGCTGGGGTATCGGCTTGGAGTACATTTTGCCTGGGCACCTGCCTCCAGTCCGCTGCCTGCTCGCCGTCCGCTCCTCCTCCAGCAACGGACGCTGCACCCCCGGACCTGTCCCTGGTGCCTCCGGAGTTTCACGACCTGGGTATGGTGTTCAGTAAAGCGAAAGCTATGTCTCTTCCCCCTCATGGGCCCTACGACTGTGCCATCAACCTCCGCCAGGGGGCGCCGTTACCTTCTGGTCGGCTCTACAGCCTGTCTGCGCCGGAGAAGGAGACGATGAACACATATCTGAAGGAGTCATTAAACGCCGGGATAATCCGCCCATCATCGTCACCCGTGGGGGCGGGGTTCTTCTTCGTGGGAAAAAAGGATGGGTCCCTCCGCCCTTGTATCGACTACCGGGCCCTCAATAATATCACGGAGAAGGACCGTTACACCCTGCCTCTCATGGACACTGCTTTCCACTCCCTCCAGGGGGCGACCTGGTTCACCAAGCTGGACCTACGCAGCGCTTACCACCTCGTCCGGATCCGGGAGGGAGATGAGTGGAAAACGGCCTTCCGTACCCCGAACGGCCACTTTGAATACCTGGTGATGCCGTTCGGGTTGACCAACGCTCCTGCAGTCTTCCAGCGCCTCATTAATGACGTCCTCCGGGATTTCATTGGCCTTTTCGTGTTCGTCTACCTGGACGATATCCTCATCTTCTCCAAGTCCAGGGATGAGCACCAGGTCCACGTGAGGCGGGTCCTCCAAAGGCTGCTGGAGAATCGTCTGTACGTAAAGGCAGAAAAGTGTGAATTTTACGGCAGGAGTACGTCCTTCCTGGGGTTCATCATCGCCCACGATAAGGTGCTCCCTGACCCAGAGAAGGTAAAGGCGGTGGTGGAATGGCCTACACCTGCATCCCGGAAGCAGGTGCAGCAATTTGTTGGCTTCGCCAATTTCTACCGCCGCTTTGTCCCCAACTTCAGTACCATCGTTGGACCACTGACCCGCCTCACGTCCCCGAAGGTCCCGTTCCGGTGGACCAAAGAGGTCGCTGCCGCCTTTGAGGCGCTGAAGGCGGAATTCTCCTCCTCCCGGGTCCTTCGCCAGGTCGACCCCGCGCTGCAGTGCATCGTCGAGGTAGACGCTTCGGACACGGGAGTGGGGGCAGTGCTGTCCCAGCGGTCACCGGACGATGGCGCCAAACGACCGTGCGCCTTCTTCTCCCGGCGCTTGTCCCCGGCGGAGAGGAACTACGATGTGGGGGACAGAGAGCTCTTGGCCATCAAGCTCGCCCTGCAGGAGTGGCGCCACTGGCTAGAGGGGGCGAACCTGCCGTTTGTGGTCCTTACGGACCACAAGAACTTGGAGTATTTACGGTCTGCCAAGCGCCTGAATGCCCGCCAGGCGCGCTGGTCTCTGTTCTTCGCCAGGTTCCAATTTTCTATCACCTTCAGGCCTGGCTCTAAGAACGGCCTGCCTGACGCCCTCTCTAGGCAGTTCACTCCCGTGGAATCGGAGGAGATGCCTCACTCCATCCTGCCCAGGTCGTGCGTCGTGGGAGCCATCTCGTGGGATATCGAGGCAAAGATCCGGAAGGCACAGGAGGTGGAACCTGATCCTGGCGGCGGACCGGAGGGAAGACTGTTCGTCCCATCTGCGGTCCGAGGAGAGGTCATCCACTGGCTCCACACCTCCCGGCTCACCTGTCATCCCGGCACCTCCCGGATGATCAGCCTCCTCCAGCGGTCTTTTTGGTGGCCGGGCCTGCGGAGGGATGCAGCCCGCTACGCCCGGGCTTGCCCAGTCTGTGCCACCAGCAAGTCAGGAAATGCCCCTCCAGCGGGTCTGCTCCAGCCTCTGCCCGTCCCCGGCAGGCCCTGGTCGCATATCGCACTGGATTTCGTCACCGGACTCCCCGTTTCCAGCTCCTTTAACACCATCCTGACCATCGTGGACCGTTTCTCCAAGGCGGCACACTTCGTCCCCCTGCGAGGTCTCCCTACCGCCCTGGAGACGGCGGGCCTCCTCATCCAACACGTGGTCAGGCTGCACGGGATTCCGGTGGACGTGGTCTCGGACCGGGGTCCCCAATTTTCATCCGAGGTTTGGAGGTCCTTTTGCAACGCCATCGGAGCCAAGGTGAGCCTCTCCTCCGGCCATCACCCCCAGTCTAACGGGCAGTGTGAGAGGACCAATCAGGAGCTGGAGGCTGCGCTCCGCTGTGTTGCAAGATCCAAGCCGACGTCATGGAGCAACCATCTCGCCTGGGTGGAGTACGCCCACAATACCGCCCGCTCTTCTGCAACGGGGATGTCCCCCTTCAAGGCGTCCCTGGGTTACGACCCCCCCGCTGCTTCCAGCGCAGGAGAGCGAGGTAACTGTCCCGTCAGTTAGGGCGCACGTGAGGCAGTTCCGCTCCACCTGGGCCACCGCGCGTCATGCGCTTTTACGCACAGCGGAGCGCAACAGGACCGTGGCGGACCGGCGTAGAAGACCTGCCCCGGCGTACAGAGTTGGGCAACTTGTCTACGTTTCCACCCAGGACGTCACCCTAAAAGGCGAGAGGAGAAAGCTGGCACAGCGCTTCATGGGTCCCTTTCCCATCACCCGGATCATCAACCCGGTGGCTGTGCGCGTGGCTATTCCCCCCTCCCTCCGCATCCATTCCACTTTCCACGTGTCGAAGGTGAAGCTGGCAGTTACCGACCCCCTTTGCCCTCCTCCTGCAGCGCAACCCGCACCCCGGATGGTTGGTGGCCACCCGGCCTGGTCCGTCTCCTCCATCCTGGACTCCCGGCGCCGGGGTCGTGGGTTGCAATACTTGGTGGACTGGGAGGGCTATGGGCCCGAGCATCGACAGTGGGTGCCCCCGTCGTTTGTGTTGGACCCATCGCTCATCGCGGACTTCCACCGAGCGCACCCGGATAAGCCATCGCCAGGAGGCGCTGCTAGAGGGGGGAGTACTGTCACGCCGCGCCGCTCATCAACGGCGCCACCTGCTCACACACCTGTCAGTCATCAGCGGCGAGGAATATAGGCTGCCTCGCCCTGAGCTTCGGTCTGAAGCCGTAGACTTCATTTCCCTTTCATGGGCTTCTACCACATTCTCTTCAGCATCCTCGTCACCGGTAAGAAGATCACTTACCTCATCTCTCCAGTTTGCTCCCCTGTGCACAGGTGGATTCCTCGGCGGCGGACAACCCCGTCCCTCGTCTCTCCTCGCTGCTGCACCGAGCCCTGCAGGTGGCTGTCTCCCGGGCTTCCATCCTTGAAGCGCCAGTCATCTGTCCAAACAAGTAAGCTTCTCTCCCTCGCCTATTCTCCTCCTGTGTTGGTGTGCGCTCATCACCCTGTGTCTGATTTCTCCCATAGGGTTGCCGGCTGAACGGTCTCCTGCCTCTGGGTCCGAAGCAGACACCACCACCAACACATTAACATTCCGCAGACACGCACCCAAACATCCCTGCTGTTAATAAACAGTTTGAACTACTCTGAGCCTGTGTGTGTGCGTCTCCTGAGCCGAACGTTATGTCAAAACTCATTTGAAGTACAAATTGTAACTTAAAAGTTGAGTTAAAATGTTTCCTACACTAGGTTCGATCAGTCAAGCGATTAAGCATTTCAATTAACTTTATCTGAAGACACCAGTAAATGAAAAACTGATCTTGTTCTTCTATTAAGACAAAGTAAGGAGATGTTTCATACCTTTTGACATGTTTTGACTGTCAGAAAAGTATGAAACATCTCCTTGCTTTGTCTTAATAGAAGAACAAGATCAGTTTTATCACTAAGAAGACAAAATGAACCCGTTTGAGAACCCAGTAAATGATCTTGGTTTTCTGCTGTGATGGAGCGCTGCAGACTCAGAGGTTGGAAACTAGCTGATGAAATGACTTGTCAAACAGAAAAGGAACTTGGCATAATTCTGGAATGGATTCATTAGGTCACTACAACTTTGGTGTGGCCAAAAGACAGTTTAACACAAGCTGGCTGTCCTGCAAAAGTTAAAGACATTTAGGAGGATACATCAAAAAGCTCACCTTCTCACTCTCAGTATCAAGAGCAGAGGTGGCCTCATCCAGCAGCAGCAATTTGGGATTACGGAGGATGGCTCGGGCGATGGCTATTCGCTGCTTCTGACCTCCCGACAGCTGGGTCCCCTTATCACCTGCCTCTGTGTTATACTTCTGCTCATGCAAACAGACAGAAGTGGGTGCATAATGTTTTAATGGAGTCACAAAATTACTGTGAATTTCTGCCAATTACAAACTCAGAAATTAAAGCTCCACTTAGTAATATGTTAGCAGTGAGCTGCAGTTGGATTATATCCTTTCCATTGTCATCAATGAAAATATGTCAAGTTTCTGGGAAAAAAAAGTTGCAAATTCAAATGAAAAAGAGTGAACATTTATTCAAAAAAGTTTCAGATCCACAAGGAAAATGTTGGAATAAAAAAAATCAAATTTATCAGTAAAAAGTAAATTTTAAAGTAGTCATATTTAAGAGGAAAACATCACAAATTGGTGAGAATAAAGTAGTACATTTTTACTAGATACTGTTGTGGTGACCCAGCACACTGCAGATTGACTCTAATTCAAGCTCAGCAGGGCTGGAGGAAATGGAGGACAATTTGCATACGGACAGAGAGCCCCTGGGGCCAATCAGAACAATGGACTGTTGTATGAACCATGAACGGCGACAGGAACGAACCGAAGGAAGCAGCCTGAACGGGGAAATCATCGATGCCGTCTGCGTTGATTTCCACCAAGCTCCCCGACCCTGACTCACCTCGCGACAGTGGATCTCCCACGCACAGAAGCCCTGCACGCACACCGCAGGATTACGAGGACAGCTCAACTGCCAGCTATGTGGCCACTGCGCCACGCACAGGGACAAACCGGCTCCACAGACTGATACATCGTCCTCCGCCGCTGCACATGCCCAAGAAACACGGCCGATCGCCATCCTCGGAACCTTCAGGGCTGCTCACGCACCTGAAGCAGACGTGCAGCCCGTACACAGGACTTTGTATGGGTTTCTCAGCCACGGCGCACAACAGGAGCCTAGCCGATTGCTGTCCCCGAGGGCTTTAGGGCTGCATCTGCCCCTAAAGCCACACCGCCAAGTCCCTCACACAGCTGCAGTTGTTTCACAGCCGTTACGCATCCTCGGGGAATTTGTCCGTCACCTTCCCCACACCCTCGCTGGACTGAGCCGCGAGAGTCAGAGGCTTAATTTTTTTTTCCACAGCCACTGCAGATCACTGCCCCGGTTTACCGGAAAAAGTCCCTCACCATCGCAGATCCACACGCAATTTTTGCGCGGCCCAGACACCTTTGACGTCCTGGGCTGGCACTCACTTACTCCCACTCCCCTCCCCCTCCTCCTCCACAGCGCTCTTCCCGCACCTCACTCCCTAAAGCCGGCCGATTGCTGTCTTGTTCCATTACGCACGATGCGCACCGGCCCCGTGCACCCATGATCCACGGCCGTTCAACGGCTGGAACTCGGAGCGGCGCACACTGTCCTTTTCACCCCTCCCCCGTCACCCCCATGGATTGATGACATGCCCTCCGACACTCCTCTACAGCAGGACAGTTCTACCGGCGCTGGAGCCCAAACGGGGGGGGGGGGGTCCACAGCCCCTTCTGAGCGTTCTGGGGGGAGCCCTGCGGTGACCCAGCACACTGCAGATTGACTCTAATTCATGCTCAGCAGGGCTGGGGGAAACGGAGGACAATTTGCATATGGACAGAGAGCCCCTGGGGGCAATCAGAACAATGGACTGTTGCATATACATCCCCTGGATGAGGGAGCGGACATCCGGGTGCCAGTTGGTCACGCGAATGATATGTATTGACTGGTATGTATATCAATATGCTCATGTGCCATGCATTCTCTCTGTCTGTATAACATCTATAAGAGAGCTTACGATACATGCCTCAGCAGCAGAGTGGCGCACAGAGTTACAATATGTGTCTCATGATGTTGGAGGAAATAAAACTCTGTAACCTTCCAGCTCGTTCCATCTCACCTGATCTTATTCCTCCACACTGTACTTATTGTTACCCAATTTTCTGTGATTAGTCTTATTTGCGTAATTAATTTCATGAGATAACATAACTACTACTCAAGTACAATTTCTATCTCCTCTACCCCGATTTCTGACTACTCTAATGATGAGTCATCATTTAATGAAGTTCATAAAGTTTATATTTTGGCATGAATTAGACATTGCACAGAACCTTTTGTAAATTCAGGTTTTAGTCAGCTTGTGGTAATTGGGGAATTACAACCTCACTCACTCCATCTCAGACTAAAAACTGCAGTACTCAAAATGGACTGAATTGTCATAGCAATTACAAGGTATCAAGATCCACACAGTATTTTAAGAATCAATCCAGATTAATACATTTTTAAAAGATGACACCATGAGATAAAAGTGCATTTACTGAAATACAGCACCTTTTGGAGAACTGGATTTTGTTGCTGTGGTGTAGTCTGACAGTCACTGAGATAAAATGACACAGAGTCTGAGACCGCTTTAGATCTGTAAAGATAACTGATCAGAAAAACTGTTGCATAAACTTTTATTGGCTTGAAAATTGAGGGGATTTTTATGCTCAATGTCCTCACTGCTTCATTACACAAGGTGACTTCTGACTCAACTTGATGGAACATTAAGAGCATTTTAATCTACTAAATTCTGTTAACAGTATAGGACAGAATCTACAGCAGCAGAATGTTTTCTAGATTCAATTACCTTCAAAAACTAATTCTGCACACAAAAACAAGCCCTCAATACTTTTGAGATTATCTTTAGCATCAAAGTTTAACATCAAAGATTAAAGTCATCATTGACCTTTGACAGCCCTGCTGAAGAAAAACAGTATTTTTGCTCAAACACCATAAACCATATGTAAGATATAATATTCCTGGTTTGGGATTCAGGGCTTATCTTATAAGAAGTAGAATCTGACACTTTCATTACAGCCTTAGCATTGATAGCTCACAGAACAGTTTTTGTCACAGAACTCCTGGCAGTTACAAAACACTGAGTAGCAAAGATGAGTGGTAGCATTAGGGTGTATGCAGTAAAACACAACAATTTTCAGTCACAGCAGTAAACAGAGTACCTGTTTGCATTGCAGAGAGGTGATCTTAGCATTTCATCTTGTATTAATTGACAAAAAAAGATAATTAGAAGCTCAGAACCAGTCCTTCACTTACCATGTGCTCCTTGTCATTTACCCACACTTCACTACAGTCAAGTAGGCTCTGTAACTATAACAAATTTTGATGGACGATACATTTCCCCCAAAATGATTGTGATAAACGATATGATCGTTGACATCATTAAGACCATTTTATGCCCTGGACATCCATCCATCCATCCATCTTCTAATGCTTTTCCGGAGGTGCGGGTCACAGAGGCAGCAGTTCAAGCAGAGAAGCCCAGACTTCCCTCTCCCCAGCCACCTGCTCCAGCTCTTCAGAGAGGATACCAAGGTGTTCCCAGACCAGCTGGGAGACATAGTCTCTCCAGCAAGTCCTGGGTCTGCCCTGGGGTCTCCTCCCAGTGGGAAGTGCCCGAAACACCTCAAGGGGGAGGCGTCCAGGAGGCATCCTAATTAGATGCCCATACCACCTCAATTGGTTCCTGTCAATGTGGAGGAGCAGCGGTTCTACTCTGAGCCTCTCCCGGATGACTGAGCTCCTCACCCTATCTCTGAGGGTGAGTCCAACAATCCTACGGAGAAAGCTCATTTCAGCTGCTTGTATCCGCAATCTTGTTCTTTCGGTCATTACCCAAAGCTCGTGACCATAGGTGAGAGTAGGAACGTAGATTGACTGGTAAATCGACAGCTTTGCCTTAGAACTCAGCTCCCTCTTCACCACAACAGACTGGTACAATGTCCGCATCACTGCAGATGCTGCTCCGATCCGTCTGTCAATCTCTCGCTCCATTCTCTCCTCACTCGTGAATAAGACCCCAAGATACTTAAAGTCCTCCACTTGGGGCAGGAGCCTGTCTCCAACCCGGAGAGGACAATCCACCCTTTTCCGGCTGAGGACCATGGACTCGGACTTGGAGGTGCTGATTCTCATCATAGCTGCTTCACACTCTGTGGCAAACCATCCCAGCAAGAATTGTAGGTCATTGCTGGATGAAGCCAACAGGACAACATCATCTGCAAACAACAGCGATGAGATCCTGTGGTCACCAAGCATGACACCCTCCGTTCCCTGGCTGTGCCTAGAAATCCTGTCCATAAAAATTATGAACAGGAACGGTGACAAAGGGCAGCCCTGGTGGAGTCCAACTCTCACTGGGAATGAGTCTGATGGAGTGTTGGCAATACAAACCAAACTCTCACAACGGTCGTACAGAGACCGAATAGCTCGTAACAACAAGCCCGATACCCCATACTCCCGAAGCACCCCCCACAAAAAACCACGAGGGACGTGGTCAAATGCCTTCTTCAAGTCCACAAAAAACATGTAAACTGCTTGGGCAAACTCCCACGAACCCTCGAGAATTCTCGAGAGGGTAAAGAGCTGGTCCGATGTACCATGGCCAGGACGAAAACCACACTGCTGCTCCTGAATCCGAGGTTCAACCAAGGAGGCTGAGGAGTGTGATCCCTCTAAAGTTGGAGCAAACCCTCTGGTCCCCTTTCTTGAAGAGAGGAACCATCACCCCGGTTTGCCATGCCAAAGGCACTGCCCCCGACCTCCATGCAATGTTGCAGAGGCGTGTCAACCATGACAGCCCTACAACATCCAGGGCCTTAAGGTACTCAGGGCGAATCTAGTCCACCCCCGGGGCCCGTCCCCCAAAGAGATTTTTAACCACCTTGGCAACCTCAGCCCCTGCGATAGGCGAGTCGTCCCCCTCATCCACAAGCTCTGCTTCCTCTGTGAAAGACGCATCAGTGGGATTGAGGAGATCCTCAAAGTATTACTTCCACCACCTGACGATATCCCCAGTCGAAGACAGCAGCGCCCCATCCGCACCATACACAGTGTGGACAGGGAGCTGCTTCCCCCTCCTGAGCCGCTGGACAGTTTGCCAGAATCTCTTCGAGGCCGACCGCAAGTCTTGTTCTATGGCCTCACCGAACTCCTCCCATACCCGAGTTTTTGCTTCAGCAACCACCCGAGCTGCACTCCGCTTGGCCTGCCGGTACACCTCAGCTGCTTCGGGGGTCCCTTAAGCCAACCAAGCTTGATAGGACTCCTTCTTCAGCTTAATGGCCCCCCTCACCACTTGTGTCCACCACTTGGTTCGGGGGTTGCCACCACGAGATGCCCCGACGACCTTGCGGCCGCAGCTCTGGGCCACCGCTTCAACAATAGAGGTGGAGAACATGGCCCATTCAGACTCCATGTCTCCAGACTCCCTCGGAATGTGGCTGAAGTTCTTCCAGAGGTGGGAGTTGAAGACCTCCCGGACAGGGGCCTCAGCCATACCTTCCCAGCACACCCTCACTATACGTTTGGGTCTACCAGGTCTGAATGGCTTCCTCCCCTGCCATCAGATCCAACTCACCACCAGGTGGTGATCAGTTGACAGCTCTGCACCTCTCTTTACCCGAGTGTCCAAGACATACGGGTGCAGGTCTGATGACACAATAACAAAATCGATGATCAACCTGCAACCTAGGGTGTCCTGGTGCCAGGTGCACATACGGACACCCTTATGCTTGAACATGGTGCTCGTTATGGACAAACTGTGGTTAGCACAGAAGTCCAATAACTGAACGCCACTCAGGTTCAGATCGGGAAGGCCGTTACTCCCAATCACCCCCTTCCAGGTTTCACTGTCGCTGCCCACGTGCGCATTGAAGTCCCCCAGTAGGACAGTGGAGTCTCCAAGAGGAGCACTCTCCAGCACCCCAATCACAGACTCCAAAAAGGGTGGGTACTCTGAAACATCATTTGGTGCATAGGCACAAATGATGGTCAGGACCCGTTTCCCAACCCGGAGGTGCAGGGAAGCAACTCTTTCCTCCACCGGGGAAAACTCCAATATAGAGGCAGCAAGGTGGGGGGATATAAGAATACCCACCCCTGCTCGTCGCCTCTTGCCCGCGGCAACTCCAGAGAAGGCCAAGCTCCAGCCCCTCTCCAGGAGACTGGTTCCAGAACCAGAACTGTGTGTTGAGGTGAGGCCGACTATATCTAGCCGGTATCTCTCAGCCTCATGCACCAGCTCAGGCTCCTTCCCCACCAGAGAGGTGACATTCCACGTACCAAAAGCCAGTTTAGAAAGCTTGGGATCAGTCCACCAAGGTCTCCGCCTTTGACCCCCACCTGATCCACATAGCACCGGACCCCCATGATCCCTCCTGCAGGTGATGAGCCCATTGGAGGGCGGACCCATGTAACTCCTTCAGGCTGAGCCTAGCCGGGTCCCATGGGCGGAAACCCAACCACCAGACGCTAGCCATCGAGCCCCTCCTCCAGGCCTGGCTCCAGGGTGGGGCCCCGGTAGCCCCATACCGGGTGGGGTACACTGAATCCTTGTTCTAGTATTTATCATGAGAGTCTGTTGGATCGTTCTTAGTCTGGCCCTTCACCCAGGATCAGTTTGTCTTTGCTGACTCTATCAGAGACAAAATGCCCCGGACAACATAGCTCCTGGGATCACTGGGGTACGCAACCCCCCCCACCACGATAAGGTGACGCTCCATGAGGGGATGTCCTGGACATAGTGACATATTGATAACAGTGTACAACTTTTCAAAGAGCTTTGAACTTTTATTAATGAACAATATTAAAACACTAAAATAGATATATGGAAAAATATTTATAACCTAAATAAACAAAAAATAAAATTGTTTATACGTTGCCACGGAACACTGAGACGCATGACTTTGTCATTGCTAATGTCATGGCTCCCTCAGGGCCATCATCAACTACAGCTGCACGCACACCTGCTGCCAATCTCCAGCGGGCTTTATAACCGGGCCTGCCTGAGACTTGGCACGGGGCCATCTGTCATTCTCCATTGACATGCCTCGCGTCAACAGCCAAGTCCCTGGCTTCATCATCAGAGTTCCTGATCTCCTTGTCGCTTCATGTAAGCCTAATTATAAACTCACCTTTGTCAGTCGTCTTCCCCTGTGCACAGGTGGATCTCCCCGGCGGCGGAACCCTCTCCTCCCGGTGGCGGTCAAGCCCTCATCGCTACTACAGGACTACTAGCCCAATTCCCTGCACGGAGTCAGACACTGTCTCCCTGGCTGCAGCCCTCAAGGCCAACCTGAGCATCTCCACGACCATCTGCAAAGTAAGCAGCCATTACTATCACGCTCTTTGCTCCGTGGACAGAATTAACACCTCTGCTCTGTCATTATAGGGTTGCCAGGCTGAACGGCGTTCTGCTCTCCCCCGGGCACGATTCCTGCACTGCACTTCTCCTTCACATGCACAACATACACACTGTACATACACGCACACACACACTCATTGTTAGCAATAAAAAGGATAAATTGTATTCACTCAAGTCTGTGCTTTGTTCCCTGGGTCTATAATTATGTCAGTACGGCTCCGTCCGAGCGACCCAGTGAACAGCGTGCTAGCACGCCAAATTAACAACCTAGAGGCTCGGGTGGAGCAATTAGCTTACCAACAACAAGTAATCCTTAACCAGCTAACATACATTAACAGCCGGTTGGATCGTCTGGATGGACAGCGGACGTTTCCTCCAGCCTCCGGGAGTCCGTCGGCTCCCGCTAGCTCTCCTCCTAGCCAGTCTAGTCAGGTCCCTTCGGCCCG
This sequence comes from Pholidichthys leucotaenia, assembly GCA_020510985.1. Lineage (NCBI taxonomy): Eukaryota > Metazoa > Chordata > Actinopteri > Cichliformes > Pholidichthyidae > Pholidichthys > Pholidichthys leucotaenia. Next base: position 148,910,998 of record CM035849.1, on the reverse strand, counting down.
GCTCACACCGGTCCCCACACCCGCTCGCTTCTGCAGCAAGCTCGGGGAGGCCCGTGGGTTCATCCTTCAGTGTGAGACGGTCTTCCAGCGGGTTCCGGGGAATTTTCCCACAGACCATAGTCGGATAGGCTACGTGGCGAACCTGTTAGAGGGTAGAGCGCTAGCCTGGGCATATACCGTTATGGCTAAACATAACTATGCTAGCTTAACTTACCGGCAATTCATTGCAATTCATTGCCGATTTTCACGAGGTATTTGACCATTCTGACCGTGATAGCGTGCCCCTCCTCCTCCTGATTTGTCCAAGGTGCCATCTGAATACCACGACCTGGGGGCAGTATTTAGTAAGTCGCAGGAGCTGTCCCCCCCCCCCACCCCACCGCCCTTATGACTGTGCCATCAATCTCCGGACTGGTGCCCTGCTGCCGTCGAGCCGTCTCTACAGCCTGTCTGCTCCGGAGTGGGAGGCGATGGATACCTATATCAAGGAGTTGCTCAGCTCGGGCATTATTCGACCGTCTTCTTCGGCGGTGGGGGCAGGATTCTACTTCGTGGGCAAGAAGGATGGCTCCCTGCGGCCATGTATTGACTTCAGGGGGCTCAACGATATCACGGTAAAGGACAAATACACCCTTCCCCTCATGGACACAGCATTCGACTCCCTCCAGGGGGCCTCTTGGTTCACCAAGTTCAACCTTCGCAATGCTTACCATCTCGTGTGGATCAAGGAGAGAGACGAGTGGAAGACGGGATTCCGGACCCCAAGCGGCCACTTCGAGTACCTCGTGATGCCGTTTGGGTTGACCAACGCTCCGGCCGTCTTCCAGCGCCTTATAAATGACGTTCTCCGGGATTTCCTTGGCTCCTCCGTCTTCGTCTACCTGGATGACATCCTCATCTTCTCGCAGTCACTGGATGAGCATCAGGTACACGTGAGACGGGTCTTCCAACGGCTCCTGGAAAACAAACTGCTTGTTAAAGCCAAGAAATGTGAGTTCCACGCCAACACAACTTCGTTTCTCGGTTTCATTATATCCCATAACCAGGTTCTTCCCGACCCTGAGAAGGTCAAGGCGGTGGTGGAGTGCCCCCCCCCCCATCAAGGAAGCAACTCCAGCAGTTCCTGGGGTTCGCCAATTTTTATCGCTGCTTTGTGCCAAATTACAGTATGATCGCCCTCCCTTTGACCCGTCTCACGTCCCCCAAGGTGGCTTTCCGGTGGACGGAGGAGGCTGCAACGGCGTTCAACACCCTCAAGGGGGAGTTCTCATCCTCCTGTGTCCTCACGCAGATGGATCCTTCCCTCCAGTGCCTGGTTGAGGTGGACGCTTCTGATTCCGGGGTGGGGGCAGTTCTCTCCCAGCGCTCTCGCGTGGACGGGGTGGTCCGCCCCTGCGCTTTCTTCTCACGCCATCTGTCCCCGGCTGAGAGGAACTACAACATCGGCGACAGGGAGCTCCTGGCGGTAAAGCTCGCCCTGGAGGAATGGCATCACTGGTTGGAGGGGGCCGCCCAACCTTTCATAGTATGGACCGATCATAAAAACTTAGAATACCTGAGGACCGCTAAGCGGCTGAACTCCCGGCAGGCCCGTTGGTCACTAGTTTTTGGGCGTTTTGACTTCACGATCACCTATCGCCCTGGGGTTAAGAACGCCAAACCAGACTCCCTCTCCAGGCAGTTTGCTGCGGATGTGGCTGAGGGCCATGAACACACCATCCTTACAGCTTCTTGTATCATCGGCGCCCTCTCGTGGGGTATCAGGGAGAAGGTCCTGAAGGCGCAGGAGGCTGAGCCCGATCCTGCAGATGGACCCGCAGAGCGGCTGTTTGTCCCCATGTCAACTCGGGGCGAGGTGATTCATTGGGCCCACGCCTCTAAGTTTTCGTGCCATTCAGGGGTGTCCCACACGGTGGAGCCCCTTCAGAGGTCGTTCTGGTGGCCGGGCCTTCGGAAGGATGTCACCGCTTATGTCCGTGCCTGCGCGCAATGCGCCACTGGGAAGACAGCTTCCTCTCCGCCGTCCGGTCTCCTTCACCTGCTGCCGGTTCCCAGCCGTCCTTGGTCCCATATAGCATTGGACTTTGTGACTGGTCTTCCACCCTCCAACCACTTCACCACAGTCCTCACCATTGTGTACCGGTTCTCTAAAGCCGCCCACTTCGTTCCTCTCCGGGGGCTTCCTACGGTACGGGAGACAGCGGATCTGCTGGTGCAGCACGTCATACGCCTCCACGGGATCCCCACCGATGTCGTTTCTGATCGTGGGCCCCAATTCGTGTCCCAGGTTTGGAGGGCGTTGTGCAATGCACTGGGGTCAACAGTGAACCTGTCGTCCGGGTACCATTCGCAGAGCAACGGGCAGTGCGAGCGGGCCAATCAGGAGCTGGAGGCAGTTCTGCGTTGTGTCATCGCCTCCAGTCCATCATCTTGGAGCAGCCACCTCCCCTGGATCGAGTATGCCCATAACTCGACGGTTTCCTCGGCGATCGGCATGTCCCCCTTCAGGGCCTCTTTGGGGTACGACCCCCCGCTTTTTCCCCAAGAGGAGAAGGAAGTGGCGGTGCCTTCTGTCCACACCCACGTGAGGCGCTGCCGCCGGTTCTGGACTTCCACCCGCAGAGCTCTCCTTCGCACTGCCAAATGCAACACCAGGATGGCTAACCGCCGCAGGAGACCGGCCCCCCAGTACCAGGTGGGCCAACAGGTATGGCTGTCTACACAGAACATTAATTTGAAGGCTGAAAAACGGAAGTTGGCCCAGCGTTTCATTGGCCCCTTCCCTATCACACGTATTGTTAACCCTGTGGCTGTACGCCTAGCTCTCCCCCGCCTCTCCGCATCTGTCTGACATTTCATGTCTCCCAGGTGAAGCCCGTCTGCTCCAGCCCTCTCTGTCCCCCTCCCAAGACTCCACCTCCACCAGTATTGATTGACGGCGACCCGGCTTGGAGAGTCAACGTCATCCTGGACGTCCGCCGTTGGGGTCGCGGCCTGCAGTACCTGGTGGACTGGGAGGGGTATGGCCCCGAGTGGAGGTCCTGGGTACGTCTGTCATTCGTGCTTGATAAGCAGCTCATCAGGGACTTCCACCGGACGCACCCGGGTAGGCTGTGTCAGGTGCCAGGAGGCACCTCTCGGTGGGGGGGGGGGGGGGAGTACTGTCATGGCTCCCTCAGGACCGTCATCAACTACAGCTGCACGCACACCTGCTGCCAATCTCCAGCGGCCTTTATAACCGGGTCTGCCTGAGACTCGGCACAAAGCTATCTGTCATTCTCCATTGACACGCCTCGTGTCAACAGCCAAGTCCCTGGCTTCATCATCAGAGTTCCTGATCTCCTTGTCGCTTCATGTAAGCCTAATTATAAACTCACCTTCGTCAGTCGTCTTCCCCTATGCACAGGTGGATCTCCCCGGCGGCGGAACCCTCTCCTCCTGGCGGCGGTTAAGCCCTCATCACCACTACAGGGCTACTAGCCCAATTCCCTGCACGGAGTCAGACACTGTCTCCCTGGCTGCAGCCCTCAAGGCCAACCTGAGCATCTCCACGACCATCTGCAAAGTAAGCAGCCATTACTATCACGCTCTTTGCTCCGTGGACAGAATTAACACCTCTGCTCTGTCATTATAGGGTTGCCAGGCTGAACGGCGTTCTGCTCTCCCCCAGGCACGATTCCTGCACTGCACTTCTCCTTCACACGCACAACATACACACTGTACATACACGCACACACACACTCATTGTTAGCAATAAAAGGGATAAATTGTATTCACTCAAGTCTGTGCTTTGCCCCCTGACTCTATAATTATTGTATGTCAGCTAAGGGTGGATTCACACTTCAACGTTCGGACCAACATTTAGAGAAATGAATCCAAACGTAGGTGAAATTACGTTAGCAAGCAGGATTTTTTTAAATCCAACATTCACCAACTTTTACGAACTTTTGTAAGCATTTGCCAGCATTGTGTTCATTTTTTCTATTAGCGGAAACCGCATGTACAGCGGTTGCCAACTTAGGTCAACTTAAGCAAACAAATATTCAACGTAGGTCAACCAAGGTCAGCATCAGGCAATGCTCATAAAAGGTCAGCGTTGGTGCAGTTTTCAACTTTTCAATATAATCACTGTGGCAGAACCAAATTATGATAAACCCATCATCCATGAATACACAAAGTATAGAACCCATAGTTGAAGGGCAGGATCCTGAGGTGAACCTGTATAGCAAGTTTGGTGACCCTAGAGAGCTTTACACGTTCTATAGTAAGAGCGCACAGGGAGTGCGAACCTTGACCTTTCGATACCAAACCTGTACTCAGAGGTCGTGGTCCCAGAGTGAACCTGTGTATCAGATTTAGTGACCCTTTTTTTGCTGTTGAGATAGTTTATAAGCCAATTTGATGTTGACCTTTGACCTTACAATCTGAAAACCATAGTCACTTCAGGGTCACAAGGTGAACCTGTGTACCAAGTTTGATCACCCTAACTTTACTTTTACAGTAATAAGGCATAGGGAATGTTAACCTTGACCTTTGACCCCAAACCCACAGTCTGAGGTTAGGATCCCAATGTGAACCTGTGTATCAGGTTATGATAGGGCTCTTTGACCCCTTTGGGCTTTGTCCTGTGAGGCATTATAAAAGCAGAAGAAGACGCCAAGCCCTCAGAGTGCATGCACTGTGCACAGCGAAAAACCTTGCTCTTCTGGGTTACGTCGGAGGGCCACAACAAATTCCAGTGGCACGTGAGCTTGAAGATCCACCTGCCTGCTTCAAATCAGCAGGGCGGAGAAACTGACCAGGGCAAGGAAGAAATTACATGAGCGCAAAAACCCATCCCTGCTGCCTTCAACCCACTGATAGACGGGAAAACAGACCGGACTCAAGTTACCACTGAAGTAACAGACGGAGGGAGCCCGGATCATACTGGGTTTGCCTGGATTGCCGGGGTACTGTGATAATGTTTAACATGGAACAGATGAAGCAACTCACAATTTATTTTCCTGTTAAAAACAGTCTACTAGTGCATCTCAGTAAATTAGAATGTGAAAGAGTTTTGTCATATAACTAAAAAGAAATTTTATGATATTGGTAATAGTTAAAAAAAACAATTAAACAATTAAAAAACAACATTGTCTGTAGTAAAAAAAACCCGCAAATGGTACAATAAATCATTGAGGAATATGATGTTCATGTTTTATTAAGTATATCAAAAACAATAATTAACTTTTTATGTTAAAGATAGAATGTACTGTACTGAGGGAAATTCAGATTCTCAGGAAAATTGCCACTTATCAATTAATTGTTAATAGATCAATAAGGTGAATCAACTAATGATTAATTGATAACTTGCATCCCTAGATCACACTTTAAAAAGGAGCAGACTTTCAGTTTCAGTCAGGACAAACTTTATACTGTGAGCGGACCCCAGCTCGCCCCCACTTTTTCTGGCTGTACCCACAATGTAAGCATACATGCTTTGCCCCGTATGGGGTGCGTGCAGAGGGACAGATACAACGTGGTTTAAAAAAAAAAATGGTGATTTACTGTCGCCAGAAAACTTATTGTGGTCACTTTTTCTTACTGTACGACAAATCATTTTAGCAGTTATCGTTACAAGCCTACAGTCAAGTGAATAGTGTGGTATTCAGGGCTTGACATTAACACCCGCCAGTGGCAGGTGGATTTCACCGGTGGCAGGTAAGACAGCTAGTCCCACTAGCCACTCTGGCAGGTTGTAGTTTTCTCAAGCAACATCTAAATAGTAATGGTAAATGGCATTCACTTACATCGGGCATTTTACTCATCTCTGGATGACCAAAGCACTTTACAAATCCTGCTGTTCATCCATTCACGCACACATTCACACACTGATGGTGGCGGAGCTGCAATACACAGGCATTGGCCTGACCCACCAGGAGCAATTGGGGATTCAGTGTCTTGCTCAATGACATGCAGACTGCAGACAGAGCGGGAATCGAACCCCTCACCCTCTAATCAGTAGTTGCCCACACTACACCTGCACCACAGCCGCATTAGGCTTAATAATAATAAGCCTAGTGTGAGACTGCAAAACTACAACTCCCATGAGCACTATCTGCACACACAGTGTATTGTCATTGGTTCACTGTTGCCGTGTGCGTGGTCTGGTTCAACTTCCAGTGCAGTACAGAAGAAACCGGACGGTGTATACCGCAGATTGGTTCATTTTGTGGCCAGAAATGGTGCCGAACTGACAGCAGGCCAGCAGAACACACCTGTCCCCACTCTCAGCGATCAGATCACCAGGGGAATTGCACCTGATCCCCCAATGTCACAGCGTGAGTAGTTAAACTGTGCTCTCCCCCCATATTAGCTCCTACCTCTGTGGTTAAATATGATTATTTTTAGAGCAAGAAGCTCCTGTTTACTGTCCACAGCTGTGCAAATTTAAGTTTTCATATGACAGAGAGAAAAAGTGACTAAACTTTGATATGTTGCTGTAAAGAGCAAATGAAGCTTCTTCTGAGGTGAACTTTCATTTATCTGTGATTATCCATGATATCTGTGATCTGCAACTTTTTCATGAAGTAAAAGCTTCAATTGTGTATTTTTAATGTGCTGGTCCAGGGGTGTCAAACATGTGGCCCGCGGGCCAAAAACAGCCAGCAAGGGGGTCCAAGTTTTTTTCTGAATTTACAGCTTTCTGTCTAGTAAATTTCTGACTTTTTCTACTGATTAGAATTGTTCAGGTAAATCTGAGACATTTTTCTCCTTAAGATGAGACTTTTTTCCTCATCAGTTTTCTTTTTCTTCTTTTTTCTGGTGAAAACGGGTAGTGTCGATTTAGATTAAATCCATCAGCAAGTACTCATGACCTCATGCAGCCTTGAACAGGTGTTCCAATTCATAGGGATAATTTTCAACCTCCGTCAAGGGGTCAGAGTAGGCAAAGGGTAAGGGGTAGGGATCCAAATGAGAATTGGGACAGACCCCAAATCTACCTGTACTTTTACTCTCATATTGCAAATATTTTTCCTAGACTGTTTTACAGTAATTTTTTTTTGATTTTGTATACTTTATTGATCCCCTGAGAGGAAATTGAGGGCATCCACCTGGATGGATGAAGCAGCCACGTTACGGCGCTATCCCTTTACCATTCACACACACATTCACACCTAGGGCCACTTTAGAGTCTCCAATTAACCTAACCTGCATGTTTTTGGCCTGTGGGAGGAATTTGCTGCTGTTAATAAATAATACAACAGTGTTTCTCTTGTTATTTTTATGTATGTATAAGGGTCATTTACATTTAAAATGACTGTAAATTTAGTTCAAGTAAATTTTAACGTGATACTCAAATTTGATCATTCGTTCATCTTCTTCTGCTTAATCCTTTTTGGGTTGCGAGGGAGGGGGGGGGCTGGAGCCTATCCCAGCATCTTTGGGTGAGAGACAGGGTACACCCTGGACAGATCGCCAGTCCATCGCAGGGCCAACACAGAGACAGACAACCATTCACTCTCACAGTCATACCTAAGGACAATTTAGAATCCCCAGTTTGATGCCAATTGACCCAACTTGCATGTTTTTGGCATGTGGGAGGAAACCGGAGAAATCCCGGAGTAAACCCACGCAGACACGGGGAGAACATACAAACGCCACACAGATCACTGTTGGTCGGGGGCTGGGATTGAACCCAGGATCCCCCGGCCAAGGGTGAGTTGCTGTGCTGCTGCAGTGCTAACCACTCCTCCACCGCGCCGCCCATAAAATTTGATCATATTAAACATAATTTTCCAACCACAGGCTGAGTGGTTAGTAACTTTGGAAAGTCACTAGCCACAGTGGCCAGTGAGCAAAAAAGTTAATGTCAAGGTGGTATTAATATCTAAAGTAAATAAAGGCACTCCATGCACTGCTGTAGCGAAATATTTTGTGACTTATGTTTTGCTGCATAACAACTAAAGTTGCCACATGTGTTTGCCACTCAGTGCTGTGCATTTATAGTAACTGCCCTGTAACTGCCAAGAGTTCTGTCCTTGTGCATACCCTCTATAGATCCAAACCCAATTATGGTGCACAACTCTTTCAAAACTCTGACTTTAATAAAGCTCTTAAATGTCTGTTTAGAAGCAATAAACAAAAGAGGTATTACAATGAAAATGTACTATATACAGTACATCCGGAAAGTATTCACAGTGCTTCACTTCTTCCACATTTTGTTGTTACAGCCTTATTCCAAAAGGGATTAAATTATTTTTTTTCCTCAAAATTCTACACACAATACCCCATAATGACAATGTGGAAAAAAGTTTTTTTCTTTTTTTAGATTTTTGCAAATTTGTTAAAAATAAAAAACTAAGAAATCACATGTACATAAGTATTCACAGCCTTTGCTCAATACTTTGTTGATGCACCTTTGGCAGCAATTACAGCCTCAAGTTTTTTGAATATGATGCCACAAGCTTGGCACACCTATCTTTTGGCAGTTTCGCCCATTCCTCTTTGCAGCACCTCTCAAGCTCCATCAGGTTGGATAGGAAGCATCGGTGCACAGCCATTTTCAGATCTGTCCAGCGATGTTCAATTGGATTCAAGTCTGGGCTCTGGCTGGGCCACTCAAGGACATTCACAGCGTCGTCCTGAAGCCACTCCTTTGATATCTTGGCTGTGTGCTTAGGGTCATCCTGCTGAAAGATGGACCGTTGCCCCAGTCTGAGGTCAACAGGGCTCTGGAGCAGGTTTTCATCCAGGATGTGTCTGTACATTGCTGCATTCATCTTCCCCTCTATCCTGACTAGTCTCCCAGTTCCTGCAGCTGAAAAACATCCTCACAGCATGATGCTGCCACCACCATTGGCGTGGTTATGAGCGGTGCCTGGTTTCCTCCAAACATGATGTCTGGCATTCATGCCAAAGAGTTCAATCTTTGTCTCATCAGACCAGAGAATTTTGTTTCTCATGGTCTGAGAGTCCTTCAGGTGCCTTTTGACAACTCCAGGTGGGCTGCCATGTGCCTTTTACTCAGGACTGGCTTCCGTCTGGCCACTCTACCATACAGGCCTGATTGGTGGATTGCTGCAGAGATTGTTGTGTAACCCAACTGAGAAAATGACCCTTTTTCTCAGATTTCATTTGTATTAATGAAAGTGTGTGATTTTATTTTGAAAACCGACTATCTTGGGGAAGAGGAAGTGCGATCCTCGTCATCCAACTTCTGAATTTCCGGTTCATGGTCACGTTGGGTGATCTGGGTCTTTCTATTCGTTAAGAGCAAGATTAGCCCCGCCTTCCGAGCAAAGTGCTGAGGCGCTATGCTGGAAATCGGTCTTTTAACGATACCAGCGCGGGCGAGGGAGGTTGTGAAGCGATTCACACTGACACCTCTTCTTGGTAAGCTAATTCAGATAAATACTATAAATGGACCTAAACACTCTCCCAACGCTAATTTGCAACCTTTATTATCCTAAGTTGATGGGAGCACGAGCTTGAGAGGCCGTGAAGCGGTGACTTCTGCTGTGTTCACCCTGAATCTCATCTTTGGTGAGTGAGATACATGCTAACGTTAGCGCTATGCTAATGCTAGTCGCGAGTGGATTTTTTTCTGTTTAAAAGCAATGGAAAAGGCTGTCTTTGTGTCTGTATGGTTTTCCTAAATGTGATTTCAGTTTCCAACAGTATGCTGAAGTACTTTTAGTTCCTATGCACTATTTCTGTCAAATGAAATGTGTAGATTGATGCTAAAAGCACATGGTGTTAAGTCCCCTATGTAAAAGCATAGGTTATGCTAAACCCAGTAGCTCAGACCGGGTTTTTTCTGATTTTTGAGAGGGAATATTGGAAGTTATGGGACAGTATATTCCCTGGTTATGTGATAAATTAATTGTATTTCATTTCATGATTTACAAAGACAAGGTTAGAAAGGATCAATCATAATTTCATGGTTAACTGATGTAGAGATAAGAAGAGGGATTCATTTAAGTGGTTACATGGAAAAAAAAGGGGTATTTCATGTGCCACTAGAGAGATTGTGAGAAAAGAACACATGCATGTAAGATGCAAGATATGAGATGTAAGATATTACTATATTGCTGGATTGTGATAATAGTAATATGAGAGAAGAATTTAAACACTAAGCTATGGTGTTATATAAGAAGGGATTGGAAGACGAATTACTCTAGCTGTAAACAATAATACCATTATTGTTGTGCAGGCTAGGTTTTTTTGGTTGCCGATCAAGAACCTTCTGGAACCTGGATTCTCTCCGAATGGAGATGGCGAGCCTGACCCGAGACTGAACCAAGATTGGACTGAGATCTAACCAAGATCTCGAGTGAAGAGCATCTTTCCTCTCTCCAGTGCCCAGGATTGGGAACCTGAGTCTGGAGATACGAGGTATCCTGACTGGTCAAACGACTAACCCAAACGGGAAATCAAACACTGAGCTCAGTGGGACATCTTTGGGGTTTTATTCCATGCCGGCCGTTGTTATATTTGTACAGTTGTAAACTATCTGTATATTTTGCTCACTTTATCACTGTAAATAACAACCATTATTGCTCATTTCTTGCCTCCAGCTATTTCATTCCACACTCACTTTAATTCCCTATTGTAACCCTTACGAACCTAGCAACTGGTCTACACTTAATTATTTCCCTTACCTAATTAACATCAGGCAAGGGTTACAGTTGTCCTTCTGGAAGGTTCTCTTTTCTCCACAGAGGAACACTGGAGCTCTGACACAGTGACCAGTGGGTTCTTGGTCACCTTCCTGACTAAGGCCTCTCTCCCCTGATCGCTCAGTTTAGACAGCCGGCCAGCTCTAGGAAGAGTCCTGGTGGTTATGAACTTCTTCCGTTTACGGATGATGGAGGCCACTGTGCTCATTGGGACCTTCAAAGCAGCAGAAATTTTTCTATACCCTTCCCCAGATTTGTGCCTGGAGACAATCCTGTCTTGGAGGACTACAGACAACTCCTTTGACTTCATGCTTGGTTTGTGCTCTGACATGCACTTCTTCTTCTTCTTCTCTCGGTTACTGGCGGATAGCAAACTAGTGAAAGGTGCATACTGCCACCTACAATGTGGGACCTTACATAGACAGGTGTGTGCCTTCCCAAATCATGTCCAATCAGCTGAATTTACCACAGGTGGACTCTAATTAAGCTGTAGAAACATCTCAAGGATGATCAGTGGAAATAGGATGCACCTGAGCTCAATTTTGAGCTTCATGGCAAAGACTGTGAATACTTATGTACATTCTTAGTTTTTTATTTTTAATAAATTTGCAAAAATCTCAAAAAAAAAAAATCACATTGTCATTACGGGGTATTGTGTGTAGAATTTTGAGGGAAAAATGATTTTAATCCCTTTTGGAATAAGGCTGGAACATAACAAAATGTGGAAAAAGTGAAGTGCTGTGAATACTTTCCAAAATGCACTGTATATGCAAATATGGGACACCAAGAGTACCTTGATTGGGGAAAAAAGAAGGTTGAACATAGATTTCCAATGAGGCCAGCCTTCTTTCTTGCTGTAATATCACATCTGCTTTATAAATTACTTTTATCATTCTTATCAATATTCACTCTTTTACCATGTGTGTCCTTTCAAGCCAATAGCTACATTTTCATTCATAAACTGCTCTAAAAATCTACCTACCAGTGGCAGGTTATTTATGAAGTTGTGAATGTTGGCAATTTTAGCTGCTGCCTCTATTTCCTCCATCGTCACCTTCCGGCTGTTGTCGCCGTAGGCAATGTTTTCGGCTAAAGTGCAATCAAACAGCACGGGCTCCTGGGATACAATGCCGATCTGGGATCTCAACCAGTGGATGTTCAGGTCTTTGGCGCTCTTTCTGTCCAACAGCTGAAGGGAAAATTATAACAGATTACTTCAGAAGTTTTGCCAGGTATTCATCTCCAACCTCTGATAACCCAGTTTGGGCCACTTATTGGTTGGTCCACACTGGAATTTATTTGGAGTAAGAAAACATGAATATTATTAACATTTTATTTAATTCCCATCCACTGAAGGAAAATATGGCTCTTTAGATGAATGCTGCACTAAATTAAGTCTGTTCCTCTGCTCTTTAATAATCGGTATTTTGTGATATGACTGGCTTTCAGTTTCATCTTGTTGCTTGCTATGCTAACAAATGTCAGTAAGAGTAGAGAGTGATCAAAATCAGTTAAACTCTTGAGCTGGTGAAACTGCAGAGCCAAACAGCTTGGCCAAAATAATTTACTCTTTATACAAAAAAAACCTCACTGAACAGTCACAGAATCAGGAAATATACCAATCACCTCACCCACTAGACTGTAATACAGATATATAAAAAAAAAAAACAATACTTGCACTATAATAATTCAACATCTCAAGGACAGGCTGGCAATCATTAGCTAACTGACAGTAGGTGAAGAGGCACAGGAACACACAGAGCAGGTTTATGTATTCGCCTTCTCACCACTCTGCCTTGCATGGGATCATAGAACCTCTCCAGTAGCTGGATGGTGGTGCTTTTTCCACAGCCACTGCTCCCCACCAGAGCCAAGGTTTCCCCCTTCTTCACCTTCAGATTCAGCCCTTGCAGGATGGGCACATCAGGACGTGAAGGATAGTTAAACTTTACTGCCTCAAACGTCACATTACCATCAAATTCATCCTGGAGATTTAACAGAGTTGATAGACAAGAGATGTGTCATTGCATTTTATAAAAAAAACAACTTTGTATTGATATTTGTTAAAAATGTGTTAAAGTGCTGGATTTGGCATGGGGAAAAAAAGTGAATTTGTGTACTGGTGACTCTCCCTCCTTTGAAAGATTATCAATGGCGGGCTCGCTGTTAATCAGCATTAAGAGGTGGGCTGCTGACTGTTTGGCCTTAGCGTAGTTTGGAGCAAAGGAGTTGGCCTCTCCAAGAGCCATAGCACCAAACAAAATGGCACCAATTACACTGAAAAAGAATGACAAACATTAGCATATGCATTATTCCTTACTTTTCATAATTAAGAGGGTTAGGGGTGTTTAAATAGACTGCATGAGCCTAAGCAAACAAAATATTTATAAATGGCAATGTCTGAAATCAGACCATCATTGAGCAGCTCATTCTGTTGAGATGAACTCACCCTGAGGTCATCAAGACCCTTCATTTCTCTCCACGTATGCCTATATATAGGCCTAAGTAGGGCTGGCCTGAAGTTCATACAGTGGTATAAGTTGAAGCATAGACAGTAATAGTATGTATTGTGATATATTCTTCAGTATCTAAATTTCAATATAACAGTTTCTGAATTAACATACTCAAATCTCAAGGTGACTTCCTGTTAAAATATACCTTAAAAATTTAAAGGCAGATTTAAAGGCCCTCCTATCAAAACTATACCAACATGACCCAATCATCCCCAATCTGACCAGTGATGAAATGTTTAGCTGCTTGTCATCCTTCAACCGCTGGCCGTCTGTGTGGTGTCCTGCAAACAACGTGGGCTACATTGACAATTGGAGCTCATTTTGGGGAAAACCTGGTCTTATGAGAAGACAGCGTCCATCCCACTTTGGATGGTGTGTCTCATTTATCTAACAATCTGGCCTCTTTTTTATCCAAATTTCCAAAATCTTGACAACTCAGAGTTGGGACCAGGAAGCAGAGTCGCAGTTTTACACGCCTCTCTGTAGCTCCTCTTCATCCGCCACTCCTCAACTTAGCCCCTGTCTTCCCCATCAGAGAATCATTGTCTGCTCCCTCCAAAGCAAATAAAAATATAATGTATAAGCATCCCAAAGTGATTAAACAAAAAGTTAGTAAAACTCAAATTAAACATGAAGCCTCTAAATTGAATGATTTGGCCTCTGTTCCTCCTCATAATTTAAAAATTAAATGCGGTTTGTTAAATATTAGGTCTCTAACTCCCAAGTCTCTGTTAGTCCATGATCTGTTAATTGATCATCAGATTGATTTAATATCCCTTACTGAGACTTGGTTAGGACAAGAGGATTATGTTGGTTTAAATCAATCAACTCCCTCTGGTTATTTAAACTGTCAAAATCCCAGAAGTTCTGGTCGTGGAGGAGTAGTAGCAACAATTTACCATTCCAAATTACTAGTTAATGTAAAGCAAAAAACATGTTATAATTCCTTTGAGGGCCTGGTCCTCAGTATTGGGCACTTTAACAATTTTAGGCTAAACCCAATTTTATTTGCCATAGTTTATCGTCCTCCATCAACCTACTCAGAATTTTTATCCGAATTTGCTGAATTCTTAGCTGATTTAGTGCTGAAATCGAATAGAATAATTATAGTAGGGGACTTTAATATACATGTAGATGTAGATAGTGACTGCCTTAATGTGGTATTTAATTCAATATTAGACTCGATTGGGTTTTCTCAGAAAGTAGGAAATTCTACTCATTATCTCCACCATACGTTGGACTTTGTTCTGACATATGGCATAGAAATATAAAATCTGGTAGTGTCTCCTCATAACCCTGTACTGTCAGACCATTGTCTGTTAACCTTTGATTTTACTATTTCTGACTATTTGGCTCCTAAAGAAAAATATTACTACAGTAGATGCCTCTCAGATGATGCTGTTACCAAATTTATGCAGATTGTTTCCTCTATGCCATGTGTCAACACAACGGAAATAAGCTATAGACAGCTTGCTCCTTCTGTAATTGATAGCATGGTAGATAGTGTTACAGCTTCTCTGCATCAGACTCTACACTTGGTGGCCCCCTTAAAAAAGAAAAAGTCTAATCAGAGATTTCTAACTTCTTGGTTCAACACAGAAACTCGTAGCTTAAAACAGAAGACTTGTCAATTAGAAAGAAAATGGCGCTCCACTAATTTAGATGAAATCTATTTAGCTTGGAGAAATCATCTTTTAATTTATAAAAAATCTCTTAGAATGTCACGATGGCCCTCACGGACTATCACAAGACGCCTCAGTCACCAGTGAGTTTGCAGTGATGTTTATTTACAGTGAGGGATAGACAAGCACAGGATACATACAATGAACAGGTGACACCTGAGCCGGGGAGCACTCGATGCGCCAGACGAGATAATAATAAAGGTAAGTCACACAGAGCGTACCTTAACAACGGGACCGTTAACAGGCGGGTAACAAGGGATTCCCAAGTCCGTTAACCACGATGAGCAAGGAGAACAGGAACATAACAGAGCACAACAGGAACACAACAGAGACTGCCGCATTGGAGGACATTCAGCACCAGCTTTTATCTCTGGCCGCTAATGACCCCAATGCGGCGCAGCTGCTCGCCATGACAGCAGCGCAGCAGCTGACTTTGACAGCAGGGAGCTCCCCCGGGCGCCTTCACAATAAGAGCCCGAGGAGCTGGAAGGAATCCTCTGCTGCCAAAGCCAGGGAAATATGATATGAGACCCGAGTGTGGGCAGAACCGACACTCGGGTTATGACAGTACCTCCCCCTCGAGGCCGAGCTCTGAGCGGCCCGAGTAACACCCAAGCCCCCACCCCACCCCCCCTAGGGTGGGTGGATGGGGCGCTGGCAGGAAGGAGAGAGACAAAAAAAAGGAGCAAGCAAGTGATAAGACCAACAAAGCTATAGAGGTAGAGGAAAAAAAACCATAATCCCTTAAACGTGGGTAACAAGAACAGAGTCAAAATAGGCAGTATACCTATTGGCAAAAACAAATCGACATAAGGTGGAGGGAAAAGAACCACCAAACCCAGAAACAACGTAGTGAGCCACAAAAACACAAATCAATCCCCCTCCACCACCCCCCGCACACCCCAACAGTCCCACAGACGAAATCAGAAACCCGGGGAGGGTGCAGTCCTGACCCGGAGGGATGGGGGCAAAAGGTTCGGGGGGTCGTCCGGCATCAAAAGGCCACAGAACAGGGAGGGGAAAAGAGGACAGTTCGGGCGGCCTACCCCAGTCCCATGCTCGGAAGCAGAGAGTTTCAGGCGGCCGGAGCAGGTCGCCACACAGGAAGACAAAAATGTCGGGGGGCCGGCCCAGAGAACCAAACCGGCGAGACAGTCCTTCAGGCGGCCACCCCGCAACACCAGCCCACCAGAACCGTTGGGAAGAAGCAGCCCGCGGTCTCGCTGAAAAGGGGAGAGACGAGGGGGAACCGGGCGGAGCGTTCGGGACCCCAACGGCCCCAGGTGGAGATGGGTAGCGCTCCTCAGGGAGACGAGGAGGATGACGGTGGTGATGAGGGTGACGAGGGGAATGAGCCTGTCCAGCATCCGGTGGCCGGGGATCTGCAGCTCCCTCACCGAATCCAGGACCTGCTGGTGCAGCACCCACGTCGGACCCCGATTGGGCCTCCGGAACGAACCCACGGTGGACCCCGATTGGGCCTCCGGAACCAAACCCACGGTGGACCCCGATTGGGCCTCCGGAACCATACCCGCGACGGACCCCAACTGGGTCGGCGTGGCACCAGACTCGACCTCCAACCCCGAAACCGGAACCTCTGGCGCAGCAGGCGAGAGCAGCCCCTCGCCGGCGACCCTGGGAAAAGGCTCACAAGAGAGAGAAAACCCGGGATCAGGATCACCGGCAGCGCCAGAACCCGGCGAGATAAGCTCGGACGCAGCGGGCGGCTGCACCCGGCTCATCTCCCCTTGAGACAGGCAAAAATGCTCTAAGAGGTGAAGAAGAAAGACAAAACAGAGCACTTGCCTGAGCTCGGGTTCTGACGCCGTCCAGGACTGCGAAGATCCAGGCTCAGATGTCAGGAGGTCGTCCTCAGGCTCCCACTCAGCTGCGTCGGGCTCTGCAGCTGGCGTGATGGTGTGCGCAGCTTGAGAGTCCTCCGGCAATGATGCCCACGCCGATGGCCCGCACGGCGTGGTGGCAGGAGAACCTCGACCCGCTGGACCGGACCGCTCCTCCGTGGAACCCCGGGGACGCTTTCTCATCGGTGATGGCTCCACGCTGCAGTCCGCTCTCCTCCTCCGCCCACGGCGTGGCTGCGGAACCGGAACCAGGCTCTCCAGAACCGCAGGCCCCCTCCTCATCCAGCAACATTGGCCTGGCGTCGAGGACCGCTCAGCGGAGGGAGACACAGAGGAAGCAGGGTTAATACTTTCATCCACAGCAGGTGGAGGGAGCTCGGGGGGCTGCATACCCCGAACTCCACCCCCAGGAGTCAGACAAGGCAAAACAATATCGAAATGAGAGAAATTATCATGCACTTGCCTTTCTCCTGAGGGTAAGATGGTTCCCGCTGTGGGGGACGTCGTTCCTCCCTTTCCCCGCTGGATGGCGACAGAGGGCCCTCTGGGAAGATGAGGTGAGGCCACTCGAGACGGTTCCGGGATGGGGCTTGCCGAAACGGAGCTCCCGAGACACACAGCAGCCAGGATAGGCGACGAGGAGGAGGGGGCGACAGCCGGGGTCAGTCGGGCATGGAGCGCTGACGGGACAGCAGGCGAGGGCCCAGGAGAAGACGAGGCTGCGGGGATTCCCCTCTGACGAGGCGCAGGAGTGACAGCTGTGTGGGGGGTTGAGCCCTTGCGGCGGCCCGGAACAGCATCCAGACGGGGTTTCAGCTGAGGATTCTGCTGAGGAGAGCCCGCGTTGTTACGCCGACGTCGTCGTCGGACCCGAGATGGTGCGTACTCCTGGTTCTTCTCCGGGACGGGAGCGGAACAACGACGCAGGGAGCGTGGATGCTTTCTCCCTTGCTTCCTGCTCCTCTCCTCCAGCCCACGAAGCGACTCGCATTGGGCGGCGAGTTTCTCCCACCTCGCCATCACCTCTGGGTGACAGTCAAGCTCGAGGGGGAGATTGAGCAGAAATTCCTCAGCGTAGTCCAAATGTCTTAAAGCGTCGCTGGGAGCATCCCACAGCGTAGCGGAAAAGATGGTGTTATCAATATCTTCCAGAGCTTTCGCTAGCTGCCTGGCCAGGCGCCCGCTGCGGCTCCTGGATGATGTCATACTCCCAGCTGCAGACACTCAGACAGGTAGAAACAAACAGTCCACTACTGCAAACTGCACGGTGAATGGCGTCTCAAACAACGCCTCCTCTCCGGGCGTTTGGCGGCAGTCTACTGTCACGATGGCCCTCACGGACCATCACAAGACGCCTCAGTCACCAGTGACTTTGCAGTGATGTTTATTTACAGTGAGGGATGGACAAGCACAGGATACATACAATGAACAGGTGACGCCTGAGCCGGGGAGCACTCGATGCGCCAGACGAGATAATAATAAAGGTAAGTCACACAGAGCGTACCTTAACAACGGGACCGTTAAATGGCGGGTAACAGGGGATTCCCAAGTCCGTTAACCACGATGAGCAAGGAGAACAGGAACATAACAGAGCACAACAGGAACACAACAGAGACTGCCGCATTGGAGGACATTCAGCACCAGCTTTTATCTCTGGCCGCTAATGACCCCAATGCGGCGCAGCTGCTCGCCATGACAGCAGCGCAGCAGCTGACTTTGACAGCAGGGAGCTCCCCCGGGCGCCTTCACAATAAGAGCCCGAGGAGCTGGAATGAATCCTCTGCTGCCAAAGCCAGGGAAATATGATATGAGACCCGAGTGTGGGCAGAACCGACACTCGGGTTATGACATAGAAAAGCTAGAACGAATTATTATTCTGCATTAATAGAAAAGAACAAGAATAATCCCAGGTTTCTTTTCAGTACTGTAGCCAGGTTGACAAAGAGCCAGGACTCTGTCAATCCTAACATTCCCTTAGAGCTTACTAGTCAGGACTTTATGAACTTTTTCAATAATAAAATTTCATCCATCAGAGATAAAATCAATCAGACTCTTCCCACCACTAACTTAAATACAGTAACTACTACAACTCCTTCAATTGATGTCTGTCTTGATGAGTTTACTCCAATTGACCTTTGTCAGTTAGACAAAATAGTTTCCTCATCCAAACATTCAACTTGTCTTTTAGACTCTATTCCTACCAGGTTCTTTAAAGAAGTCTTCCCACTTATTGGTAGCTTTATTCTTCATATAATCAATTCTTCATTAACTTTAGGCCATGTACCGCAGGCTTTTAAAACAGCTGTAATTAAACCCTTACTCAAAAAGCCAACACTAGATCCAGGAGCTTTAGCTAACTATAGACCAATCTCTAATCTCCCTTTCATTTCAAAATCTTAGAAAGAGTTGTTGCTACGCAATTATTTGACCACCTGCAGGGAAATGGTTTACTTGAAGAGTTTCAATCTGGGTTTAGAATCCATCATAGTACTGAAACAGCCTTAGCGAAGGTCACTAACGACCTCCTCATCACATCTGATAATGGACTGGTTTCTGTACTTGTCCTTTTAGACCTTAGTGCAGCTTTTGATACTATCGATCATAATATTCTACTTGATAGATTAGAACACTATGTTGGACTTAATGGAACTTCGTTGCAGTGGTTTAGATCTTATTTATCTGATAGGTTCCAGTTTGTTCATGTCAATAATGAGTTTTCCTTCAACTCAAAGCTCAGTCATGGAGGTCCACAGGGATCTGTGCTAGGCCCTACTCTTTTTAGTTCATATATGCTTCCGTTAGGCAACATTATTAGAAAGCACTTTATACATTTTCATTGTTATGCAGATGACACACAATTATACCTGTCAATGAAGCCAGATGATAGTAATCAATGAACCAAGTTGGAAGCCTGTCTTAAGGAAATCAAAGCTTGGATGACTTGTAATTTTCTGCTATTAAATTCAGATAAGACTGAAGTCATTCTTGTTGGTCCAAAAAACCTTAGAAATACCTTTCCAAATCAAACTTTCAGTTTGGATGCAGTTACTCTTTCTCTTAATAGCTCTGTGACGAACCTTGGAATTATTTTTGATCAAGAGCTGTCCTTCAATTCACATATTAAATTTGTTTCTAAGACTGCCTTCTATCATTTGCGTAATATTGCCAAGATTAGGAGCATCTTGTCTCAGAGGGATGCTGAGAAACTGATCCACGCTTTTGTTAGCTCGAGATTAGATTATTGTAATTCTTTATTATCAGGTTGTCCCAAAACATCTTTAAAAAGTCTTCAGCTGATCTAAAATGCTGCAGCAAGAGTTTTAACAGGTACTAGAAAGAGAGATCATATCTCTCCGGTTCTGGCCTCCCTTCATTGGCTTCCCATAGAGTTTAGAATTAAGTTTAAAATCCTTCTTCCTACTTACAAAGCTCTAAACAATCAGGCTCCTTTTTATTTAAAAGATCTGATACTACCGTATTATCCTAACAGAGCACTACGCTCCCAAAATGCAGGATTACTTGTAATACCTAGAATCTCTAAAAGTACAATGGGAGGCAGAGCCTTCAGTTATCAAGCTCCTCTCTTGTGGAACCAGCTGCCAATCTGGATTCTGGAGTCAGACTCGATCTCTGTTTTTAAGAGTAGGGTTAAAACCTTCCTTTTTCATATAGCCTACAATTATGGAGGGATCATGTGTTTCTGAACCCTCCCTTAGTTATGCTGCTAATAGGTTTAGTCATCCGGGGTACCTCCAATATTGCACTGGGCCTCACTCCTTTCTTCACTCTTAATGAAATTTTTTTTTTTTTTTTGCTGGTCATTAACATCTATTTGTTCTCTCCCACAGATTGAGTCCCCATTGTGCTGTTTACTCTCTACATGTCTGTTCTTTTCATCTTCTCTGTCCCCACACCCCCCAGCCAGTTGCAGCAGATGACTGCCTCTCCCTGAGCCTGGTTCTGCTGGAGGTTTCTTCATGTTAAAAGGGAGTTTTTCCTCTCCACCATCGCCAAGTGCTTGCTCACAGGGGATCGCCTGATTGCTGGGGTCTTTCTGCAACTGTGGGGGTTCCCCCTACAGTTGAAAGTGCTATGAGATGACTGTTGTTGTGAAATGGCGCTATATAAATAAAGTTGAATTGAATTGAATTGAATTGAATGTGGACTTTCCAACAAGAGGAGAAAACTTGCTGGACCTGGTATACACAACTCACAAGAAAGCATACAAAGCCTCCCCCCTCCAACCTGGGTCTCTCTGATCACATCCCCATCTTGCTAAGGCCTGCATACATGCCCAGACTGACAACCATCAGACCAACTAAAAAGCAGGTACGTGTGTGGCTAGAGGGGGCCTCAGATGCTTTGAAAGACTGCTTCAGCACTACAGACTGGGACACTTTCAAGCATGCAGCCACTCACAATGAACATACAAATATAGAGGAGTACACTGAGGTTGTTGTAGCATACATAGCTAAATACATTGATGTCACTCACTGCAAAACCATCACTGTTCGTGCTAACCAGAAGCCACTGACGACAGCAGAAGTTCACAGACTTCGGGACGCAGCCTTCAGGGCCGGTGACACTGCAGGACTAACAACAGCTAGGGCCAACCTGTCCCAAGGCATCAAGGGGGCAATACAACAGTACAGCAAGAAAATATCCGGACAGTTCAGCAACACCAGAGATGCATAGTCTTTCTGGTGTGGCATACACACCCTCACCAACTACAAACCTCCACCTCAGATTTGTGTGAGTGACATCACACTGCTTAACAACCTAAATGACTTCTTTAGCCACTTTGAAGCACAAAGCGGCACATCAGCACAGAAGACCACTCCTCCCCCAGACGAGCAGGCTATAAGTCTGGATCCAGCTAGCGTGAAGAGGACCCTCTTCAGGATCAACCCACGCAAGGCAGCTGGACCAGACAACATACCAGGCTGTGTTCTGAAGGACTGTGCGGAGGAACTCATGGATATCCTGGCCGACATCTTCAACATCTCTCTGAGTCAAGCTGTTGTCCTCACAAATTGCTACCATAATACCAGTCCCAAAGAAGCCTGTCCCATCCAGCTGCAATGATTACTGGCCAGTAGCACTGACCTCCACCATAATGAAGTGCTTCGAGCAGCTGCTCATGAAGAACATCAAGTCTACCCTCCCTCCCTCCCTCCCACGACCCATCTCAGTTCACATACAGGTCAAACAGATCCACAAAAGATGCCATCGCTGCTGCTTTCCATCCAGCCCTCACCCACCTGGACTCAAAGAACTCCTATGTGCGAATGCTGTTCGTGGACTTCAGTTCAGCATTCAACACAATCATCCCCCAGCACCTAATACAAAAACTCAAGACACTTGGGACTCAAAACCTCTGTCTGTAACTGGGTTCTGGACTTTCTCACAGGGAAGCCACAGAATGTGTGGGTCAGCAGCAACACCTCCAAGACCATCACACTAAGCACAGGGGCCCCACAAGGGTGCATGCTCAGCCCGGTGCTCTTCACCCTGCTGACCCATGACTGCATACCAGCCTATAGCACAAACCACATCATCAAGTTTGCGGACGACACGACGGTGGTGGCCTCATCACCACCAACAACAACAATGAAGAGGCCAACTACAGAAATGAGGTGAGCCAACTGGTCCAGTGGTGTAAAGAAAATAATCTCTTCCTGAATGTGGGAAAAACCAAGGAGATTGTAGTCGACTTCAGGAGAGGACAAACACAGCATCCGCCTGAGCAGCACCAAGTCCCTGGAGATGCACATCTCCGAGGACCTCTCCTGGTCCAACAACACCACATCACTGGCCAAGAAGGCTCAAACTCACATCCATTTCCTCCGCAAACTGAGGAGAGCACAAGTCCCACCCCCCATCATGTGCTCATTCTACCGGGGTACAACTGAGAGCATCCTTGCCAGCTGCATCACGGTGTGGTATGGAAGCTGCACTGCCTCCTGCCAGAAGACAAGCAGCAAGATCACCTGTGCACCTCTGCCCTCCCTCTCTGACATCTACCACACCCGCCTCACCCACAGAGCCATCAACATTGCAGGCGACACCTCCCACCCCTCACATTCGCTCTTCAGCTACCATACTGGAGCCTCCAGGTACTGGAGCCTCCAGGCTCGCTCCACAGAATCAGAATCAGATTTATTGCCATTGTTCATGTAGTACACAAACTAGGAATTTGTCTCGGTGCAGTGCTGCAACATTAAACATGATAAAATAAAAGAAATAAACTATACGTGCAATAAAGTGTAGAATAAGAATGAGTAATACTAGTCAGCAGTTTAAATATATTAGCGAGCAGCAGATAATGTGGAGAACCATATAGTGCAGTCGGTAATGCAAGAAGAAAACAGTGATGATTGACATGAGTCTGGTTGAGCTGCTGTACATAGTGCACGAGAGTCAATAAGTCACTTAGTGTTCAGCAGTCTGATGGCAGAGGGGAAGAAGCTGTTCATGTGACGGGAGGTTTTAGTCTGAATGGACCGAAGTCTTCTACCTGAGGGGAGAGGAGCAAACAGTACGTGACCAGGGTGTGAAGGATCAGCTATGATCCGGCCAGCACGCCTCCGGGTCCTGGAGATGTACAGATCCTGGAGAGATGGGAGCTTGCAGCCGATCACCTTCTCAGCAGTGCGCACGACGCGCTGCAGCCTTAGTCTGTCCCTAGCAGTGGCTCCTGCGTACCACACGGTTATGGAGGTAGTGAGGATGGACTCGATGATGGCTGTGTAGAACTGCACTAACATCTTGGTGGGTAGCTTGAGCTTCCTCAGCTGCCGCAGGAAGAACATCCTCTGCTGGGCCTTTTTGATGAGGGAGCTGATGGTCGGCTCCCACTTGAGGTCCCTGGTGATGGTGGTGCCTAGGAAGCGGAAGGAATCTGCAGTGGTGATGGGAGAGCCTGTGAGGGTGAGGGGGGGCAGAGGGGTTGTGACTTTCCTGAAGTCCACAATCATCTCCACTGTCTTCAGAGCGTTCAGCTGCAGGTTGTTGTTGTTGCACCAGGACGCCAGCTGGGCCACCTCTCTCCTGTAGGCGGACTCGTCGCCGTTGGAGATGAGCCCGATGAGGGTGGTGTCGTCCGCAAACTTGATCAGCTTGACAGACTGGTGGCTGGAGGTGCAGGAGTTGGTGTAAAGGGAGAAGAGTAGGGGGGAAAGTACACAGCCCTGGGGTGATCCGGTGCTGATGCTAACAGAGTCTGAGACAGTCTTTCCAGCTTCACATGCTGCCTCCGGTCCGTCAGGAAGTCGGTGATCCACCTGCAGAGGGAGTCAGGCACGTTGAGCAGGGACAGCTTGTCCCGGAGCAGAGCGGGGCGGATGGTGTTGAATGCGGAGCTGAAGTCCACAAACAGGATCCTGGCGTAGGTTCCCGGGGAGTCCAGGTGCTGCAGGATGGAGTGGAGGGCCAGGTTGACTGCGTCGTCTACAGACCTGTTGGCTCGGTAGGCAAACTGCAGCGGGTCCAGGAGGGGAGTGGTGATGGACTTGAGGTGGGGCAGGACCAGAATCAGAATCAGAATCAGAATAAGTTTATTGCCAAGCACATTTACAAGTAAATACAGGTAAATATACGAGGAATTTGACTTGACAATGGAAACGTCATAAATGACGTTCCCAATGACGCGGCAAGCCATGGAGGCGCCTGTCAGCAGGAGGGGAATAGAAGGCGGGGGAGTGGGGGAGGGGACACAATAGGAGAGAGAAAAAAGCATTGTTTATCAAAATAAAGTTCATTTATGACCGATATAATAACCAGGCGCTCAAAGGACTTCATGACTACAGAGGTGAGCGCTACAGGTCTGTAGTCGTTAAGTCCAGTGATCCATGGCTTCTTGGGGACAGGGATGATGGTGGAGGATTTGAGGCAGGTCGGCACGTGGCATAGCTTAAGGGAGGTGTTAAAAATGTCTGTGAAGACAGGAGCCAGCTCTTTCGCACAGTGTCTCAGGGTGGAGGGAGACACGCCATCCGGACCGGGGGCCTTGCGCGGGGGCCTTGCACAAGACTGCTAAACAGTTTTGTTCATCAGGCTATCAGGACCCTGAACTCTGCCCACCCCTCACCCCCACCCCTGGACCATAACACACTCACCCACACAATAACTACCTCAGCTGTATTGCACAAAAAGACTTGGCACACCAACAGTAATACATCTGCTGCTGTATGTCTCTGCACCTTACTGCAACCATATGTACAAATGCCACTCCTCACTCAGTCGCCGCTCCTTTATGGAGAGAGCTGGTCAGGGCTCCGGAGACGGGAGACGTATTGATCAAACTTGTCATGTAAGTGCGCTTTACGCACGCACAAATGAAAGAGCTTAAGCCCACTTGCGGGTGAAGAGAGTGTTTATTAATCAAAGAGTCAAATATAACAAGTGTCCAAAACAGGAATCAAAAAATGATAAGCAACACAGCAGATAAATAAAGTTCCGTGAAGTCTGGTTGGGCTAAGAGGGAAACAGTTCACACAAGCCCCTGAGCAGGCCTGCCCCTGAGGGAAACAAGAAACATGAACTGGAAAAGGAGGACTTACACAGACATGTCGGAGCACACCGGGCTCTGGAGAAAACAACACAAATGTAATCCTGGGAGAAATAGTCCAAACACAGAAAGGCAACAGAATTGAGCTTCTGGCTGTGAGCAGAGTGTAGACTAATGCTGTGTCAAAAGGTGAATGAACTGATAGGGAATAAATACACTGTGAACTAACGACATAGAGTGAATACAGGTGGGTGGCTGCACAGGTGCACCAACTACAGGCTGCTCACTGCAGCACAGAATGAGCAGCCAATGGGGAGCGCCTGGAGGAAGAGGGAGAGGCAAAACAGAACACAGACACAAGACACTAAGTGGGCACAATAAGGAAACAGAATACAGCAGTAACCTGTGTCTGAGGTCTTGGACAACATGGAACCTCAGACACATGACAAAACTGCCTCACTTCTACAACAATTCCAGTCTTGTCCCATTTTCAATTCAATTCAATTCAACTTTATTTATATAGCACCATTTCACAACAACAGTCATTTCATAGCACTTTAAACTGTAGGGGAAACCCCCACAATTGCAGAAAGACCCCAGCAATCAGGCGATCCCCTGTGAAAAAGCACTTGTGACGGTGGAGAGGAAAAACTCTATTTTAACAGGAAGAAACCTGGAGTAGAACCAGGCTCAGGGAGGGGCAGTCATCTGCTGCGACTGGCTGGGGGGTGAGGGGATAGAGAAGAAGAAGAAAAGAACAGACATGTAGAGAGCAAACAGCACGACGGGGACTCAATCTATGGGAGAGAACAAACAGATGTTAATGACCAGCAAAAATATTTCATTGAGAGTGAAGAAAGGAGTGAAGCCCAGTGCATTGTTGGAGGTCCTCCGGCTGTCTAAACCTATTAGCAGCATAACTAAGGGAGGGTTCAGAGGCACATGATCCCTCACTAATTATAGGCTATATCAAAAAGGAAGGTTTTAACCCTATTCTTAAAAACAGAGATCGAGTCTGACTCCCGAATCCAGATTGGCAGCTGGTTCCACAGGAGAGGAGCTTGATAACTGAAGGCTCTGCCTCCCATTGTACATTTGGAGATTCTAGATATTACAAGTAATCTTGCATTTTGGAAGCATAATGCTCTGTTAGGATAAGAGGATAGTATCAGATCTTTTAAATAAAAAGGGGCCTGATGACTTCCGGTTATGGCTGCCACGTAGGACGGACGTGTCTCGCTCTGCTCTGCTCCTGGAAAAAAAAAAATCGGCAAATAACTCTCTCATTTGGGACAGAACGTATCCCAGCATTTGGGCGAGGATATGTCGGCGAAGCCTAAGGCTGGAAAACCAGGAAAAGGAAAAAGCGAGCCGCCGAAACAGTCCAAATTAACGGACTTTCAGGTCTGTGACGCAGCAAACAAAACTCCATATATGGCGGAGGAGGCTGGCAACGCTGCGATTTCTGCGGGGAATGGCGCAGATGCGCTGATGGCTGCCATGAGTTCAATGAGAGCGGACTTTTCCTCTAGATTTGATGGGATTATGACAGCGTTGGAAGGAATAAGAAAGGAATTGGGTGACTGTGTAGAACGAACGGCGCAGATGGAGCTCCGTCTCGCTAGTGCTGAAGATGACGTCACCCGTCTTCAATTAAAGGTGCGCACTTTGGAAAAAAAAAATAAATCTCTGGAAGATAATATTTTGGATTTGGAATCTCGGTCGAGACAGAATAATTTGAGGCTGGTGGGTCTTCCAGAGGAATCAGAAGGTCGGGACGTATGTTCCTTTCTGGAAAAGTGGATTCCGGAGGTGCTGGGCAGCGAGGAGTTGCAATCAGCAGTGGTTCTGGAAAAAGCACATCGTATTGGCCCACGGAGAGATAAGGGACCGCCGAGGACCTTAATTATGAAGTTTCTTAGCAACAGAGACAGGATGAAGATCTTCAACGCTGCACGTGCTAAAGGAGAGATTAAACACCAGGACCAGCAGGTGCGGTTCTACCCAGATTTGGCCACAGGAATCCAGCAATTGAGGAAGCAGTTTGATCCCGTACGTAAGGAGCTGCGCAACCTTGGGATTCGTCATGGTGTAATCTATCCTGCGAGACTGCTGACCACGTATGAGGGCAGAACCCACATCTTCAAGACCCCAGAGGAGGCGCAGGAGTTCATCAAGAAGATCAAAGAAGAAGAAGAGACTGGTGGGAGCTAAGCATGAACAAAATATAAGGTAGAATAATTAAGCATTTGCACAGGCATCTGACTGACTTGAAGTAAATAGTAAGTTTACAAAATATAGATTGTATTATATATTAAAAAAACAAAACAAAAACAAAACAAACAAACAAACAAAAAAAAAACTATGATGTACAAAGTTGTTAAAAATTTTGGAGTTAAGTTGGAAAACTACAGAGGAGAGTTAATGTTACGTCATTAAAAGCAGTAGAGTTAGGGTGATTGGGAGGATGAAGAAGGAGTGGCTTAGGCTGTTCCCCGTGGGTGTGGAACAGTCGATGGCTATATCGGGAGACAGAATTTTTCTTTTGATTTTGGGGGGTTTGCCACAAGTGTGGGAAGGGGAAATTTGTTTGTGTGTAGTTTGTAGGATGAATGTTCAACCACTCATGTTTTTGCTTCTCTGTATGAGCATGTTTACACTGCAAGGTAATCCCAAACTCTCTATTGATCATGGACCAAAGTGTTAATCTTAATTTAACTTCATGGAATTGCAGACCGCTGCTCCTCCACATTGAAAGGAGTCAGTTGAGGTGGTATGGGCATCTGATTAGGATGCCTCCTGGACGCCTCCCACTTGAGGTGTTTCAGGCACGTCCCACTGGGAGGAGACCCCGGGGCAGACCCAGGACTCGGTGGAGAGACTATGTCTCCCAGCTAGTCTGGGAACGCCTTGGTATCCCCTCTGAAGAGCTGGAGCAGGTGGCTGGGGAGAGGGAAGTCTGGGCTTCTCTGCTTGAACTGCTGCCTCCGCGACCCGGACCTCCGGAAAAGCGGTAGAAGATGGATGGATGGATGGATGGAATTGCAGAGGTCTACAAAATTTAAAAAAACTTAAACAAGTTATGAATAAAATAAAGGACATGGGTTCAAGAATTGTGTTTTTACAAGAAACTCATCTGATAGAGGAGGATGTTAAAAGAATTAGGAGTAGATGGCAAGGAAGTGTATTCACCTCTTCATTTTCATCCCGAGCCAGGGGAGTTATGACTCTCATACATAAATCAGTTCCTTTTCAAGTGAAAAATGTAATTGGAGACAAATTTGGAAGATATGTAATCATTCAAGGTTCTTTGCTATTAGAAAATATAAATCTTGTGAACTTATATGGTCCCAATATAGATGATCAGAAGTTCTTTGCTAATTTATTTCTCATCTTATCATCACTTACAGGGCAACATATAATAGCAGGGGATTTTAATTGTACATTGAATCCAGGTGTGGATAGATCAACAGGACTGGATTGTACGCACATTGGATGTAGGATGACTATTAATCATTTTATGAAAGAATTGAGATTGTTAGATATATGGAGAGAAATGAAACCACAAGTTAAAGCCTATTCTTGTTATTCCAGTACCTACAAGACATTCTCACGTATTGATTATTTTTTGATTTCCACAGAATTAAGGTCCAAGATTCAAAACTGCTTTTATGATAACATCGTGATCTCTGATCATGCACCCTGTTGTCTAATATATGTAGATAAAAAATTGACAAAGGAATCAGGTAGATGGCAATTTCAGCATAAATGGCTTCAGGATGAGGAATTTGTCAAGTATATAGAAAAACAGATAGACGAGTTCTTTGACATCAATACTACACAAACATCAGCAGGTGTAAAGTGGGAGGCTTTCAAAGCTTTTATTAGGGGACATATTATTAGTTATACAGGATCAAAATCTAAGAAGACTCGAGAGGAGAGAGCTAAATTGGAACATAAAATAAAAAATCTTCAGGAAAAAGTGTATGCAGGAAGTGACCCAAGGTTGGAGAATGAATTACTGATTTTGAGAGCTGAATACGACAAAAAATCAGCGAATAGAGCTGCCTCGAGTCTTCTAAGATTGAAACA
This sequence comes from Pholidichthys leucotaenia, assembly GCA_020510985.1. Classification (NCBI taxonomy): domain Eukaryota; kingdom Metazoa; phylum Chordata; class Actinopteri; order Cichliformes; family Pholidichthyidae; genus Pholidichthys; species Pholidichthys leucotaenia. Next base: position 148,881,679 of record CM035849.1, on the reverse strand, counting down.
ATCTTTTTATGAACAAGGTGAAAAATCAGGAAAATTATTAGCATGGCAGATTAAACAATTGGAAATTAAAACACCAATTACCAGTATTATAAGTAATGGACAGGTAGTTATAGATCCTTTAGAAATTAATAGAGCCTTTAGAGATTACTATGAAAAATTATATGATACCAAAAATGAACCTGATTTAACAAAACTAAATGGGTTTTTGAACGAACTATCTATACCGTGTATTCCAAATGAAAACAGGGAGATATTGGAGTCTAAAATTAGTCAAGAAGAAGTTGGGCTAGCCATTGATAATATGAAATCAGGAAAAAGTGCAGGACCAGATGGTCTTCCAGTTGACCTTTATAAAAAATTTAAGAATAAATTAATAAAACCTTTTTTGGAAATGGTTTTAGAAGCATTTCAAAATAATAATTTACCATCATACATAAATAATGCCTTAATTATACTGCTGCCAAAACCAGGTAAGCCCTCTAATAAATGTGAAAATATGAGACCAATAAGCCTATTAAACGCCGACCTTAAGATAATCTGTAAAATTTTAGCAAGACGAATACAAGAAATTTTACCAAATATTATTAATCGAGATCAGAATGGCTTTATAAAGGGTAGACAAGGCTTCCATAATGTAAGAAGACTATTTAATATTATTTATTTTAATAAAGAAGCACCGGATACAGCTCTCCTATCATTGGACGCCGAAAAGGCCTTTGATAGAGTTGAATGGCCCTTTCTTTTTGAAGTCCTACAAAGGTTTGGACTTGGAAATAATTTCATAAAATGGGTTCAAATAATATACAATAATGCTACAGCAGAAATCCTAACAAATAACAATATTTCAAAACCAATAAAAATCAATAGAGGATGTCGACAAGGCTGTCCACTTTCACCTTTACTGTTTACTATGGCAATTGAACCTTTAGCGATAGCGATACGTTTACATTCACAAATATATGGAATTAAAGTTGGACCAACAGAACATAAAATCTCCCTGTACGCCGATGATATAATTTTGTTTATGTCGAATCTAAAAAAATCAATTCCAACCTTGTTGAATTTAATAATGAATTTTGGGGAAATATCAGGATATAAAATAAATAAAACTAAATCTTCAATATTAATGCTAAATGAGACCCAGAGAAATTATCCAGCCCCTGAGGTAAATCAATTCAATGTTGTAAATCAGTTTAAATATTTAGGAATCCAAATTATGCCTAAGCTAGAATCAGTCGCCAGTGTCAACTATGAAGCCTTAATGTCAGATATCAGTGAGTTAACTCAGAGATGGATGTCACTACCAATGTCGATGATCGGGAGAATCAATATACTTAAAAGTAATATTTTACCTAAAATACTTTATTTATTTCAATACATTCCCTTATCACCACCTTTAGATCTATTCTCAAGAATAAAAAAAAAGTTAGTGGAATTTATATGGAACAACAGGAGGGCTAGATTACGTTTGTCTTTATTATATTTACCATTTGATCGTGGAGGTCTGAAATGTCCAAATTTTATGTTGTATTATTGGTCGGCACAACTGAGGTCTATGACATATTATTTTTCATCAAATGATCTTCCTCACTGGACTGAAATGGAATCATACAATTTACCTTTACCTCTTCCCATATTCATATACTCAGATTCGGCAAAAAAATTACAAAAACAAGTTAAAAATCCATTTGTAAAGCATATGATCAAAATATGGTGTGAAGCTAAAAACTATTTAAAAGAACCACAGTTATTGTCACAATTTAGTCCAATATGGGGTAATCAATATTTTAAACCAGGGAGAGCGGACGCTGTATTTAAAGTATGGAATTTAAAAGGGATACAAAAGATTCAGGATTTATATTTGCCATGTGCAGACAACATAATGTCTTTTGAAGAGCTGAGGATCAAATTTAATCTCAATAGAACACATTTTTTTAAAATATCTTCAACTTAGAAACTTTATTCGATCAAATCAAAATAAAGCTCTCACTCGACCTATTTATTCATCCTTGGAAAAAATGATGATGAAAGATAGTAAAAGAAAGGGTATTATTTCAGAGTTTTATAACTCATTGACACTATCTTCAAGTGAAAATTCACTGAAAAGATTAAACTACTGGAAAGAAGATCTGCAAATTGAAATTTCAGAGGAACAATGGGAATTGGCTTGTACAGAAGCTCAAACCAAATCAATAAATGCACGCCTTAAATTGATACATTTCAAATGGTTAATGCGGATGTATGTTACACCAGAGGAGTTAAATAGATATAACAAAAATATACCAGATACATGCACAAAATGCATGGAAAGTAAAGGAACCCTATTTCATTGTTTATGGGAATGTAGATTAATAAGAATGTTTTGGGAAGAGGTGAGGGTAACAATTGAAAAAATAATCTCAAAACAAATCATATTGAATCCTAAACTGTTTTTGTTGGGTCTGTACCCAGAAAAGCATAATTTTAATAAAAGTGAAAGAACATTCATAGACCTCAGTTTGCTTAATGCCAAAAAATGTATTGCACTATTATGGAAAAAGACTCATAGACCAGATGTGACTCAGTGGTTAAGACAGATGTTAACAAACCTTCCATTAGAAAGAATAACATATATACTAAAATCAAAGGAAATTGTGTTTGAGAATATATGGAGACCTTTTATTGATTATGTAAAAAATTTAAACATAACTCTTGAAGAAGAAGGTGAATGATGTGTGTGGACCTTGTAAATTCCAAACTGGTGAACATAATATGTATACTTATGTGTTGGATTGTCTAGACTAAACAGAGGAGCATTGTTGAAGATTTGATTTTGTTGGTGGTTGTTGGTGTTTTTAGTGCATTTTTTTTTTTGTAGTACTTTAGTGTTAGTGTTTGATTGTTTGTATCATGTTTGTTAAAAAAAAAAAAAGGTTCAATAAAGATATTGTGGAAAAAAAAAAGGGGCCTGATTATTTAAGGCTTTGTAAGTGAGAAGAAGGATTTTAAACTTAATTCTAAACTCTATGAGAAGACAATGAAGGAAGGCCAGAACCGAAGAGATATGATCTCTCTTTCTAGTACCTGTTAAAACTCTTGCTGAAGACTTTTTAAAGATGTTTTACGACAACCTGATAATAAAGTTACAATAATCTAATCTAGAGCTAATAAAAGCCTGGATTAGTTTCTCAGCATCACTCTGAGACAAGATGCTCCTAATCTTGGCAAGATTACGAAAATGATAGAAGGCAGTCTTAGAAACAAGTTTAATATGTGAATTAAAAAACAAATCTTGATCAAAAATAACTCCAAGGTTCCTCACAGAACTACTAAGAGAAAGAGTAACCGCATTCAAACTAAGAGTTTGATTTGGAAAGGTATTTCTAAGGTTTTTTGGACCAACTACAATGACTTCAGTCTTATCTGAATTTAACAGCAGAAAATTACAAGTCATCCAAGCTTTGATTTCCTTAAGACAGGCCTCTAACTTGGCTAATTGATTACGCTCATCTGGCTTCATTAACAGGTATAATTGTGTGTCATCTGCATAACAATGACAATGTATTCAATTCAGCTTTATTTATATAGCGCCATATCACAACAAAAGTCACTTCATAGCACTATTCAATTCAATTCAATTCAACTTTATTTATATAGCGCCATTTCACAACAACAGTCATCTCATAGCACTATCAACTGTAGGGGGGAACCCCCACAGTTGCAGAAAGACCCCAGCAATCAGGTGATCCCCTGTGAGCAAGCACTTGGCGACGGTGGAGAGGAAAAACTCCCTTTTAACAGGAAGAAACCTCCAGCAGAACCAGGCTCAGGGAGGGGCAGTCATCTGCTGCGACTGGCTGGGGGGTGAGGGGACAGAGAAGATGAAAAGAACAGACATGTAGGGAGCAAACAGCACGATGGGGACTCAATCTATGGGAGAGAACAAACAAATGTTAATGACCAGCAAAAAAAAATATTTCATAGAGAGTGAGGAAAGGAGTGAGGCCCAGTGCATTACTGGAGGTCCCCCGGCTGACTAAACCTATTAGCAGCATAACTAAGGGAAGGTTCAGAAACACATGATCCCTCCCTAATTGTAGGCTATATCAAAAAGGTAGGTTTTAACCCTAATCTTAAAAACAGAGATCGAGTCTGACTCCTGAATCCAGATTGGCAGCTGATTCCACAGGAGAGGAGCTTGATAACTGAAGGCTCTGCCTCCCATTGTACTTTTGGAGATTCTAGGTATTACAAGTAGTCCTGCATTTTGGGAGCGTAGTGCTCTGTTAGGATAATACGGTAGTATCAGATCTTTTAAATAAAAAGGAGCCTGATTGTTTAGAGCTTTGTAAGTAAGAAGAAGGATTTTAAACTTAATTCTAAACTCTATGGGAAGCCAATGAAGGGAGGCCAGAACCGGAGAGATATGATCTCTCTTTCTAGTACCTGTTAAAACTCTTGCTGCAGCATTTTGGATCAGCTGAAGACTTTTTAAAGATGTTTTAGGACAACCTGATAATAAAGAATTACAATAATCTAATCTCGAGCTAACAAAAGCGTGGATCAGTTTCTCAGCATCACTCTGAGACAAGATGCTCCTAATCTTGGCAATATTACGCAAATGATAGAAGGCAGTCTTAGAAACAAATTTAATATGTGAATTGAAGGACAAATCCTGATCAAAAATAACTCCAAGGTTCCTCACAGAGCTATTAAGAGAAAGAGTAACTGCATCCAAACTGAAAGTTTGATTTGGAAAGGAATTTCTAAGGTTTTTTGGACCAACAAGAATGACTTCAGTCTTATCTGAATTTAATAGCAGGAAATTACAAGTCATCCAAGCTTTGAATCTATCAAATGTAGGGAAAACCCCACAATTGCAGAAAGACCCAACAATCAGACGATCCCCTGTGAGCAAGCACTTAGTGACTATGGAGAGGAAAAACTCCCATTTGACAGGAAAAAACCTCTAGCAGAACCAGGCTCACGGAGGGGCAGTCATCTGCTGCGACTGACTTGGGGTGAGGGGATAGAGAAGAAGAAAAGAACAGACATAAAGAGAGCAAACATTAACGGTGAGAAGCCAAGTACATTATTGGAGGTCACCCGGCAGTCAGAATCTATGAACAGCAAAACAAAAGGGGGGTTAAGAGACACAAGACCCCTGCCTAATCATAGGCTATATTGAAAAGGAAGGTTTTTACCCTATTCTTAAAAACAGAGATCGAGTCTGACTCCAAGACCCAGAGTGGTAACTGGTTCCACAGGAAAGGAGCTTGATAACTGAAGGCTCTGCCTCCTATTGTACTTTTGGAGATTCTGGGTATTACAAGTAATCCAGCATTTTGGGAGCGTAGTGCTCTGTTAGGGTGATAAGGTAATATCAGATCTTTTATATATAAGGGGGCCTTAAACTTAATTCTAAACTCTATAGGAAGCCAATGAAGGGAGGCCAGAACCGGAGAGATATGATCTCTCTTTCTAGAACCAGTTAAAACTCTTGCAGCAGCATTTTGGATCAACTGAAGACTTCTTAATGATATTTTAGGACAACCTGATAATAACGAATTACAATAATCTAATCTAGAACTAACAAAATGTTTTTTGGACCAACAAGAATGACTTCAGTCTTATCTGGGTTTAATAGCAGAAAATTACATCATCCAAGCTTTGATTTCCTTAAGACAGGCATCTAACTTGGCTAATTGATTGCAATCATCAGGCTTCATTGACAGGTATAACTGTGTGTTGTCTGCATAACAATGAAAATGTATACAGTGCTTTCTAATGATATTGCCGAACGGAAGCATACATAAACTAAAAAGAGTAGGGCCTAACACAGATCCCTGTGGAATTCCATGACTGAGCTTAGAGTTGGAAGAAAACTCATCATTGATGTGAACAAACTGAAGTCTATCAGACAAATAAGATCTAAACCACTGCAGTGAAGTTCCATTTAGTCCAACATAGTGTTCTAATCTATCAAGTAGAATGTCATGATCGATAGTATCAAAGGCTGCACTAAGATCTAAAAGGACAAGTACAGAAACGAGTCCATTATCAGATGTGATAAGGAGGTTATTAGTGACCATCACTAAGGCTGTTTCAGTGCTGTGAAGAACTCTGAACCCAGATTGAAACTCTTCAAATAAACCATTTCCCTGCAAGTGATCAAACAATTGCGCAGCAACAACTATTTCTAAGATTTTTGAAATGAAAGGCAGATTAGAGATTGGTTGATAGTTAGCCAAAACTCCTGGATCGAGCGTTGGCTTTTTGAGTAAGGGTTTAATTACAGCAATTTTAAAAGCCTGCGGTACATAACCCAAAGTTAAAGAAGAATTAATTATATGAAGAATACAACTACCAATAATTGTGAAGACTATTTTAAATAACCTGGTAGGAATAGGGTCTAAAAGACAAGATGAAGGCTTGGATGAGGAGATAATTTTATCTAACTCTGAAAGGTCAATTGGAGTAAACTTGTCTAAGCAGATATCAATTGAAGGAGTTGTGGTAGTTGCTGTACTTAAGTTTATGGTGGGAAGAATCTGACTGATTTTATCTCTAATAGATAAAATTTTATGATTGAAAAAGTTCAATAAGTCCTGACTAGAAAGCTCTGGGGGGGATGTGAGGATTGACCAAGTCCTGACTCTTTGTCAGCCTGGCTATAGTGTTGAAAAGAAACCTGAGATTTTTCTTATTCTCTTCTATTAATGCAGAGTAATAACTTGTTCTAGCTTTTCTAAGAGATTTTTTTTTATAAATTAAGAGATGATTTCTCCACGCTAAATAGAATTCATCTAAATTAGTAGAACGCCATTTTCTTTCTAATTGATGAGTCTTCTGTTTTAAGCAACAAGTTTCTGTGTTAAACCAAGGGGTTAGAAATCTCTGGTTAGACTTTTCTGTTTTAAAGGGGCCACCAAATCTAGAGTCTGATGCAGAGAGGCTGTAACACTATCTACCATTCTATCAATTACGGAAGGAGCAGGCTCTCCATCTTTTATTTCCATTGTGTTGACTCATAGTATAGAGGAGATAATCTGCAAAAATTTGGTAACAACGTCGTCTGAAAGACATCTGCTGTAGTAATATTTTTCTTTAGGAGTAAAATAATCAGACATAGTGAAATCAAAGGTTAACAGACAATAGTCTGACAGTACAAGATTATGAGGAGACACTACCAGATTTTCTATTTCTATATCATAAGTCAGAACAAGGTCCAATGTGTGGTGGAGATAATGGGGAAAATTTTCTACTTTCTGGGAAAACCCCATTGAGTCTAAAATTGAATTGAATGCCTTATTGAGACAGTCACTATCGACATTAACATGTACAGTGGGGTAAAAAAAGCATTTAGTCAGTCACCAATTGAGCAAGTTCTCCCACTTAAAAGATGAGAGAGGTCTCCAATTTTCATCATAGGTATACCTCAACTATGAGAGACAAAATAAGAAAAAAAAATCCAGAAAATCACATTGAAGGATTTTTAATGAATTAATTGGTAAATTCCTCGGTAAAATAAGTATTTGGTCAATAACAAAAGTTCATCTCAATACTTTGTTATATACCCTTTGTTGGCAATGACAGAGGTCAAACGTTTTCTGTCAGTTTTCACAAGGTTTTCACACATTGTTGCTGGTATTTTGGCCCATTCCTCCATGCAGATCTCCTCTAGAGCAGTGATGTTTTGGGGCTGTCGCTGGGCAACACGGACTTTCAACTCCCTCCAAAGATTTTCTATGGGGTTGAGATCTGGAGACTGGCTAGGCCACTCCAGGACCTTGAAATGCTTCTTACGAAGCCACTCCTTCGTTGCCCGGGCAGTGTGTTTGGGATCATTGTCATGCTGTAAGACCCAGCCACGTTTCATCTTCAATGCCCTTGCTGATGGAAGGAGGTTTTCACTCAAAATCTCACGATACATGGCCCCATTCATTCTTTCCTTTACACGGATCAGTCGTCCTGGTCCCTTTGCAGAAAAACAGCCCCAAAGTATGATGTTTCCACCCCCATGCTTCACAGTAGGTATGGTGTTCTTTCTCCTCCAAACACGACAAGTTGAGTTTTTACCAAAAAGTTCTATTTTGGTTTCATCTGACCATATGACATTCTCCCAATCCTCTTCTGGATCATCCAAATGCTCTCTAGCAAACTTCAGGCGGGCCTGGACATGTACTGGCTTAAGCAGGGGGACACGTCTGGCACTGCAGGATTTGAGTCCCTGGCGGTGTAGTGTGTTTCTGATGTAGCCTTTGTTACTTTGGTCCCAGCTCTCTGCAGGTCATTCACTAGGTCCCCCCATGTGGTTCTGGGATTTTTGCTCACCGTTCTCGTGATAATTTTGACCCCACGGGGTGAGATCTTGCGTGGAGCCCCAGATCGAGGAAGATTATCAGTGGTCTTGTATGTCTTCCATTTTCTAATAATTGCTCCCACAGTTGATTTCTTCACACCAAGCTGCTTACCTATTGCAGATTCAGTCTTCCCAGCCTGGTGCAGGTCTGCAATTTTGTTTCTGGTGTCCTTTGACAGCTCTTTGGTCTTGGCCATAGTGGAGTTCGGAGTCTGACTGTTTGAGGTTGTGGACAGGTGTCTTTTATACTGATAACGAGTTCAAACAGGTGCCATTAATACAGGTAACGAGTGGAGGACAGAGGAGCCTCTTAAAGAAGACGTTACAGGTCTTTGAGAGCCAGAAATCTTGCTTGTTTGTAGGTGACCAAATACTTATTTTACCGAGGAATTTACCAATTAATTCATTAAAAATCCTTCAATGTGATTTTCTGGATTTTTTTTTCTCATTTTGTCTCTCATAGTTGAGGTATACCTATGATGAAAATTGAAGACCTCTCTCATCCTTTAAGTGTGAGAACTTGCACAATTGGTGGCTGACTAAATACTTTTTTGCCCCACTGTATATTAAAATCCCCTACTATAATTATTCTATCTGATTTCAGCGCTAAATCAGCTAAAAATTCAGCAAATTCAGATAAAAACTCAGAGTAGGCCGAGGGAGGATGGTAAACTATGGCAAAGAAAATTGAGTTCAAGCCAAGATAGCCAACATGCCCCACACTGAGGACCAGGCCCTCAAAGGAATTAAAACATGATTTTTGCTTTACATTAACTAGTAATTTAGAATGGAAAATTGCCGCTACTCCACCTCCATGACCAGAGCTTCTGGGATTATAATAGTTTAGATAACCAGAGGGAGTTCATTCATTCAAACCAACATAATCATCTTGCCCTAGCCAAGTCTCTGTAAGGGATATTAAATCGATCTGATGATCATTTAATAGATCATGAACTAGTAGAGACTTGGGAGTTAGAGACCTAATATTTAACAAACCACATTTAATTTTTAAATTATGAGGAGGAACAGAGGCCAAATTATTACATTTAGAGACTTGAGGTTTGATTTGAATTTGACCAACATTTTGATTAATCACTTTGGGATGTTTATGCATTGTATTTTTATTAACTTTAGGGGGAGTAGACAAAGGTTCTCTAAGGGAGAAGACAGGGGCAAAGTTGAGGGGTGGTGCATGAGGAGGAGCTGCAGAAAGATGTGTATTTATCAAGCTGTGTTGTATTTGTCTTGGATTATAATATTTTGGGTAACAGGAGACAGACACAATCTCTGTGGGGTTATAAATTGAAGGCTGATCTAAACAGTGAGGATTATATGGATTAATATGATTAATATGAGAAGTGGAAACAAAAAAGGGCTGGTTGGCAGACCCAGGAACTTCGGAGTGAGTTCCATCCATCCATCCATCCATCTTCTACCGCTTTTCCGGAGGTCCGGGTCGCGGAGGCAGCAGTTCAAGCAGAGAAGCCCAGACTTCCCTCTCCCCAGCCACCTGCTCCAGCTCTTCAGAGGGGATACCAAGGCGTTCCCAGACTAGCTGGGAGACATAGTCTCTCCACCGAGTCCTGGGTCTGCCCCGGGGTCTCCTCCCAGTGGGACGTGCCTGAAACACCTCAAGTGGGAGGCGTCCAGGAGGCATCCTAATCAGATGCCCATACCACCTCAACTGACTCCTTTCAATGTGGAGGAGCAGCGGTTCTACTCTGAGCCTCTCCCGGATGACTGAGCTCCTCACCCTATCTCTGAGGGTGAGTCCAGCAATCCTACGGAGAAAGCTCATTTCAGCCGCTTGTATCCGCGATCTCGTTCTTTCGGTCATTACCCAAAGCTCGTGACCATAGGTGAGAGTAGGAACGTAGATTGACTGGTAAATCGACAGCTTTGCCTTAGAACTAAGCTCCCTCTTCACCACAACAGACCGGTACAACGTCCGCATCACTGCAGATGCTGCTCCAATCCGTCTGTCGATCTCTCGCTCCATTTTCCCCTCACTCGTGAACAAGACCCCAAGATACTTAAACTCCTCCACTTGGGGCAGGAGCCTGTCCCCAACCCGGAGAGGACAATCCAACTTTTTCCGGCTGAGGACCATGGACTCGGACTTGGAGGTGCTGATTCTCATCCCAGCCGCTTCACACTCAGCGGCAAACCGTCCCAGCAAGAGCTGTAGGTCATTGCTGGATGAAGCCAACAGGACAACATCATCTGCAAACAACAGAGATGAGATCCTGTGGTCACCAAGCATGACACCCTCCATTCCCTGGCTGCGCCTAGAAATCCTGTCCATAAAAATTATGAACAGGACCGGTGACAAAGGGCAGCCCTGGCGGAGTCCAACTCTCACTGGGAATGACTCCGACCGAGTGTTGGCAATGCGAACTAAACTCTCACAACGGTCGTACAGAGACCGAATAGCTCGTAACAACAAGCCCGATACCCCATACTCCCGAAGCACCCCCCACAAAAATCCACGAGGGACACGGTCAAATGCCTTCTCCAAGTCCACAAAACACATGTAAACTGGTTGGGCAAACTCCCACGAACCCTCAAGAATTCTCGAGAGGGTAAAGAGCTGGTCCGATGTGCCACGGCCAGGACGAAAACCACATTGCTCCTCCTGAATCCGAGGTTCGACCAACGGCCGGACTCTCCTCTCCAATAGCCCCCTCATGGATCGTCACCTTATCGTGGTGGGGGGGTTTGCGTGCCCCAGTGATCCCAGGAGCTATGTTGTCCGGGGCAATTTGCCTCTGATAGGGTCTCCCAAGACAAACTGGTCCTGGGTGAAGGGCCAGACGAAGAACGATCCAACAGACTCTCATGATAAATTGTATATCAAGGATTCAGTGTACCCCGCCCGGTATGGGGTTACCGGGGCCCCACCCTGGAGCCAGGCCTGGGGGAGGGGCTCGAAGGCTAGCGTCTGGTGGCCGGGTTTCCACCCATGGGACCCGGCCGGGCTCAGCCCGAAGGAGTTACATGGGTCCGCCCTCCAGTAGGTTCACCACCTGCAGGAGGGATCATGGAAGTCCGGTGCTATGTGGATTAGGTGGCAGTCAAAGGCGGAGACCTTGGCGGACTGATCCCAAGCTTTCTAAACTTCGGAGTGAGTTAACGCACCAAATTTCAGTCACTGTATTAAAAAACGCTGAATGGAATAGAACAGATTGTCCCTTAAAACATGTGCACCAAGTCTATTTGGATGGATGCCATCTGGCCTCATAAGTGATGGGCGGTTCCAAAACAGGTTGAAATTGTCAACAAAACCAATGTTAAAAGTAGGAAATGTAGAACACAACCAAGTATTAAGACTGAGAGTTCTGCAAAAATAATTGCAACCTCGTCTGAAAAGCCAAAGGCCCAGAGGTAAACACACGTCTGCCACAGTTCATAAGAGTGGACAGAAGGCTTTTGAAGTCACTCTTTAAGATCGCCGACGCTTCACCTGGGATGTTGTTGCATCCAACATGTACTATGACAGTTTTAGCGTGAGGGAATTCATTTAATAGGTCAGGGGTAAGAGCCTCAATGTCAGACTCTTTAGCCCCAGGAAAAAATTTAGTGATACAGTACCTGCTTCTGACGTTCCTCATAATCGAGTCACTAATTACCAGCGTCGTCTGGGGGGGGCTTTGTTGGTGGTTTCTGAAGTGGTGGATAACTTTGTCGATGTTGTGATGGCGGGGTGATGCACTCTCTTCTTTTTGGAGCTGGTGTGTAATTTGGCACACCTAAAGTAGTCTTAATCCGGGGTTTGCAGGTTTGAGCCACCGCTGAAGGAGGAGGAGAAGTGTAGTCATGGGCGGATGGTCTGTGTCCAGGTGGGGAAAATCTTCCAGAGAAAGGATGTCGAATCTGTTTGCCAAAAGCAAGGGAAGAGAAGAGGCGCAGCCCTGTCTGGTCGATCGTCGATGATTAGTAGGTGGCCCAACCAAGGTCCAGGGCGCACACTGAGGATAAGAAAAAACCACCTGGGGATTTGGGTTTAGCTCCGAGTTGAAGCCAGTGATTATTCCTGTAGTCCTAGACATCTGAAGAGACCGGAGCAGGGGTGGAAGTGGATGGTGATGCGCTGAATTCACCCAGGCAAGTAGCCATCTCTGCCAGCTGCGAGTCAGTTGCCGGGGCCGTTGTTCACCCGAGAATTATGGTGTCAAGGTGGTCTTCAGCCTCCCGAATCTTGTAGAGGTTGGAGAATCTCACTTCCAATTCAAACCTTCCTAAGGAGGGACACACAGCTGACACACGTCGGGGATGGAGCCATGACGTTCCAGGCGAGAGGTGGATAGCCAGCCAGCCAAAAACAGCTAAAAACAGGTTCGCTAAAAACAGCTAAAAACAGGTTAGCCTAGCCCGGTTAACAGCCCAGTCGGAGGTCCGATCCACCCGTGTGTCTCATCAGGATTTCTGCTAGGCCAGCACTAAGCTAACACCAAGCAAAAACTAATATCAGCAAAAAGAGATAAAAAATTAAAAACGAAATCAATAAAAACAAACAAAAGCAGACAAAATAACGCTTTAACGCGACAAGACGTTTACAGACGCTGGCGCATGCGTGGTACACAAACCTCCACTGCACTGTTGTTGCTCTACTGTGCAACAACAGTGTTGTGCAACAACAAATGTATACAGCGCTTTTTAATAATGTTACCTAGCGAAAGCATATATAAACTAAAAAGAATAGGGGCTAGCACAGATCCCTTTGGAACTCCATGTCTGAGCTTTGAGTTTGAAGAAAACTCATTATTGACATGAACAAACTGGAACCTATCAGATAAATAAGACCTAAACCACTGCAACGAAGTTCCATTAAGTCCAACACGGGGTTCTAATCTATCAAGTAGAATATTAAGACCAACAGTATCGAAAGCTGCATTGAGGTCTAAAAGGACAAGTACAGAAACAAGTCCATTATTAGACGCAATGAGGAGGTCATTAGTGACCTTAACTAAAGCTGTTTCAGTGCTATGATGGATTCTAAACCCAGAGTAAAACTCTTCAAATAAACCATTTCCCTGCAAGTCGTCAAATAATTGTGTAGCAACAACCCTTTCTAAGATTTTTGAAATGAAAGGCAGATTAGAGATTGGTCTATAGATAGCTAAAACTCCTGGATCCAGCATTGGCTTTTTGAGTAAGGGTTTAATTACAGCAGTTTTAAAAGCCTGCGGATACATGGCCTAATGTTAATGAAGAATTGATTGTTTGAAGAATAGAACTACCAATAAATGGGAAGTCTTCTTTAAAGAGCCTGGTAGGAATAGGGTCTAAAAGACAAGTTGAAGGCTTGGATGAGGAAATTATTTTAACTAACTCTGAAAGGTCAATTGGAGTAAACTCATCCAAACAGATATCAATTGAAAATTGAATATCAAATTGTAGTAGTTTCTGTATTTAAGTTAACGGTGGGAAGAATCTGACTAATTTTATCTCTGATAGATACAATTTTATTATTGAAAAAGTTCATAAAGTCCTGACTAATAAGCTCTAAGGGAATGCTAAGATTGACAGAGTCCTGACTCTTTGTCAGCCTGGCTACAGTGCTGAAAAGAAACCTGGGATTATTCTTGTTCTCTTCTATTAATGCGGAATAATAACTTGTTGTAGCTTTCCTAAGAGATTTTTTTTATAAATTAGAAGATGATTTCTCCAAGCTAAATAGATTTCATCTAATTTAGTGGAGCGCCATTTTCCTTCTAATTGACAAGTCTTCTGTTTTAAGCTATGAGTTTCTGTGTTGAACCAAGGAGTTAGAAATCTCTGATTAGATTTTTCTTTTTTAAAGGGGCCACCATGTCTAGAGTCTGATGCAGAGAAGCTGTAACACTATCTACCATGCTATCAATTGCAGAAGGAGCAAGCTCTCCATAGCTTATCTCCATTGTGTTGCCACATGGCATAGAGGAAACAATCTGCTTAAACTTGGTAACAGCATCATCTGAGAGGCATCTACTGTAGTAATATTTTTCTTTAGAAGCCAAATAGTCAGAAATAGTAAAATCAAAGGTTAACAGACAATGGTCTGACAGTACATGGTTATGAGGAGACACTACCAGATTTTCTATTTCTATGCCATACTGTATGTCAGAACAAGGTCCAATGTGTGGTGGAGATAATGGGTAGCATTGCCTACTTTCTGAAAAAAAAACCCCATCGAGTCTAATATTGATTTAAATGCCATATTAAGGCAATCACTATCTACATCTACATGTATATTAAAGTCCCCTACTATAATTATTCTATTCGATTTCAGCACTAAACCTGCTAAGAATTTGGCACATTCGGATAAAAACTCTGAGTAGGCTGAGGAAGGATTATAAACTATGGTAAATAAAATTGGGTTCAACCTAAAATTGCAAAAATGCCCAATACTGATGACCAAGCCCTCAAAGAAATTATAACATGTTTATTGCTATACATTAACTAGTAATTTGGAATGGTAAATTGTTGCGACTCCTCCTCCACGACCAGAACTTCTGGGATTTTGACAGTTTAAATAACCAGAGGGAGTTGATTCATTTAAACCAATATAATCCTCTTGCCCTAACCAAGTCAATGTAAGGGATATTAATCTGATGATCAATTAACGGATCATGGACTAGCAGAGACTTGGGAGTTAGAGACATAATATTTAACAAACCGCATTTAATTTTTAAATTATGAGGAGGAACAGAGACCAAGCCATTCAATTTAGAGGCTTCATGTTTAATTAGAGTTTTACCAACTTTTTGTTTAATCACTTTGGGATGCTTATACATTATATTTTTATTTACTTTGGAGGGAGCAGACAATGATTTTCTGATGGGGAAGACGGGGGCTAAGTTGAGGGGTGGCAGATGAAGAGGAGTTGCAGAGAGGCATGTAAGACTGTGACTCTGCTTCCTGGTCCCACTCTGAGTTGTCAAGGTTTTTAGAAATGTGGATAAAAATGATGCCAGATTGCCAGATTGTTAGATCTGTGCTGTTGCAATCCTGGAATTTCCCCATTGTGGGACTAATAAAGGCTTATCTTATCTTATCTTAGATAAAAGAGATGCACCATCCAAAGTGGGATGGGCACCGTCTCATCTAATAAGACTAGGTTTTCCCCAAAATGAGTTCCAATTGTCTAAGTAGCCCACATCGTTTGCAGGACGCCACACAGACAGCCAGCGGTTGAAGGATGACAAGCGGCTAAACATGTCATCACTGGTCAGACTGGGGATGGGCCCAGAGAATATAGCGCAGACATCATTTTTGCAAAGTCACACACCGATTCCACACAAGTTTTGTGACTTCTGACTGCCGGAGTTGGATGTCATTAATGCTGGCATGGATAACAACTGTGGAGTATTTACAGTTACTTTTAGCCAGCGTTTTCAAATTTGACTCGATGTCGCCTGCTCTGGCCCCGAGAATGCATTTGACAATGGCCGCTGGAATCTCTAGGTTCACGTTTCTGACTATAGAGTCACCAATGATCAGAGTTTTTTCCTCAGCGGGTGTGTCGCTGAGCGGGGAAAAGCAATTAGAAACATGAAACGGTTGGTGGTGAACTAGGGGCTTGCGACTATGCTTCCTTCTCACCGTCACCCACCCATTCTCTCCTGGCTGATCAGGAGAGGTGGAAGCCAGGGGACTGCTAGCAGGCCCTATTCTAGGGTGCTCTGCTGCAGCTAAGGGGAGTCCATCATTGTTAACTGGTGCTGACGGTGTTTCAATGCAGCAAAGCCAGGATTCCAAATCACACAACCTCGCATCGAGCGCCTCAAAAAGACAACATTTATTACATTTGCCATTATCGCTAAAAGAGGCAGAGGTGTAGCTAAACATCTGACACAGAGAGCACACCAGAGGAGAAGAGGAAGGACAGCTAGTTGCCATAGCTAGTGGCTAACCCAAAGCTAACACAAACACCGATGAAAGGTGAACAGAAGGCAAAAGAAGGTGACTAGGTGACACTGAGTGCACACACAGGTGCAAGAGGCTTGTTAAACAGAAGTGAGGGTGACGGTAGATGGCAAAAAAAACCAAACAATTAAAATACGATTATAGGCAATAATCCTCAGGAGAGTGATGAGAGCTGACCACAGAGCAAACCACACCAACAGCCAGCGACACAGGAAGTGACGATACACTACCACAAGAAGGTTTTTGGGTTGGGACGCGATTGGGGTTGGGACCAGTTTGATTCTGGATTTTGACACAGTGTACGATGACCAGCGGGGGGAGAAGACAAGTGTGTTCGGAGAAGCGCTCAGAGGCAGGCATGTGTCAGTTACGTAAGGCTTCTTCTCTAGATATGAGTGTCTCGCGCCATGTGCTATGTGGTTGGTACTTTCCAGGATGAATTGATATGAAGTCACGGATTGGGCGTCCAAAAACACACATGGCAGGGGAGAGGAGGGTATCGCGATCAGGTGTGTTACGGTACTGGAGTATTGCACGTTGAAAGGCATCAGTGTTGAGTGAGCCCTCAGTGTCACTGTTGTCAGTGAGGAGGTGTTTCATGGTCCTAACACCTACTTCTGCACGGCAATTGCTGTGAGGGAAGGCGACAGATGAAATGCGATGATGCACGCCCCAATCACATAGGAAATTGCGGGTGGCGTTTGCTGTAAATTCAGGCCCATCATTTTAATGTCAGTTTACCACTGATGCTGTAGGTCACAAAGATATGGCGATTAGTCCCTTGGCACCGTTAGCAGCCTGTTCAACAACGGCCAGTTACTGTGCCTATCCACCACAACCAAGTACTGTAGTTCTGGTCACGATAAGTGAATTAATCTGCGACAATGCACTGAAACAGATACGCGGGTTGGGCAAGAGGAGTGGGTAGTGAGCTCGGCTGTGAAGGTGCCATGCAACTGCAGGATGACCAGCGGGCCCATATCTCAGTGATGGCGGGAGTCATGCCTGGCCAGAAGAATGAAGACTCTGCTCGTGAGCACATCATGGTGACGTTTTGGTCGGCTGAATGTAGTGTCCGGAGTACCTGATCATGGAGTGATAGGGGGATGATGATGCAATCCTTGTAGAGGCATACCCCATCAAATTCAGTGAGGTTCTCTCAAAATTGGTGATATAGATGAAGGTCATGGGGCAGTTCACTGGGGAGGTTGAGGAAGCCCTGTTGAATAAGCTCAGCTAATCTGCACATGGTTGGGTCACTGGACGTGGCAATACGAACATCATCCCATGTGACTGATTTGATTACCTCTGTAGGAGGGGAGGCTAACTGACTGCAGACTTGGGTGGTATCCAAGACATGGGTGTGGATGGCAGCGAGGATGTCATGTGGCAGTTCAAGTGGCTGGCAAAAGTTGTTAAGTGTACTGACAGGTGTGACATCATCAGGGAGATGATGCTGTGTGGCCTCTCCAACGGGGTCTCTAGATACTCCATCGGCCACAGCATGGCGCATTCCCGGCATGTGGACCATGTGGAAAAAATACCGAAGTGATTTCTCCTTAAAGTTGCAGAGTCTTGGGTGTGGCATGTCATTACGTGAACAGTCGTCAAACGCCTTCAGGAGGGGTTTGTGGTCCACTGTGATGATAAGATTGGAACAGCCGAGGATGAAGTGACACGCCTTGTCTAGTGCATCTATAACTGCGAATGCTTCCCCCTCCACTGGGGCATAGCGAGACTTGGCGCCTGAGTTAAAGTGACTTCTGACGAGGGTGATCTTCCTGCAGCAGATGGGTTTGGTTGATAGGTAGGTACAGTGCTTTTGGAAAACCCAAAACTTGATGCCGTCTTTGTTCCAGTCCGTTGCAAGGCAAGTTGGTTTCCTTTTGCCAAAGACCTCTATTCCTTTATGAATTTCACCGATGAAGATGGATTTCGATTCCTCAAATAGGTGGTTAAGCTGGTCCGTCCACTGGAAGGGAGTGCCGAGTGTGAGGAGCATACGGAAGGGCTTCGTGCACTCAGTTGATACGAAGGCGTACGATATTTGGTTGATGAGGCCAAACCAACTGTGAACATCTGTAATGTTGTGAGGGGTGGGGAAGTTTTGGATCGCCTCAAGGTATTGGGAGCAGGGGCGTATGGTGGTTGGTGTGATCTCAAAGCCGGCAAATTCTACTGTTGTCTTGGCGAATGAGAATTTGACAGGATTGAGAGTGATGCCGTTGTTGCCACACGTGTCAAGCCATTCAACTTCCTGAAAGAATACTTCCTCAGTGGTATCAGACCACATCAGGGTAGCATCCACACACTTGTTCTTCTGTGGGATGTCAGAGATGATTTCATCAAATCGACAACTGCAGTCATCCCCTGAGGCGATGTAGCCTTGGGGGGCAACACGGTAACGATAGCGGCCCCAAGGTGTGATAAACGTGATGACGTGGTGATCGTCTTCGTGTAGGGCAAAGCTGTGGTACTCATTTCATGCGTCAAACTGTTTTGCGAGTGTGGTAAGATTGCACGTGATTAACCCTTTAACAACCCCACCAAGAAAAAAGAAATGGAAAAAAAAATTGTTTTCATTTCCTTTTCCCTTGGGTCAGTATTAACCACAATCAATGTTGTTGTTGTTTTTATCAACAGTCCCTGTAATTTTTAAAATATTAACCTCTACCAAACAGTTGAGATTTCATTTCATGGTTTAACGTATGAAATTTCATGCAAATACCATAAACATTAGAAAAAGTCAAATAAAATGCTAACTTATAAAGAAATAGACAACTAAAAACACCCATGGCATTTGATGCACTTTATTTTTGGTAGTATGCCACAAAACAGTACTGGTTTTCATTTTGGCAAACAAAACTACTGCATCAATCAAGGAAAGATTGCATTTCCAACTCTGTCATCTTAACTGCAACTGTCTTAAGATGTAACAGCACAAAATTCTCACAGTCAACTTCTGATTGAATGTTACAGTACAAAACATTAATTTTTGCATTCAAAAACAAAAAAACCAGCTGCATTTCCTACTTCAGTATCTCAGTTGTGCAACAGCACTAATGTTTTTTGGGACATAAGATCCATATTTCTGGTTGATCAATAAAGTTGATTTCCATTTTAAATTTGAAAAAACATTGAAAACAGAGGAAAACTTGGGCAAACATATTAAAACATTACATTTCGGACCTCATCTCTGTGACTCTGCAACAGCACAAGTGCTTTTTGAGCATCAGATCCACTTTACCTATGGTGATATGCTAGAAAGCATTCCTGGTTTGTGTTCAAACACAGGAAAACATTGCATTTGCTACATTTCCACCCTGATACACCCTTTAGACAAAGGTTGCATCGTCCCCGCTTGTCAGAATGAGGAGGCCAGTGTACCAAGTTATCAAAACGCACATCTGGTTGTGGATGAGAGTCTTAGGGTGTAGCCTTTCTTCTGTGGTGGTGGAGAGTTGAATGATGGTTGGCCAACTCTGGATGCTGGCTTGTTGACTTGTTTCAAACTGTTGACAAGGATGAAGGATAGACAAGAAATCCTCAATTTCTTCAGGGCTAATCTTAACTGGATCTCCCAACACTTGAACAAAGTACAAATCTGGATGATGAGCAATACGCTCGCTTTCCCCAGACACCCTGCTATTGTGTCCCTGGGCAAGACACTTTACCCACCTTGCCTCCAGTGTCCATGACACTGGGCATGAATGTGTATAAATGTTTGGTAGTGGTTGCAGAGGCCGTTGGCGCAGATTGGCAGCCACGTTTCCGTCAGTCTGCCCCAGGGCAGCTGCGGCTACAGTAGTAGTTTACCACTACCATTGTCTGTGGTGTGAATGAATAATGTATCCATTGTAAAGCGTCTTTGAGTGTCTATGAAAAGCGCTATATACAGTTAAGCCCAGAAATATTTGGACAGTGACACAATCTTCATGATTTGGGCTCTGCATGCCACCACTTTGGATTTGAAATGAAACAACTACAACGGAACTGAAGTGCAGACTTTAAGGTTTAATTCAAGGGGTTGAACAAAAATATATGATTAAACATGTAGGAATTGTAGCTGTTTTTATACAAACGCTCCTCATTTCAGGGGCTCAAAGGTAATTGGACAAATAAACATAACCCTAAGTAAAATGTTACTTTTCAATATTTTGTTGTGAATCCTTTGCAGGCAATGACTGCCTGAAGTCTGGAACCCATGGACATCACCAAACGCTGGGTTTCCTCCTTTGTGATGCTTTGCCAGGCCTTTACTGCAGCTGTCTTCAGTTGTTGCTTGTTTGTGGGTCTTTCTGCCTTAAGTTTTGTCTTGAGCAAGTGAAATGCATGCTCGATTGGGTTGAGATCTGGTGATTGACTCGGCCATTGCAGAATATTCCACTTCGTTGCTTTAAAAAACTCCTGGGTTGCTTTTGCAGTATGTTTTGGATCATTGGTGAAGCGCCGTCCAATCAACTTTGCTGCATTTGGCTGAATCTGAGCAGAAAGTATATCCCTATACACTTCAGAATTCATCCGGCTGCTTCTGTCTTTTGTCACATCATCAATAAACACAAGTGACCCAATGCCATTGGAAACCATGCATGCCCATGCCATCACACTGCCTCCACCATGTTTTACAGAAGATGTAGTGCTTTGGATCATGAGCTGTTCCAATTCTCCTCCAAACTTTCTTCTTCCCATCATTCTGGTACAGGTTGATCTTAGTCTCACCTGTCCAAAGAATGCTGTTCCAGAACTAGGCTGGCTTCTTCAGGTGTTTTTTGGCGAAGTCAATTCTGGCCTTTCTATTTTTGAGGCTGATTCATGGTTTGCACCTTGTGGTGAATCCTTTGTATTTACTCTCATGAAGGCTTCTCTTTATGGTAGACTTAGATACTGATACACCTACTTCCTGGAGCGTGTTCTTCACTTGAGTGGATGTTGTGAAGGGTTGTTCTTCACCATGGAAAGGATTCTGTGATCATCCACCACTGTTGTCTTCCGTCGACGTCCAGGCCTTTTTGAGTTCCCAAGCTCACCAGTGCACTCTTTTTTTCTCAGAATGTACCAAACTGTTGATTTGGCCACTCCTAACATTTCTGCCATCTCTCTGATGGATTTCTTCTTTTTTTCAGCCTCAGGATGGTGTGTTTCACCTCCATTGAGAGCTCCTTTGACCGCATGCTGTGTGTTCACAGCAATAGCTTCCAAATGCAAACGCCACACCTGGAATCAACTCCAGACCTTTTAACTGCTTAATTGATGACAGGTTAACGAGGGAAGAGCCCATGCAGCCTTCTGAGTCAATTGTCCAATTACTTTTGGTCCCTTGAAAAAGAGGCGGCTACGTATTAAAGAGCTGTAATTCCTAAACCCTTGCTCCAATATGGATGTGAATACTCTCAAATTACAGCTGAGAGTCTGCACTTTAAGCCCATATTGATTATATAATTGTATCCTGAATATGTTTTCGTAAACAGCTAAAATAACAAAACTTGTGTCACTGTCCAAATATTTTTGGGCCTAACTGCAAATCCGATGCATTATTATTATTATTACATGTTCAATCATCTCATCAATGAAGATCATTTTGAAGACTGAAAGGGTGTGTTGTCCAGCCTCAGGGGGTTCAAATCTTGAATCCGGAACCTGGAATTCATCAATGTCGTCATGCTTCCAGAATCTTCTCCTGCTTTTGTTTGGGCCTGACTGGGAACCTGGGTCAGGGCTGTCCCCTGATTCCTCCAAGAAACTGTTTTTAGGGTCCGTTTGCCTTTTCTGCTGTTCTTACAAGGCAGCCGCGTGGATGATCTGCTTGTTGAGGGAGCCTCCTCTTCATCTAAGGATTCAAAAGAACTGTCACCTGTACCTTCTGCTTGTGTTGGGTGATAATCAAGATCCTCTAATAGGTCATCATTACTCAGATCAGCATCAGAGTCTTGAGGATTTTCAGGTACAAGGGCCAGAAGAGCGCATGGTCTTGCACCATAGAATGTTTTACTGTCCATCTAGTAGTTGTAAAACAAGTCAAAAATGAAATTCTAATCAATAACCGCAATTGTTGGAAATGCCATTTAGCTAAAACAAAATGAATTGTGATATTCATGACTTCCATATTCTTAGTCTTGATTTTTTTTTTCCATATTTACTAAAATCAACTCGGAAAGTGTCAAAAAATACTAAAAATTCTTTCAGCATGTTCACTATATACAAACACAATGTTTCATATTTACAACAATGGATAAACAGAAGTTTTGATTTTAAAATAAATATTCAATTATAATTACATTAGCTTTATTTTGTTACACTTACCATAAAGTGACAAATCAACCATTTGGTTGAGCATGCTTTTAAAAAATTATTAGATACTAAATTTAAGTTTTTTAGTGGTATCAAGTAACATATTTCTATTCAGTAAGGCCTCAAACACTATCCTATATCAAAAAAAGTATTACTACCTTTTACAATTGCACCAAAAACAGTCGAGATGTCTTGATTGATTTTCTTGTTTTTTACTTTCTGGTTGGACAGTGAATGAAGAAGTTTACTATTCGAAGAAACAGTGACACCTGTTGGAATTTTTTAGCATAACATACCTCAGCCAAGTGGTAGACATGGCTCAATCAGGGTGAGTAAAGTTAGACACTCCTCTCATTGAAATATATTTAATCAAAATGTGCTAAACCATTTGGTCAATCAGGCAGTTAAAGGGTTAATGGAAGGGTGACTGTATGTGATAGGTCTCGGACAGCATGACGATTTAGGGGTTGGAAGTCGACCGTCCACGTGGACTTGCCAAATTTCTTGGGGCAGATCACCATCTTGTGGCACCATGTGACTGGGGTACCACTGGTCCGCACGAAGCAGCACAGCACAACAGCATGCACCTAGCAACTGCGGGAGCTGTACGACCATTCAAAGACAGTGAAGTCCCGAGCGGGGACAGACAGGATCCAAATACTGTCTCCTGCCCGCCCCCACCCACACACACACACACAGAGCTACCGGCTTTTTAAAAAAAGTGTGCCTTTTCCCGGTTTAACGAGAGAACAACAGGAACTTTGTTCCCTGGAAAGAGAGCAGCCAGTGCACCAAGAGCATCAACTGAAACTTCACCAATTCCTGGCTCTTTGTTTAGGGCCACTTAACTCACTCAAACCGACATTTTCCCATTTAAACTTGGCCGAGTTTTTCCTCACATCTACTTAAAAAACACCAAAGCTTATTTTAGACACTGCAGAAGACAGAAGGACAGACAGAGAAGTAGATGTATACCCAGCTATGGATGTAACCGTTTGCCCGCTGCCTCCACAGCCACTGCCCACCTCAGACCACACCAGGCTGGGGCAGCTGTCTTACCCTGACCCGGTCTTTGGAAACAATAAGATGCCATCATCATCGATAAGTATAACTCTTTAATCGATCGTTTCAGAATCTCTTTATCAGCTAATGATGATGGCATCTGAAACACATAAAATAAAGTAACACAAATACAACACGAATAGTAGCTCTACATATTAAACAAGGTAACATAATAACTGTACAAGTTATATTTCTATAGACATGTTGTTAGTGATGTCATTGTGTGTCCCACGGCATGCAATGCTACACTGTAGTCAACTGAAGTAGCTCAGAGTGAGACATCACGCATTTTCCAGCTCTTTGGTGCGCTGACCGGGAACAGAGCAGGGGAAGCAGCACCATGACGGAGGCTGAAGCGGAGCTCACACGAAACAAACGTTCCAAAGTTTGGGAACATTTTGTATGTGACTCAGCCAACAAAACTGTTCAATTCAGGCTCTGTAAAGTGAGCCTTGCCTACAATGGGGCCACTTTTTTTGATTTAACCTTTATTTATACAGGGTAGTTCCATTGAGAGACAACCTCTCTTTTTCAAGGACGCCCTGTTCACACTCACACCAGGAAGTTGCCCAGTACAACCACAGACTAACCTGTGGCCACTGAGCAGCTCCACTGGAACAGCTGGGGTTAAGGGCCCCATAGTGGGGTTAAGGAGGGTGGCGAAAAGACTGCTATGTTATCTGTCCCACCCAGATCTAATCCTGCCGGTCCAGGGATCGAACTCGCGACCCTCTGCTCACCAGTCCACATCCCTAACCATTAGGCCACCACTGCCCAAGCTACCACTACAGCGATGCACGAGCATTTGAAGAGGAAACACATTTTGGAAGAGTCAGACGCCCCTCGGTAAGATAATTAGCTCTCATGCTAGTAGCTAGCCTATTACTGTAGGTGTGTGTGAAGGATCATGACAGTTTAAAGAGTAATGTCATTTTGTCTGACAATTGTAAATTTAGTGTAAAGAAGAGGACAGGGACCATGGATGGCTTTTTGCAGAAAAAGCAGGCGTGTACTCGCAACAAGCTACTGCTGAAGCCAAGATGATACTATGAAGCCAGATGATACTAATCAATTAGCCAAGTTAGAAGCCTGTCTTAAGGAAATCAAAGCATGGATGACTTGTAATTTCCTGCTATTAAATTCAGATAAGACTGAAGTCATTCTTGTTGGTCCAAAAAACCTTAGAAATTCCTTTCCAAATCAAACTTTCAGTTTGGATGCAGTTACTCTTTCTCTTAATAGCTCTGTGAGGAACCTTGGAGTTATTTTTGATCAGGATTTGTCCTTCAATTCACATATTAAATTTGTTTCTAAGACTGCCTTCTATCATTTGCGTAATATTGCCAAGATTAGGAGCATCTTGTCTCAGAGTGATGCTGAGAAGCTGATCCACGCTTTTGTTAGCTTGAGATTAGATTATTGTAATTCTTTATTATCAGGCTGTCCTAAAACATCTTTAAAAAGTCTTCAGCTGATCCAAAATGCTGCAGCAAGAGTTTTAACAGGTACTAGAAAGAGAGATCATATCTCTCCGGTTCTGGCCTCCCTTCATTGGCTTCCCATAGAGTTTAGAATTAAGTTTAAAATCCTTCTTCTTACTTACAAAGCTCTAAACAATCAGGCTCCTTTTTATTTAAAAGATCTGATACTACCGTATCATCCTAACAGAGCACTACGCTCCCAAAATGCAGGATTACTTGTAATACCTAGAATCTCCAAAAGTACAATGGGAGGCAGAGCCTTCAGTTATCAAGCTCCTCTCCTGTGGAATCAGCTGCCAATCTGGATTCGGGAGTCAGACTCGATCTCTGTTTTTAAGAATAGGGCTAAAACCTACCTTTTTGATATAGCCTACAATTAGGGAGGGATCATGTGTTTCTGAACCCTCCCTTAGTTATGCTGCTAATAGGTTTAGTCAGCCGGGGGACCTCCAGTAATGCACTGGGCCTCACTCCTTTCCTCACTCTCTATGAAATTTTTTTTTTTTTTTTTTGCTGGTCATTAACATTTGTTTGTTCTCTCCCATAGATTGAGTCCCCATCGTGCTGTTTGCTCTCTACATGTCTGTTCTTTTCTTCTTCTCTATCCCCTCACCCCCCAGCCAGTCGCAGCAGATGACTGCCCCTCCCTGAGCCTGGTTCTGCTGGAGGTTTCTTCCTGTTAAAAGGGAGTTTTTCCTCTCCACCGTCGCCAAGTGCTTGCTCACAGGGGATCGCCTGATTGCTGGGGTCTTTCTGCAACTGTGGGGGTCCCCCTACAGTTGATAGTGCTATGAGATGACTGTTGTTGTGAAATGGCGCTATATAAATAAAGTTGAATTGAAATTGAATTGAATTGCTCTCAGAGTCAATTCTAAACATGATAGTCAAATTCATGAGGCCGCTTTCCATGGTTGATGGGGAAGGATTTCAACAAATGATTCCCCAGTTCAACCCTGAATATATGCTGCCATCCAGAACCCATTTCACCCACTTGATGGAGAAGAAATGAGACAACCCTTACAAACGTGATTTTGTCTCACGCGTACACACAGACACACACACACACACACACACACACACACATGCACACACAAACACATTTAACATAAATGTTATTGTTTGTTATGCACAAAATGCACTTTAAGAAAAAATGTTTATTTTATTGCTGATTGCAATTCTTGTTCCTGTTGTTCACCAAATGCTTCATTTTTTTGAAAAGGAAAATGTTTTATTTTTCACAATAATTCAATTCAATTCAATTTTATTTATATAGTGCCATTTCACAACAACAATAAAAAGAAATGATTGTTTTTTAGTGCAGTTCTTAATGACTACTCATTAAAATAGTTGGCGACTAGTTAAAAATAATAATAATAATAATAATAATAATAATAATAACAATGGATTGCATATATTGTCTTTTATTCAAATTTTCAGGAAAGGTGTGTAATGTCACACTGAACACATGATTAGATTTTGGTGATGATCTCAAAATGCACACCTCCACCAAGACTCTTACTTCTCACAGAGTGTTAGCAACAATACTCCAAAACTACAGGATGGATTTGAGTGAAATTTTCACCAGACGTGGCCCTTGGCCCAAAGATGAACTCATTAGATGTTGGAGGTAATCCATGAGCGCATACCTCCGCCAAGGCCCTATCTCGCAATGTACAGATGGATGGCAATATAGACAGACAAAGTGACGGAGGGGAGGACAAAAGGAGGGAGGGACAGAGCCGTGGCAGAGGTATGCGCTCTCTGAGTGCCCTCTAGTTACGTAATGACACAATTTGAAAAAGAAAAAAAGGGCTGTTTTACAAAAAAAAAATAAAATTGAAATTTAAAATCAAGATGTCTGAGTTTAGATGTTGTAAACCAAATTTAAACCTGTACTAACATTTAAAACGTGTACCTCCAAGACACTGAACATTTTTTAAAATTACCTGCAATATACACTTCAAGGATTTCATCACATCCCTTCAATGCAACTTTAATTCAGCACAGCAAACATGCAGGTATATGAACAAAGAGACGTGCTGTCATCTTGACACACTGAGTAACTTTGCCTGCACGTTTCCATAAAATACTCCAGGTAAGTAGAGAAATTGCATCCTGTGCTCTTTGAAACTCACCCTCTCACTGCATTCACTCACATGCTTTGTGACAGGGTAATGATTACCTGAAATATAAACAGTCCCTCCACCCAGAAACAGGAATGCGATACTCGAATGTTGTCTAACCTGTATGAACTATTTGACATCTTCATCATAAACCAAAACCTATAACTATTAATCCTAATAAAGAAACAAAAACCTGATCTTCATTTACTCACAGGAATACTCCCTCCACATCCATCTGCCCTTGGACGATGAGCCATGCACCAAAGCGGAAACAGGCTGCATAAGTAAAGTAGAGCATGGCTTGGGTGAAGGAGAAGGTAAGTCCGTACACATGAGCCTTTTTCTGAGAATTTCTTAATGGAAAGAAAGGGAAAGGCCTTAGAGATTCAAGCACATTTTGGGTCATCATTTATGAAGATCTGTGGTTAAGGCCATTTTTATGTCATACTTGTATGGCACTTTGAGGTTTTCCTGATACAAAGCCTCAAATGTTGGTTCTCTGGTCAAGGAAGCAACAGTACGGATATTATCGATAGCCTCTGTAGCAATCTGTAGAAACACCACAAACATTATCATATCAAGAGGTCAGTGGTTAAAAAGTGTACATCCTTAGAGTCATAAAGCCTTGCTTTAGCTTTTTAAATTAGCTCCCTACCTTTCCAGCCTTCTCTAGCTCTTTCTTGTCTTCAGCAGCATGGCCAGTAAGCATTTTCATCTCAACAGCTGCAGCCAGTGCTATGACAGGCACTAGCCCCAAGAGAAGAAGGGTCAGCTGCCACCCATAAATAAAGCCCAATACTAACCCAGTGCCCATGTTGGCAAAATTCTGGCCGAGTGTTGCCAGACGTACTCCTGCAGCCTGAGGACATTGTACAGATTGAACGTTATGGCGACTTTGCCTATTCATCATGACGACCACAGTCTTGTTGTCAACTACTGTTAAGACTTACCCCTTGTACTTGAGCTGCATCTGTGGCCAGCCTTGTGGTCAAAGCTCCAACACTGTTTTTGGGATGATCAAACCAACCAAGATCCTAACAAGTGAACCAATGGAAACAATTTTCATTGAACATAAATATAAATCACAATTTTATTTAAAAAAAAAAAAAAGTCAACATCAATGAGAGCTATCTCAATATCTGATGCAGTTAGGCCAATTCCAGCGCCATGTTTTATGTGTCATGACGCCGAGCGCGGATCTGTACCACGCTCAGGTCTTTGTTTATTGTTCTTTTTCTGTGTATATATTTAGTCCTGTTTATCTGTCGTTTGGTTTGTGCTTTTATTTTGACAGCGCTGCAGCAGGACTTCTGTCTGTCAGTCTGTTCGCGGCCTGTCACAGCTGTTTATGTTTTACTAATTGCATTCACTTGTCACCTGTTTGTGCTTTGAGTTGAGTGGCATTATTTAAGCTGGCAAGCAAGGCTTATTCCTCGCTGCGTCCTCACCTAACTCAGGCTGGAGTCCCCTACCCTGACTCCAGTCCATTTTCTGCGTAAGGGTTCGTCCTCGCAAGTATATGTAAGTTGTTATATTGACATTCTGCTCTTTATGCCACCATCAGTTTGTGAATGTGTGTGTGAATGGGTGGATAGCAGGATCTGTAAAGCACTTTGGTCATCTAGAGATGAGCATAAAAGCGCTATATAAGTGAATACCATTTACCATTTTTATGTCCTTGTTATCACCCCACTGGGTTTCATCCTTAGTTTTTGTATATCCACCCCTTGAGGCGAGTGTTTGTATTTGCTATTATTTCTTATTAAATCACCGAACTCACTGCAGGCGAGTGGTGCCTCATTTATGCTCTGAAAGGGGCAAACATAACATTATGATGAGGAAAAACAGGCAAAAATAAGGTCACTGATAACACACGAGGCTATACCCATTTCTAAGCCAGTCTAGAAATGCTAAAAGCTAAGAGATTTGTTGGTCCAATGGGTTACCAAATGTGAAGGAGGAATGGCTGCCTTCTCCACCACCACTCTATCAGTCAAGCTTCTCATTCACCACAACAGGCATGCTGCTGTGAAATGCTAGCACAGCAATTCAGGTTCAGGTTCAGGCCCAATGACCAGATAAATAGCCAACTACGATAAAGAATAAATAAAGAATTAGCTGGCATAATAGATCTAACTACAAGAAATTGAACCTTTTTAAAAATCACCCAAGGGTCCTGTTGTGAAGCCACAGCTTACAGCAGACTGTGCGGACATGATGACAGAGAGCACGGGTGATGTCATCATGCCGTGCCTACATAGGGGGACTGTTGGCGGGAGCCGTGGTCTTTAGCGCACCACCCCATCACAGTAACAGCCTATATTAATCTAGTGTTAACTTATAGTTATAGAAATGCAACACGTGTAGTATCTTACTGTGTTTGTAATAAAGTTCCGAGCTCAGCCCAACTCCTGCCTCCACTCTCCTATTTCCAGCCATAACAAATGGCGATGAGGACAAAAATTGGCCTTCCAAGGGAAAACTCAACACTTTCCCCGAAGAAGAGAGGCACATGTCCGGCACCCCAGTTGGAAAGTTTGGTAATTAAATGAGCCAGGTTCTTCCAGCACCAACAGCGAGTGGTGAGTCGGTCCAGCAGTTTGTTGCCAACCTCCGCTGTGCGGCTGGTAGGGGTGTAACAGTACTTGTATTCACATTCGGATTTTTCGGTACACTACCCACGCTATGGTCTAGACCAGGGGTGGGCAATCATGTGCCATGGAGGGCCATTCTACTGCAGGTTTTCTGTTCCACCCAGTCTCTTCAGCAGGTGTTTTCAATGATTAGCAATCCTTGAAGCTGATCAGAGCACACACCTACTGAAGAGACTGGGTGGAACAAAAAACCTGCAGTGGAATGGCCCTCACTGCCCACCCCTGGTCTAGACGCATACCGAGGTACGGCACGGACTATATTGAGTGACGGACAGAAAGTGTAACTGTCATATCATGCCCCCTCCTCCTCTCAGTTTCCCCATCTCCAGCCGCCTGTCAGCAGACTTCTGCAACATTCTGCCCCGGTGAAGAATGACTGAAACTGGGCTACTTCTAAACACAACACCAGTAAGGCTACTGAGTTTTTAGCGAGTAAATTTAACCCTTCTTATTTTAAATGAGCGACTGTCTCAGCTTTAAAAAACTGAACTATTAGCATGTGCTAACATTACCTATCGGACAATAATCTCTCTTGAATGATGTTTGCTGACAGATGAGTTGTTTCAGTTCTGCTGGTAACGTGTTAACTGCCTGTAAATGAGTGAATTACATGAGTAGCTTATTCTTTTTTATCTTCTCCATTATTGTTGCGGTAATATCAGCCCTCATTCTGAATATTAGTGCATCTTGATAAATTAGAAAACCATGATTTATAATTTAATTTAAAAAAGATAACCATAACCATCACAAATAAATTATAACAGCTTAAATATTTCACTGTATGTGTAGTGAAGGCTCACATTCTTCTACTGTAACTTAAAGCATTTGAAAATTGTTACTTTGGACTGGACAAAGTTCTTTTAATTTTCATCTTGTCATGGTCCGCTCTGCTCATTATCCGCAGCTGCACGCACACCTGATCCTCATTAGGCTGGGCCTATATCTTCCACGCTGCCCAGAGTGGCAGTGCGGAGATGTCTCACTGCACTCCAGGAGAGCTTCATTGCTGAATCATCTCAGCTACCAAAGCCACAGCCGAGCCAGCCCTCACCTGCGCCGGGAAGATCCAACCTAACCCACCACATAAGCGCCATTGCCAACTTACCTCTTTCTACTAGTCCCCTGTGCACAGGCGGAGTCCGTGGCGACGGAGTCTCTTCCTCTTCCTCCTGGGCGGCGGACTTACCAGCTCCTTCTCCTCACCACCAACCTCTACACTCTCCTGTCGGGACTATACCACCGTCTGAAGACCACTGTCTCCCTGGCCATGGCCGTAACGCCGAACCGGAGAACTTCACAATCTGTTCCCACAGTAAGCCACACAATAACTGTTTAACTCCAGTCATGACGCTCAGTAACCACCTCTCTCTGTGTGTCTCCAGGGTTGCCAGGCTGAACGGTGTCTCGCTCAGTTCCCGGCAGTTCCAGCCTGCACTCACACCACAATTCACTCACATTGTTGTTAATAAACTTTATTGTATCAATATGGAGTCTGTGCCTCGTCACTGGGTCAACAATCATGTCAGTACATCTCCGCCAGAACAACCCAGCTGACAGTGCTTTGGTGTGCCGTGTCAACCGCATGGAGATTCAAATTGATCAACTGGTTTATCAGCAGCAGACCATTCTAAACCAGCTAACTCATGTCACAGATTGGTTGAATAGACTTAACTAATTCTCAGCCCTTTTCTCAGGCCTTACCTGTCACCAGCAGCTCCTAGACTCCCGCTAGCATTCCAGCTAACCAGCTCAGGCAGAGTCCTCCTGTTCGGCTTACTCCTGTACCAACTCCCAGCCGTTTCAACGGCAAGTTGGGTGAAGCCAGGCGGTTCGTTATGCAATGCGAGGTGGTGTTTCAGCGGGTGCCAGAGGACTTCCCTTCCGACCATAGTAAGATCGGTTATGTTATTAATCTGTTGGAGGGGAGAGCACTAGCTTGGGCCTATGCGGTAATGGCTAGGGAAAATTATGCTAGTCTCACTTTTGGCCAATTCATTAGTGAATTTAATGAAGTGTTTGATCATTCTGATCGAGATGGCATTCTCACCACCCGCCTATTAAATCTAAGGCAGGGGTCTAGGGTGGTGGCAGATTATGCCGTAAACTTCCGGGTGGCAGATACTGAAGCAGGTTGGGAGGACGCTTCTCTTTGCTGTATTTTCATCAGGAGCCTCAGTGCTAGCCTTCGGGATGAGTTAGCCCCTTTAGAGAAACCAACTAGGTTATCCGAGCTCATTTCTCTGGCCATTCGTCTGGATAATAGACTGAGGGAGCAAGCGGCGGAACGTAGGTCCTATGGACGGTCCGGGGAACTGTCTCGCCATTCCCCTCAGTCCTCAATATTGGCTTTACCGTCCTCTGAACCCTCAGCGCCCACGGAGCCTATGACGGTGGGACATTCTAGGCTATCTGTGGCGGAGAAACGGCGTCGCCGCGAGCTTGGGTTGTGCCTGTATTGCGGGAGCGGGGAGCATGAGGTCGTGTCAGCTTCGGCCAAAAGGGGAGTCCCTGTGTCAGAGTAGGGGGACTCACGGACTTACCCTGGTCTAATCCCCTATCCAGTTTGCTTCTTTCCATTAGATTCATACACAAACACACAGAGATACCTACACAGGCCTTAATTGACTCCGGGGCTGAGCAAAGCTTTGTCTAGAGACCTGGCAACCCGTTTGGGCCTTCGCTGCATCCCCCTTGAGTCTCCTCTCCGGATGATTGCGTTGTCTAACGCCCCCATGGCTACAGTATCCCACCAGACAGCTCCAGTCTCCATTATAGTATCTGGTAATCATCGAGAGGAACTGTCCTTCTTTGGGTTGCCCGTCTCGATGTCTCCGGTCATCCTGGGCTACCCCTGTCTACGCCTCCATAACCTGACGATTGATTGGAGTGCCGGTAGTATTAAATCATGGAGTTAATTTTGCCTCAGCGCCTGTCTGCAGTCAGAGGTGTGCTCACCTTCAGTGACCCTAGGGGCTACCTCCGATCCCCCTCCCGACTTGTCTAAGGTGCCTCCTGAATATCATGATCTCGGTGCCGTGTTCAGCAAGTCCAGGACCTTGTCCCTTCCCCCCCCACCGTCCGTAGGATTGTGCCATCAATCTCCGTCCGGGGGCTCCTCTCCCATCTAGCCGGCTGTATAGCCTTTCCCCACCGGAGCGGGTGGCTATGGACATGTAAATCAAGGAGTCCCTGAGCTCAGGCATCATCCGCCCTTCCTCTTCAGCGGTGGGGGTGGGGTTCTTCTTTGTGGCAAAAAAGGACGGCTCATTGAGACCATGCATCGATTTCAGGGAGTTGAATAATATTACTATCAAGGATAAGCAGAATCAGAATCAGATTTATTGCCATTGTTCATGTAGTACACAAACTAGGAATTTGTCTCGGTGCAATGCTGCAACATTAAACATGATAAGAGAAAAGAATAAAAACTATACATGCAATAAGTGTAGAATAAGAATGAGTAATACTAGTCAAAGCAGTTTTTAAATATATTAGCGAGCAGCAGATATTGTGGAGTACCACATAGTGCAGTCGGTAATGCAACAGAAACAGTGATGATTGACATGAGTCTGGTTGAGCTGCTGTACATAGTGCACGAGAGTCAATAAGTCACTTAGTGTTCAGCAATCTGATGGCAGAGGGGAAGAAGCTGTTCATGTGCCGGGAGGTTTTAGTCTGAATGGACCGAAGTCTTCTACCTAAGGGGAGGGGGGCAAACAGTACGTGACCAGGGTGTGAAGGATCGGCTATGATCCGGCCTGCACGCCTCCGGGTCCTGGAGATGTACAGGTCCTGGAGAGATGGGAGCTTGCAGCCGATCACCTTCTCAGCAGTGCGCACGACGCGCTGCAGCCTTAGTCTGTCCCTGGCAGTGGCTCCTGCGTACCACACTGTTATGGAGGTGGTGAGGATGGACTCGATGATGGCTGTGTAGAACTGCACTAACATCTTGGTGGGTAGCTTGAGCTTCCTCAGCTGCCGCAGGAAGAACATCCTCTGCTGGGCATTTTTGATGAGGGAGCTGATGGTCGGCTCCCATTTGAGGTCCCGGGTGATGGTGGTGCCCAAGAAGTGGAAGGAATCTGCAGTGGTGATGGGAGAGCCTGTGAGGGTAAGGGGGGGCGAGGGGTTGTGACTTTCCTGAAGTCCACAATCATCTCCACTGTCTTCAGAGCGTTCAGCTGCAGGTTGTTGTGGCTGCACCAGGACGCCAGCTGGGCCACCTCTCTCCTGTAGACGGACTCGTCGCCGTTGGAGATGAGCCCGATGAGGGTGGTGTCGTCCACAAACTTGATCAGCTTAACAGACTGGTGGCTGGAGGTGCAGGAGTTGGTATAAAGGGAGAAGAGTAGGGGGGAAAGTACACAGCCCTGGGGTGATCCGGTGCTGATGCTGACTCTGTCAGTGTACACCCTCCCGTACACCCTCCCGTTGCTTAATTCTGCCTTTGACTCTCTCCAGGGGACTTCCTGCTTTACTAAGTTGGATCTGCACAACGCTTACCATCTGGTGCAGATCCGCGAGGGAGACGAGTGGACAGGTTTCTGTACCCCTAGTGGTCACTTTGAATATCTGGTGATGCCATTTGGTCTGACCAATGCGCCTGCTGTTTTCCAGCGGCTCATCAATGATGTTCTGAGGGATTTTCTGAACGTCTTTGTGTTCGTTTACCTGGATGACATTCTGATCTTCTCCCATTCCTTAGAGGAGCACCGGGTACACGTGAGACGTGCTCTTCAGCGGCTATTGGAGAACCAGTTATTCGTCAAGGCTGAGAAATGTCAGTTTCATACGTCCAAGGCGTCCTTCCTGGGCTTCATTATTTCTCATAAGGAGATCCTTCCAGACCCAGGCAAAATTAAGGCGGCGGTGGAGTGGCCGGTCCCGTCCTCAAGGAAACAGCTCCAGCAGTTCCTGGGATTTGCTAATTTCTACTGCCGAGTCATAAAGAACTACAGCAGCCTGACCCATACCTGCCAACTTTTCGAACCTGAAAAGCCTAGTAGCTAGCCGGGGTCCAATAATGCTAATAATAATAATGCTAATATTTGCCATACAAATATTAGCATTAAATCTAGTTAAATGTAGCTAACAACCTCATATTTCTTCAACTTTCAAACCTGAAAAGCCTAGTAGCTAGCCGGGGTCCAGGGGCCGCAGCCCCCGGTAGGTCCAGGACAAAGTCTTGGTGGGGGGTTCAGGGGGGTGAAGCCCCCCGACGCCAAACAAATATTAGCATTAAATCAAGTTAGAATGTAGCTAACAACCTCATATTTCTTCAGCTTTCAAACCTGAAAAGCCTAGTAGCTAGCCGGGGTCCAGGGGTCACAGTGTCAAACAAATATTACCATTTGACATAGAAGTCACATATTAATTATATTAAAGGTAAAATATCTAAATCAATTGCAATACTACACAGAGCGAAATATCTGCTGAATCAACCCACATTATATACTTTGTATCATTCATTAATACTCCCATACATGACATATTGTACTGAAGTATGGGGAAATACATATAAAACAAACATATATCCAGTCTTTATGCTTCAGAAGAGAGCTATTAGAATAATAAACAAAGCAGCTTACAGGGAACCAACAAACCCACTTTTTCTTAAACTAAAAGCTCTCAAGTTGAAAGATCTGGTTGACTTTAAAACTGCAGTAATAATGTTTAAAGTGAAGAATCTATCACTGCCCGCAAATATCCAAAAGTTGTTCCAAATAAGGGAGAAACAATATAATTTCAGAGGAACATGTATATTTCAAAAACCTTCAGTGAGAACTACCACCAAGCAACACTGTTTCAGTGCAAGGAGTCAGATTATGGAACGATTTTGGACCTGAATTAAAATCATGTACAACGCTTGGACAATTTAAACAAAAACTAAAGGAAGAAATACTCCAAACATATATATACAAGATGACATGTAAAATCACATAAGGATTGTCATATCCAGCCTGTGTTCTGTTGTTACTTAGTTTTTTTTTTTTTTGTCACGTTCTGTCTTAGCTTTGTTCTGAATTGTAATCGCTCTTGTTTTGTTTTTCTTTTGAATTCTTGGATGGAATATGAGTGGGCAATATAAGCTGTGGCTTCAGCCATCACCCATTTCAGATAACTTATGTTGAACTGTATAATCAGAGGAGTTATTGTTTAATTTGACCTTGTTGGATTTTTTCGCGAGTCATATCACAGGGGCTGAGGTCGCCAAGGTGGTTAAAAATCTCCTTGGTGGCCGGGCCCCGGGGGTGGACGAGATTCGCCCCGAGTACCTCAAGGCCCTGGATGTTGTTGGGTTGTCATGGTTGACACGCCTCTGCAACATTGCGTGGAGGTCGGGGGCAGTGCCTTTGGCATGGCAAACCGGGGTGGTGGTTCCTCTCTTCAAAAAAGGGGACCGGAGGGTGTGCTCCAACTTTAGAGGGATCACACTCCTCAGCCTCCCTGGGAAGGTCTATGCCAAGGTATTGGAGAGGAGAGTCCGGCCGTTGGTCGAACCTCGGATTCAGGAGGAGCAATGTGGTTTTCGTCCTGGCCGTGGCACATCGGACCAGCTCTTTACCCTCTCGAGAATTCTTGAGGGTTCGTGGGAGTTTGCCCAACCAGTTTACATGTGTTTTGTGGACTTGGAGAAGGCATTTGACCGCGTCCCTCGTGGATTTTTGTGGGGGGTGCTTCGGGAGTATGGGGTATCGGGCTTGTTGTTACGAGCTATTCGGTCTCTGTACGACCGTTGTGAGAGTTTAGTTCGCATTGCCAACACTCGGTCGGAGTCATTCCCAGTGAGAGTTGGACTCCGCCAGGGCTGCCCTTTGTCACCGGTCCTGTTCATAATTTTTATGGACAGGATTTCTAGGCGCAGCCAGGGAATGGAGGGTGTCATGCTTGGTGACCACAGGATCTCATCTCTGTTGTTTGCAGATGATGTTGTCCTGTTGGCTTCATCCAGCAATGACCTACAGCTCTTGCTGGGACGGTTTGCCGCTGAGTGTGAAGCGGCTGGGATGAGAATCAGCACCTCCAAGTCCGAGTCCATGGTCCTCAGCCGGAAAAAGGTGGATTGTCCTCTCCGGGTTGGGGACAGGCTCCTGCCCCAAGTGGAGGAGTTTAAGTATCTTGGGGTCTTGTTCACGAGTGAGGGGAAAATGGAGCGAGAGATCGACAGACGGATTGGAGCAGCATCTGCAGTGATGCGGACGTTGTACCGGTCTGTTGTGGTGAAGAGGGAGCTGAGTTCTAAGGCAAAGCTGTCGATTTACCAGTCAATCTACGTTCCTACTCTCACCTATGGTCACGAGCTTTGGGTAATGACCGAAAGAACGAGATCGCGGATACAAGCGGCTGAAATGAGCTTTCTCCGTAGGATTGCTGGACTCACCCTCAGAGATAGGGTGAGGAGCTCAGTCATCCGGGAGAGGCTCAGAGTAGAACCGCTGCTCCTCCACATTGAAAGGAGTCAGTTGAGGTGGTATGGGCATCTGATTAGGATGCCTCCTGGACGCCTCCCACTTGAGGTGTTTCAGGCACGTCCCACTGGGAGGAGACCCCGGGGCAGACCCAGGACTCGGTGGAGAGACTATGTCTCCCAGCTAGTCTGGGAACGCCTTGGTATCCCCTCTGAAGAGCTGGAGCAGGTGGCTGGGGAGAGGGAAGTCTGGGCTTCTCTGCTTGAACTGCTGCCTCCGCGACCCGGACCTCCGGAAAAGCGGTAGAAGATGGATGGATGGATGGATGGATTTTTTCGCCTTTGTTATATTATTGTTTCTTTTTAATCTTTACTTTTAATCTATCCGAAATAAAGATTCATTCATTAAATTTGCATTCAAAAGACTATCTTAACACTGCATAGAACTTCGAATAGGCCAGATGTGATGTATTATGAATACTAGAAAAGCACTCGGAGAGCGCAGACCTCCGCCAAGCGCCACAGTTCCCCCCATACAGTGTTTAACATCATAAATAAAATATTGAAAATGGCCCTATCTCGCAATGTTAAATTAAAAAAAAAAAAAAAAAGAATCCTTTAAAAAATTCCTGGATCCAGACGGTGATCCGGATCACCACCAAAATCTAATCATCTGTAGGATACCCCATTTCTGACAATCTGTGAAAACTTCATGAAAATCCGTCCATAACTTTTTGAGTTATCTTGCTAACAAAGAAACAAACAGACAAACCAACACTGATGATCACATAACCTCCTTGGCGGAGGTAACTAGAAGACTAGAAATATCAGCAGGGTATACTAGCACTGTTTAACACACGTGCGTAAATGACGGCAAAATCGCTCTGATATTTTATGTGTTTACATAATACAGCAAGCATGACAAGGCTAGCAATTACACAGCACATGTTCTTCAAGTTTGCCGCTAGCGTCACTGGCACTGGCCTTGTGTTTTTTCGTTCTTACGTGGTCTTTCACATCGCTGATTCCGCCATGTCCAATCAAAAAGTCTTGTCTACACAAAGTGCAATTTGCGTAATTTCCACCCCTTCTTGAGCGAATAATAACTCCCGGAAATGCTTTGCTGTATTCCTCACGAAAAGACTGTAATTTTCGTTTGTGTTTCACGCTCGTTAGTGATTTTTCTCCAGCAGACTCCATGGTGAAAACGTATAATTCTTACCTGATTGCCTTGCGATTGCACATGGAAAATTGGCTCAGACCTCTCACACATGCGCAATACACCTACATGAAGCAGTGCCGATTGCCTTTGTTCTAAATTTAGATACGATTCCGAGCGACAGCGTGTTTGGAATTGCTTTCGTGTTTTCTGTTTTTTTTACGATTTAAAATTTTTGACTGAATTTTTTAGTGAAAAACAGTAATTTTGAATAATAAAACCGGAACCCGGAACGGGGTCTTAAAAACCGGAACCATTACGGCAAAACCGGAGTAGTTGGCAGGTATGCTACGTACCATAACCGTGTGGTACGCAGGAGCCACTGCCAGGGACAGACTAAGGCTGCAGCGCGTCGTGCGCACTGCTGAGAAGGTGATCGGCTGCAAGCTCCCATCTCTCCAGGATCTGTACATCTCCAGGACCCGGAGGCGTGCTGGCCGGATCATAGCCGATCCCTCACACCCTGGTCACGTACTGTTTGCCCCCCTCCCCTCAGGTAGAAGACTTCAGTCCATCCAGACTAAAACCTCCCATCACATGAACAGCTTCTTCCCCTCTGCCATCAGACTGCTGAACACTAAGTGACTTATTGACTCTCGTGCACTATGTACAGCAGCTCAACCAGACTCATGTCAATCATCACTGTTTTCTTCCTGCATTACCGACTGCACTATATAGTTCTCCACAGTATCTGCTGCTCGCTAATATTTTTTAACTGCTGACCAGTATCACTTACTCTTATTCTACACTTTTTTGCATGTATAGTTTATTTCTTTTATCTTATCATGTTTAATGTTGCAGCATTGCACCAAGACAAATTCCTAGTTTGTGTACTACATGAACAATGGCAATAAACCTGATTCTGATTCTGATTCTGCTGACCCTTCCCCTGACGTGCCATACATCCACGAAGGTTCCCTTCGGGTATTCGGAGGAGGCGGCGGCGGCTTTGGCGGACATGAAGAAGCAATTCTCTGATTTGTCGATCCTGGTGCAGGTGGATCCCAGCCTGCAGTGCCTCGTGGAGATGGACGCCTCGGATTCTGGTGTGGGGGCGGTCCTTTCTCAACGTTCTCTGACAGATAGGAAGGTCCAGCCTTGTGCCTTTTTCTCCAAGTGACTATCTCCGGCGGAGCGGAATTATAGCATCGGCGACAGGGGGTTGCTGGCTGTCAAACTGGCTCTGGAGGAGTGGCGCCATTGGCTGGAGAGGTCCTTGCAGCCATTTGTGGTTTGGACGGACAATTGCAATTTGGAGTACCTTAGGACGGCCAAGCGCCTGAATCCCCGTCAAGCCCGCTGGTCTCTTTTCTTTGGTCGATTCGACTTTACTATCACTTACCGCCCTGGGTCCAAGAATACTAAACCGGACGCTCTCTCCAGGCAATTTGCCATGGACACCCTGAAGGCTGAAGACCATCCCATCCTCCCTACCTCTTGTGTCGTGGGTGCCCTCTCATGGGGGATTAAGGAGACAGTCCTGAGGACCCAGGAGTCGGAGAGGGACCTGGGTGGGGGGCCAGCGGGGAAGCTGTCTGTGCCATCGGCCGTCCGGGGTGATGTCATCCAATGGGCCCACGCATCCAAGTTCTCCTGCCATCCTGGAAGACGACGCACAGAGGAGTTGTTGCAACGCTCGTTCTGGTGGCCCTCTCTTCAAAAGGATGTCAGGGAGTACATACGGGCCTGTCCCCAGTGTGCCACCGGGAAGTCCCCATCATCCCCACCGGCAGGGTTGCTCCACCCCCTTCCAGTTCCTGGCAGACCCTGGTCCCATGTGGCGTTGGACTTCGTTACCAGCCTCCCTCCTTCCAACAATCACACTGTGGTTCTCACCCTTGTGGACAGATTCTCCAAGGCGGCCCATTTTGTTCCTCTTCCGGGTCTGCCTACGGCAAAGGAGACAGCTGACCTGTTGGTCCAACATGTGGTGAGACTTCATGGGATCCCCACGGACATCGTCTCGGACTGGGGGCCCCAGTTTATTTCCCAGGTGTGGAGGTCTTTTTGCAAAGCCCTTGGAGCCAAGGTGAGCCTGTCATCTGGATACCATCCACAGTCCAATGGCCAGTGCGAACGTGCCAACCAGGAGCTGGAGGCGGTGCTGTGGTGTGTGGCTTCTTCCAATTCGACGGCATGGAGTTCCTTCCTACCATGGATCGAGTACGCCCACAATTCAACGGTCTCTTCGGCCATAGGTATGTCCCCGTTTCAAGCCTCTCTTGGGTATTCTCCCCCTTTGTTTCCCGAGGAGGAAGACGACATCGCCATGCCATCTGGGCGGGCGCACATGAGATGCTGTCGTCTACGGAGGGCAACTCGGGCTGTGCTACATCGTACAGCCAAACGCAATACTGCTGAGGCAAATCGTCATAGGACCCCAGCCCCAGCGTACCAGGTAGGTCAGCAGGTTTGGCTGTCTACAAAGAACATTAATCTGAAGGCTGAGCGCAGGAAGAAGCAGCAGCGGTTTATTGGGCCGTTTGCCATCTCTCGCATCATCAACCCTGTCGGTACGGCTGGATCTCTCCCCCTCCCTCCACATATGTACCACATTTCATGTGTTGCAAGTTAAACCTGTGTCTTCCAGCCCCCTGTGCTCTCCTCCCAGGTCGCCACCGCCCCCTAGGATGATCGACGGCAGCCCGGCATGGAGTGTGACTGCTATCCTGGATGTCCACCGCTGGGGCCGTGGGCTGCAATACCTGGTGGACTGGGAGGGCTATGGCCCGGAGGCCAGGTCCTGGGTGCGTCCTGCCTGTGTGCTCAATAAAGATCTCATCAGGGAGTTCCATTGGACGCATCCAGGTAGGCTGGAACGACCGCCAAGAGGCGTTCATTAGGGGGGGAATACTGTCATGGTCCGCTCTGCTCATTATCTGCAGCTGCACGCACACCTGATCCTCATTAGGCTGGGCCTATATCTTCCACGCTGCCCAGAGTGGCAGTGCGGAGATGTCTCACTGCGCTCCAGGAGAGCTTCATCGCCGAATTGTCTCAGCTACCAAAGCCACAGCCGAGCCAGCCCTCACCTGCGCTGGGAAGATCCAACCTAACCCACCACATAAGCACCATTGCCAACTTACCTCTTTCTACTAGTCCCCTGTGCACAGGCAGAGTCCGTGGCACAGGGGACGGAGTCTCTTCCTCTTCCTCCTGGGCGGCGGACTTATCAGCTCCTTCTCCTCACCACCAACCTCTACACTCTCCTGTCGGGACTATACCACCGTCTGAAGAGCACTGTCTCCCTGGCCATGGCCGTAACGCCGAACCGGAGAACTTCACAATCTGTTCCCACAGTAAGCCACACGATAACTGTTTAACTCCAGTCATGACGCTCAGTAACCATCTCTCTCTCTGTGTCTCCAGGGTTGCC
The DNA here is from genome assembly GCA_020510985.1 of Pholidichthys leucotaenia. Taxonomy (NCBI): domain Eukaryota; kingdom Metazoa; phylum Chordata; class Actinopteri; order Cichliformes; family Pholidichthyidae; genus Pholidichthys; species Pholidichthys leucotaenia. Next base: position 148,839,819 of record CM035849.1, on the reverse strand, counting down.
AGACCGAACGGTGTCTCGCTCAGTTCCCGGCAGTTCCAGCCTGCACTCACACCACAATTCACTCACATTGTTGTTAATAAATTTTATTGTATCAATTTGGAGTCTATTTTATTGTATCAATTTGGAGTCTGTGCCTTGTCACTGGGTCAACAACCATGTCACTTCTGAAGCCTAATTATTAAAGGTTTAAATTTCTAGACTCAGCAAGGTTTCAAACAGGACTAGTTTATTTTCTTTTTGACTTTAATGAAGTTGAATACTATTACTCCAGTTTGTTTTGAACAATAGAGTTACAGCAGCCCTGTATGGTGTAGTAGAAGCTGATATTTGAGTTTTATTTCTTTAGTTTTTGGGTTAAAAGACTGAACTTTAATGTCTGTTATTTAATTGTGTTGCTACAAACACTTTTGATTAAGCTGTAAAGTTCAAGTTTCCAACTCACGTTTCATGGGTCATTTAGCAATGGGAACTTCTTATAATAGGCTGTTCAAACTTCTATTGTTGCACTTGTCTGCATCATTCATTTCCTAAAAAGAGAGTTTATTAATTGTATACATTATTTTGTTTATTTGAGAATGTTTTATTTATTGGAGAATTTACTGCTGGTAGTTTGCAGTTTTTTAGTCAGTAAAGCTGTTCTCACTTATACAAAAGATAAGCAGTTTTATGTTTTGCATTTTGTTACCTTACTGAACCGAAAATGAACTGAACTATAACCTTAAAGCCAAGGTATGTACCAAACCGTGATTTTAGGTGTACCGTTACACCCCTAGTGGCTAGTATATGTGAGTTTGGAGACTTTGAAGAAGAGTTTGTGTGAGACAAGTTGGTGGGGAGCACTACAAATATCAAGCTGTGGTTGAAATTGTTCATGACGTACGTGACGCTAACTGAAACACTGGAGATAGCGTCCCAGCTAGAGTAAGAAGAGGCTGCTCAGTTTTTGGGCCCTGGTCCATGCTCCCCACACTCAGCTCTACTGGTACAGACAGTGGCGACGGTTGCAAAGCTCGCCAACCCCACATCTTCTCGGGAAGGCCCCGAGGGAGACATCGCAGGACAGCAGGGCACCACAGTGCAATAACCAAGGGGTGAACTCAGCTTGGACGACGACGACTCCAGTCCGCCGCATGCAGATGTGGACACAGCCACTCCCTGCCTCACAATGCATGCTGAACAGAACCCAGCATAACCGGAGTAGCCACTAGAACCCCAGTCCGCAGCCATGCGGATCCGGAGCCGGTCCCCGCGCAGCATGAGCATCCTCGAGCTACAGCCTCATCACAAGAGGGAGAGTATGATTTCGCGGACATGGGTACAGCCAAAGAGCGCAGCACAGAGAATGAACACAGTGGGGAGAGAAAGCACAGACCAGACTTGCCTCTGATCCTCGCCCAGCACGAGTTTCAAGCAGCCGCCGTGGAGCCACAGGAGAGGGAGTTCAGAATCAGAATCAGAATCAGAATAAACTTTATTGCCAAGCATGTAAAAAACACACGAGGAACTTGACTTGACATTGGTGCGCATGCGCGCGACACAACGACGTGGAGAAAGGGGACCCTGGTGAACAACAACAACCTGGCACGTGTCCCATTGCCCACAACAGCGACACATCACCGCAACCTCAACCAGCACCAGGTGAGGGAGAGAAGAAGCCGAGCTCTTCCCCCATCCTCGCCGAGTATCAGCCTCAGGAAGCCGCTGCAGCACAGAAGAATGGAGAGTTCATGGCCCAACAGGACCCAGCACAGCAACGCTGACTGAGGGCATGTCCTACCGCTGGCACAGATAGCACGCTGCCACTGTAGCAACCGGCATCAGAGATGAGAGAGCAGCAGCGCCAAGTGCAACCGAACCAATCGCTGCACGTACTTCTTGATTGGGTTGGGTTTGGGCCCAACGATCCGACCACCTGGACCCACAGACGGTCCCGTCATCGCGGGTGAGAATCGACGCATGAAAGAGGCCAGCCACCGTCCAGATGGCCAATGGTTCGAGAGGGCACGTCAGGCGTCTGTGAAAGATAAGAGCAGCTGCCTCGGATCAAGACGCAGCACTGGAGCCGATCCATCTGGTATGGGACCCGGGCTGGGACGATGCTGACGAGTGAGCCATGATTCCAGCAAGAGAGCACCAAGGTCCGCTGCAGCAGGAGCCTTCAAGGGCACGCCCACCGCAGGCTCGACTGAGGCCCCTGAAATAGAACTGTAAGCAGTGACTGTTTTGAATGTGTTGGGTAGAAGCATGTCTGGTTCACGGTGGCAGAAAAATCCACCCAGTCATGCAGGGTCAGCCGATGGTCTACCCAGTGGCCCAGGTTATATTTCTCTGCTTGTTACAATACAAAAAGAAAAGAGCCGTTGTGAACATAAAAGCTGCTGTGAGTTCAAATGTTTATGATGTTTTCTTGACTTTGCCGGGGGAGTGGGGGAGATATTGTGAAGCCGCAGCTTACAACAGACTATGCGGACGTGATGACAGATGCACGGGTGATGTCATCATGCCGTGCCTACATAGGGGGACTGTTGGCAGGAGCCGTGGTCTTTGGCGTGCCACCCCATCACAGTAACAGCCTATATTAATCTAGTGTTAGCTTATAGTTATAGAAATGCAACACATGTAGTATCTTACTGTGTTTGTAATAAAATTCGAGTTCAGCACAACTACTGCCTCCACTCTCCTATTTCCAGACATAACTCCTTTACTGTTAAGATGCTGCTTTGGTCCACAACATGTCTGCTGTTTAGCCAAGGACCTTATGCAAGAGCAAAAAGTGTGTTTAATCTGCCACTCACATTGGTTACAAAATGCTTGCCTCAGCAGTAATAAACGACCTGTTACATAACGACATGCGTCTCATCAGTTTCATGCACCCACCTGTCTCAACATGGCTTTGAAGGCCCACAGTCTCAATTTCATGGTGAGGACCTCTCCAGATTTACCAAAACAGAAACCCTGTTTAAAAAAATGTAGAAAGTTCCAAAATGTCAATAGATTTCCCACAGATGGGAAATGTGGATTTCATTGTAACTGCTCTGATAACACAGGGTTACAAAAAAAATTTTTTTTGTAAGTTCTGTGTTTTTTCAACTGATTTAAAACAATTTTGCACTGCTGAATCCAAAAATGACATCCGTTTCTCTTGATCAGGTGCTAAGTAAAAACCTGTACTTACTTTGTACTTACTTAGTACTGTGCATGTACTTACCTTTATATAAAGGTAAGTACATGTAAATTGAATGTCACGTCATTATTGTTACGTCATTATTGTTCAAAATTCAGAGAATTTCAAGACATAACAAAGAATTTTGCATCATATAAAGCGAAAATACCCGTACATGTAAACAAAAATCTATAAAACATGTGGCCATAATTCAAAAAGTTGACCTGATTGAGCAAAACCAATGTGATTTTTGGATTCAGCACATCAAAATTGTCCTAAATCAGCTAAAAAAAACTTAGACAATAAATTTGGTGTTGACCAGTGTAATTAGTTGGATCTTAACAGTGACAACATTCAAAAATCAAGTATTTTTTCCTCTTGTTAACACATCTGTAACATGTCTACATTGGTGTGAAAAAGTGTTTGCCCCCTTCCTGATTTCTCATTTTTTTGTATGTTTGTCACACTTAAATGTTTCAGATCATCAAACAAATTTAAATATTAGAAAAAGACAAGTAAACACAAAATGCAGTTTTAAAATGAAGGTGTTTATTATTAAGGGAAAATAAAATCCAAACTTACATGGCCCTGTGTGAAAAAGTGAGTGCCCCCTAAACCTAAAAACTGGTGGGGCCACCCTTAGCAGCAACAACTGCAATCAAGCATTTGCCATAAGTGGCAATGAGTCTTTTACAGTGCTGTGGAGGAATTTTGGCCCACTCATCTTTGCAGAATCACTGTAATTCAACCACATTGGAGGGTTTTCGAGCATGAACTGCCTTTTTAAGGCAATTTGTGGATAATGGCTCTCACTGTGGTTCGCTGGAGTCCCAAAGCTTTAGAAATGGCTTTATAATCTTCTCCAGACTGATAGATCTCAATTATTTTGTTCCTCATTTGTTCCTGAATTTCTTTGTATCGCATTATGCTGATGAGGATCTTTTGGTCTACTGTTCTTTGTCAGGCAGGTCCTATTTAAGTAATTTCTTGGTTGAGAACAGGTATGGCAGTACAAAAAAATGAGAAATCAGGAAGGGGACAAACACTTTTTCACAACATTGTATATGTTTCATTTTTCATATCAAATCCTCTCTCCTCCTCTGTGGGAGACACACATTTCAAAACTATGAACTGACCAATCAGCCTCCAAGTCTCCATGCATCTCCCTTTTTAGTCGGGTTTATGACCACTATTGGACAAAGAATGTCATGATTCGCCTCTAACGAGGCGAGGAGAGAGACAAATTCACGTGCAGGGTTTCACCACAGACAAATTTATTAACGTAAAGAACCCAGTCCCAAAAACGAGTGCAAACATACAAAAATACAAAGATGAATAAACTTAGAGCAATCCACGGCGTAACGTGGAGAAGGGATACCACGGCGTAATGTGGAAAACCTTCGTTAGGAACCACGGCGTAACGTGGCAGAGTCAAACACAATAATCCAGCAATGAGACAAGCAAGATGAGCTGACTAAGTGCACAGACAAATAATGCAGTGATAGGATGCACCTGAGCAAGGACACAAGGGGAGTAATCAGAAAACAGCGAACAGCTGAGTGTCATGAGAGGGAGCATGGTCGGACCGGCAGGCTGACAGACAATGCCCACACAAGTGCAGGCCAATGAAGCTGCCTCACAGCTGCCGGCCAGAAAGCAGAGAAAACAAATACAGAACTAAACTAGAAATGATGTGCAAACAAATGACATGGCAAAGGCAAAGCTAAACACAAATATGTACACAGAGAAACTCATGGAACCGAGCCTGGGAGAATCCCGGCTCAGAACCAAATACACAAAATACGCAGATGATAATGACACATAGAGGAAGGTCACAGAACCTAGCCTGAAAGGCAAACCGGCTCTGTTTTGACTCTCCCCGTGTGCTATTACGCAGCGCACGGAGGAAAAGAGGAAGCCCACTTGCTGGAGTAAGTTGTACGTAGTTTTAATGATAAACACAAAATAACAGTCCAAAACAACCAATAAAGAGCACCGGAAATACTGGAGAAACTACTAAGACGCTCTACAGAACTCAGGTGAGAATAATACAGCCAAAATGTCCTTCAACGTTAACAGGCAGCACTGTAAGAAGAGGGTGAAGCAGTCATTACTCACAAGGTTGGCGCAATCCGAGTCCGTCCAAGTATGAATCCAGGCAAACATAAAACCAACTGAAGAAAGTGATGTCACACAGAGCGATGTGGTACCAAGACACTGGCAGGGCAAAAAGTCATGCATGACAGGGAACAAACACTGGGAGCTTAACCGCAGTGTAGGAAAATGATACGACAATCTCTTCCCGCAGAAACCAGGCTTAAATAATACCAATCCTAAGGAGGAAAGAGATTGCTGGTGTGTGTGAAGAGAAACCCAATAATCACACACAGCTGATCACTTTGACAGGAGAGGGAGGCGTGGCTGAGCTGTCAAAGGGTCGAGAGGACCGCAGGGCTCTCAAAGAGCGCCCGAAGAAAAATAAACAGCAAAAAATAGACAAAGCAAGTAGACAGCCACCGCGTCACAGAACTGGGCCGGCATATCAAGTCCAGTTCATGATGGGCTAAGCTCATGACAAAGAAACTCAATGCAATTGGTCAAAAGTTTACGCTAATGGGCAGATCCAACCCTGATCTTTGAATGTAACTGGTCAAGCTCAGTTATCATAAAATTTATTGTGCCATCCTGCCACACCTTGAAAAAAACTTTCCTTTGTTCCCCCAGTTGCAGTCAAGTGGAAAGTTGGGAGTGACTCTTGAAGGAGCAGCTTCTGCTCTTCCCTTTTTCCTTTTTCTAAGCAGGCCCAGAGCTATGCTCTGTGTAAACTTTTTCTTTTCTTCAAAATTCACTTTTTCCTATTTTACTCCTTTTCTTAAATTACCGTGTTAAGAAGGTTATGTTTGATTTTTACTTGTCATAAATCGCCCTGGCAAAGGCAGGCAGAAGACATCAAACGCCGACAACGGAGGACCCTCAATGACCTCGGGCGACAACGGAGGACCCACAGCGACCTAAGGCGGGGGTGGAGGACCCACGACGACCTCAGGCAAAGATGGCGGACCCACGATGACCTCTGGTGGCAACGGAGGACCCACGGTGACCTCTGGCGGTGACGGAGGACCCCTGGTGACCTTGGGCAAAGATGAGGGGCCCACGGTGGTCTCAGACGGAAATGGCGGACTCACGGTGACCTCAGGTGATGTCGGATGACCATCAGCGGACCCAGATGAGGATTTGAGCAGAGAAGAAGAAATACACACTTGATTACTACCACCGACAGCAGTGGAGCTCGGCGAAGAGAATTCAGTAACAGCCGGTGGCTGCGACTGGTTCTCCTCACCAAGAGCTAAGCAAGATTTCTCTGATACTGTTAATGTGAAGACAAAGAAGAGAACTTGCCTCAGCTCAAGCTCCACTGCCGTCCAGGACTCCGGCGACTCTGGCTGGGACGTCTCAAATCCATTCACCTGGCGCGCCAACCCTGGCTCGGCCACCTCAGATGGGGAGGAACAGAAAAACACTGGAACATTACCGGCAGCAGTGGAGACCAGCGGGGAGAGCTCAGGAGCAGAGGACGTCTGCAACCGACTCTCGCCAAAATGAGCTAGACAAGATTTCGCTAAATCTGCAGATGCAAAAACAGAACAGAGTACTTGCCTAGGCTCGAGCTCCACCGCCGTCCAGGACTCCGGCAAACCAAGCTGGGACTCCACTCCAGGTCTCGAATCCACTCCTCCAGGCATCCACTCCCAACACGGCCATCTCGGATGGTCAGGAAGAGATGGACACCCGAACACTATTACTGGCAGCAGTGGAACCCGGTAAGGAGAAATCAGGAGCAGAGGACATCTGCAGCTGAGTCTCCCTGCCAAGAGCAAGACAAGATTTCTCTAAGGCTAATAATGGAAAGACTGACCAGAGAACTTGCCTCGACTCAAGCTTCACCACCATCCAGGACTCCAGCGACTCTGCTGCGATGACCCCAGTAGCAGGCATGATGGTGGATGCAGCCAAAGGACCTCCAGGCGTGGCATCCGACGCAGGTGGAACTCCCAGCATGGCACCTAGAGCTGGAGGTTGCCTCACCGATGATGCCAACTCCCATGCTGCTGAAACCAGGGGACACTCTGCTGTCGAGTCAAGTTTCAGGGCACAGGTAGCATTCCTCTCCTATCTGGAATGTGGCTGTGGGATTGGAACGGAATCTCCCAGGGCCATAGGCTCCTCCATCATCCGGCGGCTCCATCCCCGGACCGGCAGACACCCAAGGGACACAGGAGGAGACTTGGAAGAGGCAGGTGAGGAACCGGTGGAAGCAGCAGGCAGTGAGGACTCAGCTAACGTGGGCTGCCAATGCTGAGCCTTGCTACCGGGAATGAGGCAAGACATTTCGTTTCTATGTGCAGAAGAATGAAAACACACTTGCCTTATCTCCCGGGACACGATGGTATCTGCTGCTGAATGACCTCCAGACGTGGTGACCGATGCTGGTGGAACTCCCGGCGTGGTGGCTGATGCTGAAGGTTGCCTCACTGCTGGCGCAGAGACCCGTGCAGCTGAAGTCAGGAGACACACTCTTGTCAGTTCAGACATCAGGGCAGAGGGGGCGCTCTTCTCCTGTCCAGGCCGTGGCTGTGGGGCAGGAACATAATCTTCCAGGGCCGCAGACCCCCCATCGTCCGGTGGCTCTCCCTCAAGACCGAAGGACATTCAGGGAAAACAGGAGGGGACACGGGGGAAGGAGGTGAGGGAAAAGTCACAGCAGCAAACGGTGAGGACTCAGCTAAATTGGGCTGCTGCTGAGCCTCACCACCAGATATAAGACAAGGCATTTCATCTAAAATTGTTTAAGAATGAAAATGTACTTGCCTTATCTCCCGGGCATGATGGTGATTGCTGCAGAAAGCCCAGATAACTTCCTCTCTGTGGCTGCAGCGGGCGGGGGCACCCATGGAGACTCTGGAAGAGCCGGCTCTGCAGACACGTCACTGGCCAACACAGCTGCTGCAGTGGGGGAGTTCTTCTGATGTGATGCAGCCAGGTGGCAGAGAGCGGCTGGGCGCGTCTGTTCCCGGGGATGCTCTCTCATTGGCTCAGGAACAGACGGTGAATGAGGAAGAGAAGGAGCGAGTTCCTGGCGAGACCGGCGAGGTGCTGGGCTCCAGGGACGCTTCCTCGTCGGCTCAAACCTCTGCGCAGATGGTGGATCTCTTAGGAGGGTGGAGACAGAGTACAGGAGGCCAGCATACCTAGGATAGTTCCATAGACCGGGGTGTGCCTCCACAATAGTGACTGCAGACTCCACATGCTCAAGCACCTCCTTAAAAGAGCAGGAGGCGAGTGCAGCATCAACAAAACTCTGGATGGACTCTGCCGCCCATTGTTCATTCACGGTGGGGCCACCAGCTACCAATTTCCCTTGGTTGGCAGAGCCCCGGCGTGCTGGTGACATACTGAGCACTCGCATAAACAGGGAAAAAAGGGAAAAAAGAAAACTCACAGCGGCTGGTGTCTATACACGCTGTGTCCTTCTGTGATAAATCACCCTGGCAAGGGCAGGCAGAAGACACCAAACACCAACTGTGAGTTTGCATCATTTATTAACGTAAACACTAACATTACATGAACACAACACTTACAAATAAGGAATGGTGAGAAGAACAATAGAGGAGAACAGGGCTCATGACTGGGGGGAAAAGGAGAACAGCTTGGACGGACTGAGGCTGAGGTGCTTGGACACGCCGGGGGTAAAAGGGAGGAGCACTAGATGGAGTCACACCCGAAGAGAACCAGGGCTCACGTCTGGGAAAAAACGAAGGGGAAAAAGGATTAAATCCAGGACGGAGCGCACCCGTTCACCTCTGCGGAAAAATGCAATCACTCAGAAGACAGCCAGTAACTCTGAGGAAACCAACAGTAGGACACAGCAACAGGAAAAGCTGCCATTGTCCTAAAATGTGTAAATGGGAAAATGATCAATGAATGACTGGTGTGGATCACAAGAGTGAGGAAATAATCAGTACAACAAATGACGGCTGTGGAGCCCGCGAAACAGAGTTTGACAGCAGGACGTACACAGACACTGTCAAAATAAAAGCACAGTCCGGAAATAATAAATAATGATACAGAGAGTAAAATAACAAAACTCCAAGATACACACATACAACATGATACACAAATACCTAGACAAGACTATAATGACACAACTAAGAATACAAAACAACTCATAAATAAATAAAGAGACAAATAACAACCCAGAGACAAAATACAGAAGTGCATGAAAACCCCCAAACTACGATAACCATAGTAGATACAAAATGAACAGATGCAGAAATACAAAAGATGACATAAAACAACTTGAAGAATGAGCATGGCACCCCATCTGTGTTCAGAATCATGATATTATTAAGCTTAAATCAACTTTGTTCTGACCACAACACATCGGAAGAAACGGATCTGTGGTTTGTTTTTTTATTCATCAAGTTTGATTTTCTGATCGGACTTTGAACGATAAACAAATCTTATCTGGAATTTGACAACCTGGCCAAATTCCTTTTTCTGTGCATAAAAAGACATCGGCCAGCAGAATGAGTACCCAGCTCATGTTTGTGATTCCAGGAGTAGGCCTGTAGCCGTGGGGCAGAACCTACCTGCCATTTTCTCTCAAAAGAATCCACGCCGTCCAGCTGGACCAAGATTGGTTCTGGACTGCCTGCTACCACCAGGGGACACAATCTGACTCTGCTGTGCTGAAGGTCTGTTGTCCAAATTACATTTTTTTTTCTTCCACAATATTTTTATTGAACCTTTTTTTTACAAACATAACACAAACAATCAAACACTAACACTAAAGTAATAAAAAAAAATACTAAAAAAACACCAACAACCACTAACAAGAACAGGTCTTCAACAATGCTCCTCTGTTTAGTCTAGGCAATCCATTACATAAGTATACATATTATACATTCACCAGTTTGGAATTTACAAGGTCCACACACATCATTCACCTTCTTCTTCAAAAGTTATGTTTAAATTCTTTACATAATCAATGAAAGGTCTCCATATATTCTCAAACATAATTTCCTTTGATTTCAGTATATATGTTATTCTTTCTAGTGGAAGGTTTGTTAACATCTGTTTTAACCACTGAGTCACAACTGGTCTATGAGTCTTTTTCCACAATAGTGCAATACATTTTTTGGCGTTAAGCAAACTGAGGTCTATGAATGCTCTTTCACTTTTATTAAAATTATGCTTTTCTGGATACAGACCCAACAAAAACAATTTAGGATTCAATATGATTTGTTTTAAAATTATTTTTTCAATTGTTACCCTTACCTCTTCCCAAAACACTCTAATTTTCCTACATTCCCATACACAATGAAATAAGGTTCCTTTACTTTCCATACATTTTGTGCACGTATCTGGTATGTTTTTGTTATATCTATTTAATTCCACCGGTGTAACATACATCCGCATTAACCATTTAAAATGTATCAATTTAAGACGTACATTTATTGATTTGGTTTGAGCTTCTGTACAAGCCAATTCCCATTGTTCCTCTGAAATTTCAATTTGCAGGGCTTCTTTCCAATAATTCAATCTTTTCTGTGAGTTTTCACTTGAAGATAGTGTCAATGAATTATAAAACTCTGAAATAATACCCTTTCTCTTACTATCTTTCATCAAAAAATTTTCCAAGGATGAATAAATAGGTCGAGTGAGAGCATTGTTTTGATTTGATCGAATAAAGTTCCTAAGCTGAAGATATTTAAAAAAATGTGTTCTACTAAGATTAAATTTGATCCTCAGCTCTTCAAAAGACATTATGTTATCTGAACATGACAGATATAAATCTTGAATCTTTTGAATCCCTTTTAAATTCCATACTTTAAATACAGCATCCGCTCTCCCTGGTTTAAAATATTGATTACCCCATATTGGGCTAAATTGTGACAGTAAATGTGGTTCTTTTAAATATTTTTTTAGTTTCACACCATATTTTGATCATATGCTTTACAATTGGATTTTTAACTTGTTTCTGTAATTTTTTTGCCGAATCTGAGTATATGAATATGGGAAGAGGTAAAGGTAAACTGTATGATTCCATTTCAGTCCAGTGAGGGAGATCATTTGATGAAAAATAATATGTCATAGACCTCAGTTGTGCTGACCAGTAATACAGCATAAAGTTTGGACATTTCAGACCTCCACGATCAAATGGTAAATATAGTAAGGACAGACGTAACCTAGCCTTCCTGTTGTTCCATATAAATTCCACTAACTTTTTTTAATTCTTGAGAATAGATCTGAAGGTGGTGGTAAAGGAATGTATTGAAATAAATAAAGTATTTTAGGTGAGATATTACTTTTAAGTATATTGATTCTCCCTATCATCGACATTGGTAGTGACATCCATCTCTGAATTAACTCATTAATGTCTGTCATTAAGGCTTCATAGTTGGCACTGGCGACTAATTCTAGCTTAGGCACAATTTGAATTCCTAAATATTTAAACTGATTTACAACACTGAATTGATTTACCTCAGGAGCTGGGTGATTTCTCTGGGTCTCATTTAGCATTAATATTGAAGATTTAGTTTTATTTATTTTATATCCTGATATTTCCCCAAAATTCTTTATTAAATTCAACAAGGTCGGAATTGATTTTTTAAGATTCGACATAAACAAAATTATGTCATCGGCATACAGGGAGATTTTATGTTCTGTTGGTCCAACTTTAATTCCATATATTTGTGGATGTAAACGTACTGCCATCGCTAAAGGTTCAATTGCCATAGTAAACAATAAAGGTGAAAGTGGACAGCCTTGTCGACATCCTCTATTGATCTTTATTGATTTTGAGATATTGCTGTTTGTTAGGATTTCTGCTGTAGCATTATTATATATTATCTGAACCCATTTTATGAAATTATTTCCAAGTCCAAACCTTTGTAAGACTTCAAAAAGAAAGGGCCATTCGACCCTATCAAAGGCCTTTTCGGTGTCCAATGATAGGAGAGCTGTATCCGGTGCTTCTTTATTAGAATAAATAATATTAAATAGTTTTCTTACATTATGGAAGCCTTGTCTTCCCTTTATAAAGCCATTCTGATCTCGGTTAATAATATTTGGTAATATTTCTTGTATTCGTCTTGCTAAAATTTTACAGATTATCTTAAGGTCAGCATTTAATAGATTATTGGTCTCATATTTTCACATTTATTAGAGGGTTTACCTGGTTTTGGCATTATTCATGTATGGTGGTAAATTACTATTTTGAAATGCTTCTAAAACCATTTCCAAAAAAGGTTTTATTAATTTATTCTTAAATTTTTTATAAAGGTCAACTGGAAGACCATCTGGTCCTGCACTTTTTCCTGATTTCATATTATCAATGGCTAGCCCAACTTCTTCTTGACTAATTTTAGACTCCAGTATCTCCCTGTTTTCATTTGGAATACACGGTATAGATAGTCCATCCAAAAACCCATTTAGTTTTGTTAAGTCAGTTTCATTTTTTGTATCATATAATTTTTCATAGTAATCTCTAAAGGCTATATTAATTTCTAAAGGATCTACAACTACCTGTCCGTTACTTATAATACTGGTAATTGGTGTTTTAAATTCTAATTGTTTAATCTGCCATGCCAATAATTTTCCTGATTTTTCACCTTGTTCATAAAAAGATTGCTTCAATCTTAGAAGACTCGAGGCAGCTCTATTTGCTGATTTTTTGTCATATTCAGCTCTCAGAATCAGTAATTCGTTCTCTAACTTTGGGTCACTTCCTGCATACACTTTTTCTTGAAGAATTTTTAGTTTATGTTCCAACTGGACTCTCTCCTCTCGAGTCTTCTTAGATTTTGAACCTGTATAACTAATAATATGTCCCCTAATAAAAGCTTTGAAAGCCTCCCACTTTATACATGCTGATGTTTGTGTAGTATTGATATCAAAGAACTCATCTATCTGTTTTTCTATGTACTTAACAAATTCCTCATCCTGAAGCCATTTATGCTGAAATTGCCACCTACCTGGTTCCTTTGTCAATTTCTTATCTACATATATGAGACAACAGGGTGCATGATCAGAGATCACAATATTATCATAAAAGCAGTTTTGAATCTTGGACCTTAATTCTGTGGAGATCAAAAAATAATCAATACGTGAGAATGTCTTGTAGGTATTAGAATAACAAGAGTAGGCTTTAACTTGTGGTTTCATTTCTCTCCATATATCTAGCAATCGCAATTCTTTCATAAAATGCTTAATGATCATCCTGCATCCATTGTGCGTACAGTCCAGTCCTGTTGATCTATCTATACAGGGGTTCAATGTACAATTAAAATCCCCTGCTATTATATGTTGCCCTGTAAGTGATGATAAGATAAGAAATAAATTAGCAAAGAACTTTTGATCATCTATATTGGGACCGTATAAGTTCACCAGATTTATATTTTCTAATCGCAAAGATCCTTGAATAATTAAATATCTTCCAAATTTGTCTCCAATTACATTTTTCACTTGAAATGGGACTGATTTATGTATGAGAGTCATAACTCCCCTGGCTCGGGATGAAAATGATGAGGTGAATACACTTCCTTGCCATCTTCTCCTAATTCTTTTTACATCCTCCTCTATTAGATGAGTTTCTTGTAAAAACACAATTTTTAAACCTATGTCTTTTATTTTATTCATAACTTGTTTAAGTTTTTTTAAATTTTGTAGACCTCTGCAATTCCATGAAGTTAAATTAAGATTAACACTTTGGTCTATGATCAATAGGGAGTTTGGGATTACCTCGCAATATAAACATGCTCATACAGAGAAGCAAAAACATGAGTGGTTGAACATTCATCCTACAAACTACACACAAACAAATTCCCCCTTCCCACATTCGTGGTGATCCCCCCAAAATCAAAAAAAAAAATTCCATCTCCCGATATAGCCATCGACCGCTCCACACCCACGAGGACCAGCTAAAGCCACTCCTTCTTCATCCTCCCAATCACCCTAACTCTACTGCTTTAAATGACGTAACATTAACTCTCTTCTGTAGTTTTCCAACTTAACTCCAAAATTTTATAGCAACTTTGTACAACATAGGTTTTTTTTTTTTAATATGTAATACAATCTATATTTTGTAAACTTGCTATATGCTTCAAATCAGTTAGATGCCTGTGCAAATGCTTAAATATTCTACATTATATTTTATTCATGCTTAGCTCCCACCAGTCTCATCTTGGATCTTCTTGATGAACTCCTGCGCCTCCTCAGGGGTCTTGAAGATGTGTGTTCTGCCCTTATACGTGACCAGCAGTCTTGCAGGGTGAATTACTCCATGACGAATCCCAAGGTTGCACAGCTCTTTACGAACGGGGTCAAACTGCTTCCTCAACCGTTGAATTCCTGTTGCCAAATCTGGATAGAACCACACCTGTTGATTCTGGTATTTAATTTCTCCTTTGGCTCGCGCCGCGTCGGAAATCGTCATCCTGTCTCTGTAGCTGAGGAACTTCATAATTAGCGTCCTCGATGGTCCCTTATTATCTCTCAGTGGGCCAATTCGGTGGGCGCTTTCTAAAACGACTGATGATTGCAGCTCCGTGTTGTTCAGCGCTTCTGGAATCCACTTTTCCAAAAAGGAACACGGGTCCCGACCCTCGGTTCCCTCCGGTAGACCCACCAGCCTCAGGTTGTTCCGTCTCGACCGGGACTCCAAGTCCAGGACATTATCTTCCAGACATTTATTTTTTTTTCCAAAGTGCGCACCTTTAATTGAAGGCCGGCGACGTCATCTTCAGCACTGGAAACTCGAAGCTCCACCTGCGCCACTCGTTCCACACAGTCACCCAATTCCTTTCTCATTCCTTCCAACGCTGCCATAATCCCATCAAATTTAGCGGAAAAGTCTGCTCTCATTGAACTAATGGCAGCGAGCACCGCACCTGTGCCGTCGCCCGCAGTCACCGCACCGCTGCTAGCTTCCTCCGTCATATCTGGAGCTTTATCTGCTGCGTCACGGACGTGAAAGTCTGTTAATTTGGACTGTTTCGGCGGTTCAATTTTTCCTCCACCTGATTTCCCAGCCTTAGGCTTCACCGGCATATCCTCGCCCAAACGCTGGGATAGGTTCTGTTCCAAATGAGAGAGTTATTTGCCGACTTTTTTTCTCTAGGAGCAGGGCAGAGTGATACGTGTCCTCCTACGTAGCTGCCATAACCGGAAGTCCCTCCAAATTACATTTATTTTTTCAGAACATTCCTGGTATAAGACCTGTAAACCTAACATTTTCGAACTCCTTTCAGAACTTTAAATGCATTTGTCTTTTCATAAATCTCTGTTCCTTTTCAGAGTAACACAAATTTTCCTTTTTATGAAATAGTTTAATCATCATTTTCTTTATAAAACTGCATCCACTTTTCTGAACAAATGCTAGTTTATGGCTGCTCATGTTCCATTACCGTGTCAATTTAAGCTATGGTTTTCTTTGGTTCCACAAATGTTTGATAATACACGTTATGCTCAGTAATCCAATAACAGTCTATGGTGCTCATGATACATGTGGAATTCCCTGTCTTCAAGTTATCTGAATGTGTTCATCTATCCTGAAATTTCTTATTAAACTATTAAAAAGACATACAGTATGGGAGCTATCGTTTGAGTTCATGTCCATCTTCTTGATTAAAAGCAGACAAGAACTCACAGGTTTTTTTTGAGACTGATTCATTATTGGTACAAATACAGAATTATTAATAAAATTGTCCATTCTTTTGGACTGGTGCCCCACGAGCTTATGTGTGTTGGTAATGAAAAGAAATCTTCATTCCTACTGACATACATATTTACATTAATACTTGTACCATCAATAAACTACATATAAAACCCTACATCACATTATAAAAAGGTTACAAATTTAAAAGAAAAAAATTACAGATTTAAGATGCAAAAACAGCAGATTTATGAGGGAAAGTGGCAAATTTGCAACAAAAAAGTTTTACATTTACAAATAAATGTAGTAAATTAATGAGAAAAAGATACAAATTTATGAGAAAAGCAGCAAATTTTAAAGAAAAAAATCCCCACCACCACCGGGCCCCCTTGATTTACGCTCATGTGACCAGGCTGTTCTGCTGTGGGAGAAGCTGGTGAAGGCAGTGACTTTCAGAACAGACTTTCACAACTCTGTTGCTTTTTGTTGTTGTGTCATAGATGTAACAAGAATCCTGCTTGCAGCTTGATGTGACGATTTCAGTGCATTTATTTTTGTTCTTCTGACCTCTGAATTTTGAGGAAATGTCTCTTCAAAATTCCTATGCTTGTTCTCATAATGCCATTTCAAATTGGAAATCTTTATCATAGCTATGGTCTCCTGGCATATTAAGCACATTGGTCTTGTGCTGGTAAGAGGGAGAACAAATGCAAATTGCTCAGTCCATTTGTCTTTGAATTGATGATTTTCACTGTCTACTTTCCTTTCAGCAGCGAACTTGGAACATGCCATTTTCATTCAATCTAGGCTCCCACTGCTGGCTTAGCATCAATATGTGAACCACTCTGAAAGTGAAAGTAAAAAAGTGCTGCTCATGCTGTAGCCGCTCGCGCGCTGACAGGCTGTCAGCGCATCATTGGCATGGAGAGTACAGTCCACGTTTACAGGTGATGACCAAACCAAAACACGCAGTGAAAGAATCACAGCTCGGGGGCCTCCTATTGAGGGCCACTACTCTTGAGAGAACACACTTTGTCCCTTGGCTGGAATTTCTTACAAGTGGACAACTACATCAAGTTGTAATATCTCAAACAGGTTCATTTTGTCTTCTTGATGATAAACTGATCTGGTCAGATGACCAGATCTGGTCAGACGACACTCTTTCTGAAGACTGCAGGTGACAGTGGAAATATGTCAAAAGGTATGAAACTTCTCCTTACTTTGTCTTAATAGAACAAGATCAGTTTTTCTAGTTGTAATGTTTATGAATTTTTTCCAATCCAACTTTAGGCCGGAAATCATGTCCTTTGAGATCAATGAACACACTCCTTAACAGAATGCACATTGCCATACACATACCTGAAGAAACATGGTGACAAAGGATACACCTCCAATAACAAAAAACATGAGAGAAAAGAAATTGGCTCTTTCCCTGACAAAGTCTTTATCTTGATTTGCAAACACCTAAGGGCAGATAAAACATCTCATTAACAACTTTACTTTACTGCAAGTTGCACCAGATGTTAAACTAGAGTACAGTAACTCACAGTGATGATCTTTGACAAGAGGATACCAAACACAGGCTGTATCACACCGTTGATGATGGCACAAATGGTCCCCACCAGGATAAAAGGCCACTCAGAAATGTTGAGACGCATGACTTTGAAAACAGACACTGGGGCAACATCTTCATCCTGTTGATTTCATTAGGACAAATTAAAGTGAGACTGGTAGATTTAAACTAGATTTACTTTAATAGTTTACCCACATTCAAGCAATCAAAAAGGTTTTCAAAACAAAATTACTGTTTTTGGTTTCCTAACCACATCTCCAAGTTCAAAATAAAACCTGTTATAACTGAGATTTTGCTCACCTCATCTGCATCATCTTCATTCTTTTTTTTAGTCTCTTCTTTCACACCTTCTGAGCCAGCAAAGGAAGAGTCTCTGTTACTCTTTCTTCTGAACAGAGAAGTTTCTGTGAAGGACTTGACTCCTGGGCTCTTTTCCTTAAAATACTCATGATCCACCTCCTCTTTTTCCTCCTCAAAGGTCTGCAGAAGGAAAGTGTATGCAATATCAAAGACTGACCAGTCTGCATTAACAAAGTTCCCCATATGCTTCAGCTGTGCATGCACATTACCTGCATTTTGACCAGTTTGTGATAGACTCCCTTTTTTTCCATTAGCTGGCTGTGAGTTCCCAGCTCTACGACCCTACCATCCTCAAATCCAGCAATAACATCTGCATTTCTGATGGTTGAGAGACGGTGAGCAACAACAAGAGTGGTACGACCCAGTCGAACCTGCACATAATTAAAACAAAAAAAGTACATAACATATTCCACTACTACATACAGTTGAAACCAGATGTTTACATACACTGTATAAAAAGCCAACCTTTTTTCCTCCCTCACTCACCATGTTTACATGGTTGCGAGTAAACCGATTATAATCAGCTTTCTGGAGGTACCTGATTATTCAAACTGTCATGTAAACAGAGTAATCCAATTACCTTTATCAGTTAAAGGCCTTATTGGTCAATGTTTTGGGCAAATAAACTAGGTGTGTTAATCCTTTCTGTCATAAACCGAAATAAATAGACTTTGAAGAAAGCAATACCAAATTCTCTTAAAAAATACATTTAAAAATTATTTAGCAAATAGAAATAATTTTAGTGAACTTAACTGACCTAAAACAGGAAGAGTTTGGTCTGATTTAAGTCAGACAGTTAGACAGTGACCCTATTTACATGATCACAAGTAAACTGATTAAACACCATAAGCTGTTTATTACCTTCAGTGGTTTACTCCAATAATCAGTTTACTCGTGACCATGTAAATAGTCAATAGTAAATAGTGATATGCAACTATTTCATGGAAGTAAATCATCTAAATATGCATTTTTAATGGGCTGGTCCAGGGGTGTCAAACATATGGCTCGTGGGCCAAAAACGGTCCACCAGGGGGTCCAAAATTTTCTGTGAATTTACAATTTTATTTCAAGTAAATTTCTGACTTTCTACTAATTACAATAGTTTGTGTAAATTTGAGACATTTTTTTCTCTGTAAGATGACTTTTTTTTCCTCATAAGTTTTCTTTCTTCTTTTTTTTTGATGAGAATAAGGGGCCATTGATCTTGCCATGTGTGCAAGATGATTTAAGTATGCATTTAAAAGTAACGTGAAAGTTACTTTTCCAAGTAACTAGTTACTTTAATCATGCAGTAACTGGTAAGTAACTCAGTTACTTTTGGAAAGAAATAACTAGTAACTGTAACTAGTTAATATTTTTTAGTAACTTGACCAACACTGGTTGTGGCATCCAAAAAGTTCCATTTTGGTCACATCTGACCAGACTATATTCTCCCAGTATTTTACTGGCTTGCCCAAATGTTGTACAGCAAACTTTAAAGAGCTTCAACATGCTTTTTCTTCAGCAATGGAGTCTTGTGAGGTCAGCGGGCATAGAGCCCATGTCAGCTGAGTGCATTATTTGTTGTTTTCTTTGAAACAGCAGTACCTGCTAACTCCAGGTCTTTTTGGAGCTCTCCATGAGTGGTCTTTGTCTCTTGGATAACTCTTTTGATAATTCTTTTGACTCCTCTGTCAGAAATCTTGCAAGGAGCTCCTGGTCATGGCTGGTTTATGGTAAAATGATGTTCTTTTCACTTCTGAATGATGGCTCCACCAGTGCTCACTGGAACATTCAGCAGTTTAGAAATGCGCCTGTAACCAATGTCATCATTATGTTTTGCAGCAATAAGGCTGCAAAGCTCTAGAGAGAGCTCTTTGCTTCTACCAATCATGAGTTCTTTGTAGTGTGACAATCTGATATTCAGACGTTTTTAAAGGTTATCAGTCAGGACTTAAACAGCTGAAATTAATTTGCACTGATGGGGGAATGGGATGACTTCCTGAATTCTGATGGATTTCAGCTTTCTATGCCTTTTAGCACCTCTTTTTCTTCATGTGTTCAATACTTAATCCCTGTGTAATTCCAATTTATTAAATACAGTGGTGTGAGAAAGTGTTTACCCCTTCCTGATTTCTCGTTTTTTGTATGTTTGTCACACTTAAATGTTCCAGATCAAACAAATTTAAATATTAGACAAATATAACACAAGTAAACACAAAATGCAGTTTTTAAATGAAGGTGTTTATTATTAAGGGTAAAAAAATCCAAACCTACATGGCCCTTTGTGAAAAAGTGATTGTGCCCCCCCCCCCGCCCCCGTTAAACCATAAACTGTGGTTTGAAAAGCTGGGTTCGATTTCTCTAGCCATACTCAGGTCTGATTACTGCCACACCTGTTCTCAATCAAGAAATCACTTAAATAGGACCTGCCTGAAAAAGTGAAGTAGACCAAACGATCCTCAAAAGCTAGACATCATGCTGCAATCCAAAGAAATTCAGGAACAAATGAGAAACAAAGTGATTGAGATTTATCAGTCTGGAAAAGGTTATAAAGCCATTTCTAAAGCTTTGGGACTCCAGCAAACCACAGTGAGAGCCATTATCCACAAATGGCAAAAACATGGAACAGTGGTGAACCTTGCCAGGAGTGGTTGGCCAACCAAAATTACCCCAAGAGCACAGCCACAACTCATCCAAGAGGTGACAAAAGACCCCACAACAACATCCAAAGAACTGCAGGCCTCACTTGCCTTAGTTAAGGTCAGTGTTCATGACTCCACCATAAGAAAGAGACAAAAATGGCCTGCATGGCAGAATTCCAAGACGAAAACCACTGCTGAGCATAAAGAACATAAAGGCTCATCTCAGTTTTGCCAGAAAACATCTTGATGATCCCCAAGACTTTTGGGAAAATACTCTGTGGACTGACAAGACAAAAGATGAACTTTTTGGAAGATGTGTGTCCCATTACATCCGGCGTAAAAGTAACACAGCATGTCAGAAAAGGAACATCATACTAACGGTAAAATATAGTGGTGGTAGTGTGATGGTCTGGGGCTGTTTTGCTGTGTCAGGTCCTGGAAGACTTGCTGTGATAAATGGAGCCATGAATTCTGCTGTCTACCAAAAAATTCTGAAGGAGAATATCCGCCCATCTGTTTGTGAACTCAAACTGAAGCGCACTTGGGTTCTGCAGCAGTATAATGATCCAAAACACACCAGCAAGTCCACCTCTGAATGGCTTAAGAAAAACAAAATGAAGTGGCCTAGTCAAAGCCCTGACCTGAATCCCGTTGAGATGCTGTGGCATGACCTTAAAAAGACGGTTCATGCTCGAAAACCCTCCAATGTGGCTGAATTACAACAATTCTGTAAAGATGAGTGGGCCAACATTTCTCCACAGTGCTGTAAAAGACTCATTGCCAGTTATCACAAACACTTGATTGCAGTTGTTGCTACTAAGGTTGGCCGAACCAGTTAAATCTACATGGTGCGGCGGCATGAAATAAAGCAGCGTTGTTGGAGGTTTTAAGTAGAGTTTTATTATATCATACCACCGTCACGAGCTCCTCTCCCAGCGCTGTGCGTGCGCGCCGGGAGCGAGCCCACGGCTCTCAGAGAAGGGACACACAGTCTGTGTCCTGCAGCAGGGTTGAAGTCAGATGAGTGAGAGCATGGATTTCAGTCAGCTTAAATACCAGTTACAAACAATGCATGAAAGGCATTCACGGCAGGGAGTATGGCATTTGCATTTGAGAGGCATACATCACAATAGGCAGATTTGCTAGACTGTGCTCTAGGTGCAGAACAAAGAGGTCAAAAGGCACATCTACATATTGATCTGAGTCTCTAGGTCACAGTAAGGACAGGACGCATGAACACAATACATGAAAGGTGACATTATCACAGTAGTGTAGCGGAAAAAACCAGGAGTAGCGAGTTGTCTGTCCTTAGTCTGTTTGTGGGGTTTTTCCCAAACCGCCACAGCTCCCCCCCAGAGGGCTCGGCAGGTGGTCGAGACCTCGATAGTGCAGCTTGGGCAGTGAGCAGGGAAAAGCTCTGTGCAGGAGGGGGTGGAGGGGGGTGGGGGTAGTAAAAGCCGGCCGGAGACGATGAAAACGTCCAGGCCGCGCAAAAATTGCTTGTGGGTCCGCGATGTCGAAGGGCTGGTCCCGTTGAACGTGCAGAGGTCCACAAGAAGAAAAATTAGTCACTGGCTCCTCTCGCGATTAAGTCCTGCAAGGATTAATAGCGGCCATGAAGAAAAGACGAGGCTGCGTGGCGGCTGTGATGAGGGCAGAGGGACTGGCGTGTTGACTTAAGGTTCAGGCGTAACCCTAAGGCCTCGGGAACCGCAGACAGCTGAATTCCCCTTGTGTGCCGTGGCTAAGACCATAAAATCCAGTAAGCAAGCTGCGTGCCTCAGGTGAACGAGCAAGCCTGAAGGGCCAGTGCGCAGCAGAAGGAAGGCGGTCAGAAAAGCCGTATTTGTCCCGTGCGTGGTGTGCGCCGTCCTCGTAACTCCCCGGTGCGTGTGCCGGGGTCCCGTGCGTGGGTGGGCCGCTGGAGAGGAGAACCAGGGTCAGGGAGCTTGCTGGAGATCATCCCTGTTGTCTGTTGCGTCGTTCGGTCGTGGTGCGTTGGAGCGGTGCGAGGAAAGTAGACGCTCTTGTCCCTCGCTCGGTCATGGTGCGTTCAGGTCCACGTGTGCTCTGTCGGCCATGGGAGTCGCCGTCGCGGAGAAAGGACGAGGTACATGCGCTCTCGAGTGGAGGAGCTGTGAGCGCGGCCGGTCCAGCGTGGATGTGCCGATCTAGGCGTGCAGATCTCACCATGAAACGTTGCTCAGCTTTCCCGGTCGTGGGTGTTCTCCGTGGAGTTTCGCCTGGAAACTCCGCGTTGCGGTCTCCCTGGAGCAGAAGGGAGGGCAGATCAGTCAGGCTGCCGCGTTCGCTTGTCGTCGGAGAATCACCGCCGGGTGTTGCGTTCGCTGGCAGCGTGTTCGTTTCAGCGTCGGGTCACCAGTGCGGCGGCGTGAAATAAAGCAGCGTTGTTGGAGGTTTTAAGTAGAGTTTTATTATATCATACCACCATCACGAGCTCCTCTCCCGGCGCCGTGCGTGCGCGCCAGGAGCGAGCCCACAGCTCTCAGAGAAGGGACACACAGTCTGTGTCCTGCAGCAGGGTTGAAGTCAGATGAGTGAGAGCATGGATTTCAGTCAGCTTAAATACCAGTTACAAACAATGCATGAAAGGCATTCACAGCAGGGAGTATGGCATTTGCATTTGAGAGGCATACATCACAATAGGCAGATTTGCTAGACTGTGCTCTAGGTGCAGAACAAAGAGGTCAAAAGGCACATCTACATATTGATCTGAGTCTCTAGGTCACAGTAAGGACAGGACGCATGAACACAATACATGAAAGGTGACATTATCACAGTAGTGTAGCGGAAAAAACCAGGAGTAGCGAGTTGTCTGTCCTTAGTCTGTTTGTGGGGGTTTTCCCAAACCGCCACACATGGCACACAAGGCCATGTAGGCTTGGATTTTTTCCCCTTAATAATAAACACCTTCATTTAAAAACTGCATTTATTTTGTGGTTACTTGTGTTATCTTTGTCTAATATTTAAATTTGTTTGATAATCTGAAACATTTAGGTGTGAGAAATATACAAAAAAATGAGAAATCAAGAAGGGGGCAAACACTTTTTCACACCACTGTATAACTTGTTTTGTGAACACAGTTACCTTGATTTCTTTGACTGTATAATTACTTGGGTTGTTACTGATATCTGGTGAAAATCTCTGGTCAATGGCTCCATCAGAAATATGTTTAATGAGAAAAATGTTGATGTGTTCAATAAGATAAGATCTTTACTGTCTGTTTACACACAATACTTATTTTCCCCGCTGTAGTTTCATCAAACCACAGGACATGTCTCCAAAAATTAAGGTCTTTGTCCTTGTCTGCATTTACAAACTGTAACCTGGCTTTTTTTATGTTGCTTTTGGAGTAATGGCTTCTTCCTCATCACGTGGCCTTTCACACCCTGCGCATTACTGTTCTGAAACTAGAACCCTCTCCAGAGATGAAAGCAGTAAATAGAACACTACACCTGCGGCTGTGGTGCAGGTGTAGTGCAGCCGAGTACTAATTGGAAGGTCAGGGGTTCGATTCCCACTCTGTCTGCAGTCTGCATGTCGAAGTGTCCTTGAGCAAGACATTGAAACCTCAGTTGCTCCTGGTGGGTCAGACCAGCGCCGGTGCATGGCAGCTCCACCACCAGCAGGATCTGTAAAGCGCTTTGGTCATCCAGAGATGAGTAAAAAGTGCTATATAAGTGAACACCATTTACAGTTAATTGTTGAAACATCAGAAAGAACAATATTGTCTTTAACTACAGCTCCAGCTTCATTGGATAAGATAAGATAAGATAAAATAAGCCTTTATTAGTCCCACAGTGGGGAAATTCCAGGATTACAGCAGCAAAGGGATAGCAGCACCCAGAGCAATAGTAAATAAGATAAGAACTGGATAGCCAAAGCAGTAAATTGTCATGGTCTGAGCGCCGATCTTGTCCACGCTCGGGTCATGCAAGTATTTTCCTCCCATTCTGTATTATTCCTTATGGTCTCTCAGAGCTCTTATTCTGACAGCGTCTCTGCGGGGCTTCCGGCTGTCAGAGCTGAGCTCAGCAGTGACAGCTGGAATTAACTGAGCTGATGACGCCCTCATCAGCTGATCAATCCTCTTGCCCTATTTAAGGGAGCAGCTTCGGTCTCTCGGGGCTGCGACCTCATACGAGTAACGCTGGTCTTCCCAACGTTAGGCTGGTGTCCCCATTTCCCGGCTCCAGTCATCCTCTCGATCCTAGCTACTCTCAGTAAGTTATCCCTTAGTCTGTGTATATCGTCAGTGTGTCTTAGCCACAGTCTTTATTTGTGTTTTGCCCCACGAGGCTCTTTATTTTGTACTGTATGTCCTTATTTAATAAATGTGCAAACTCTACGGCTGCCTATAGCGTTTCATTAGCGGTCCTTGCAGACCACTCCCTAACAGTAGGTCACAGCCAAACGAGACGCCGGTGACTGTGAGTTTGCTTAATTGGGCTTGTAGTTTTCCCCTTTCTGCGTACCGGTGGGCTGGGAGATGGCGTCGTCACGCAAGGGCTACGCCATGAGCCTGGGCTACGAGCTGGTGATGGCCTTTATCGAGATCGATGGGATCATTTCCAGCGCTTGCCATCACACCGTCCCCAACGCCTCACGCTGGTACCTGGACCTCGCTGAGGCGACTAATAACCGCCATCCTCGCTACGCAGACCACCCTGAAATCATGGCGAGGATGGCGGAGAGCTCTGCATTCCAGGAGAAGCTCCGTGGGCTGAAAGGAAACTCTGGCAGGAAGCCGAAGGGGAGACATCCTCGCTCCTCGTCTCAGGATCCCATTCCTGTCCCCCATCCAGTCCAGGAGTTCGCACCACCCAAGGGTCATCCCCAGCAGAGAAAGACGTCAGCCGGGATTCCCCCGGCGTATCCTCAGCGAGAACCCCGTCCAGATCCAGTTCCGGGTGGCCGCACGAACTCTGTCTCCCAGCCAGCTGTAGCCTCTGCGTCTCATCGGAGAGGTAAGACAGCTGCCGCCGCCGCCTCCGGGTTGTATGTGCCTCGTTCCCAGCCCGCCTCAGCTGTTCCTCCCTCCTCCTCGACGCTCTCTCCAGCGGCTGAGAACTCCACGAGTCCTGCTCCAGCTGTGCCTGTCATCGATCCGGTGCAAGTGGCTCCTCCTCGTCCTCCCGGGGGGCCCTTCATCACCATCCAAAGGGGAAAGGAGAAAACAAAGCCCACCGCAGCAGCTTCCATCGACCCTCAGTGGATCAGGCAAGTGGCTTTTCATTCTTTCCCTCCACTGGGTGAACTGCCTTGTTCGATCCCTGGGGGTGAAGTTCGGGGTTCTCAGTCCCCCGAGCTTCCTCCACCTGCTGCAATTATGAATTGTGAACCTGATAGCTGTGTGTCTCCTTCCCCTGAGCGTTCCCCGGTGCCAGGACTACACCGCCGGACAAGGAAGGAGCCTGCAGCCCTGAAGTGCCTGGTTCCAGTCCCGCAGCCACATCATGGGCAGAGGAGGAGGGCGGACTGCCAATTGGAGCCTGCGCCGATGACTAAGTGTCCCCGGGTCTCCACGGAGGAGTGGTTCGACCCAGCAGGTCAAGGATCACCTGCTACCACGCCGTGCAGGTTTTTGGCGTGGACGTCAGCGTCAGGGATTCCCCAGACTGAGGACACCATCATGCCGGCTGCGGAGCCCACCACAGTCGAGTGGGAACCAGAGGTGGACCTTCAGCGTGCTGAACCCGGATCGTCGAAGTCCTGGGCTGTGGTGGAGCCCGAGATCAGGCAAGTGCTCTATTTTGTCGTCCTTTCTTTTATTCTGGAGCATTTTTGCCTGTCTCTCAGGGAGACGAGCTGGGCGCAGCCATCCGCTGCGTCCGAGCTTGTCTCGCTGGGCTCTGCCGCTGCCGGTGATTCTGATCCCGGTTCTCTGTTCTCCTCTGAGCCTTCTCCCAGGGTCACCGGTGACAAGCCTGCTCCGGTCGTCGCCTTGGAGGTTCTGGGTTCGGGTCTGAAGGTCATCCCTGGTGCTGCACCGGCCCAGTCGGGGTCCGTCGTGGGTGCAACACAGACCCAATCAGGGTCCGACATGGGTGCAACACGGACCCAATCGGGGTCCGTCATGGACACTGTTCTGGCCCAGTCGGGGTCCGTCGTGGGTGCAGCACGGTCCCGCTTGGGATCCAACGTGAGCGCAGCGCCAGTCCGTGTGGGGTTCAGAGAAGGAGCTACAGATCCTCCGCCGATCGATGCCGGACTGGCCCCTCATTGTTTCCCCGATCCCTTTTTCCCTCCACCTGGTGCCGCTGGGATTTCCCTTATCCGACGCGGCTCTCCCTCGCTATCCCTCTCAATAGGGAGGCCGCCTCCGAGTTCTCCCCTGCGATCCTGGTGGCTGGATGATGCGGGTCGGCCGCCTGGGAAACTGCTTCGCCCGTTTGGCGTTCTGGGTCGGCCACCCAACAAACTGGACTTTTTGGTCGGCGACCTGGTTCGGCCGCCAGAGGGACTGGTTCTCCGGGCCTGGGACTGGGGTAGACCGCCGGAACTCATTCCTCTTCCCCTGTTAGCGATCTGGATGCTGGATGCAGGTAGACCGCCTGAACTTATTGTTTTTCTTTATTTCTTTGTGCTCTGCCTGCCGTCATCCCTGTAGGTTTTTTTTCCCTCCCCTGTAGTTCTGGGATGCCCTTGTGTTTTTCCTTTTTTCTATGAACTCTATTGTACTGTGTATATCGCCCCTCTTTAGCGTGTTTTTCCGTTCTCCTTTTGTCTAGCATTATTAAGGTACGTTGTATTTTGGTATGTGCCTGTATTTCAGTTTCTCCCTCCTATTGTTTGAGAGGTTCTTTTTGTTGCCTCTGCCAGTTTATTTGGACTTACTGAATTCTGTATTTCGCCGCTGTTTAGCGTGTCTTTTTTTTTCCCTTCCTCTGTTTGAGAGATGCTCTGTGTTTTGTTTTTTTTCCCCGTTGCCTGTGTATCATGGTCTTTAGGCATAGTATCTGTTATTTAAGATAAGATAAGATAAGATAAGCCTTTATTAGTCCCACAACGGGGAAATTCCAGGATTGCAACAGCACAGGGATAGCAACACTCAGAGCAACAATCAGAAGGCAAGAAAAAAAAAACCCCAAAAAACCCCCCAAAAAAACCAAGCAAGCAAGAGCAGCTAATATACATATGTACATATTACTATAAAATATATATATACACACACACAGACACACAGTGCAGAGCATTGTAGCTGGATGGAATAAATATATGAATATGTAAACACACAGTGCGGAGCAATGTAGCTAGATGGAATAATATGTAGATATATAAACACACAGTGCGGAGCATTGTAGCTAGATGGAATAAATATATAGCTATATAAACATAAACACACCCAGTGCGGAGCATTGTAGCTAGATGGAATAAATATGTAAATATATAAACACACACAGTGCAGAGCATTGTTGCTAGATGGGATGAAACAGCACAACCGTCTACTTAGTTATCCTACATGGTATGATTATGTGCCCATACATATTCTCACTCTCCATAGCGACCGGTATTTTCCTAGTTGTATGCCGGAGGGGACCATTGTGTAAGTCTATTGCATCTTTTGCATTCAAAAAACTATTAGTTTGTTACATCTTTTTGCTATCTCTGCGAGCAGCCCTGCTTAGGTTGTACAGTCTGACAGCCGTTGGTAGGAAGGACCTGCGAAACCTCTCGGTTGTGCACCTGGGATGATGTAGTCTGCTGCTAAATGAGCTCCTCAGTGCATTCAGTATGTCCTGCATAGGGTGGAACTCGGACTCCAGCAGAGATGACAGTTTAGCCACCGTCCTTCTCTCTCCTATCTCCTCCACCGGATCAAGGCGCTGCCCCAGGACAGAGCTAGCTTTCTTGATCAGTTTGTTCAGTCTCTTCCTATCGGCTGCAGTAATGCCACTGCCCCAGCCGACCACTCCAAAAGTGATGGCTGATGCCACCACCGTGTCATAGAATGTCTTCAGCAGCGCGCCTTGTACACCAAAAGACCTGAGTCTCCTCAGCAGGAACAGCCTGCGCTGTCCCTTCTTGTACAGTGCATCAGTATTGTGTGACCAGTCTAGTTTATTGTTCAGATGAACACCCAGGTACTTATAGGCTGTCACCATCTCGATGTCTGTTCCCTGTATATTTACTGGTGCTGTGAGGGGTTGCCCTTGCCTGCGGCAGTCCACCACCAGCTCCTTAGTTTTTCTCGCGTTGATCTGGAGGCAGTTCCGATGGCACCAGTCCACGAAGTCCTGGATAAGCCCTCTGTACTCAGCTTCATCTCCATTGGAGATGAGGCCAACGATCGCAGAGTCATCAGAGAACTTCTGTAGATGGCAGTGTGTTGTGTTGTGTGAGAAGTCCGCAGTATAATGAGTGAACAGGAAGGGAGCCAGCACCGTTCCCTGGGGGGCCCCCGTGCTACTGATGATCGTGTCGGACACACAGTCCCGGGTTCTCACAAACTGAGGCCGGTTCGTGAGGTAGTCCAGGATCCATGATGACAGGTGCTGGTCCACCCCTGCGCGCAGCAGCTTGTCCTTCAGGATCATCGGTTGGATGGTGTTGAAAGCACTGGAGAAGTCAAAGAACATGATCCTCACCATATTCCCGGGCTTCTCCAGGTGGGACAGAGAACGGTGAAGGAGGAAGATCACCGCATCCTCCACCCCAATGCCTAATTTGCCTCCATTGTTCTGTTTCTGCATTTTCTCCTGTACATTATAGAGTATGTTTGTGGTTTTGTTTTGTTTTTTCCATGCTCTGTTGTTGTACCAGGTTCTGATTTGTTTCTGTATTCCCCCTTGTCATTTTTTGTCCCGGTTCCTTTCTTGAAGTTTTTTTTTTTTTTCAGGTTCTCGCCCTCCTGGCCTTGCCCCCCCCCCCTCCCACCCTGGGTGGGTGGGGTGGGGGGCTTGGATGTTATATTTACGCACAGAGTGCGTCGTTCGGGGGGGGAGTACTGTCATGGTCTGAGCGTCGATCTCGTCCGTGCTCGGGTCATGCAGTATTTTCCTCCCATTCTGTATTATTCCTTATGGTCTCTCAGAGCTCTTATTCTGACAGCATCTCTGCGGGGCTTCCAGCTGTCAGAGCTGAGCTCAGCAGGGACAGCTGGAATTAATTGAGCTGATGACGCCCTCATCAGCTGATCAATCCTCTTGCCCTATTTAAGGGAGCAGCTTCGGTCTCTCGGGGCTGCGACCTCGTATGAGTAACGCTGGTCTTCCCAACGTTAGGCTGGTGTCCCCATTTCCCAGCTCCAGTCATCCTCTCGATCCTAGCTACTCTCAGTAAGTTATCCCTTACACAGTTATATACACAGTGCAGAAGCATTGCAGCTAGATGGTATAAACAGTATTATGGTTTGTTAACCTCTTGCACTCCGGTGTACCGCGGACGGGCACGTCTCTGCGTTCCAGAGCGCCCTCGTGCGCTCTAGGACGCACGAGGGCGCTGCCTCCAAGCGCGCACTGAAAAAAAAAAGTTCTTCCACTACAGACACAGCCGCGAACAGATCAGATATGATTGACCTCTCATTCGACTAATAAGAGCCTTGAATTGGGTTTCTGAAACCTTGAAGAACCAATGACTGAAAACCTAGCAAGAAGGACCCGCCTACCAACACTGTGAATGCAGCGAGCCAATTGAAGCACAGAAGTTCGGGCTGGGTAAAGAGAGACTGACTGCTGCAGCAGATGAAAAAAAGGACCCACAGGAAGAACCTGCTACAGACCCGGCAGCACGGAGACCACCCACAAGTGCGACCTGCACTCATTCCACCAGAATAGACGTTTAGGAATCTCTTCCATGGTCATCATAGACCGACGGAGGCCGACGACAAAGGTCGTAAATCATTCGCCAAAACCGCAATAATGGAATTATGTTTTGACCGGGAACCACGAGCGGACCAGCATCGCATTCGTCTGACAATGAGGAAGAGAAGTTCGCCAGGACACTGCTGCTGTGAAGAGGTAAGGTGTTATAAGCTAAATTATTCTTTATCCCTGAAAATTGTAATCAAAAATGACTTTTGACCGATTGGTAAATTACAACTGTGCGGCGCACAAAGTCTGAAGTTCGTGCGCCGCGGTACACGGGTTGTGCGCCGCGTCCGGACCGTGAACGCCCCCACCCCCCTGCTACTCCTTTGTTGCGGGGGGGGGGGGGGGAGCCGCGATGACCGCGCTGCAGTCACCACACGACTATTCCGTCATGTAGCGATGGCCGCTGTCCGTCCTCTGTAGTGGTGGGGGGAACAACCCCCCCACACACACACACAGCGCTGAGTGTCACCTTTCATTAGAGCCCAAGATGAAGCTTCTATATTGAATCATTCAAAAGTTACAGACGTTTTTCCAAACTGTGCCATTTGGCACAATTTGGCATAGTTCAAAAACGCTGGGGAACTACCTGAGGAAAAAGCTGTGTAATATATTCATTTTTTGTGGTATTGTTACAAAATTTTGACCTCAGATGGATAACACTTGGTTCTACATTTCTGTTGCATTTTCCAGCCCGGATCTGAAGCTGTGTGTTATTTGCAAGCATTTGTATCCAAAAAAACACCCAGGCCAAATTTATCTTCTTCAAGTTCAATATGTTTAGATGACTGTAACTCAGTGGCCGGAGCACTTGGAGAGATTATGACTGTTTTGCCAAAAAATTCAAAGTGTTTTCTTTTAAATGAGACCAACTCCATGAAGATGCTGCAAAGGGTTGAAGAACAGCTTTCAATTTACTTTGGACACATTATTTTTTGGCGTTTTTAGGGAAATTGACCGGAGTGCAAGGGGTTAAATTACCTTGCAGAAAATGAATATGCACCCAGACAGTATATTTCTCATTTTAATCAGCAGTGTTGATGCCACCATCAATAACACTGGTCAACAACAAATTTATTATCTAAGATTTTTTGGCTGATTTGGGACAATTTTGTTGTGCTGAATCCAAAAATCACATTGGTTTTGCTCAATCAGGTCAACTTATTGAACTATGGCCACATATTTTTGCTTTATATGATGCAAAATTCTTTTTTATTTCTTGAAATTCTCTGAATTTTGAACAATGATGATGTAACATTCAATTTACATGTACTTACCTTTATCACTGTCTACTATTCAATTTACAGTACAACTGTACAACTGCTTATAACTTAACATAAAAATCTGACCTGATCGAGATAAATGGATGTCAATTTCTGATTCAGCGGTGCAAAATTGTCTTAAATCAGTTGAAAAAAACACAGACAACTTACAAAAAAATTATTTTTGTTATGTTGTGTAATGATTGTTGTTGTCCTAGTTGTGTACTGGAGGGGACAATCTCTATTCTGCAAAGTTGTTATGTTTAGTACATTTAATACGACCTCTACGAGCAGCCCCGGTTAGGCTATAAAGTCTGACAGCCGTAGGTAGGAAGGACCTGCGGAACCTCTCGAATGTGCACCTAGGATGGCACAGCCTACCGCTAAATGAGCTCCTCTGTGCGTTCAGTATGTCCTGCATGGGGTGGGACTTGGACTCCAGCAAAGATGACAGCTTCACCACCATCCTCCTCTCTCCTATCTGCTTCACTGGGTCGAGGTGTCACCCCAGAACAGAGCTAGAATTTTGATCAGCCTGTTCAGGCTCGTCCTGTCGGCTGCCGTGATGCCACTGCCCCAGCAGACCACTCCAAATGTGATGATGGCTGATGCCACCACCGTATCGTAGAAGGTCTTCAGGAGTGCCCCTTGCACTCCAAAAGACCTGAGTCCCTCAGGAGGAACAGCCTGCACTGCGCTGCCCCTTCTTGTAGAGCACGTTGGTGTTTTTGTGACCAGTCCAATTTAGTGTTCAGGTGAACATCCAGGTACTTGTGAGATATCGCCATCTCAATGTCTGTTCCCTGGATGTTTACTGGTGCTGAGGTTGTCCTCGCCTGCGGCAGTCCACCACCAATTCCTTGGTCTTTCTCGCATTGATCTGGACAGTTCCACAGGCACCAATCCACGAAGTTCTGGATAAGTCCTCTGTACTCCGCATCATCCCCATCAGAGATGAGGCCAACAATTGCAGAGTCGTCAGAGAACTTCTGTAGATGGCAGTGTGGTGTGTTGTGTGAAAAGTCAGCAGTGTAGAGGGTGAACAGGAAGGGTACCCAAACTGTTCCCTGGGGGAACCCCCGTACTGTAGATGATGGTATCAGACACACAGTCCTGGGTTCTCACTGTGGTTGGTTTATGAGGTAGTCCAGGATCCACGATGACAGGTGCTGATCCCCCCCTGCACACAGCAGCTTGTCCCTCAGGATCACTGGCTGGATGGTGTGGAAAACACTGGAGAAATCAAAGAACATGATCCTCATGGTGCTCCAAGGCTTCTCCAGGTAAGACAGGGAACGATGTAGGAGGAAGATCACTGCATCCTCCACCCCGATGCCATGCTGGTAGGCAAACTGAAGTGGATCCATAGCTGGTCCCACCAGGGGGCGGAGGTGGGCGAGGAGCAGCCTCTCTAGGGTCTTCATTAGGTGTGATGTGAGGACCACTGGTCTGTAGTTGTTCAGGTCCTTGGCGTGTGGGGTCTTTGGTACGGGTACCACACAGGATGTTTTCCACAGCTGTGGTACCCTCCCCAGCTTCAGGCTCAGACTGAAGATGTGTTCCACGATCCCACACAGCTGGTCTGCACAGGACTTGAGGAGCCTCGAGCTAATGCCATCCGGACCTGCA
The DNA here is from genome assembly GCA_020510985.1 of Pholidichthys leucotaenia. Lineage (NCBI taxonomy): Eukaryota > Metazoa > Chordata > Actinopteri > Cichliformes > Pholidichthyidae > Pholidichthys > Pholidichthys leucotaenia. The sequence goes on along the minus strand of CM035849.1, from coordinate 148,806,663 downwards.
GCCTTCCTCACCTTGATCTTCTTCAGCTCAGCTCTCACCTGGATCTTAGTGAAAGTCAGGTTGGGGCAGGGGGGCTGTGTGCTGGGAGGGGGGGATGCTGGGTCTGTGATGGGAAAAACAGCAGGGGATATACGGGGGGTGCTGTGGACAGCGGGACTATAGAAAGGTGGAGGCAGCAGTGCTTGGTGGGCAGGCGGAGAAATGGACGGATGGTCAAACCTGCTAAAAAACAGGTTCAGGTTGTTCACCCACTCCCTACCCCTGTGGCCTGGGAGGAGGTATTCTGGTGCCCAGAGATGGTTTTGAGGTTTCTCCAGACGCTATTGATGTCACTCTACTGCAGCTTGTCCTCCAGCTTCTTCCTGTAGCTGTCCTTCCCCTCTCTGATCTTCCTCCTTAGCTCCCTCTGTATGGACTTCAGCTCCTCCTGGTTTCCCGACCTGAAGATCCTTTTCTTCTCCTTCAGTAGCGAGTTTATCTTAGGGTTGATCCAGGGTTTGTTATTTGAGAAACACCGTATGGTCTTGGTAGGTATGGTGTTCTCTACACAGAAGTTGATGTAGTCTGTGACGGTGTGTGTGAGGCCGTCGATGTCCTTGCCATGTGGATCACAGAGCTGCTCCCACGCAATGGATTCAAAATAGTCCTTCAGAGCGTCCTCCGCCTCCACACACCATATCTTCACTGTGCGGGAAACAGGAGGTTGTCTGTGTACCATGGGTTTGTACACAGGAGGTGAACCAGGTTGTGGTCAGATCTTCCAAGGCGGGCGAGAGGGGAGTGATGATGAGGTATAAGCCTCCTTGGTGTATGCATAAAATAAATCCAGTGTTTTGTCTCTGGTGTGGCACGTGACATACTGGGTGAAAGTGGGCAAAATGGAGGACAGGGAAGTATGGTTAAAATCACAAGAGACGGGCTGGAGAGCAGTGGGGTGCTGAGTCTGTAGTCTGCTGGTGACTGTGTGGATGACATCACGCTGCCTCAGCGTTTGCACAGGGGGGTACATAAATAACAATAACGATGACATGAGAGAACTCTCTGGGAAGATATGCCGGTCGCATGCTAATGGCTAGCAACTCAATGTCCTTGCTGCAGTGTTTTTTAATCGTGATGTGACCAGGATTACACCATCTGTTGTTCACAATCAGCCCTCCACCTCTGCTCTTCCCATTATCTTGTGTCCGATCTGCCCGTATTTAGTGGAAACCCTCCAGTCCGATGTTAGCATCTGTTACTAGTTCTGTTAGCCACGTTTCAGTAAACAACATAATGCTAATCTCTCTGAAGACGCTCTCATACTGGGACACAGCCGCCAGTTCATCTGTCTTATTAAGCAGCGATCTCACATTTCCCATAATAACGGATGGTAGGATGGGTCTGTCCCTTGTTTTCCTCGCGCATTGCTTCACTCCAGCTAAACATCCCTGTTGTTTTCGCGTGATTTCTCGTGGAATTTCGGGTCTCTGCATTAGCACCATGGAGCAGCCCAATGCTAACAATTGACTCCTACTGTAAACAATGACTCCTCCACTCACCAGGTCAGTAGTCATTGGCGTTATGAGTGGAAAGATGGCTAATATCAACACCAGTGCGGAGATATTTATGTCCTTGGTGTCTGTGATGGACACGGGCTAACAGGATCAGAAAAATTGTGGCAAAAAAAAAAAAAAGATACGGGCAGTAAATAAAAATGAAAAAGAAACTCAGAATTGAACCGCTGCTGCAAAGGGTTGCCGACCCATGTGGCATCGGACAAACAAAGGAAAAACGGTGCCTTTTTGCTTAGAGGACATTTTGGTTACTAAACTGATCTACAAGTATCTTGGCCAAATGATTAGTTGAGGTTTTGTTTATACCTTATCCAATGCAGCCTGAACAGTGGTCTCACTCTCTGCATCAAGGGCAGATGTGGCTTCGTCCAACAGAAGGATTTTTGGATTGCGGACCAAAGCTCGAGCAATGGCAATCCTCTGCTTCTGTCCTCCACTCATCTGAGTCCCTCTGTCCCCAACCAGAGTCTCAAACTTCTGCTCAAAGAAACAGAAGGCCTGTATAAGCATTTTTTTTAAAGTTTACAAGCACATAGAACAAAGAGGGGTGAAAAACAAGTCGTACATCAGGAAGACCCATGATAAAATCGTAAGCATTGGCTTCCCGGGCAGCTTGTTCAATCTCCTCCTGCATAACATCAAGTCGGCCATATCTGATGTTCTCAGCAATGGTGGTGGCGAAAAGGATGGGCTCTTGACTCACCACACCAATCATTTCTCTCAGGTGACGGACGTTAAGAGTACGGATGTCATGACCATCAACAAAGACCTGCAATGATCAAGCCAACGGATGCAGCACCAGGTTTTAATCTTTGTCTTATTACTCATGTTATTCCGCTACTGGTAACAAAGGAAAAGGTATGCAAACCAGATCTCTCTGGTATAGAAACTTAAAAATAAATCAATAAGTACAGCATTAAAGATTCTGCTGCTTTAATCAATTCTGTCTCAGTCCTTCATTAAAGAAATAATATGACTTTGGACAATATTTTGAGTGCAAGCTACAGTGACAATTAGAATTTCCACTTACAGCTCCTTCCTGGGGATCATAAAACCTCTGCAGCAGCTGGATTGTTGTGCTTTTACCACAGCCACTGCTGCCCACCAAGGCCATGGTCTGTCCACTCTTTACACTCAGATTCATGTTATTCAACACCTGCAGAAGATACCAATGTCAATTAGACACAATTTGATAGAGCATGTCTTTCGATAATTTCCCTTTAGTGTTTAGTGAAAATCTCTCTGGATAACATACTTGAACATCTAGCCTTGAGGGGTAGCTGAACTTGAGCCCCTTAAACTTTATATTTCCTTTAATGGCTTCAGGCTTGTAGCCCTCCTCCGAATAGCTGTCGATGGCTGGCTTCTGTTGAATAAGAAGTCAACTTTTGTTTAGTTAGCTCAAAATTCCTCTTAGGTAGAGTTTGTCCTGTAGGTTGTCCCCAGTAGGAATAAGGAACATTATTCTTATCAAAACCTCACAGACAATGGGAGGAAGGCTGTTAGTCAACCCCCCCATCCCCTGTTCACTTGAGCATATTTAACATAACTCTTTATTTCCATAGCTTTTCAACAAGCATTACATAAAAAGGTCTGTTATCCTCTTCCTTACTGACAAAGGTCGAGCTTTGTTTTGATGGAGTACCTGAGACTGTTTTATGTCTTGCCTGGAAGCCTCACCCTTTGGTATTTCAGAAAACGTGATCCATGTACAACCTCCCAAGACATCTAGAGCAAAGATCCAAAACCTACCCCTTAGCCCTACCCCTCCATCTTGCACATTCACTGTGAATGTGCAAAACAGAAGGGTAGGGCTAAGAGGTAGGGCAAAGGGGTCAATTGGGACACATCCTAATTCTACTACAAGCTGCATGTCAAAAGTACTCATGATTACAGTCATATTGTACTTCAGCGCTTTTCACCATAAGTTTAGAAAGTAGAGTGGACAATTACATGCCATGCACGCTAGGGCTATATATTGGATGATGAGATAAAAACATCTATCATTTCATATAAAACTCTATCGTCAAGGCTTCACAGACCAGCAAGTTGCAGGTGTTTATGCCTTTTACCAGTGTTTGAGGACTTGAGTCCGGCCTCAGCGGGTAATGACTCAGTCTCATCCTCAAGACCTATGGCCTCAACAACTTGGCCGAGGCCAGCTCAAAGCCATGCAATTTCAGCATTATTTTTTATTTTTCTAGATTCAATTCTCCTTAAATGATTTTCAGATATTACTTCTTGATGAATATAAATTGAAATCCACCTCATAATTGGACAGCTGGAAATGTAACATTTTTTATAATCTGACAATGCCCCCCCTTCCCTTGCTGCCGAAGATTTGATATCACTCAGCCTGTTCTTTAGCAAAAATATTTATATTTTGTCTTGAGCAAAGCTCTTTATACTGTCAGTGTCCTGCCCCTCCCCTGACAGGTGTGTGCCATGACTCGGTGTGCTGCTCCCATGAGTTCCAGATTAGGAGCGGTTCACTTTGTTCTGTGGTCAGACTTGGTGCCTTCCTTGTATTCCAACTTGCGGGTGTGCTCTGACCATTTTGTAATAGATTTGTAGAAATAATTGACTAATAATATTGATGAAGAGTCTGTGATGCTTTGTGGGCATTTTCACAGATTCACCTGCTCTCGGTTCTGATTAGCTCAGCTGCTGCCTGCAGGACACTCACAAAGAGCTAAACACATGTAATAGTTCGTATAATGGGACCTGTTGGGGACTGTCAGAGCCAACTTAAGTGTAACACTTTCAAGCTACAGGATATTATGAAGCTCCAAACCGCTGTTTAGTCCTCCTTGCCATGTTTTTGCCTTTGATTGCAGTCTGTACCATCAGCTGTCCACACAGGCAAGACAGAAAATGACAGAGTAGTAACCCAAGGTATGCTATTCTGATAGGTAGGCCAAAATGTCAGAACACTGGCAAATTAGCCTGGCTTGGCTCTGAAGATTATTACAAGTACCTGGGAATCTAAAAATCAACTGCTTATAGTTAACAATGAGGATAACAAACATCAAGACAACGATGTCTAACTTCATCTGAAAGCAAATGAACAGGTGAGTGTGCTGAAGCTAGCCTTTAGCTAATGCTAATTCAAATTAGATCACATAAAAAAAACAGAGCAAAAACAGAAAAACAGGGAAATTAAGTTGAGAGCTCTGTGAATAATTTATGGGCTGATATATGGATAAACATGCATGATAAGAGAATATTTTACTGTATGGTATTAATAAGCCTACAGGAGTGTGAGTCTAATTTTAATTTGACGTTTTTCTCAATTTCTACGTTTAACATTTAAAAACCACAACAGGTGCTTTGGCCCCAGTTTTATAGCCTTTAAGTATTTTGTGTAAAGCTTTACAAACTATTTGCAAGTGCACAATCCAATTTTTTTTTCTACTTTTTCATCCCCCAAAAATCAAATGTTTTGTTTACCTTGGCTATGGGCACACAAAGGTTGTTTCACACACCGCCATGTCTCAGGCCCAGCCGCTTACAAACTGGTTGTAAGCTTCTCTAGACCTTTATAAGATCTTAACTATTTCAGAGTGTAAGCACTGGTACTGTACAGAAATAAATTAAAGATGTCTGGATAGGTGATACTAGACCACTTCTCCATGTCTTTTGACCAGTTTTGCTTTGGAATGAGATAGGGGGCCTGCTTCTCTGAGTTGTTTTGACTATTTTGATAATTTCTGAGAAATGTTTAGCTTTCTCTCTCAAGCAAATTTGGTCTTTATATTGTATTAATAACAGGGTGTTGTGTGTGGTGTATTAAGATGGGCACACTGGGAGTGGTACGCGGCCTGCTGCTGACATCACCATGTCACTATATATTGGGCAGTCTGCCATCTCAGGGCAGTCTTATGTGAGTTGGGCAGCTCGCGTTATGAGATTGAGTTGGCAGCCGGTCATACTGAGACATTCCACATGTGTTTTGTACTTTACTATTTTCTGTAATAAAGCTCAGTTCAACAGCAGCATCCTCGTCCCTTATTGTGCAAATTATGTGTACATAATTTAAAATGTAAAAAAAAAGCTAGTCCTTTTTATGTGGTTACTATAACTAGAATTTACAGAAAATGTATATTGGGATATACACTACTCACAAAAAGTTAGGGATATTTGGCTTTCGGGGGAAATTTATGGTAAATGTTAAAAGCTAACGCTACAGTGATATTATATCATGAAAGTAGGGCATTTCAGTAGAAGCATGCAATGGTGATTTCCTCATCTCAATTTTATTGAAACAAAAGCCAGCAACAGTGGTGAGTATACCACAACAAAGACTGTCAGTGTCTCAATAACTTGTCATGTGCCCTTGAGCATCAATTACAGCTTGACAACAACCTCTCATGCTGTTCACAAGTTCAACAGACTTCTTGTCTGTTGAGGCATGGCATTCCACTCTTCTTGAAGGGTGGCCCTCAGGTCACTGAGGTTGTGGGGTGCAGGGTTACCAGCCTCTACACAGTGGCTCAGCTGATCCCATAAGTTTTCTATGGGATTCAGGTATGGAGAAAGTGCAGGCCACTCCATTTGAGGTACCCCAGCCTCCAGCAGCCATTCCCTAATGATGTGACCTTGACGAGCTGGAGCATTGTCATCCATGAAGATGAAATTAGGCCTGTGTTGTTCATGCAGGGGCACAATGACTGGATTAATGACGTTATTCAGGTGGTATCGGCTTGTCACTGTACCATTCACAAGGTGTAGGGCAATTCTGTATTGACTAGACACATCTGCCCAGACTGTAACACCACCACCAAAGGCTCGTCTGGTGACAACAGTGGCTGATGCATAACTCTCTCCTTGACGTCTCCAACATCGTTGGTGGCCATCGTTTCTGCTCAACCTGAATTAACTTTCAGAGATCAGCGCTGAGGCCCACTTTGTCCAGTGTAAATACTCTCTGGCCCATGCAAGACGATGACACCTGTGCCTGGTGGTGTGGTCAGGTACCCTTGCAGGTCATCTAGCACGCAGACCACGCTGATGTAAATGGTTTTGAATGGTCTGATGCGACACCTAGGTGCCTCTCACCTCCCTTAAATGTGCCTGGAGTTGAGTGGCATTCATCATCCAGTTCCGCAGGGCATTGTTCACAATTTAGCGGTCATCAGCATGAGATGTGGACAAAGGGCGTCCACTTCTATGCCTTTCTGTGACTCTTCCAGTCTCTCTGTATCTCTGTTGCAACCTGCTGATGACACTCTGTGACACTCTAAGCTCAGTGGCCACTCCCCTCTGAGAACATCCTGTTTGAAGCCTTGCAATGACAAGGTATTGTTGATCAATTGTGAGGCGTCTTGACCTCATGATGTCAAAATGTGAACAGCATGATGAAGAGGACTGTTTAAATACCAATTCTAACTGAACCAGAAAATTTAATGGTCAATTCATGGATCAAACACCTGTTGTGAATTTTGCCGTTAACTACCTTGTTAGAGAACAGCATGTTATGAAACAAGAGCACTCTAAGGTGAGTGCAATATCCCCCATCATCCATTTGGATCGGTACCTATGAAATTTGTCAATACAAAGTCTGAGAGAAAACGTCAACCTCTCCATCTCAAACATCTCCTTCATGATTGCCGCCCATTCTTTTTTTTTGTTGGTGGCTCTTTGTCTAGCCATTTCTTAGTTATTGCTTTCTTGCCAGCAACTAATAATATTTTAAGGCGATACTTGTCTTGCTTATTAACTTCAATTGGTACATTTCCTAAATGTATCATGCAAAAACTATGTTCAATCTCAGTACCCATTATAGAGTTTATTTCAGATACTATTTCTTGCCAATAAGGCTGGATTACTGGGCAATTCCAAAATATGTGAAAATGATCAGCCATCGAGTTGTTACATTGTCTCCAGCATTGTTCTGATCCTGGTCTGCCATTTTGTAAATATTTTGTTCTTGGAGTAATAAAGAACCTGACTGTATTCTTCCATGAAAATTCTGAATTCTCTCCATTAGCCAGAACTAGAGGTGGTGGATTGATTTGTGAATACATCTGACCATTCTTCCTCTGTTATATTTGCCTCTTTCTCCCATTTATATTTTATGCATAATGTGGAATGACTCTTGGAGGACTGTACACAGGAGTATATGTTCGACACAATTTTCTTACGACCTCTGCCCTTATATGCATCAAAGAAAATTTTAATGATATCCATTTCATCTTGTATTTTCATTTTGATATTACTGGTAAAGCATTGCCTAAGTTGTAGATAATGAAAAAAAAATCTTGCTTTTCTAGAATGCAGATGTCAGAAAGGTTTTCAAAGGATTTTAGGTTTGTTTCACTCGAAATAGAGGAGTATGATGTGATTCCTTTCACAGTCTACTGCTTAAACCTCGAGTCAAGCTCTGCGGGTTGAAGATCATAAACATAGGCCACCCATCTTAATAGCCGTGCCTTTCTCTCTAATTTTTGAATTTTACACTCTTTAAACCAAATTTTAAGAGGGACTTTAATCCAAGTATTTAATTTATGATGGCACATTGCATTATATGTTTTATCACCTAGAACGGCTTGTATGGGGACACCCAACTGATTTAATTCTATTTCTTTCCATTTAGCACTGTAATCGAGATTACACCAACAAACCAAGTATCGGATCTGAGCTGCCTTGAAGTAATTTTCCAGGCAGGGGAGAGACAACCCCCCCTTCTCCTTTTGGTAACTCCATCCATCCATCCATCTTCTACCGCTTTTCCGGAGGTCCGGGTCGCGGAGGCAGCAGTTCAAGCAGAGAAGCCCAGACTTCCCTCTCCCCAGCCACCTGCTCCAGCTCTTCAGAGGGGATACCAAGGCGTTCCCAGACTAGCTGGGAGACATAGTCTCTCCACCGAGTCCTGGGTCTGCCCCGGGGTCTCCTCCCAGTGGGACGTGCCTGAAACACCTCAAGTGGGAGGCGTCCAGGAGGCATCCTAATCAGATGCCCATACCACCTCAACTGACTCCTTTCAATGTGGAGGAGCAGCGGTTCTACTCTGAGCCTCTCCCGGATGACTGAGCTCCTCACCCTATCTCTGAGGGTGAGTCCAGCAATCCTACGGAGAAAGCTCATTTCAGCCGCTTGTATCCGCGATCTCGTTCTTTCGGTCATTACCCAAAGCTCGTGACCATAGGTGAGAGTAGGAACGTAGATTGACTGGTAAATCGACAGCTTTGCCTTAGAACTAAGCTCCCTCTTCACCACAACAGACCGGTACAACGTCCGCATCACTGCAGATGCTGCTCCAATCCGTCTGTCGATCTCTCGCTCCATTTTCCCCTCACTCGTGAACAAGACCCCAAGATACTTAAACTCCTCCACTTGGGGCAGGAGCCTGTCCCCAACCCGGAGAGGACAATCCACCTTTTTCCGGCTGAGGACCATGGACTCGGACTTGGAGGTGCTGATTCTCATCCCAGCCGCTTCACACTCAGCGGCAAACCGTCCCAGCAAGAGCTGTAGGTCATTGCTGGATGAAGCCAACAGGACAACATCATCTGCAAACAACAGAGATGAGATCCTGTGGTCACCAAGCATGACACCCTCCATTCCCTGGCTGCGCCTAGAAATCCTGTCCATAAAAATTATGAACAGGACCGGTGACAAAGGGCAGCCCTGGCGGAGTCCAACTCTCACTGGGAATGACTCCGACCGAGTGTTGGCAATGCGAACTAAACTCTCACAACGGTCGTACAGAGACCGAATAGCTCGTAACAACAAGCCCGATACCCCATACTCCCGAAGCACCCCCCACAAAAATCCACGAGGGACGCGGTCAAATGCCTTCTCCAAGTCCACAAAACACATGTAAACTGATTGGGCAAACTCCCACGAACCCTCAAGAATTCTCGAGAGGGTAAAGAGCTGGTCCGATGTGCCACGGCCAGGACGAAAACCACATTGCTCCTCCTGAATCCGAGGTTCGACCAACGGCCGGACTCTCCTCTCCAGTACCTTGGCATAGACCTTCCCAGGGAGGCTGAGGAGTGTGATCCCTCTAAAGTTGGAGCACACCCTCCGGTCCCCTTTTTTGAAGAGAGGAACCACCACCCCGGTTTGCCATGCCAAAGGCACTGCCCCCGACCTCCACTCAATGTTGCAGAGGCGTGTCAACCATGACAACCCAACAACATCCAGGGCCTTGAGGTACTCGGGGCGAATCTCGTCCACCCCCGGGGCCCGGCCACCAAGGAGATTTTTAACCACCTTGGCGACCTCAGCCCCTGTGATAGGCGAGTCATCCCCCTCGTCCCCAAACCCTGCTTCCTCTGTGGAAGGCGTATCAGTGGGATTGAGGAGATCCTCGAAGTATTCCTTCCACCGCCCGACGATATCCCCAGTTGAAGTCAACAGTGTCCCATCCGCACCATACACAGTGTGGACGGGGAGCTGCTTTCCCCTCCTGAGCCGCCGAACAGTTTGCCAGAATCTCTTTGAAGCCGACCGAAAGTCTTGTTCCATGGCCTCACCGAACTCCTCCCATACCTGGGTTTTTGCTTCAGCAACCACCCGAGCTGCACTCCGCTTGGCCTGCCGGTACACCTCAGCTGCTTCGGGAGTCCCACAAGCCAACCAAGCTTGATAGGACTCCTTCTTCAGCTTAATGGCCCCCCTCACCACTGGTGTCCACCACTTGGTTCGGGGGTTGCCACCACGAGATGCACCGACCACCTTGCGGCCGCAGCTCTGGGCTGCCGCTTCAACAACAGAGGTGGAGAACATGGCCCATTCAGACTCCATGTCTCCAGACTCCCTCGGAATGTGGTTGAAGTTCTTCCGGAGGTGGGAGTTGAAGACCTCCCGGACAGGGGCCTCAGCCAGACGCTCCCAGCACACCCTCACTATACGTTTGGGTCTACCAGGTCTGAATGGCTTCCTCCCCTGCCATCGGATCCAACTCACCACCAGGTGGTGATCAGTTGACAGCTCTGCACCTCTCTTTACTCGGGTGTCCAAGACATACGGTCGCAGGTCTGATGATACGATAACAAAATCGATCATCGACCTGCGGCCTAGGGTGTCCTGGTGCCAGGTGCACATATGGACACCCTTATGCTTGAACATGGTGTTCGTTATAGACAGACTGTGGTTAGCACAGAAGTCCAATAACTGAACACCACTCGGGTTCAGATCGGGCAGGCCGTTCCTCCCAATCACCCCCCTCCAGGTTTCACTGTTGTTGCCCACGTGCGCATTGAAGTCCCCCAGTAGGACAATGGAGTCTCCAGGAGGAGCACCCTCCAGCACCCCAGTCACAGACTCCAAAAAGGGTGGGTACTCTGAAACATCATTTGGTGCATAGGCACAAATGATGGTCAGGACCCGTTTCCCAACCCGAAGGCGCAGGGAAGCAACCCTTTCGTCCACCGGGGAAAACTCCAATATAGAGGCAGCAAGGTGGGGCGATACAAGAATACCTACCCCTGCTCGTCGCCTCTCGCCCGGGGCAACTCCAGAAAAGGCCAAGCTCCAGCCCCTCTCCAGGAGACTGGTTCCGGAACCGGAGCTGTGTGTTGAGGTGAGGCCGACTATATCTAGCCGGTATCGCTCAATCTCGTACACCAGCTCAGGCTCCTTCCCCACCAGAGAGGTGACATTCCACGTACCAAAAGCCAGTTTAGAAAGCTTGGGATCAGTCCGCCAAGGTCTCCGCCTTTGACTGCCACCTAATCCACATAGCACCGGACTTCCATGATCCCTCCTGCAGGTGGTGAACCTACTGGAGGGCAGACCCATGTAACTCCTTCGGGCTGAGCCCGGCCGGGTCCCATGGGTGGAAACCCGGCCACCAGACGCTAGCCTTCGAGCCCCTCCCCCAGGCCTGGCTCCAGGGTGGGGCCCCGGTAACCCCATACCGGGCGGGGTACACTGAATCCTTGATATACAATTTATCATGAATTCAGTGTAACTGTAATGCTTTAAGCCATACCCTCGGTTTCTGACCCTTCCAAATTTTTACCTCCGCCAAAGGGGGAGGTTATGTGATCATCGGCGTTGGTTTGTCTGTCTGTCTGTTTGTTTGTTTGTTTTTTAGCAAGATAACTCAAAAAGTTACGGACGGATTTTCATGAAATTTTCACAGATTGTCAGAAATGGGGTATCCTACAGATGATTAGATTTTGGTGGTGATCCGGATCACCATCCACAAGAAAACCGCCATTACGCAAAATGCCATTTCCGTGAATAACTACTAAACCACTAATCCTATCATTGTCAATCCAATTGCTTGTCATATGTTTTCATGGTCAAGGAATCGGAAAACGTACACACAAACACTGTATGGGGGGGAACTGTGGCGCTTAACCGCCATTACGGAAAATGCCATTTTCGTCAATAACTACTGAACCACTAATCCTATCATTGTGAATCCAATTGCTAGTCATATGTTTTCATGGTCAAGGAATCTGAAAACGTACACACAAACACTGTATGGGGGGAACTGTGGAGCTTGGCGGAGGTCTGCGCTGTCCGAGTGCTTTTCTAGTCTACGCATGTTTTCATGGGAAATAGTTAAAGGAGAGAGTTGGGGTTTTCTGTATGTTTAATTTGTATCCAGAATAAAAACCAAATTGCTCTATTCTGGTCATCCATCCATCCATCTTCTACTGCTTTTCTGGAAGTCCGGGTCGCGGAGGCAGCACTTCAAGCTGAGAAGCTCAGACTTCCCTCTCCCCAGCCACCTGCTCCAGCTCTTCAGAGAGGATACCAAAGCGTTCCCAGACCAGCTGGGAGACATATGGCCCTTTTTCACTAGTGTCAGTTTGGCCCAGTTCGGTCTGGTACAGTACGCTTTGTAGGCTTTTCCATTAGGGACTGTAACAGTTACTGTCCTGATTTTTCGGACCTGCTGGAGAGTGGTTCTAACTGTACTGTACCGACACGAAAAAGTGACATAAAAACACTGCAGGCCACTGTTTGGGCCGGGCTTAATATCATGAAAGCGGCGTCTGAGGCTGAGTTTACAGACTCGCAAGCCGCCATTTGCAAAGATTCGTCTGTGAGCCAGCCACCAAGCAAGCGACATACAGGGACATCTCAAAAAATTAGAATATTTCAATATTTTTTGTTACTCATTTCAGAAAGTAAAACCCATATATTATAGAGATTCATTACACAGAGAGTGATATATTTCAAGTGTTTATTTTAATTTTGATGATTATGGCTTACAGCCCATGAAAACCCCAAATTCAGTTTCTCAAAAAATTGGAAAATTACATAAAATTAATTTTAAAAAATAGTTTTTTAATAGAAATGTTGGCCAACTGAAAAGTATGTCCATGTACACACTCAATACTTGGTCGGGGCTCCTTTTGGATTAATTACTGTATCAATGTGGCGTGGCATGGAGGTGATCAGCCTGTGGTTCTGCTGAGGTGTTATGAAGGTCCAACTTGCTTTGATAGTGACCTTCAGCTCATCTGCATTGTTGGGTCTGGTGTCTCTCATTTTCATCTTGGCAATACTCCATAGATTCTCTATGGGGTTTAGGTCAGGAAAGTTTGCTGGCCAATCAAACAGTGATGCCATGGTCATTAAACCAGGTTTTAATACTTTTGGCAGTGTGTGTGTGTGTGTGGGGGGGGGGGGGTGCCAAGTCCTGCTGGAAAATGAAATCAGCTTCTCCATAAAGCTTGTCAGGAGAGGGAAGCATGAAGTGCTTTTAAAATTTCCTGGTAGACGACTGCACTGACTTTGGTCTTGATAAAACACAGTGGAAAAACACCAGCAGATGAGCTCTGTTCAGATAAAAGTAAGTTTTGCATATTCATTTGGAAATCAAAGTCCCAGAGTCTGGAGAAAGAGTGGAGAGGCACAGAATCTAAGTTGCTTGAGGTTTAGTGTGAAGTTTCCACAGTCACTCACCATGTTTACATGAACACAAGTGACCGGATTAAAAGCCTGATCAGAATAAAAATGCTTCATGTAAACAGGCCAATCTGAATATTCTGACCCGATCCCGCTCATTCAGATCAAAATTTCATTCCGATTGAGACAGGGGGGTTATGCCGATTGTTAATACGAATGGTGAGCATGAAAACACTTATTCCGAAGATTGGGCAGAAAATATGTTTACTGCGCATGTCTGTACGTCAGCCACACATCGACATGACGTAGTTCCGCCTTTACAGCAACTAGTGGAAGACATAGCGGGAGTAAAACAAAACTGGTCTGTATCGTCTTGCTGTCTCCCTCTGTTCGTCATATGCAGAAGTATGCACTTGTAGCTTCATTATGGAGACCAGCAGAAGCAAAAGTACAGTCTGAATAACACAATATAAGTCCATTTCAAAAAGAGAAAGACACAAAGCGGGGCTTGCTAACACCGGAAGTTGATTCTTCTTCTATTATTTCCGGAATGTCGAAATGTCAACATACGCATGTCAAAATGATTTAGTCCGTTCAAATGTGTGACACATGGAAGCGCACATCCTAATTGGATCAGCTTTTTCAGGATCCATGTAAACAGTAAAGTTCTGATCTGAACTGTAATCAGACTGAAGAAATTTTGCCCATGTAACTGTGGCTAGAGATGATTTGAGGAACCATGTCATCTGCTGGTCTTGGTCAACTGTGTTTTATCAAGTCCAAAGTCAGCACAGTCGTCTATCAGGAAATTTTAGAGCACTTCATGCTTCCCTCTGCTGACAAGCTTTATGGAGAAGCTGATTTCATTTTCCTTCATGCTTCCCTCTGCTGACAAGCTTTATGGAGAAGCTGATTTCATTTTCCAGCAGGACTTGGCACCCCCACACACACTGCCAAACGTATCAAAACCTGGCTTAATGACCATGGCATCACTGTGTTTGATTGGCCAGCAAACTCTCCTGACCTAAATCCCATAGAGAATCTATGAAGTATTGCCAAGAGGAAGATGAGAGACACCAGACTCAACAATCCAGATGAGTTGAAGGTCACCATCAAAGCAACCTGGGCCTTCATAACACCTCAGCAGAACCACAGGCTGATCACCTCCATGCCACGGCACATTGATACAGTAATTCATTCAAAAGGAGCCCCGACCAAGTACTGACTGTGTACATGGACATACTTTTCAGTCGGCCAACATTTCTTTTAAAAAAATATATTTTTTTAAATTAATCTATGTAATATCCCAATTTTTTGAGAAACTGAATTTGGGGTTTTCATGGGCTGTAAGCCATAATCATCAAAATTAAAATAAATAAACACTTGAAATATATCACTCTCTGTGTCATAAATCTATATAATATATGGGTTTCACGTTCTGAAATGAGTGACAAAAAATATTGAACCTTTTCAGGATATTCTAATTTTTTGAGATGTACCTGTAAACAACAACGATAAAATGGCTTCACAGAAATCAGACCCACAGAAATCAACAGTCGGCCCAGCAGAGTTTTCTGTGCCTTTCGGCTGATGAGAGAATCCAGAGGGAAGTAGATGGAGCCACCCAAAATGAATTTACGGCCGTGGGAGCACCCAACTTCAGCAGTTGAAAGCCGTGATATGAGAATATAGAGGATGGCGAGTGACGTGATATTATGCATCTTTTATGTTACTTATCCCAGCAGTGGAAGGTTCACTTTGAACAGACAACAACGTTGTTGCTTGTGTGTAAACAATGAGCTAGCTAGTTAGCTGTCAATGCTAACGTCGTGCTTTCCTTGTATTTTGCGCTTGTGTTGACAACATCTGATGAAATAAGCTAGTTGTAATCCTTGTTAAAAAGGTGGATTTTTTTACATGTTGCACTTGCGTGCTGTGCATGTACTTAAGGTGTGCGTATTCTCATTGTAGAGTCCAACCAGCATCTGCTGTGACACTGCCGTTTGGCACGACACAGCAATGTGTTATGACTTGTAAGTTGCACATCCCATTATTTATACTCAAATCCTTTGCTTTTTAAGGTAAAGTATAGGTAAAGTGCCAGAATTAAAGTAGGACAATTTCCACTTAATATGAAAGGGACTGAAGTGAGATTTATTTGATTGTGTGAATATTAACTACAGAATAATTGAAAATGAATGGCACATCCAATATTAGCCACTGTAAAATAAACCGCTTGTTTATTTTTATTTTTTTTTATCAGATCACTTGTGTGATCCTTTGAGTTATATTCATAATAGTGTATCTTGCACTTTGGGGAATGGGAGTTGTTCAGTCACCATTCTAATTTAGTTTATGTTACAACTCGCCGCTCATCAGCGGCGCCAGCTGCATGCACACCTGCACCTCGTCAGCAGTGTGGGATATAAGCCACTCTGCCCTGGGCTTCGGCCTGAAGCCGTCTGATTCCTTCGGCCAACTTGCTGCAGAGGAACCCCCTCATCTATCTGCAAGATCTACGACGTAAGCATACCTTACTCTTGTCTTCCCAGTTTCTCCCCTGTGCACAGGTGGATTTTCCGGTGGCGGACCTCGCTCCTGCATCGCCGCCTGCCTGCTGCTGCCACAGGTGGATTTCCCGGCGTCGGACCTCGCCTCTATATCGCCGTCTCCCCGCTGCTGTCAGGTGCATCAGGTCGCTGTCTCCCGGGCTCGCCCTTGTGCACGCCTGCCACCTGCCCTACCAAGTAAGCCAACAAACTTTATTAACCCTCTGTACTGGTTTGGTGCCAGTTACTGTTTCCCTGTGCTCTCTCCCCAGGGTTGTCCGGCTGCACGGTTTCCTGCCCCCGTGCCTGACGCAGACGTCCACCACCAGTACATCTACATATCACAGACACGCAACCACACATCCCTGTTGTTGAATAAAGCTGTTAAATTTACCCTGAGCCTGCGTGTGTGTCTCCTGAGCCGTGCGTCATGTCAGTACGGCTTCAGCAGAGCCGCTCGGCGGACAGCGGGCTCGCACGCCGTTTTTCCACCCTCGAGGCTCGGGTGGATTTAATAGCTCATCAGCAACAGGTGATACTCAATCAGCTAACCTTGATTACTGACCGGTTAGACCGCCTGGACCCCCGTCAGCTGTTCCTCCCGGCTCGTCAGGGAGGCGCAGCTCCAGCTGCTCCAGCGGCCCTCCAGCCTGCTCCGGGTGCCCCAGCCCGACTCACACCTATCCCGACCCCCGCCCGCTTTAGCGGTAAGCTCGGTGGAGCGCGGGGGTTCATTATGCAGTGTGAGTCGGTGTTCCTGCGCGTCCCCGGAGATTTTCCCTCAGACCACAGCCGAATTGGCTATATAGGAAATCTCCTGGAGGGTCGTGCGCTCACCTGGGCTTACGCCGTAATGGCGAAGCCCAGCTACGCCACCCTCACCTATGGCCAGTTCGTTAACCAGTTCCTGGAGGTCTTTGATCACTCGCGTTTTGATAGTGTCCAGGTCGATCGTCTCCTCAGTCTGCAACAGGGGAGCCGATCGGCCGCGGATTACGCCATTGACTTCCGGGTAACAGCGGAGGAAGTTGGCTGGGAGGAACGCTCCCACTGTGGCATCTTCCTCCGCAGTTTAAACTCTGGTTTGAGGGATGAGCTGGCTGGTCGGGATATCCCTGAGACATTAGCGGAGCTAATCTCCCTCGCCATCAGCTTGGATAACCGGCTGCACGAGCGCGCCTCGGAGCGGAAGTTGCCTTCTCGCTCGCGGGTTGCCTCGTCGCGCCAGTCCCAAGCTCGCCCCCTGGCGTTACCGCCACCAGAGTCCTCCGAGGAGTCGGAGCCCATGGTGACGGGCCGGGTAAAGCTCCCCCTTGCGGAGAAACAACGCCGCCGTGAGTTGGGTCTCTGCACGTATTGCGGAGGCAACCAGCATACTGTGGAGCGTTGCCCGGAGAAGCCAAACGGGGAGGTCCATGAGTCACTGTAGGGGGCCTCGCGGACGCTAACCAGTCAACTCCCCTCATACATTTGTCGCTGCCCATCCGTTTTTGCCATAACACCACAGGGCATCTCACCCACGCACTGGTGGACTCAGGCGCGGAGGGGAGCTTTATTTCTCAAAGCCTGGCAACCCGATTGGGCATCCGTTGCCAGCCCCTTAAGACTCCTCTCGCCCTCATCAATCTCTCCCGTGCATCCCTGGGGAAAGTGACTCACCGGACGAACCCCGTCTCAGTCATTGTCTCTGGAAACCACCGGGAGGAAATCTCCTTTTACATCTTGCCATCCTCTGTGTCTCCGGTGATTCTGGGTTACCCGTGGCTCCGCCTCCACAACCCCGTCCTGGACTGGAACACCGGAAGGATGACTGCCTGGAGTACGTTCTGCATGAGCACCTGCCTCCAATCCGCTGCCTGTGTCCCATCCTCTCCTCCCGTGGCCAAGGATGCCGCGCCCCCAGACCTCTCCTTGGTGCCCGCGGAGTTCCACGACCTGGGCGCGGTCTTCAGTAAGTCCAAGGCGATGTCTCTCCCCCCACACCGGCCTTATGACTGCGCTATAAATCTCCGCCAGGGGGCGCCCCTTCCCTCGGGACGTCTGTACAGCCTGTTAGCGCCGGAGAAGGAGGCCATGAATACCTATCTGAAGGAGTCGCTCAGTGCAGGAATAATTCGTCCATCCTCATCTCCATTAGGTGCAGGGTTCTTCTTCGTGGGCAAGAAGGATGGCTCCCTTCGTCCATGCATCGACTTCCGTGCCCTTAACAACATCACGGAGAAGGACCGTTACACCCTGCCCCTGATGGACACTGCCTTCCACTCCCTCCAGGGGGCGACCTGGTTTACCAAGCTGGATCTCCGCAGCGCGTACCACCTCGTCCGGATCCGAGAGGGAAATAAATGGAAGACTGCCTTCCGTACCCCGAACGGCCACTTTGAATACCTGGTCATGCCGTTCGGGTTGACCAACGCTCCAGCCGTCTTTCAGCGCCTGATCAATGACGTTCTCTGGGACTTCATCGGTCTGTTCGTGTTCGTCTACCTGGATGACATACTCATCTTCTCCAAATCCAGGGACGAGCACCGGGTGCACGTGAGGCGGGTCCTCCAGAGGCTGCTGGAGAACCAGTTGTATGTGAAGGCGGAAAAGTGTGAATTCTACACCAAAACGACGTCATTTCTGGGATTTGTCATCTCCCATGACCAGGTGCTTCCAGACCCAGCCAAAGTTAAAGCGGTGGTAGATTGGCCTACTCCCACATCCAGGAAGCAGGTGCAACAGTTCATCGGCTTTGCCAATTTCTACCGCCGCTTCGTACCCAATTTTGGAGCCATCGTCGGTCCTCTGACCCGCCTCACCTCCCCTAAGACCCCGTTCCAGTGGTCTGAAGAGGCTGCAGCGGCCTTCCAGGCGCTGAAGGCGGAATTCTCCTCCTCCCGGGTCCTCAGCCAGGTCGATCCCTCTCTACAGTGCATCGTGGAGGTCGACGCCTCGGATACGGGGGTGGGGGGGGTGTTATCACACCTCTCGGATGATCGATCTTCTCCAACGTTCCTTCTGGTGGCCGGGACTGCGTAAGGACGCCGCCCGCTACGCCCGGGCCTGCCCCGTCTGCGCCACCAGTAAGTCTGGCAACGCTCCCCCCGCGGGCCTGCTCCAGCCCCTACCCGTCCCTGGTAGGCCCTGGTCGCACATCACATTAGACTTCGTCACCGGTCTCCCCGTCTCTAACAGCTTCGACACTGTTCTGACCATCATCGACCACTTCTCCAAGGCCGCCCACTTCGTGCCATTACAGGGGCTCCCCTCTGCCTTGGAGACGGCAGATCTTCTTATCCAACACGTGGTCAGGCTGCACGGGATACCGGTCGATGTGGTTTCCGACCGGGGTCCCCAGTTCACCTCGGACGTCTGGCGGAGTTTCTGCAAAGCATTAGAAGCCCAAGTAAGCCTCTCCTCCGGCCATCACCCCCAATCTAACGGCAGTGTGAGCGGACCAACCAGGAGCTGGAGGCTGCTCTCCGCTGCGTCACCGCCTCCAAGCCTGCGTCATGGAGTAAACACCTCGCCTGGGTGGAGTACGCCCACAACAACGCTCGCTCCTCCGCCACCGGGATGTCCCCCTTTAAGGCGTCCCTGGGTTACAACCCCCCTCTGTTCCCCTCGCAGGAGAGCGAGTCGGCAGTCCCTACAGTCCAGACTCACCTCAGGCGGTGCCACTCCATCTGGGCCGCGACGCGCAATGCGCTTTTACGCACAGCGGAGCGCAATAAAACCACGGCGGACCGACGTAGGAGGCCTGCTCCTGCCTACCAGGTAGGCCAGCCAGTCTGGGTTTCCACGCAGGATGTGAACCTGAAGGGTGAGAGGAGGAAACTGGCAAAGCGTTTCATGGGCCCATACCCCGTTACCAAAATTATCAACCCGGTGGCTGTGCGTGTTGCTACTCCCCCCTCCCTCCACATCCATCCCACCCTCCACGTCTCCAAGGTGAAGTCGGTGGTGTCTGATCCCATCTGCCCTCCTCCTGCTGTGCCGCCTGCGCCCCGGATGATAGATGGCCATCCGGCTTGGACAGTCTCCACCATCTTGGACTCCCGGCGCCGGGGTCGCGGGTTACAGTACTTGGTGGACTGGGAGGGCTATGGCCCAGAATGGAAACAGTGGGTGCGTCCCTCGTTTGTGTTGGACCCCTCCCTCATCACTGAGTTTCACCGGGCGCACCCTGAAAAACCATCGCCAGGAGGCGCTGCTAGAGGGGGGAGTACTGTTACAACTCTCCGCTCATCAGCGGCGCCAGCTGCACGCACACCTGCACCTCGTCAGCAGTGTGGGATATAAGCCACTCTGCCCTGGGCTTCGGCCTGAAGCCGTCTGATTCCTTCGGCCAACTTGCTGCAGAGGAACCCTCTCATCTATCTGCAAGATCTACGACGTAAGCATACCTTACTCTTGTCTTCCCAGTTTCTCCCCTGTGCACAGGTGGATTTTCCGGCGGCGGACCTCGCTCCTGCATCGCCGCCTGCCTGCTGCTGCCACAGGTGGATTTCCCGGCGGCGGACCTCGCCTCTATATCGCCGTCTCCCCACTGCTGTCAGGTGCATCAGGTCGCTGTCTCCCGGGCTCGTCCTTGTGCACGCCTGCCACCTGCCCTACCAAGTAAGCCAACAAACTTTATTAACCCTCTGTACTGGTTTGGTGCCCGTTACCGTTTCCCTGTGCTCTCTCCCCAGGGTTGTCCGGCTGCACGGTTTCCTGCCCCCGTGCCTGACTCAGACGTCCACCACCAGTACATCTACATATCACAGACACGCAACCACACATCCCTGTTGTTGAATGAAGCTGTTAAATTTACCCTGAGCCTGCGTGTGTGTCTCCTGAGCCGTGCGTCATGTCAGTTTATATGTGTAGTTTATAGTCTATCGTCAATAAACTCATGCAGTACTGTAATAACAGAACACATTACAAATATTTGAGACCCTTTGTAGTGCTTCCTTTTATATTTTAGCAATACAAGTACAAAACACCACCCACACTTGAAGCCAGGGTGACACAGCAGTGGCTAAACTTTTATTGATAAAAATTACATATTTTGACTGAGCGAGTCCATACTCGGGGATACACACCCTCAGTTAAAAGTACTAGATTCCATTCAACTGAAGGTATCAACTCATTCTGATTGCTGAGGTCACAGTAAAAACAAATGATTTTAAACATAACCCAAGCCTTGTAAAATCTGCTTTACTGAAGCGCAGCTCCATGAAAATTGTGGTTAAATACAACAACAAAGTACTTTTTTGTCACATTCCACTACTTGCTTTTAGCAACAAGTTTATTTCTTAAATATGTTTTAAACTTGCTTTAATTAACCACCATCCATTTCTGTCTTTCATCTAGGCAAGAGGAAAACAATCCATCCCAAACCGGACCTTGCGTCTATAGAGATGCAGGCTGAAGATCTGCTGAACCGGGACCAGCGTGAGTGGCACATCCAGTTGCTTCTCAGTTAGGCAGTGTGGCCGGTGTGTGTAATCCATTCTAATTTTTTGATTTTTTACAGTCTGAATTTTGCACATTCTAAATAATGTGGAATTTGCTACTGATTGTAATAAATAATTTAGTGACTTATGTGTTTGCATCATGATTTTCTATTTTGTCTGCTAAGACACTGGTGGGAAAAGAGTCAACAGTACAAACCATTTATCAGTGACATTGAAAATAATGGCTCATTTTTAAGAAAAAGTAACCAAAAACAATTATTTTATTTACTGAAGACTGTATTGTTGGATGTGCCAGTGCAGAAGACACTGCACACTTCAGTGATAGTACCAGTATATGGAGGAATTCTGGGCCATATTAGCATCTGTATTTTCTAATAATGGGTTAGGGCAGGGGTGTCCAATCATGTTCCATGGAGGGCCAAGACCCTGCAGGCTTCACCTTCAACCAGTGTCTGCAACAGCAGATTCCACTGAATTTCTTACACTGACTGCTGATCACCTCCAGTGGGCTCACCACCTGCAGGAGGGATCATGGAGATCATGGTGCTGTGTGAACCGGGCGAAGTCTGGGCTAGTCTGCCTGGACTGATGCCCCCGCGACCTGAATTCCCGGATGAGCGGTAGAAGATGGATGGATGGACTGCTGATCAGTTAGAACACCTGCTGAAGAGACTCGCTAGAAGAGAGAACCTGCAGGGTCTTGGCCCTCCATGGCACATGATTGGACACCCCTGAGTTAGGGTTTAATGGGATTTAACATTTTAACACAAACTGCTTTATGGCACATAATTCTGTTGGCAGACTTACACCAAACCAAGAGTGATTTCTCAAACTGCGGGATTGTTCTTAGACAGCTTTTCCAGTCTTTTAGTATTTAATTTGTGTCACTTGGTAGCAACCTTCACACATAAAACAAAAGTGGAGACACATCTGCAAAAAGTACAAAAGTTTATTGTCAAAATTCATAGTGCCATACTAAATGAATACATGTATAGTTCACTGTTGATGGAGAGAATATATATTTATACAGTATTTACATGTAGTCAGCAATACTCAATATGATATATATCCAATAAATCCATGTATTTTCCATGTCACCTTGTGACTGCATTATTTTAATTGCTTTTAATCCTAGATCCAGTTTGTTTTGGCTTAAAATGCATCATAATTGTTAAATATATCTTATTATACCTAACTCAGTACTGTTTACCTGTTGAAATATATATATTTACGGCTAAAAACCCATAACTACAATATGGCAACTACAATATGGTTTGTGAAGCCGGGGTGACAACTCTTCACTGGGAGCCTGTGTTGAACATCCAGACCCACAGTTTGAAGTGATAATTCTGCCACAAAAGAGCCATCTGAAACACACACACAGAGAATACATATTTCAGTACCTAATAGCGATAATTTGCCAACATTACAATGTAGTACGGCAGACTTAAAGCAAAGTGGCATTAGCAATCATTAGCTTACCTTCATATGTGATGTAGCACGTATCCTCATGTCTTCCGCTTTATACTGCTCTATATGGTTTCCTAAATGCTCCAGTACTTTTCCAGAGTGTGTCGTCTCGCCGCCTATGGCCTTCTCTGGCTGTCCTTTTTTTGCCTGTACTCTGGCAAAAAAAAAAAAAAAAAAGCCAGACACCACAGTCACCTCGTAGTCTGCCATCTTGTGTTTTGCCTGGGTCGCTTGGTTTATGTAACGGGAGGGTTGCGCCACTTCCCTGTAAAAAATCCCACACACATTAAGCGGTACTCTGGTGTAATGGAAACACCAGCAGACCGAACTGAACTGTACCATACTGTACCGGGCCAAACTGACACTAGAGGAAAAGGGCCAATAGTCTCTCCAGCAAGTCCTGTGTCTGCCCCGGGGTCTCCTCCCAGAGGGACGTGCCCAAAACACCTCAAGTGGGAGGTGTCCGGGAGGCATCCTGATCCTGTGCCCATACCACCTCAACTGGCTTCTTTCAATGTGGAGGAGCAGCGTTTCTACTCTGAGCCTCCCCCGGATGACTGAGATCCTCACCCTATTTCTAAGGGTGAGTTCAGCAATCCTACAAAGAAAGCTCATTTCAGCCGCTTGTATCCGCAATCTCGTTCTTTCGGTCATTACCCAAAGCTCATGACCATAGGTGAGGGTAGGAACGTAGACTGACTGGTAAATCGACAGCTTTGCCTTAGAGCTTAGCTCCCTCTTCACCACAGCAGACTGGTACAATGTCTGCATCACTGCAGATGCTGCTCCGATCAGTCTGTCAATCTCTCGCTCCATTCTCCCCTCACTCATGAATAAGACCCAGAGATACTTAAACTCCTTCACTTGGGGCAGGAGCTTGTCCCCAACCCAGAGAGGACAATCCACTTTTTTCCGGCTGAGGACCATGGACTCGGACTTGGAGGTACTGATTCTCATCCCAGCCGCTTCACACTCAGCGACAAACTGTCCCAGTAAGACCTGTAGGTCATTGCTGAATGAAACCAGCAGGACAACATCATCTGCAAACAACAGAGATGAGATCCTGTAGTCACCAAGCATGACACCCTCCGTTCCCTGGCTGCACCTAGAAATCCTGTCCATAAAAATTATGAACAGGTGAACAGGATCGGTAACAAAGGGCAGCCCTGGCAGAGTCCAGCTCTCCCTGGGAGTCTGACCGAGTGTTAGAAATACAAACCAAACTCTCACAGCGGTCATACAGAGACCAGATAGTTCATAACAACAAGCCCGATACCCCATACTCCCAAAACACCTCCCACAAAAAACCACGAGGGATGCAGTCGGATGCCTTCTCTAAGTCCACAAAACACATGTAAACTGGTTGGGCAAACTCCCACGAACCCTCGAGGATTCTCGAGAGGGTAAAGAGCTGGTGCGATGTGCCACGGGCAGGATGAAAACCACATTGCTCCTCCTGAATCCCAGGTTCGACCAACGGCCGGACTCTCCTCTCCAGTACCTTGGCATAAACCTTCCCAGGGAGGCTGAGGAGTGTGATCCTTCTAAAGTTGGAGCACACCCTCCGGTCCCCTTTTTTTGAAGAGAGGAACCACCACCCCGGTTTGCCATGCCAAAGGCACTGTCCCTGACATCCACACAATGTTGCAGAGACCTGTCAACCATGACAGCCCTACAACATCCAGGGCCTTGAGGTACTCAGGGCGACTCTCGTCCACCCCCGGGGCCCAGCCACCAAAGAGATTTTTAACCACCTTGGCAACCTCAGCCCTTGTGATAGGCGAGCCGTCCCCCTCATCCACAAGCCCTGCTTCCTCTGTGGAAGGCGTGCCAGTGGAATTGAGGAGATCCTCAAAGTATTCCTTCCACCGCCCGATGATATCCCCAGTCAAAGTCAGCAGAGCCCCATCTGCACCATACACAGTGTGGACAAGGAGCCACTTCCCCCTCCTGAGCCACCGGACAGTTTGTCAGAATGTCTTTGAGGCCGATCCAAAGTCTTAGCCTAATCTGGTCATGAGTTTGGGTAAACTGGAGTCTGGATCAGAAAGGATTACCAAAACGTCATTGGTATAGAGACTTATTTTGCATTCCATTTTTTTGATGGTAATTCCTTTTATTTCAGTGTCTTCTCTAATTACTTGAGCCAGATGTTCTATAAATAGTGCGAAGAGGGAGGGGCTTAGGGGGCATCCCTGGCGAAACCCCCTTTCTAATGGGATTGGTCCTGAGAGACTTCCATTTATTTCAATCTGGGCAGTAGGTAAATGATATATAGATTTGAAACATCTTATGACTTCCTCATTAAATTCAAAGCGCTGCAACACCAAGTATAAAAATTCCCCTCTAACAGAGTGGAAAGCCTTTTCCGCATCTAGGCTAATTGCTAATGACTTTAATTTATTGTTACTCATGTTGTGAACCAGGTGTAGGGCACGTCTCACATTATCATGCATTTGCCTGTTTTTAACAAACCCTGTCTGGTCAGTATCAACCAGATCGGGAATTATGTTTTCTAATCGTTTTGCAATTATAGTAGTAAATAATCTGTAGTTTATATTTAGTACGGAGATGGGTCTGTACGAACTACATTTGGTTCTTTCTTTCCCCACCTTACGAATCACAGATATTATGGCCCGTTTTCAGGACGCTGGTGTTTCCCCTCCTTTGAGAAGATAATTAAAACATTTCATAAGCAATGGTGTCAGTAGATCCCTAAATTTTTTGTACCAGTCTGCCAGGAACCCGTCTCCTCCCGGTACCTTATTTGTCATCAGTCTTGATATACTGTAGCACTATCAATTCCAGTTTTTGTGATTTCTTTTAATATTAATTTAATCTGTTCAGTCCCTACTGATGGTAAGTCTAGTGAATCCAGGAAGCTTTTAGTAACCTCTGGCTCTGCCGCTTTAGTTTGGGAGTATAGCACCTTGCAATATTTTTCAAAAGTTTGTACTTCTTCTGGTTTGTTACACATCTTATTAGTTTCGGGGTCTCTGATTTTAAAAAATTGATCTTTCAAATTGCTGTTTACATAGTCTACATGCCAATATTTTTTAGCTCTAGGCCCAGTCTCATAATGAGTATTTAATATATTTCAATTTAAGTTCCACTTGTTTGTCTAGTATATCATTTAACGTTTGCTTGGTCTCATTTATCTTTTTTAATATTTGTGGATCCTTTGCCTCGCAGTGTTTTTGTTCTAATATTTTCAATTTGTTTTGGAGATCATTCAAATGTGTATGCTGTTCGTTTTTCTTTTGTGAGGCCCACATTAAACAATTTTCCTCTAAGCACTGCCTTAGCTGCATCCCACAGAACACTTGATGTGTCTGTATTACTATTAAATTACCAGTAATCCTTAATTTTATTTTCAATAAATTCTTCATATTGTTGGGGGTCTTCCCCCACCCCTGTTGCCTTGCTCTTGCTGGGGGCGTGGGGGCCTGGTGGGGAGCCTGGGACTTATCATGTTGTCAAAATCCCTGGGTGCTACTGAATATATAGATACAACCAAGGATGTGACAGGGGGGCTGAATATGAGTCTAAGTGAGAGTGAGGGGTGATGAATGGAGGTGGTGATGGTGGGTCAGTTTTGTGCGGCGTTTTGCATGCCAGGTGGCATCTTGGGGCACCTGCGGTGGTATGCTGATTGTTCGCTCAGATAGGCGCCGGGGGTGGGGGTCTGCTTC
The DNA here is from genome assembly GCA_020510985.1 of Pholidichthys leucotaenia. Lineage (NCBI taxonomy): Eukaryota > Metazoa > Chordata > Actinopteri > Cichliformes > Pholidichthyidae > Pholidichthys > Pholidichthys leucotaenia. The sequence goes on along the minus strand of CM035849.1, from coordinate 148,780,135 downwards.
TGCGGCCTGCGCCGGTGGTCTCCCTGGTCACTGCTGGGCACTGGTGCGTGTTCAGGCTCGCTGCATCTGCTTCGCAGCCGCCTTATGAAACAAAGGTGAATGAGGAGTGAATTTGAATGGGCACAGGAGTGAGAGAAAATGGGTCGTCTGGGTGAGTGAGAGGGGTGTGCATGGGAGCATTTGGGTGTGAAGGTGTGGGGAGGGGTGTGTCTGCGAGTCGGGAGGTGCTGGATTAAGGGGGGTAATGCCTCTCGGCAACGTGGGCTCCCCTGGTCGGGGGGACTTCTTTGGATGTGGGGTCCCCGGGGTGTGTGACAAAGGCGCTGGGGCAGGCCCTCTGTGGGGGTGCCTGGGGCAGCTCGCGCCCCCCCCCCCAAGGCAAAAAAAGGTCCGGGATCTGCTGCAGTCACAACCTCCTTCCGTCACACAGATTATTATTCATGTAGGGACTAACGACACCACCCGCAGACAGTCTGAAATCACTAAAAATGACTTCTGCAAACTTTTTAATATTTTATCAAACAGCGGAAAGTCTGTTTTTATTTCTTGCCCCATTTCCACAATGCGCCGTGGATCAGACCATTTTAGCCGTATTCTAGCCCTCTCAACTTGGCTCAAGTCCGCCTGCAGCAGCAACATTAATTTTATTGACAATTTTAACTTGTTTTGGGGCCGCCACAATCTCTATAAATCTGACGGCATACATTTAAATGCATCAGGTAGCTGGCTTTTAGCAGCAAACCTGATGCATGTCATTCAAACCACAACACCCAATTGACCGTTTACATCCCACGCCCCCTCCCCTCCGGATCCACTCACATCTGACCCCCAGTAAGACGATCCAGCACCAGTCCCGTTTTTGTCAGCCTCCACCATCTGGTCTGGAAATTAACTCACTATCCACCTTCCCCATTATGACATTGATCACGGACAGACCTCCATCCATAAAACATACAGTTCACAAGAACTCACGCCCACGCTGCCTACGTTCTGTGGATCAGTCTCCAAACAATAATCCATAGAAAACAAATTACCCACCCATAAATAACTCAACACCTACCCTAAATATGGCTCTTTTAAATATACGGTCACTCGCTAACAAGACTTTTATCATCAATGATCTGATTTTAGATAATAAGATTGACTGTTTATTTTTAACAGAGACGTGGCTTGGCACGGATGCACCAGCGGTTCTCACTGAGGCCTCCACACCAAATTTTAGTTCAGTTTTTTCCATAAGAAAGGGCAGGAAGGGTGGGGGTACTGCATCAACTTTTTCTTCCTCACTTGCAGTAAAGCAAATTTTACTTGATCAATGTACCACATTTGAGCACCACACTTCTGTCTTTAGCAGCCCCGCAATTTTATGTGTCATAGTTTACAGACCACCCAAATACTGCCCTGTTTTTATTGATGAGTTCTCTGAGTTTTTATCAATAATCCACTCCTCATATAATTTTATTCTCATTTCTGGTGATTTTAATCTACACACTGATAGGCAGGACGACCATATGTCAGAAGATTTTAATGACCTGCTCACGTCCATGAATTTTATTCAACATGTCATGCAGCCGACTCACAACAGGGGACGCACTCTGGATCTTGTCATTAGCCATGGCCTGCCCACAAGTGTGTCCTCTGTTGTTGACTTGGCTGTATCCGACCATTACTGTGTGTTTTTTAACATCACTGGTTTTATGCAACAGGAGACCTCAATGCAAACTGTGAGGAAGCACCATCTGACACCTGAAGTGGCTGCTTATTTTATTAAACTCTTGTGCAACACTCCCCCAGTTATTTTACCCGCATCGTGTGATTTTATTGTTGATAATTTTAACAGTAAATTAAGATCAACTATTGACAGAGTTGCCCCAATAATCACAAGGACAGTTAGGAATAAACGAAAGCCTCCATGGAGAAATAACCAAATCCAAAAACTGAAAAGAGAGTGCAGGATGGCTGAGAGGAAATGGAGGAAAAACAAATTAACCATCAATTACCAAGTACTACAGAATAAATTAAAAATATACAATAATGCAGTCAAGATATCGAGAATTGAGTCTTTTTCCAACATAATCTCAACCCATAACAATAATCCTAAAGTCCTTTTAGCAACCATTGATCAGTTAATCAACCCAGATTTTAATAAATATACAAACCTGCCATCAGACTCTCTCTGTGGGAGTTCTGCAGACCACATCAGGTGCAAGGTGGATTCTTTCAGATCCAACATTTTATCTGACCAGAAGACTACTTTTAATGGAATCTTAGACTCGCCATTAGCTGAGGAAACACTGGACTGTTTTGCCCTGGTTGATGCTAAGATGCTTGGTAGAGTTTTCTCCCAGGTAAACTTGACCTTCTGCTTTTTAGATCCGATCCCCACATCACTTTTTAAAACATTTTATGGATTCTTTGAACATGAGATTTTAAACATTGTAAATTGCTCTCTTCAGACTGGTGTTTTCCCCGCTGCCTTTAGAACGGCTGTGGTGAAGCCCCTTTTGAAGAAGAGTAATTTAGATCCTGATATCCTCAGTAACTATCGACCTGTATCCAACTTACCATTTTTAAATGAAGTTTTAGAAAAAATTGTTTTTATCCAGTTAAACATAAGAGGACAAACTTATGACTGACTTTAGTAGAAATCAATCATCCCCAGTTGGAGGAAGTCATCTGACACAGAGTGAGGAAATTCAGACTCTGAAAATATGCCATTATGCTGAACATAAACCACAGGAGATGGAGAATGATATTGATCCTGATAACCACTTCTTCAACAATATTCATAATCACTGTGAATATTATACTGAAAAGCAATTCAAAAGTTAAGTGCAATTAGATGGTAAAGTATCAATAATACACTTCAACAGCAGAAGTCTTAACAAAAACTTTCTACAGATTCAGGACTATTTAAAACAGCTAGATAGAAAATTTACAGCTATCGCAGTCTGTGAAACTTGGCTCAATGAAGAGCAGGCTTCTCTAATGACAATAGAGGGATATCAGATGTTTTATATTAATAGATCTCAAAAAAAGGCTTGCGTTGAGACATTCAGAGGTAAGTTAGTCGAGCTGTACAATAATATAACTAGTAAGAAAATGATTGTAATCTGTGGAGACTTCAATATTGATTTACTAAATCCATTTCAACAAAATGTAATTACAAAGTTCATGAATTCTATGTACAGTATGAGTCTATATCCCACAATAACACATCCCAGTAGAATCACAGTTCACACTGCTACACTTATTGATAACCTGTTTGTTAATATTATTGATAAGAAAATAGAAAGTGGATTATTGATAAATGACATAAGTGACCATTTGCCAGTCTTCGGACTTATCTATGGCCACACGGAGGCCAATACAGAAAAAACTTTAAAATCTTTCAGATACAAATCACAAAATGCAGTCAGCTCTTTTAAAGAAGACCTGCTGAAGCAAGACTGGACAAAAGTCTATGTATCAGATGTAAATGAAGCCTATGACACATTCATGAACATTGTACCACTCTTTATGAAAAAAATTGTCCATTAGTAAAGAAAAAGCTGAAACAGAAATTTGTAGACAAGCCATGGTTAACCAAAGGATTACAAAAAGTGTGTAAAAAGAAAAATTCATTACATAAAGCTTTTCTAAAGAAAAGGACAAAAGAAGCAGAGCAGTGGTATAAAACATACAAAAATAAGTTTATATATAATGAGATGTAGTAAAAGAGACTATTATAGTAAAGAACTGGGGAAAAACAGAGATAACATTAAAAATACATGGACAATACTTAATATTCTTGGAAATAAAAATAGAAATACAAGCTACCCAACCAATCTTTAAAAAAAAAAAAAAATTAGAGATTTAGATTTAGATAGTTTATTTCGAACACAAAAATATAACAAATACAAGCAAATGGCAAATGCAATAAAGTAACATTATACACTGTTCGAAAGGGAGAAGGAAGAAGTAAACACTTATTAATTCCATCTCCTCTTTTCCATAGATACACCCATGTGAATTTTATACAAATTACCACCTTTAAGACCCCAAGTAAACAATTTACTGTATTTTTTACAAATCAACATTAACACCCATCCATTCTAACATACAATGATGTCCATACAACAAAACCAGCCTCAAACAACACAGATATACACAGTGCTGTCCTACCCACCATTCCATAGTGTCCCATAATATCCCAGAGTGAACATAATGAATCGTACATATAACTACTACCCTTCTAACATATACCCTTTCAGCAAATGATGCTTATACCTCTTTTTGAATTGATTTCTGTTTGTACATAGTTTCAGTTCCGGCTCCAGACTGTTCCACAAATCCACCCCACAGACAGATATGCACATACTTTTCTTGGTTGTACGTATCTTGGGTTTTGTAAAGTTTAAGTCTCCCCTCAAATTATGATCATTGTCTCTTTTTTAAATATTTTTTGTATATTAGTTGGTAGTTTATTATTAATTGCCCTGTACATTACTTGTGCTGTCTTAAATTTAACTAAATCGATGAACTTTATGACATGTGACTTTAAGAACAACGAATTGGTATGGTCTCTATATCCTGCATTGTTTATTATCCTTATAGCTCTTTTTTGTAATGTGCATATTGACTGTAGGTTGGTTTTGTAGGTGTTTCCCCAGACTTCTACACAGTAGTTAAGATAAGGTAAAAACAGTGAATTGTACAATAAGACCAATGATTTATAGTCCAAGAAGTGTCTTGTCTTCCCCAGTATGCCTATACATTTTGCTAATTTGGCCCGGATGTGACTGATGTGAGGTTTCCAGCAGATTTTATTGTCAAGCGTCACCCCCAGGAACTTATTTTCCTGTACTGTTTCTATTCTGGTATCATCTATCGTTACCATTATTTCATGATTTATTTTATAATTTCCAAACAACGTAATCTTTGTTTTTTTTTAGATATAGAGATAATTTATTTTTGTTGAACCACTGCGTTAATTTTTTCATTTCAGTTGTGACCACCTCTAAAACCTGCTGCAAATTCTCACCAGTGCAGAGGATATTTGTGTCATCCGCAAACAAAATAAATTTCAGAATTTTTGATACTTGGCATATGTCATTTATATATAAAATAAAGAGTTTGGGTCCCAAAGCTGACCCCTGGGGCACACCACAAGTGATGTCCATGAAGGGTGATTTGTGCTCTCCAATTTGTACAAATTGTTGTCTGTTACTTAAATAACTTTCCACCCAACTCAGTCCTACCCCTCTTATCCCATACCTTTCCAGTTTCCTTAGTAGTATTCTGTGGTCAATGGTGTCAAAAGCTTTCTTTAAATCTATAAATACTCCTACAGCAACATTTTTTTTATCTATACAACTTGTAATTTCTTCTATAAGTTCGATCAGTGCCAAAGATGTAGATTTATCTGCTCTAAAACCATACTGGCTATCTGTAAGGAGGTTGTGTTTTTCAGTGAAATCATCCAGTCTCTTAGTGAAAATTTTTTCAAGTATTTTGGAGAATTGTGAGAGTAAAGAGACTGGCCTGTAATTTGTGAAACAATGACTGTCTCCTGTTTTGTATAGAGGTATTACTTTTGCTATTTTCATTTTGTCTGGAAATGTACCAGTTTGAAATGACAGGTTACAGATGTGGGTGAGTGGCTTAACAATTCCCTCAATTACTTTTTTCACTATTGTCATGTCAATTTCATTCCAGTCCGTTGATTTTTTGTTCTTAAATTTACTCACAGTCTTGATAATTTCCTTTTCAGTAACTGCACCCAAAAAGATTGTGTTTGGATTTCTATCTTCTATTTCATTCACAGAACCACTGTAGTTTGTTTCTGGTGTCACTATTGATTTTGCTAATTCAGGACCAATGTTTACAAAAAATTTATTGAAACCACTGACCACATCTTCCATATTATTTATCAAATTGCCATTTTCGATAAAATATTCTGGATAATTTGCATTCTTAGGACGATTACTAATAATCCCATTGAGTACTTGCCATATTCCTTTTATGTTATTTTTGTTATCCTCTAGTATTCTGTTGTAATATTCTTTCTTACAGGTCCTCATTATAGTAGTAAGCTTATTTTTGTATCTTTTATATTTGATCTCAGCTTCCACCTTTCTGCATTTAATGAATTGTTTATATAATGTATTCTTCTTTTTACATGCATTTATTAACCCCTTGGTGACCCAAGGAATATTTTTTTGTTGTTGTCTGTCACTGTATTGTTTTATAGGACAGTATTTATTGTACAATGATTGAAATATTTGTAAAAATTTATCATATGCTCTATTTATGTCATTTTCATCATAAACTATCTTCCAATCTTGTATTAATAATTCCTTTGTCAGTAAATGCATTGATTCTTCGGTTCTTATTCTTTTATATTTAATATTTTTGGTATACTTTTTCTTCCTATAATCACATTGATAGACAACAAAAATCGGCAGGTGGTCACTGATATCATTCAATAAAAGCCCACTCCTGATATAATTTTCCATAATGTTTGTGAATATGTTATCTATTAGTGTGGCACTGTGTGACGTTATTCTGCTAGGTCCGGTAATTGTTGGATGTAAGCCCATACTGTACATTGTGTTGATAAATTCTTCTGTCAAACTATGTTGTTTTGAGTTCATCAGATCTATATTGAAATCCCCACAGATGAACATAACTTTATGAGTTAGTTTTGCATACATTTCTTCCATCCAGTCCTTAAATAAGTCAATGTTTGATCCAGGTGTTCTATATACACAGCTCACTACTACATTCTTCACATTGTCCAGACAGATTTCTATTGTAATACATTCAAATAAATCATCCACAGTTACTGACAGATTTTCAACAACCTTGTATTTCAAGCTCTTGTCAACAAAAATTGCAACTCCTCCTCCTTTTTTCACTTTTCTATTTATATAATTTAGTTCATAGCCATCCATGGTAAAATCCACTCCTTTCTCTTCACTGAGCCACGTCTCTGATATTGCCACAATATTGAATGGCTCTTTAAACTGGTGTAAATAATCTTTAATGTTATTAAAGTATGCATAAAGATTCCTGCTGTTGAAGTGGATCATAGAAATATTGAAATCAGATGTGACCATTGTGTTAACCTGTTCATCTGTGTAGTAATTACAGTCATTATTGATGGAGCTAAATAAATTATTATCAGGGTCTATGTCATATTCTATGTCCTGTGGGTTGTGATCTGTGTATTCAAAAACTTTCAGTTCCTGTTGTCCCTGTTTGTTTATTTTTTGATTCATGTTGTTGAATGTTTTTTGCAGATGAATATAATCCTTCAGTGTCCTACAGTTGTCTGAATTGTTGCTGTGACTCCAGTTCATAATATTCATTGATAATTGTCCAGTTCCATAATATTACGGATGTTAATGACCTTGGCTTCTTCAGGTGATCCGTTTAATTTGATGTATATTTTACAGTTTGATGTCCAGGTGTTTTGAATCTTTTTCTGCTTTTTCAGGTATCTTGCTTTCCTGGCTATTTCTGCGTTTTCCTTCGTGAGGTGCTCGTTAATGTAAATGTTTGTTTCTTTTAGTTTCCTACCTTGTTTCAGTAGCGCAGTCTTGTGTTTTTTGTTCACAAACCTCATGATCACAATCGGTTTGTCGCCGCTTTTCCTGGGCAGAGGGTGGCAGGATTCTATGGTGTTGCAGTCCAGCTGGATTCCTTTGGACTGCAGGAAGGCCGCCACTTGTTGCTCAGCGGATTCTTCATCCAGCTGACTTCCACTGCTGTCTGCGGCCACTGCTCTCGCGTATGAACGGGGTTTGATGTGGAGCCCCGTGATGATCACGTCGTTCGCCCGAGAGCTCTGGTCCATCTCAGCCATTCTGCTCTCCAGATACGCCAGCCTCTTGTCTTTCTCAGCGTTCTGGTACCGCAGCGCTTTAATCTCCTCCATTAGGTCCAGGATGCTTCTTTGCTGTGCCTTTACAGCGGAAATCTCTTCTGCCAAGAAATCCAGCGCTTTTTTTATTTCATCTTCATTTTGCAGAGCTTTCTTGGGACCCATTTTCCCAGCCGATGATCGCTGAATCCGATCGTAGGAAAAAAAAAAAAAAAAAAAAAAAAAAACGTGGGAGAAATCCCTTTGTTTTCCTGAGCGCGAGGGGCGAGAGGCCAATTGCTACACCAGCTACACCAGCCTCTACTGACAAATTCCCCTTATTTCTCACGAGTATGTTCACACTCCAGCGGCAGCAACAAAAAAAGGTCAAAACGCCAGCTCCAAACTGCGTTCTAACTGCGTTTATCTGCCTTTTAACCAGAAACGAACTGGGAGCCTTTAGCCGTGCGTCCTTACCCGTCCTCACCCGGAACCGGACGGGAAGCTTGGAAGGGGTGGGGCTGTATCATGTAAAATATGTAATTAAATGTGTATTGTTTTTATCTATGTAAAGCACTTTGCGCAGCATCTAATGTTTTAAAAGTGCTATACAAATAAAGTTTGATTTGATTTGATTTGATAATAAAGCAAAAAATCAAACATCAACTCACTGTTACTTTTTGGCAATTTATTAGTACTTTTTTTTGCAAAAACAGTTAAGTCCACAAGCCCTTCTTTTGCAAAAACAGACAAGTCCCGAAAACCATACTATTTTGTCTGAAACATACTAGAATGTCTATAAGCATCGATACAGTGTGAGTGACACACTGATTTAGGCATATCCACTCAGTAAAATGGTATAATATAGCTATAATAAAGCTATAATTCAAGATTCAAGACTCAAAGATTTTATTGTCAATACTATTATACGTACAGGACATACAGGAGAATTGAAATGGCGTTTCTCTCCCTTTCTTCATTGGTGTGCACAGTATAAAAAGATAAGGAATAAGGCTGGAAAAAAAAGAAACTCCGTCCAGATATAGTGTACTACATAGTGAATGCGCAGCCAACGGAGCAGTGAGAGAAGAGCTTCACATCACAACATAAACTACCTTAAGGTATTTATATTTAATAATTCAGCAAAAACAATATGATTTAATACATATTTTCTACAAATTACATGAAGGTATTCGTTTCTTTACCACAGTTAGTCTGTTACATTTGACTGTCTCACATGATGACGTCACCGTGCCATGAAAACAAGTCCAGTAGTGTCCGAAAGCGGTTAATTTTATTGTTATATTGAGTTTACTGTATAGTCCACTATATCTAAATTCACTATATAGTGAATAGGGAGGGAGTGAGTGAGTGAACACTCCGAACACAGCCAGGAAAATCAGTCAGAGCGAGCAGACCGGGAAGGAAGCCAAGATGAGTCACGTGACCCAAGCGCTGATTTGCCCTGTGGAGTTATCTGTTTTTGTAAAAAGAAAAACACTCCCGGCGTTTATCGGCTTTTGAAGAAAAAAAAAAAAACCATGAATTTGTAGTGTCTACAACACAGGACAGATCGGCTTTTGAGACAAAACGATTTGAACTTCTATAAGTAGGAACTTAACAGTTGTTTGATGTAAAGAGTGAAATTTTCATGGAAGTGGCGTTTATCGGTTTTTGCAAACAAACTCTTCACATTTACATACCTGTTACCAAGTGTGAACGCACATCAACATACACATTAACACATTCACGCCCCTGTGTCCTCAGGTGTGAGCCTGGCACAGCAGGGGCGAAAGGCACATCTTTATTTATTACATACCCCCCCGGTGCTCTGGCACCCCTGGCTACCACCCCCAACACCCCGAAGTACTGGGTGGAGTGTCATCTCCTTTGTGCCACCACACAGTCCCCCCCCCCCGCCCCCGAACACCCAGAAGGGGTCCTAACCCTCCGGACCTTTGGGCTTGAGCAAGCCCTCGTAGCGGCTGTCATGTGGGCCGGTCGAAGCGCCTTCCTGTCGAGGGGGGTAGGAGAAAGAGTGGGGAGGGGAAAAAGTTAGTTTCCTGAAAACAGTCCTCTGTTGGGGGAACACTATCCTGCAGACCCACTGTAGGAGGGCGCCTGCACCGGTGAGCTTGAGCCAACACCACCTGCTCGTCTGCCAACACATAAGCGGGCTTCAGCCTGTCTATGCAGACAGTTTCCTTATGCCCTCCCAAATCTAACAAAATGTTTCAAAAGTCAAAATGTTTCTCCCCAGTTTCCAGCACTTTGAACGGGCCGTCGTACAGCGGATGCAGCGGGGTTCTGTGGGCATTGTGCCTGACAAAAATGAATTTGGCATTCTCTAAGCGCTTTGGAACAAAAGTGCGTGGAAAGCAATGTTGCACCGGGCCCAGAACACTGGCAGCCCCTGTACCGGAAAAAAAGTGCGCGGGTTAGATCCATACTGGGCATGAGGCTCTCTGGCAAAAATTCCCCCGGGATCCGCAACAGCTGAGAAAAAACGAGTTCTGCCGGGGAAGCTGCCAAATCTTCCTTAGGTGCAGAGCACAATCCCAATAGGACCCAAGGCAGGCGGTCGACCCAATTTGCATCTGTTAACGAGGCTCTGAGCGCTACTTTAAGCAACCTGTGAAAACGCTCGCACAAACCGTTAGCCTGTGGGTTGTACACGATGGTGCGGTGGATTTTGACCCCCAGGCTGTCGGCCATCGTGGACCAAAGTTCCGAAACAAACTGCGGATCCCTGTCGAAAGTGATGTTTGACAGGGATCCGAACCGTGCAACCCAAGATGACAAAAACGCGCAAGCTACCTCGGCCGACATGGTGGAACTCAGCGGAACCACCTTTGGCCAATGCACAGTGCGGTCCACGATTGTTAAAAGGTGTGTGAACCCCTGCAATGGCGGAAGGAGACCCACTAAGTCCATGTCTACGTGGTCGAACCTCCTGGTTGGAATTTGAAAAGGCTCGAGGGGGGCTTTTGTGTGCTTGTGCACCTTAGCCCATTGGCACGCAACGCACGCTGCAGCCCATTCTATCACATCCCTGCGTAAGTGAGGCCAAATGAATTTGGACCCCACTAGTTTAACTGAGGTTCGCACACCGGGATGTGAAAAGGAGTGGACGGACTCGAAAACGTGGTGTCGGCGCCAGAAGTTTGGAACCACGGGACGGGTGCGGCCGGTGGAGAGGTCACAGAGCAAGGGGGGGGGGCGCCCTTCTTGTACCACCCTGCTCTCAAGTTTTAATCCGGTAGCTGCGGACTGGAACGTGAAAATGTCTGCATCCCCAGTTTGGCTGCCGGCCACTGTGGAAAAATCGATGCCCATGTATACCAGAGAGACCAGTGTGCGTGACAAGCAGTCTACCACAACGTTCAATTTACTGGCTACATATTGGATGTTGGTCGTGAACTCCAAAATTGTGGCCAAGTGCCGTTGTTGCTGAGCTGACCACGGTTCTGAGACTTTGGACATCGCGTAGGTCAGTGGTTTATGATCGACAAACGCGGTAAACTCGTGACCCTCGAGCCAGAACTGAAAATGACGCGTAGCGAGGTGGCGAGCCAATAACACTCTGTTGAAAGCGCTATACTTATAATCGTTGTCGCGCAAAGTACGGCTGAAAAAGGCGAGGGGCTGCCACAAACCGGAGACATTCTGTTCCACTACGGCTCCTACCGCGACATCAGACGCGTCTGTGGTGAGCGCTATCCGCGCTGATGGGGCTGGGTGGGCCAGCAAAGCTGCATTAGCAAGCGTTGTTTTGGCATTTGTGAATGTCTGGACCCGCTCGGGGGTCTAGTCGATGCTATCCGTGGGCTTCTTTTTTTTGAGCACGCTGTAGAGCGGCTGCAGCAGCTGGGCTGCGCAGGGGAGGAAGCGGTTGTAAAAACTGACCATCCCCCAAAATTCCTGCAGCACCCTCACGGTCTGTGGACACGGAAAATCTGACTGCGCACACTTTATCCGGCAGCGGGATCGTGCCATCTAGCGAGATGCGGTGGCCCAAAAATTCGATTACTGGCAACCCAAACTGACACTTCGCTGGGTTAATGATCAGCCCGTGCGCTTCCAAACATTGGAAAACTTGTTTGAGATGGGCGGGTGCTCCTTCTCTGACGCGCTAGTCACCAAAATGTCATCCAAGTAGACGAAAATAAACGGCAAGTCCCAGATCACCGTGTCCATCATCCTTTGGAAAGTTTGTGCTGTGCCCTTTAACCTGAAAGGCATGCGCAAAAACTCAAAAAGACTGAAGGGGGTTATTACCGCTGTTTTGGGGACGTCCTCTGTGCGCACTGAGACCTGGTGATAACCACGGACCAGATCCACTTTTGAAAAAATGTGCGTCCCGGCCAGGTGCGCGGAAAAATCCTGGATGTTCGGGATGGGGTAATGATCGTGTTCTGTGGCACTGTTTAAGCATCGGAAATTGCCGCACAGCTGCCACAACCCATCGGACTTGGGCACCATGTGCAGCGGGGATGCCCAAGGGCTGTTGGAGCACCTAACGATGCCTAAGTGTTCTAAGTTAGCAAACTCCTCACCTGTGATGGCTAGTTTAGCTGCATCCAGGCGGCGAGGGCGTGCAAACACGGGCGGACCTTTTGTGGCGATAAAATGCTCGACCCCATGCTTGGTTACGGTAATGGAAAAAGTGGGCACTGTGAGTGCTGGGAACTCCAAAAGCAAATGCTGGTACTTACCCCCTGGAGCTAGAATATTTGCGTGTGTTGGTGGCCCAACTCCCCGAGCTGTGCAGGGCAAGGAGGAAAAAGATACAGCGTCCACTAAACACCTGTTGGCAACATCAACAAGTAGTCCATGAGCACACAGAAAATCAGCACCTAAGATGGGGACCAAACATGCAGCTACCACAAAGTCCTACTGGTAACTGCATCCATGTAAACGTACAGTGACCGTCCTTTCACCGAATGTCCTGATGTAGCATCCGTTTGCGGCTGTTAAAGACGGCCCACAACCTTCTGCCAGCCTGTCTGCGCTGACTGGCAAAATAAGGCTCTTTTGGGAGCCAGAGTCTACCAGAAAATGTCTCCCCAAACGTGTGTCCGTGATGAAAAGCAGCTTCTCCCTGTTGCCAGTGGCCATAGCTGCTACTGACCGCTGGCTGGTCCGTTTCTGCGTCCTCTGGAAATGGCATGGCGGCAGACAACGTTGCTTGTCAGCGCCAAAACGCTGATGATGAAAACACCCCGTCTTGTTCCTGCGTTTCCGAGTGGCCGCCCCGTCCACCACCTGCAGTTCCTCGACCTCGTTGGACTCCACCAACGATCCGGGTCTCGTTGCCTGGATGCCAAAACTCCTGTTAGCCAGGATGATGGGGTCTGTTTCCTCTGCCAACACTCGGTAGTCCTTGGTCACCAGCAGCAGCGAGTTGGCCAGGATTGCCCTCGCCAAAGCTGGTAGCTTCTTCAGGAAGAGGTAGGCAAAGATGAAAGATCCGTCATCTGCGCCCAGCAAAACCTGCATACTCTCCATTAACTCCACGACCGATCCATCTCCAACTTCCGTGTGTGAGAGGAGCTTCTCTGCTCTCTCGCTGGTGGAGGGGACATAACACCGCAGCAGCAGCCGTTTGAGAGTGTCGTATTTACCCTGGGCTGGGGGAGCGCAAAGCAGGCTCATGTGAAGCCACCACGTAATGGTACTTTGTGTCATCCTCCGAGACTCCACGGAGACCAAACTGAGCTTCCATATGAATGAACCAAGCAGCTGGGTCGTGGAGCCAAAAGTCTGGGAGTTTGACCGCCACAGCGAGCGTAGCGGGGGAAATCCCAACCGTGGATGTTCCCATGGAGGTGCCCAGTATGTCTTCCATTTTCACATCTCAGGGTCACCAATGTGGAAGAAAGGACTCAAATGAGACACAAGCTGATGACACACAACTTTATTTCCTCCAATCAGCAGAACAGACTAACTCTGAGTGCCAAAGCAATCTACTTTATACATTTTCTCCCCACCTCTGGCACTCAGGGTAAACACATGAAGAGTTCTTTTGCAAAAACAGATAAGTGCAGTTGTGTTCAAAATGAGAAAAAAACACTTTTTCATCTGTAGGTTTATAGGTGTTAGTATTTCTAAATCAGCTTCTAAGACATGGTCACTTGAAATATGAGTATCTCAGACAAAAGGTGGAAGATGAAAGCAAATGAGTTGCGGGCAGTCCGGATTGACTGACGCACTGCTTCCGACCTCGGTCACAGACTATTTATTTTATCTGTTTTTATTTATTTTATCTACTCCAGTTTAAATTTTTATCTTTTTTTATTGATATTAACTTTCTATCTAGTGATATTAACTTTTTAAACTGGAGCTAGAACTTTATTGATCGGCTATATTGATCATACAGCTCCCAATGGCTGGACCGTTTGTTTTTAGTCAAAAATGGACATGACAGTGCCTGGGGATGATAAAAATTCTCCTACAGAAAGCACAAAAGAAAATTGCTGACCTGAAGGAGGCTAGCCGACGACTCTCTGATAAACTGCAGCAGAAAAACAGGCTCCTCTCCAACTTCAGCTTACGTCTTCCTCTGCTGTCACAGACGAGTCTTTTAGGGCCCAGGAGTGCCGGTACCCTTCAGACCTGCTCTCGATTGGTCCCGATAAAACATGAACAATTCCAAAAAAACCCAGAACCGTAAGGACTTCCGGTTCCTAATGGAAAAGCGGACAAAGGGTGCCGAACCGTACCAAACCGTACCATACTGACCCTAGTGGAAAAGCGCCTTTACTTACCTGTTATCAAGTGTGAACACACATCAACATACACATTAACGCATTCGTGCCCCTGCATCCTGAGGTATGAGCCTGGCACAGCAGGGGTGAAAGGCACATCTTTATTTACTACATACCCCCTGGTACTCTGGCGCCCCTGGCTAGCACCCCCGACACCCCGAAGTACAGGGTGGAGTGTCATCTCTTTTGTGTCACCACAGTTTCAGATATACTTCTGCATGGTCAGACACATCTTTGGTCCCTATGTTACATTCCAGAATCTGATGTCTCTCTGTGTTAAACATAAAAAAATAATCAATCCTAGAGTTCACCATATGTGGGTGGGAGAAAAAGGTAAACTGTTTCACAGCAGGATGACGTTCCCTACATATATCAGACATACCTATACCTTTAAGCTTTTTTATTTTTGCATAGTGACTGTGGGCTCATCTGTTTGGTTGGATTTGAGGAGTCTAATATAGGATTCAGCTGTATGTACCAGTCCCCTCCACAAATTAAAATGCCGAAAGCTTCTGTTGTAATTAAATCAAATATTTTCTTGGTAAGAGAATTGCACTGTCCTAGTGACCTGTAAACATTAAGAAGAGTAACATCCTTGGACTCAAGAGTCCCTTTTCACCATAATGTCCTTCCTTATCAGTAATTTGTGTGGAGAGGTGGAAAGACACTGTATTCAAAATCATTATTGCTACGCCCCTTTTATTTCCTTTTGCATAGGAAGAATAAAATGTATTTCTAAATCCCAATTTTTTCAGTTTTTCATGTTCAGATTTAACTAAATGAGTTTCTTGCCAAAAGATTATATGTTGGGTTTCTCTTTTCATCTTGGTTATGAGTTTTCTTTTTTAATCAGTGTGCTGACTTGTCAGATATTGGGTGGGGTTATGTTCCCTCTAGTGGTGGTTTGCGTTACTGCACCTTTAATTGTAGCTACTTCCTGTTTCCTATATAAACCCTTTTTTGTTCAATCTGCCATGATGAAAGCAATGTGAAAATGTGCTCGCCAGAAATTTGGTTGTACTAACCTAGGAGTGGAACCAACATTTTACAAAAAACAACAAGACAAAAACGATTTCAGTAAATCAGCCAACCTGGAATCAGCCTGCTGTCTTTATTGTTCACTATCTGTCTACAATACCCAGCCGTATTATCAGGACAGAATAGTAAAATGTTGACCACGCAGTGGGGATAGGCAGCTGAAATACGGTGAACAGCATACAGAAGCAAGCCAAGATGAGCCACGCTGGTGAGGAGGACCGTCCGTCTCAGTTGGAGACAAGGTCTCAAGCCTCAAATTCACACAAGTCCTC
Source organism: Pholidichthys leucotaenia (assembly GCA_020510985.1). Lineage (NCBI taxonomy): Eukaryota > Metazoa > Chordata > Actinopteri > Cichliformes > Pholidichthyidae > Pholidichthys > Pholidichthys leucotaenia. The sequence continues at coordinate 148,764,212 of CM035849.1, read as the reverse complement.
CAGAGCATCAACCCGGTCATCTGCCAGCATCGTTGCAGCAAGAGCCAGAGCTAAGGCTGAAGCAGCTAAAGTCAAAGCATCCTTTGCAGAGAAGGAGGCAGTCATGATGAAACAAAGGGCTTCAGTAGAAGCTGCCATAATGGAACAAAGGGCTTCAGCAGAGGCTGCCATAATGGAACAAAGGGCTTCAGCAGAGGCTGCCATGATTAAAGAAAGGGCTTCAATAGACGCAAATCTTCACGTGCTGCAACAAGAGAAAGAAGCAACTGCAGCATCAAGAGAGGCAGCTATATTGGAAGAGGCTGCAGCAGCAGAGCTCGATCCAAGACACAGCGACTCTCTTGGTGAGCTACAGAATCTAGCCCTTGATGAGCCAGTGAGACGCACACAACGCTACGTGGAAACACAGCCATTCATTAAAGAACTAGATTCACTGTATGAGTCTTTCGTGGACAGAAATGAACACAAGCCCATGGTGGTTGGACACAACGTTCCTCATTCTGCCCCAAAGCCATTTGTTCCAAAGCAGGAACATTCACCTGTTCTCCCTGACATTAAAAGGAAAGACACTGCAGCTAACCCTCCAGCCTCTCATCCCAACCAGGGAAACAAATCCTTACCTCCATCAACACAAACCCATGTCTTGGCCCAGTATCTCATGAGAAAAGAGATGGTGAGCTCAGGACTCCTTACCTTTGACGACTGCCCAGAAAACTACTGGGCGTGGAAGGCCTCCTTCCTAGCAGCCACAAAGGAGCTTAACCTCTCGGAGCAAGAAGAGCTCAATCTACTGATCAAATGGTTGGGGCCCAAGTCGTCAGCTCAAGCCATGAGGATCAGGTCTGTGCATGTAAACAATCCTAGCCAAGGTGTGTGGACGGTATGGGAGCGCTTGGAGGAAACTTATGGAAGCCCAGAGGTGATTGAAAGTGCCCTAATGAAAAAATTAGACGCCTTTCCAGTCATCTCTAACAAAGAGACACACAAGCTCAGAGAGTTAGGAGACTTGTTAAAAGAGCTACAAGCTGCTAAGTCAGAGGGATTCTTACCTGGGCTCATGTATCTTGATACAGCTCGAGGGGTAAATCCAATTGTGGAGAAGCTTCCATTCTCACTTCGTGAACGCTGGATGACACAGGGATCCAGGTACAAGGAAGTTTATCATGTGCCTTTCCCACCATTCAGCTACTTTGTGGAATTTGTATGTCCTCAAGCTAAGACTCGCAATGACCCCAGTTTCGCATTCAACCTTTCCTCTACTCCCAATCAGTCAAAAGGTGAGAAAGACCAAAAACACATCTACAAAGCCGCTGTAACAGTGAGGAAAACTGATGTCACAGCCGCAGGTGGTGCATCTCAGGACAGCACATCTGTGAAGAAAACTGAACCGGACAAAGAATGTCCAATCCACAACAAATCACATCCGCTCACAAAATGCCGTGGGTTCCGAGGAAAGCACCTGGATGAGAGGAAAGCATACTTAAAGGAGAACTCGATCTGCTTTAGATGTTGTGCCAGCACCAAGCACATTGCCAAAGACTGTAAGACCGCACTCAAATGCAGAGAGTGTGAGAGTGACAAGCACACTTCAGCGATGCATCCTGGTCCAGCACCATGGTCGCCTCATGGGCAGGCTGGGCACTCACCTGGGAATGACCAGAGCGGGGAGCAAGAAAGGGAGCAAAGCGGGGAGAGTGAAGTTGCAGCAACTCCTGTTGTCACTTCTAAGTGCACAGAGATATGTGGCGATGCACCCCAGCCTAGATCCTGTTCTAAAATCTGCTTGGTCAAGGTTTCCCATGCTGATAATCCAAGCAAGTCTCACATAGTATATGCTGTACTCGATGACCAAAGCAATAGGTCTTTAGTGAAATCTGAGTTCTTCAGTCTGTTGGGTATTAACAGCAGGGCATCCCCCTACATGCTAAAAACATGCTCAGGCAGAGTGGAGACTGCAGGAAGGAAAGCAACCAACATCATTGTGGAATCTCTCGATGGGAAGACCAAGGTCACACTGCCCACATTGCTGGAGTGTGAATACTTACCTGGTGACCGGTCAGAGATCCCGACCCCTGAGTGCGCACAATATTTCCCTCACCTCAGACCAGCGGCCGACAAAATCCCTGCACTTGACAACAGTGCACCCATTCTTCTGCTACTAGGCCGAGATGTTTTGAGCTTGCACAAGGTGCGAGAGCAGCGCAACGGACCACACAACTCGCCATACGCTCAGCGCCTTGATCTCGGCTGGGTCATAGTGGGAGAGCTGTGTCTGGGTGGCGCTCACAAGACTCAGGAAGTCAATGCTTATAAGACCCATGTCCTCCAAAATGGACGCCCTTCCTTCTTTAAGCCCTGCACTAACAGCATTCACATCAAGGAGAGACCCAGTGAACCGATTCAGTGCAGCCTTCAGTTCCCAACTCGCAGTGAGGAAGCCATTCCAGAGACATGTAGGGATGGTCTTGGTGAAAGTATGTTCCAGACAACACCAGCCGACAACAAACCAGCCATGTCAGTAGATGACAGTGAGTTTCTGAGAATAATGGAAGACGAGGTGTATATGGACAATGAAAACCACTGGGTGGCGCCACTACCCTTTCATACTCCTCGTAAGCGTCTTCCGTGCAACAGAGAGCAGGTTGCTCAAAGACTCCAATCCCTCCAACGCTCATTCAGGAAGAAACCTGACATGAAACAGCACTTCTTTGATTTTATGCAAAAGGTCATTGACAATCAACAGGCCGAGCCAGCTCCTCCACTACAGCTCGGGCAAGAGTGCTGGTATCTGCCGACATTTGGCGTATACCACCCCCAGAAGCCGGGGAAAATAAGAGTTGTATTTGACTCCAGCGCGGAGTACAAGGGGACATCATTGAATGGTGTGCTTCTCAGTGGACCCAACCTGAACAACACACTAATAGGAGTCCTATTACGGTTCAGAAGAGAACAAATTGCTGCTACCGCCGACATAGAGCAAATGTTCTATGGGTTCAAGGTCAGAGAGGACCACCGCCACTTCCTCAGGTTTCTCTGGCACAAAGACAATGATCCAGACAAGGACATCATTGACTACTGGATGACTGTGCATGTATTCGGCAACAGCCCGTCTCCAGCAGTAGCGACTTATGGGCTGAGGAGAGCTGCAGAGCAAGGGGAAGCTGAGCATGGTAGTGATGCAAAGGAGTTCATCTTCAGGAACTTTTACGTCGACGATGGGCTCATGTCATTGGCCAAGGAGCATGAGGTGATCGATCGCCTGCAGCGAACCAAGGCTCTGCTAGCTGAGAGCAACTTAAAACTCCACAAGATCGCCTCAAACATTCCGAGGGTCATGGAGGCTTTCCCAGTGGAGGAACGAGCAAGTGACCTGAAAGATCTCGATCTGGGAGCAGACCCATTGCCCCTTCAAAGGAGCTTAGGCCTGAACTGGGTGCTCCAGACCTCAAGCTTCATCAACGCCATGAGGCGTTTTCTATCCATCCGTGGACCTGTCAAGCACTTAAGGTCGGATAGAGGCACTAATTTCATTGGTGCATGCCGCGAGCTTCAAATCAACACTGACGATCCTGAGATCAAGAACTATCTGCAAGAGCAGGGATGTACATGGACCTTCAATGCTTCCCATTCTTCACACATGGGTGGAGCCTGGGAGAGGTTAATTGGAGTGGCAAGACGCATACTGGATGGACTGCTTGCGAAGGATGGTGCTACCCGACTGTCTCATGAAGTCCTTACAACCTTGATGGCTGAGGTTATGGCCATCATGAATGCACGTCCGCTAGTCCCAGTCTCCAACGATGCAGAGGTACCTGAAATCCTCTCACCTGCCACTCTGCTCACCCAGAAGGCGAGTGTCAGTCCTGCACCCCTGGGAGACTTCGACCTGGATCACCTCAGCCAGGTCCAGTGGCGCCAGGTCCAGAGCTTGGCAGACTCCTTCTGGAAGAGGTGGCGGTCGGAGTACCTGGCCACACTTCAACCACGGAGAAAGTGGACCTCCGAGAAGTCCAGTCTCCAGGAAGGTGACATTGTTTTGATAAAGGACAATCAAGCAAAGCGCAACATGTGGCCTCTAGGGCGAATAGTTAAGGCCATTCCTAGTTCAGACAACAAGGTCCGTAAGGTCACAGTTAAGACCTCTAGCCAAGGGGTAGTTAAAGAGTACCTTAGACCCATCTCTGATGTTGTGCTATTGATGTCACTAGAGAAGGGTAAATAGTGGTATACATGTATACCAAGCGGGGAGTGTGCTGACTTGTCAGATATTGGGTGGGGTTATGTTCCCTCTAGTGGTGGTTTGCGTTACTGCACCTTTAATTGTAGCTACTTCCTGTTTCCTATATAAACCCTTTTTTGTTCAATCTGCCAAGATGAAAGCAATGTGAAAATGTGCTCGCCAGAAATTTGGTTGTACTAACCTAGGAGTGGAACCAACATTTTACAAAAAACAACAAGACAAAAACGATTTCAGTAAATCAGCCAACCTGGAATCAGCCTGCTGTCTTTATTGTTCACTGTCTACAATACCCAGCCGTATTATCAGGACAGAATAATCAGATTTTGTAACCTATTAACATTAAACGTAATTACCCTGTATATTTGTTGAGACATTTATACTACTACATAAATATATATATACAGTATATATACAGTATATATATATATATATATACATACAGTGGAGCAAAACAGTATTTAGTCAGCCACCAATTGTGCAAGTTCTCCCACTTAAAAGATGACAGAGGTCTCCAATTTTCATCATAGCTATACCTCAACTATGAGAGACAAAATGAGAAAAAAAAATCCAGAAAATCACATTGAAGGATTTTTAATGAATTAATTGGTAAATTCCTCGGTAAAATAAGTATTTGGTTACCTACAAACAAGCAAGATTTCTGGCTCTCACAGACCTGTAACTTCTTCTTTAAGAGGCTCCTCTGTCCTCCACTCGTTACCTGTATTAACGGCACCTGTTTGAACTCGTTATCAGTATAAAAGACACCTGTCCACAACCTCAAACAGTCAGACTCCAAACTCCACTATGGCCAAGACCAAAGAGCTGTCAAAGGACACCAGAAACAAAACTGTAGACCTGCACCAGGCTGGGAAGACTGAATCTGCAATAGGTAAGCAGCTTGGTGTGAAGAAATCAACTGTGGGAGCAATTATTAGAAAATGGAAGACATACAAGACCACTGATAATCTCCCTTGATCTGGGGCTCCACGCAAGATCTCACCCCATGGGGTCAAAATGATCACGAGAACAGTGAGCAAAAATCCCAGAACCACACAGGGGGACCTAGTGAATGACCTGCAGAGAGCTGGGACCAAAGTAACAAAGGCTACATCAGAAACACACTACGCCGCCAGGGACTCAAATCCTGCAGTGCCAGACGTGTCCCCCTGCTTAAGCCAGTGCATGTCCAGGCCCGTCTGAAGTTTGCTAGAGAGCATTTGGATGATCCAGAAGAGGATTGGGAGGATATCATATGGTCAGATGAAACCAAAACAGAACTTTTTGGTTAAAACTCAGCTTGTCGTGTTTGGAGGAGAAAGAACACCATACCTACGGTGAAGCATGGGGGTGGAAACATCATACTTTGGAGCTGTTTTTCTGCAAAGGGACCAGGACGACTGATCCGTGTAAAGGAAAGAATGAATGGGGCCATGTATCGTGAGATTTTGAGTGAAAACCTCCTTCCACCAGCAAGGGCATTGAAGATGAAACGTGGCTGGGTCTTTCAGCATGACAATGATCCCAAACACACCGCCCGGGCAACGAAGGAGTGGCTTCGTAAGAAGCATTTCAAGGTCCTGGAGTGGCCTAGCCAGTCTCCAGATCTCAACCCCATAGAAAATCTTTGGAGGGAGTTGAAAGTCTGTGTTGCCCAGCGACAGCCCCAAAACATCACTGCTCTAGAGGAGATCTTCATGGAGGAATGGGCCAAAATACCAGCAACAGTGTGTGAAAACCTTGTGAAGACTTACAGAAAACGTTTGACCTCTGTCATTGCCAACAAAGGGTATATAACAAATTATTGAGATGAACTTTTGTTATTGACCAAATACTTATTTTACCAAGGAATTTACCAATTAATTCATTAAAAATCCTTCAATGTGATTTTCTGGATTTTTTTTTTCTAATTTTGTCTCTCATAGTTGAGGTATACCTATGATGAAAATTGGAGACCTCTCTCATCTTTTAAGTGGGAGAACATGCACAATTGGTGGCTGACTAAATACTTTTTTACCCCACTGTAAGTCTCAGTCAGAGAGGAAAGCCTTCGGGAGTGAAGGGCCTCCCCAGTGCAATCTGTTATACCTCTTTAAGTATATAAATCACTGCATGTGTAGGATAGCATAATTTTAAATCCCGGACACAGAAAAACTGTTACTTAAAACCTGTTTGGGCTATAGCAAACATCCCTAATAACTGAGTGTCAATTTGTGATAAAATGAGGAAACATAACATGGACATAAACAACTTTCCAGATGAAAAACTCCTGCGTACTATTACTTAACCTGCGTACTATTACTTAACTGTTACTATATGGAGTGTATATCAAGTCATTTTGAACTGTCTTACCATGGGTAATCCAGTGATCACTGCTATTTTACCCTGGTAATTTCAGTGTCTCTCCAGTGTCACAGCGGAATTCGAGCAGCTTTTCTCGTGCTCTCACTCGGTGTGCCTCCCGGAGCTTGTGCCGTTTAGTGCTCACCAACTCCCAGGATTTTTCCTGTATCTTCTCCATAGCAGTCGGACCTTCCTCACCGTTGGTATCCTTGAGTAACCTCCTCCTCTTTAGATCAGTCTTTGCCTCTGCTGCGCTGTTGTAGGTGATGGAGCCGCTGTCGTAAAACACCCTGAGTTTGGAAGATGGTGGTGTCTGGAATCGGAGGCCTTTTTCCTTAAGTAGCTTCCTGATGGGCATGTATGCCTTTTGTTTCTTCTGGGTTTCCGCTAGGTAGTCCTCGTCAAAACACACTCTTATTTAGTTCAGATGAACTTTCTTCTTTTGCCATGCTGTGCGGAGCACCAATTCCTTAAAGTAGAACTGAACTCACCTTTTTGCCAAAAAAGTAGAATAGCAAATTAATTCCTTATTACCTATTGTATTTTTCAACACATAAAAGAAATTTTTAGGCCGTGCGATGGCCAAGCTATAAGCCGATAAACTTTTGCCTCTGGCTGGCAGTGCCAAACAAACCGGAAGTAGTGCAGACGACGCTGCGTGACGTCACGAGTGTGACCCTTATCAAAACAACAATGGCAGATGATAGCAGTTCCAGCAGTCAAGAACACCAGAGTTTTCAGAGTGAAGAGGCATTCAGGATCGGTGACAAGACAGAGGAGGATGCAGGAGTGTCAAGTGAACAGGAAGAGAGCGAGGGAGGCATCGAACCATACAGATTAGAGCCAGAATTTTCGGGGGATTCCGGCACCGACTCAGACTGCAGCAGTGATGGGGAGGAGAGTCGCTTATTGAATACAGAATGGTGAGTCTTTACTTTGGCATGTTTGGGGTGTCAGTATAAGGAAAATTAACAATAAAAAAGAAAGGGAAAAAAAACCATCAGCATTTTTCCAACTTATTACAGTGATCCCTCACTTATCGCGTTTAATGGGGACCAGAACCGACCGCGAAAAGTGAAAAACCGCGAAGTAGCGTCACCCCCCCCCCCCGCCCAAGGGCGTCACAAGCACTATTTTGCACAAAAAGGCACAAGAGAACAGCGAAAAGTGCCACTAAGCAACACGAGCGATAAAGAACAATGAATGCGGTCTTCCTTCGCTGGGTATAGGCGCTCGGCAGGGAGCGAAGCTGGGTAAAACGTCTCGGCCAATCAGCTTGCAAGGTAAAACGTCTCGGCCAATCAGCTTGCGAGATTCCCGAGCGGTGAAGAGGTGGGCGGAGAGGAGTGGAGCGGTGGTCAGAGAGGTAGATTTTGAGTTGTGCGGGCTCTCCGTGCCTGTAGAAGGCAGGGAGAAGGCAGGGAGACTACATTAGAACATCAGGTATCAACACGGAGAGCCCGCACAACTCAAAATCTACCTCTCTGACCACCGCTCCACTCCTCTCCGCCCACCTCTTCACCGCTCGGGAATCTCGCAAGCTGATTGGCCGAGACGTTTTACCCAGCGAAGGAAGACCGCATTCATTGTTCTTTATCGCTCGTGTTGCTTAGTGGCACTTTTCGCTGTTCTCTTGTGCCTTTTTGTGCAAAATAGTGCTTGTGACGCCCTTGGGGGGGGGGATGACGCTACTTCGCGGTTTTTCACTTTTCGCGGTCGGTTCTGGTCCCCATTAAACGCGATAAGTGAGGGATCACTGTATATCTAGAAACGCATCGCTTCCCGGTCGCTTTTCCTCCCCCTTTCTTTTCTTTCGTCGCCATGACAGCTTTCCTTGGCCACTGAACAGATCTTCCCAGGTGTTGGAAGTGTTTTGTAGTCGACTATCATGACAAAATGCACCAAAAACAACCAGTGTCGACGTGCTCGCAATGGTAAACATGAGGACTGGGTCACACTCGTGACGTCAAGCGGAACTCCGGCTGCACTTCGGCGGATTTGTCTGATTTTTCAGGGCGGGAAATTCAAAATCGCGATTTTCTCCAAGATTCCGGGATTTGTGGAGGGGGTGCCAATGATAAATTATCTTTATAATTGTATGTACTATCACCCAGTGCCGTTCAATGCCGTTCAGTTCAGTTCTACTTTAATGTTGTATTCAAAAAAATAAATCACAATTGAACGCAGGTTGGAGTTTTGAGGGGGCTTGGGTCCCAAAGCCCGGTGACGGCATTGTATTCCAAGCTCAGTGTCCAAAAGTGAAAGTTCTGTCTTGATAAAGTTTTCAATGAAATTGAGCATGCCGTTTCCTTCAGTGTCCTCAAGGATCCTGCATATGCGGATATTGTTTCTTTGCACGCATGCTTCCAAATTAGTCAGTTTTGTTTGAATAATTTCTTCACTGTGTAGTGCCTGGCACAGCGCTCCTTTAGCCCTGGCATTCCATTCCTCAACATCAGCCGCCCATTGTTCCACCTCCTCCACCCTGCTAATGGTTTCTTTCAAGTCCACAGCAATTTCATTTAATTTGTGGTTAACGTCTTCTCACAGGCTTTGCAAACCTTCTTTCATCTCCCTGAAGAGGGTGCCATGAAAGTTGTTTAACTCCATCTTCATGTCCGGCCATATGGCTATTATCTCGGTGTGTATAGCTCCAATGCTAGCTTGTAAGCTATCCATGACCTCGTGTTCATCCGTGTCTTCTTCCTCCCCTTTCTGTCTTGTAGCTTTTTCCGGTCTTTGGGGTGTTTTGCCTCTAGCCTTTTGTTGCTTCACCCCTTCCATAATAATATTCAAATTCAAAATCTTTGAATTCAAGTTATGGTGAAGGAATTTATTTCGCCTGTTCGGGAGCCCTCGCTTTACACAGCCACTTGCCTCAACACCATACCGGAAGTCCTTTTTGCCCTTTTCAAAGGCACTGTTATGTCATATGGTTTGAATGACAGCCTACTTTGATAAATGTTAGTGTCTGGTATATCTGTCTTGTTATGTTTTTATGATTGTAAAAATAAATAAAAATTTGGTCACAAAAAAACTTACCCTTGACCCCAAAACCATAATTAGGTGAGGGTATAAGTCGTCCAAGATGTGTATTAGATACAACTCCTATATCGATTTGAAAAGCGTACATCATTTTTTTTCAGTAGTTATGTTTATAAGATTAAGGGAAAATTCCGACCCCTGACCTTTGACCTCAAAGTTATCCGATGAGAGTGAAATTGCAATATGTGCATCAGAGTATCTCAAATCATGGTACTAAGTTTCAAAACAATCGGACCAAAACTGTAGGAGGAGTTGATTTCACAAGACAGTTACTGTCTATGAAGTGAGGTGAAACAGGAGGTCATAGGTCAGGGGCTACAATTCCCGCAAAAATGATCCGATCAGAACCAAATTGGAATATGTGCATCCTCAGTATATATCAAACCATGGTATCAAGTTTCAAAACAACTGGACCAAAACTGTAGAAGGAGTTTATTTCACAAAAGTGGGACAGACGTATCCATAACATAATTCCCCTTTGGGCTTTGACCAGCGGGGGATAAAAAGTACTGAAACACTGAACAATTGGACATGTGCATTCAAAAGAGTACAGAAGATCAAATTACGTTCACCTGTAAAGGTTATAGTGCATTTTAGGTGCATCCTGAAATTTCACCCGAAAGTCGAATATCCCTAACTTTTTGTGAGTAGCATATATTTATATATATATATATTTACTGTATATAAATACTGTATATATATATATATATATACACACTACCGTTCAAAAGTTTGGGGTCACCAGACAATTATTTTGTGTTTTCCATGAAAAGCCACACTTATTTACCACCATGAGTTGTAAAATGAATAGAAAATATAGTCAGGACATTGACAAGGTTAGAAATAATGATTTGTATTTGAAATAATATTTTTTCCAATATTTCCAGATACTCAACCTGCTCAAAGGAAGGTCAGTTTTATAGCTTCTCTAACCAGCTAAACTGTTTTCAGCTGTGCTAACATGATTGCACAAGGGTTTTCTAATCATCCATTAGCCTTCTGACGCAATGAGCAAACACATTGTACCATTAGAACACTGAAGTGATAGTTGCTGGAAATGGGCCTCTATACACCTATGTAGATACTGCACCAAAAACCAGACATTTGCAGCTAGAATAGTCATTTACCACATTAGCAATGTATATTAGATATTAGAGTGTATTTCTGATTAGTTTAAAGTTATCTTCATTGAAAAAAACAGTGCTTTTCTTTCAAAAATAAGGAAATTTCTAAGTGACCTCAAACTTTTGAACGGTAGTGTATATACTGCTCAAAAAAATTAAAGGAACACTTTTTAATCTGAGTAAGCTGGACTAGCCTGCCACAATTTCTTCCCTTTAAGTTTTGGAGTGTTTTCATTTCCATCAAAAGACGTGGCATCTTTTCATTCTTAACACATAATGTAGTCCATATCAGTGTAGATATCCAGCTTATTTTTTCCCATTAAAATCTGATGTGTTTTCAAAGTGTTCCTTTAATTTTTTTGAGTAGTGCATAATAGTTTAATAAATGGTGTTGGACGATTAAAATTTTTTAAATTAAAATTTTTAATCGCAATTTATCTTTTGGAATGTTGAGTTAATTGCGATTAATAATGCGTTAATCATGTGTTTTTCCATACAGATACAGTGTACCTTAAGTCGGTAGTTTTTCAAGTTTGTCACTGTTATGAACATAGGAGTGGACAAATATGTTTGCTGTCTTCACCTGCAGGTTTATTAAAGCTCACAACATATCCAAAATGATAAAAAACTATCCATAATATTCTCCAGAAAATTCTCAAAAGTAGACTACATGTGCAAACAATGGAATGCCAGGCCTCATTAACATCAGCATCCAACCAGCCAGCAGCCACAAATGGAGCTTGCTCTTTCTCCCATAGCCAACATCTACAACTTTTAAGCAGATCAACACAAAACCATGGACCATGTGTGTCACAACAGACACAATTTCCCTTTTAGCAGAAAAACTGCAAACACAAACAAACAACTATCTCGCCTGTGATGAAACAACTATCTCGCCTGCGATGACACCCCACCATGCTGCAAAAACGGCGGGAGGAGTGAATGGGCATTATGAACACAGCTTGAGAATTTTTTTTTAGAATGGTACTCACCAACAGTTGGACCCAAAGCTATGAGGATAAAAACAGGTGAATTTCTGTCCGTGTCAGCTGCTGGAGGTCAGCTACAACCTAGCATGTAGCTACTAGCCAGCTAGCCAGCTTCCACAGAAGAAGAACAACCCAACATCCAGGTGAAGTTTTGGAGGAGGCTGTAACAATTGTCCAGGTGAGAGCGCCGACCAGTAACGTTGTAAACTTAAACATGACAGTACTTTGGGGATTTCTATGGCTGTAATCCACCTTGTTTGACTTTGCAATGTCTGCATGGCGCGCACAGTGTCTGTATCCAGAGTGATTTTGGTATGGACAGCCGCTAGGCCAAAAAGTACTATTTGCGCTTTCTGCCATTAACTGCGATCACAAAATTTGTTGCTGTTGGGGGGGGGGGGGGGGGCAAAGCATTAACGGGCGAGTGACGCGATAATGTCAACACCACTAATATATTTTTATCTCACAGTTTTGATGTTCATGAACAAAGTGGTGGAGGAGTAGTATAAGTTATAGTAATTGTTCCTGAGGTAAATGCTTGTTTTAACACCAACTTCACTCATATGCCAATCCTTTTTCCTCATTAGCAGACTAGCGTCTACTTCTATTCCCGGAAACAGCCAAGGAGAAACATTACTCACTGGACTAGTGTTAGCTATATCAATAGTGTGCAGCCCATACATTCTGGTCCTTCTTTCAATTGTCCACCCAAACCCAAGTCCCTGGAAATTAGAGTATTCCCAGTAGTCTTGTAGTGTTGTTTTTGAAATATTTGCTTCGTCACTTCCTTTCAGCTTGACCCAGTATGATAATGCGAGTTTATCTCTTCTCAAATCCAATGGCATTTCTCCTGCTTCTATTAAAACTGCATTGTTTGGTGTTGTTTTGACGGCTCCAATGCACAGGTGAAGCGCTCTATGCTGCGTTCTATTTTTTCCAGTCGTCTTTGCAGCTGCTCCATAAATCATGCATCCCTAGTCTATTGTCGATTGCATTAGTGTTCTGTAAATGTCAATTAATGCCTGTTTATCTGCACGCCATTCGTGTCCAGCTACAGCTTTTATGAGATTAATGACTTTTATGCATTTTGTCTCCAGATTTTCAACATGAACTCTCCATGTGTATCCACTATCAAACCACAATCCTAGATATTTGAACTCACTGACTTTCTATATTGGTTGATTATATAATGTTAATGGTTCTGTACCAGTTCTGCGTTTTTTTTTTTTTTTTGTGAAAGTCATATAGCAGGTTTTCCTGTTTGGAAAATTTAAATCCCCAGTCATAATGAGCAAACAGTTCTTAAATACAGCAGACACCACAGCACTTCCTTGCGTGCAGGAGAATATTGTAGAGGTGCAAACCTCTTTCAGCTTCATACTTGAACTACAGAGCAAACAAAAAAGCCAGAAGAAAATTACTCTCTCGGTTCTGCTTCAAGTTGTGTATATAAGGGAACATGAATAAACAAAATGTGCACATCAGCCAGCACATTCTCAAATGCAGTACAATTTGCCTGCATTTATAATCTCACTCAGTGTTATCCTACTCAGAGACCAGTACGTGCACTAAAAGATAAAACATAGCCCATTCCCAGAATAGCTAAAGGCAAGAATCTACCCTTTAAACTACAGTAGAAGAGGTTCACATAGACAGTGGTTTGCTCTGCAGCTTTTGAAAAATGATCTCACAAATTTTGGGTCTACTGCTGATTGCTTCAAAACTTAAATCTATCTATAAATTCACAAAGTGTCTGTGTGTCTGTTCCACGCATATCTCTTGAACCGTTCCTCAGACTGACCTAAGGTTTTATATGCGTGGTTTCCTGAGGTTATGAGGGTGTGACTCCGAGTATGGAGTCGCTCAGTCAAAATATGTAATTTTTAATCAATAAAAGTTTAGTCACTGCTCTGTCACCACTCTCTGCTCTGGCTTCAGGAAGTGTGGGCGGGGTTTAGCTCTGTATGTGTGTATGAGCTGCAGGCAATAGTAGAGCAGAGCTCTTTACGGGTTTTTCCTGTGAACAAATGCTGGAAATATGCCATTATAAGGTAGCTCCAAGTTAGAAACCCATTCAGTTTTTCCCTTTATCACTGGATAGTAATTTTGTCAGCTCCAACTGCACAACAACTTCTAAATTTCAGGGGGAGGGGGCGTTCAGGGCTGAATCAGTCAGATAAGCAGGCACACAGTAACGGCACATTTACTGCACGCTGCAAATTCCTTTTTCCCTTTAAACGGCACATCGTGAGTCCTGGCCGCTGTAATATCTAAAATGTAAAGTTAATACCTACATGACTGTGGAGGTAATTCCATTGAGACATGGGGTCTCATTTCCAAGAGAGCTGTTTAATCGATCAGTTCTGTTAAAGCAGAGCTGATGACAGCGGTCATCTGGCATGTAGAGGAATGAAGCTGGTTGCCTTTATTTTTGTGCATAATGATTTCTGAATGATTTTAACATTTTATTTTGCTGCGCTGCATCAAGGTGAAGAAGTTCTGTCCCCCTCAATCATTTGGGGCTCAAACACAACGCTGTGTCTGACGTTAGTTTTCTTCTGCACATGCGGGTCACTTCATAGCTGTAGACTGTTAACACTGGAGTCTGATGGGGGTTGCATTTAAATTATAATAGAAACACCCACACAAAAAAATCAGATCTCAGCAAAACATCAGAATTGAGCATTAAGACCTGCAGTGTGATCATAGTCTATGAGTTGCTGACAAGTAAAGTGTGTGAACAAACACATAACTTCCCTACAATTTTTGCTCCATGAACGCAGCACATATCAACCATACACTGCATACGTCAGAAAATTTTCAGCATACTGAAAATTTTTCAGAGGAGCTCGGTGAACTACACCATATACCAGCGTGCTTCAGGGTGCTTCAGCATTCTTCAGTGTGCTCTTAATTTAGACAAAACTTAGCCATAACTGACTCCACGTACGCCAGCGTATTCTCTAAATTTTTCATGTTTTGCAAACGCTGCCTAAATCATCTAGGTGCGACAGGGCCTAAACACAGGACACAAAAACGCCCAAATAACGAAATAAATAATTTTTAGCTAAATATTTACTGACCAATTTGCAACACTGATGCAGCGGTTGCAGTCAAAGGGGTCCTTCTGTGTATAATAATGCTGGGTGTTTTGTAGTTAATTCGGTTGATTACAGCTTTAAAATAACTTTTAATAATAAAATATTGCTAAAATATAAAATGATGCACTACAATGAGTCTCAAATATTTGTAAACATGTCCTGTTATAGTACTGCATGAGTTTATTGACGATACACGGAAGAAATTCAATATTACACTGAACTCAATCACTGAACAGTGATAAAAACTAAAATAATTATGATGACTGAACAACTCCCATTCCCCAAAATGCAAGACACATTATTATCTTGAATATAAGTGATAAAAGATCAGACAAATAAGTGATCTGACAAACAAACAAGGGATCTGAAACAGTCGCTAATATTGGATGTCCCATTCATTTTCAATATTTAGGTATTCTGTAATTAATATTCACACAATCAAATAAATCTTAGAGCCATTTACTCCCTTTTATATTTGTCAAAGTCTAACATGTGATTGCCTAATATAGACTACACCTCTGTATTCCACTTTCAAACAGCCTACATTTGGACCTGTAAAGCCTGATTGGGATACCTGTTTCAGACAGGAATACTTGGTTCTACGGGCAATGCACTAGTTTATCTATAAATGTAACAAGTGTGTGTGTGTGTGTGTGTGTGTGTGTGTGTGTGTGTGTGTGTGTGTGTGTGTGATCCTCAGCTATCTCCCAAACTGTTCGTCAGACTGGCCTCAGATTTTATAAGTGCTTTGCTGAGGTTATGACGGTATTCATCCTCAAGTATGGAATTGCTAAGTCAAAATATGTCATTTTTATCCAAAAAAGTTTAGTCAGCGCTCTGTTTCCTCATGCTCTGGCTTCTGGAAGTGTGGACGGGGTTTTGGTATTTCTGATTGGATAATACGTGACATCACGATCAGTCACTCACCACAGTGCTCCATAAACAAGAAAAGGAAGTGAAACATGACAAATTTGACCAGAAAGAGAGAATACTGAAGATGTTGCCGAGATTGCATAGATCTAAAGGATAATTCGACATATGTGGAGAACAGCGCAAGTGCACCAGCAGGGACCCAGGGTCTGGCACGGAACACCGGTGTTAGAGAAGAAGCAGC
Organism: Pholidichthys leucotaenia; assembly: GCA_020510985.1. Taxonomy (NCBI): domain Eukaryota; kingdom Metazoa; phylum Chordata; class Actinopteri; order Cichliformes; family Pholidichthyidae; genus Pholidichthys; species Pholidichthys leucotaenia. Next base: position 148,748,259 of record CM035849.1, on the reverse strand, counting down.
CGGACCGGTCAATCACAGTCCTTTGCAGGAAGCCAAGCCCAGCCTGCTGGGTTAGTGATGGACGGAAGTCCTGACTGCTTCTTCCCCCGTGTGCCACCGCTGTCCTTTGTGGGACCATGGGTTACCGATGGTGCTCTTCCCAGTGCTGGTATGCTCGCACGGCTATCTAAAAATTAAAAGCTAATAATAATACCACCATGATTGTGGAGCGGAATAGCCAGAGCCACTGCATATCATATGCAGACACATATGCATGCTTTGACTAAACAATGACCGTCACCCAACAGGACACAAAAACACCCAAATAACAAAATCATTTTATATTTACTGACAAATGGGCAACACTGATGCAACATTTGTAGCCAAACAGGTCATTCTGCTGTGTATAATAATGTGGGTGTTTTGTACTTATGATATTGCTAAAATATAAAAGGATGCACTACAATGGGTCTCAAATATTTGTAAACATATCCTGTTATAGTACTGCATGAGTATATTGACAATACACCATAAACTATACATATAAAACAATTACAACGGTGACTGAACAACTCCCATTCCCCCAAAGTGCAAGACACAACATTTATGAATACTGTATAAGGCTACGGTCACACTGCAGGTTTTAATGCTCAATTCCGATTTTTTTGCACAAGTGTGACCCATATCTGATTTTTTAATGACAGTCTGAACAATACATATCCGATTTTTTCACACCAGACCCAGGCCACTTTCATATGTGGTCCTAATTTGGATACGTGATATTTTCCAAAGCGACCTCTGTCTGAACGGTTATGTCGCATTTCATCTGACTTTTTCTTCATTGAAGTGAGACAGATGCTACAATGCATCTGCATTGCAGGATGCAGCCAGCATGGCAGACACAGCTGAGTTGTGCTCTCTTTTTAATCAATCTTCTTCCCTTTATCACAGGATTGTAATTTTGTCAGCCCCGACTGCACAATAATTTCAAAATTTGGTGGTGGGGGGGGGGGGGGTTCAGGGCTGAAACTGTCAGACATTACAGGCGCACGTAACGGCACATTTACTGGACGCTGCTAATTCCTTTTTCCTCCCTGGCTGCTGTAATATCTAAAATGTAAAGTTAATATTGACACGACTGTGGAATGGAATGGCCAGGTAGGGGGACATACAGGAGAGGGGAGTCTCTGGTGGCTCCTCCTTCCTGTGCAGGGGGGTCTCATTTTAAAGAGGGCTGTTTAATCAATCAGTTCTGTTAAAGCAGAGCTGATCACAGCGGTCATCTGGCCTGTAGAGGAATGAAGCTGGTCTCATATTTGTGATGAGACCAGGCAAGACCAGGCAAGTGCTCTCCCCCTCCCTTTCTGTGGGAGGTTCCTCATCTGTTTCCCGGCTCCACAGGTCATCAACGCACCTGCGTGAGCGGACACACCTGCTGCCTCGTCACTGCCAGCGCTTAAAAGGATCTGCTTGTGAACACTTCAGTGCTGGCTCGTTGGGTACTGCTGCCTAAAGATAAGGCTAAGAATTGAATCGTTTGGAACTCAGCCTAAACTCTCCTTTTCCTCTTCTCTCCCTAGGCTGCTGCCACCTCAACGGTGCGTGCCCGGGATTGTGGTGCGCTCTCCTGTCTCCTCATCTTCATCTCCCTGGACTGTTCTCTCCACCCGGTCAGACTTCCCCCAGCTCCCTCTCCACTCTACGTTCCCTGCCAGCTCTGCCCTGCCAGCTCCCTCTTCTCCTCGCTGTGTTCCTCTGCTGGGCTCTCCGCTCACTTGTTGTAAGATAACTCCTGCTCTCATTCATTATCCCCAAATTGATTCCTCATTCCTAACCAGCTCTCGTTTCCCCTTCTTCCACAAGCTGTGTGTTTTCTCTGTGTGTGCCACTTTTCTTTCCAGTTGTGTTTATTTTCTAATAAAGTTGTGTTTAACATTTTTTACAGAGTGACTTCTCTGGTGTTGGCTGCCCTGCTCGTGAGCTTATTACTTACAGTCATGATAGAACGAGCCAGCCATGACCTAAGCTCAGCAGGTGCTGCATCAGTGGAGCACTCAGCTCTTTACCGGTTGGACGCCATGGAGCGTCAGGTGGTTGTGCTCACTGAGCAGCTGCAAATGATTACTCAGCAGCTGACCACAGTCACTGATCATCTTTGCCAGATGTCTCACTCAGGTTCTGCCTCCCCACCTGTTGTCCCTGAACCCCTTCCATCCCTACACCTGCCCCGTACGCGCGGGGGGGGTGCAAGGGGGTTTTGCTTCATGTACGCTTATATCTGTGGCAGGTGGGCGAGGAGTACCTGGACGACACATCCCAAATCCATTTTATGACTCTCCTGCTTCGAGACCGGGCTCTCAATTGGGCTGAGTTCATTCTCGATAGCACGGAGGGCCCCAATTATACTTTTGAGTGACTTGTTCAAGAATTATCCCGGGCCTTTGACCATTCGGAGAGTGAGGGGAATATCATGAGCTGTCTAATGTCGCGCCGGCAGGGGAATCGATCTGTGGCCGATTTCTCTGTGGAGTTCCAAGTCACCGCGGCAGACTCCGGGTGGAATGATGTTGCTCTACGCAGCGTCTTCCTCCTGGGTTTGAACTCCATCCTCTGTGACAATCTAGCAGTTCATGCGACCTCCTCCTCTCTGGATGAGCTTATCGATCAGGTTGTCAGTTTGAACAACCGGTACCGCGAGCGTGCAAAGAAGCAAAAGACCTTCTCCAGTCCACCCACCTCACGCACACCTCCTCCGGCAACCAGCTCAGCCAAGCCCAATGACTCCTCCAAAGCCATGGTTCTAGGCTGGATCCGTCTGACTCCGGAGGAGCACCAGCGATGGAAGAAAGCCGGCGCATGTATGTACTGTGGTTCATTGAAGCATAAACTTTTCACCTGTCTGCTGAAGCCAAAAGACATGGCCCGTCAGTAGCCGTGGGGGGTCTGGCAGGCGGCAATTCCATTAATCCCCCCAGTAACTCAGGAATTTTAGCGAACTATAGACCAATCTCTAATCTGCCTTTCATTTCAAAAATCTTAGAAAAAGTTGTTGCTATGCCATTATTTGACCACTTGCAGGGAAATGGTTTACAGTGGGGCAAAAAAGTATTTAGTCAGCCACCAATTGTGCAAGTTCTCCCATTTAAAAGATGAGAGAGGTCTCCAATTTTCATCATAGGTATACCTCAACTATGAGAGACAAAATGAGAAAAAAAAAAAACAAACAGAAAATCACATTGAAGGATTTTTTTTTCCACAATATCTTTCTTGAACCTTTTTTTTTAACAAACATGATACAAACAATCAAACACTAACACTAAAGCACTACAAAAAAAAAAAATGCACTAAAAACACCAACAACCACCAACAAAATCAAATCTTCAACAATGCTCCTCTGTTTAGTCTAGACAATCCAATACATAAGTATACATATTATGTTCACCAGTTTGGAATTTACAAGGTCCACACACATCATTCACCTTCTTCTTCAAGAGTTATGTTTAAATTCTTTACATAATCAATAAAAGGTCTCTATATATTCTCAAACACAATTTCCTTTGATTTCAGTATATATGTTATTCTTTCTAATGGAAGGTTTGTTAACATCTGTCTTAACCACTGAGTCACATCTGGTCTATGAGTCTTTTTCCATAATAGTGCAATACATTTTTTGGCATTAAGCAAACTGAGGTCTATGAATGTTCTTTCACTTTTATTAAAATTATGCTTTTCTGGGTACAGACCCAACAAAAACAGTTTAGGATTCAATATGATTTGTTTTGAGATTATTTTTTCAATTGTTACCCTCACCTCTTCCCAAAACATTCTTATTAATCTACATTCCCATACACAATGAAATAGGGTTCCTTTACTTTCCATGCATTTTGTGCACGTATCTGGTATATTTTTGTTATATCTATTTAACTCCTCCGGTGTAACATACATCCGCATTAACCATTTGAAATGTATCAATTTAAGACGTACATTTATTGATTTGGTTTGAGCTTCTGTACAAGCCAATTCCCATTGTTCCTCTGAAATTTCAGTTTGCAGATCTTCTTTCCAGTAGTTTAATCTTTTCAGTGAATTTTCACTTGAAGACAGTGTCAATGAGTTATAAAACTCTGAAATAATACCCTTTCTTTTACTATCTTTCATCAACATTTTTTCCAAGGATGAATAAATAGGTCGAGTGAGAGCTTTATTTTGATTTGATCGAATAAAGTTTCTAAGTTGAAGATATTTAAAAAAATGTGTTCTATTGAGATTAAATTTGATCCTCAGCTCTTCAAAAGACATTATGTTATCTGCACATGGCAAATATAAATCCTGAATCTTTTGTATCCCTTTTAAATTCCATACTTTAAATACAGCGTCCGCTCTCCCTGGTTTAAAATATTGATTACCCCATATTGGACTAAATTGTGACAATAACTGTGGTTCTTTTAAATAGTTTTTAGCTTCACGCCATATTTTGATCATATGCTTTACAAATGGATTTTTAACTTGTTTTTGTAATTTTTTTGCCGAATCTGAGTATATGAATATGGGAAGAGGTAAAGGTAAATTGTATGATTCCATTTCAGTCCAGTGAGGGAGATCATTTGATGAAAAATAATATGTCATAGACCTCAGTTGTGCCGACCAATAATACAACATAAAATTTGGACATTTCAGACCTCCACGATCAAATGGTAAATATAATAAAGACAGACGTAATCTAGCCCTCCTGTTGCTCCATATAAATTCCACTAACTTTTTTTTAATTCTTGAGAATAAATCTAAAGGTGGCGATAAGGGAATGTATTGAAATAAATAAAGTATTTCAGGTAAAATATTACTTTTAAGTATATTGATTCTCCCGATCATCGACATTGGTAGTGATATCCATCTCTGAATTAACTCATTAATATCTGTCATTAAGGCTTCATAGTTGACACTGGCGACTGATTCTAGCTTAGGCACAATTTGGATTCCTAAATATTTAAACTGGTTTACAACATTGAATTGATTTACCTCAGGGTCTGGGTAATTTCTCTGGGTCTCATTTAGCATTAATATTGAAGATTTAGTTTTATTTATTTTATATCCTGATATTTCCCCAAAATTCTTTATTAAATTCAACAAGGTTGGAATTGATTTTTTTAGATTCGACATAAACAAAATTATGTCATCGGCGTACAGGGAGATTTTATGTTCTGTTGGTCCAACTTTAATTCCATATATTTGTGAATGTAAACGTATCGCTATCGCTAAAGGTTCAATTGCCATAGTAAACAGTAAAGGTGAAAGTGGACAGCCTTGTCGACATCCTCTATTGATTTTTATTGATTTTGAGATATTGCTGTTAGTTAGGATTTCTGCTGTAGCATTATTGTATATTATCTGAACCCATTTTATGAAATTATTTCCAAGTCCAAACCTTTGTAAGACTTCAAAAAGAAAGGGCCATTCAACTCTATCAAAGGCCTTTTCGGCGTCCAGTGATAGGAGAGCTGTATCCGGTGCTTCTTTATTAAAATAAATAATATTAAATAGTCTTCTTACATTATGGAAGCCTTGTCTTCCCTTTATAAAGCCATTCTGATCTCGATTAATAATATTTGGTAAAATTTCTTGTATTCGTCTTGCTAAAATTTTACAGATTATCTTAAGGTCGGCATTTAATAGGCTTATTGGTCTCATATTTTCATATTTATTAGAGGGCTTACCTGGTTTTGGCAGCAGTATAATTAAGGCATTGTTCATGTATGATGGTAAATTATTATTTTGAAATGCTTCTAAAACCATTTCCAAAAAAGGTTTTATTAATTTATTCTTAAATTTTTTATAAAGGTCAACTGGAAGACCATCTGGTCCTGCACTTTTTCCTGATTTCATATTATCAATGGCTAGCCCAACTTCTTCTTGACTAATTTTAGACTCCAATATCTCCCTGTTTTCATTTGGAATACACGGTATAGATAGTTCGTTCAAAAACCCATTTAGTTTTGTTAAATCAGATTCATTTTTGGTATCATATAATTTTTCATAGTAATCTCTAAAGGCTCTGTTAATTTCTAAAGGATCTATAACTACCTGTCCCTTACTTATAATACTGGTAATTGGTGTTTTAATTTCTAATTGTTTAATCTGCCATGCCAATAATTTTCCTGATTTTTCACCTTGTTCATAAAAAGATTGTTTCAATCTTAGAAGACTCGAGGCAGCTCTATTTGCTGATTTTTTGTCGTATTCAGCTCTCAAAATCAGTAATTCATTCTCCAACCTTGGATCACTTCCTGCATACACTTTTTCCTGAAGACTTTTTATTTTATGTTCCAATTTGGCTCTCTCCTCTCGAGTCTTCTTAGATTTTGATCCTGTATAACTAATAATATGTCCCCTAATAAAAGCTTTGAAAGCCTCCCACTTTACACATGCTGATGTTTGTGTAGTATTGATGTCAAAGAACTCATCTATCTGTTTTTCTATATACTTGACAAATTCCTCATCCTGAAGCCATTTATGCTGAAATTGCCATCTACCTGATTCCTTTGTCAATTTTTTATCTACATATATTAGACAGCAGGGTGCATGATCAGAGATCACGATGTTATCATAGAAGCAGTTTTGAATCTTGGACCTTAATTCTGTGGAAATCAAAAAATAATCAATACGTGAGAATGTCTTGTAGGTACTGGAATAACAAGAATAGGCTTTAACTTGTGGTTTCATTTCTCTCCATATATCTAACAATCTCAATTCTTTCATAAAATGATTAATAGTCATCCTACATCCATTGTGCGTACAATCCAGTCCTGTTGATCTATCTATACCTGGATTCAATGTACAATTAAAATCCCCTGCTATTATATGTTGCCCTGTAAGTGATGATAAGATAAGAAATAAATTAACAAAGAACTTTTGATCATCTATATTGGGACCATATAAGTTCACAAGATTTATATTTTCTAATAGCAAAGAACCTTGAATGATTACATATCTTCCAAATTTGTCTCCAATTACATTTTTCACTTGAAAAGGGACTGATTTATGTATGAGAGTCATAACTCCCCTGGCCCCGGATGAAAATGATGAGGTGAAGACACTTCCTTGCCATCTACTCCTAATTCTTTTTATATCCTCCTCTATTAGATGAGTTTCTTGTAAAAACACAATTTTTGAACCCATGTCTTTTATTTTATTCATAACTTGTTTAAGTTTTTTTTAAATTTTGTAGACCTCTGCAATTCCATGAAGTTAAATTAAGATTAACGCTTTGGTTTATGATCAATAGAGAGTTTGGGATTACCTTGCAATGTAAACATGCTCATACAGAGAAGCAAAAACATGAGTGGTTGAACATTCATCCTACAAACTACACACAAACAAATTCCCCCTTCCCACACTTGTGGCAAACCCCCCAAAATCAAAAGAAAAATTCCATCTCCCGATATAGCCATCGACCGTTCCACATCTACGGGGAACAGCCTAAGCCACTCCTTCTTCATCCTCCCAATCACCCTAACTCTACTGCTTTTAATGACGTAACATTAACTCTCCTCTGTAGTTTTCCAACTTAACTCCAAAATTTTTAGCAACTTTGTACATCATAGTTTTTTTTGGGTTTTTTTTTTTTTTTTAATATATAATACAATCTATATTTTGTAAACTTGCTATTTACTTCAAGTCAGTCAGATGCCTGTGCAAATGCTTAATTATTCTACCTTATATTTTGTTCATGCTTAGCTCCCACCAGTCTCTTCTTCTTCTTTGATCTTCTTAATGAACTCCTGCGCTTCCTCTGGGGTCTTGAAGATGTGGGTTCTGCCCTCATACGTGGTCAACAGTCTCGCAGGATAGATTACACCATGATGAATCCCAAGGTTGCGCAGCTCCTTACGTATGGGATCAAACTGCTTCCTCAATTGTTGGATTCCTGTGGCCAAATCTGGGTAGAACCGCACCTGCTGGTCCTGGTGTTTAATCTCTCCTTTAGCTTGTGCAGCGTTGAAGATCTTCATCCTGTCTCTGTTGCTGAGAAACTTCATAATTAAGGTCCTCGGCGGTCCCTTATCTCTCCGTGGGCCAATACGGTGTGCATTTTCCAGAACCACTGCTGGTTGCAACTCCGCGCTGCCCAGCACCTCCGGAATCCACTTTTCCAGAAAGGAACATGCGTCCCGACCTTCTGATTCCTCTGGAAGACCCACCAGCCTCAAGTTGTTCCGTCTCGACCGAGATTCCAAATCCAAAATATTATCTTCCAGACATTTATTTTTTTTTCCAAAGTGCGCACCTTTAATTGAAGATGGGTGACGTCATCTTCAGCACTAGAGAGACGGAGCTCCATCTGCGCCATTCGTTCTACACAGTCACCCAATTCCTTTCTCATTCCTTCCAACGCTGCCATAATCCCATCAAATCTAGAGGAAAAGTCCGCTCTCATTGAACTCATGGCAGCCATCAGCGCATCTGCGCTGCTCCCCACAGATATCGCACCGTTGCCAGCCTCCTCCGCCATATATGGAGCTTTATTTGCTGCGTCACAGACCTGAAAGTCCGTTAATTTGGACTGTTTTGGCGGCTCGCTTTTTCCTCTACCTGGTTTTCCAGCCTTAGGCTTCGCCGACATATCCTTGCCCAAACGCTGGGATACGTTCTGTCCCAAATGAGAGAGTTATTTGCCGATTTTTTTTCTCCAGGAGCAGAGCAGAGTGAGACACGTCCGTCTTACGTGGCAGCCATAACCGGAAGTGACATTGAAGGATTTTTAATGAATTAATTGGTAAATTCCTCGGTAAAATAAGTATTTGGTCAATAACAAAAGTTCATCTCAATACTTTGTTATATACCCTTTGTTGGCAATGACAGAGGTCAAACGTTTTCTGTAAGTCTTCACAAGGTTTTCACACACTGTTGCTGGTATTTTGGCCCATTCCTCCATGCAGATCTCCTCTAGAGCAGTGATGTTTTGGGGCTGTCGCTGGGCAACACAGACTTTCAACTCCCTCCAAAGATTTTCTATGGGGTTGAGATCTGGACACTGGCTAGGCCACTCCAGGACCTTGAAATGCTTCTTACAAAGCCACTCCTTCGTTGCCCAGGAGGTGTGTTTGGAATCATTGTCATGCTGAAAGACCCAGCCACGTTTCATCTTCAATGCCCTTGCTGATGGAAGGAGGTTTTCACTCAAAATCTCACGATACATGGCCCCATTCATTCTTTCCTTTACATGGATCAGTCGTCCTGGTCCCTTTGCAGAAAAACAGCCCCAAAGCATGATGTTTCCACCCCCATGCTTCACAGTAGGTATGGTGTTCTTTCTCCTCCAAACACGACAAGTTGAGTTTTTACCAAAAAGTTCTATTTTGGTTTCATCTGACCATATGACATACTCCCAATCCTCTTCTGGATCATCCAAATGCTCTCTAGCAAACTTCAGAAGGGCCTGGACATGTACTGGCTTAAGCAGGGGGACATGTCTGGCACTGCAGGATTTGAGTCCCTGGCGGCGTAGTGTGTTACTGATGGTAGCCTTTGTTACTTTGGTCCCAGCTCTCTGCAGGTCATTCACTAGGTCCACCCGTGTAGTTCTGGGATTTTTGCTCACCGTTCTCGTGATCATTTTGACCCCACGGGGTGAGATCTTGCGTGGAGCCCCAGATCAAGGGAGATTATCAGTGGTCTTGTATGTCTTCCATTTTCTAATAATTGCTCCCACAGTTGATTTCTTCACACCAAGCTGCTTACCTATTGCAGATTCAGTCTTCCCAGCCTGGTGCAGGTCTACAATTTTGTTTCTGGTGTCCTTTGACAGCTCTTTGGTCTTGGCCATAGTGGAGTTTGGAGTCTGACTGTTTGAGGTTGTGGAGAGGTGTCTTTTATACTGATAACGAGTTCAAACAGGTGCCATTAATACAGGCAACGAGTGGAGGACAGAGGAGCCTCTTAAAGAAGAAGTTACGTGTCAGAGAGCCAGAAATCTTGCTTGTTTGTAGGTGACCAAATACTTATTTTACCGAGGAATTTACCAATTAATTCATTAAAAATCCTTCAATGTGATTTTCTGGATTTTTTTTTCTCATTTTGTCTCTCATAGTTGAGGTATACCTATGATGAAAATTGGAGACCTCTCTCATCTTTTAAGTGGGAGAACTTGCACAATTGGCGGCTGACTAAATACTTTTTTGCCCCACTGTATTTGAAGAGTTTCAATCTGGGTTTAGAATCCATCATAGTACTGAAACAGCTTTAGTGAAGGTCACTAATGACCTCCTTATCACATCTGATAATGGACTTGTTTCTGTACTTGTCCTTTTAGACCTCAGTGCAGCTTTTGATACTATCGATCATAATATTTTATTTGATAGATTAGAACACCATGTTGGACTTAATGGAACTTTGTTGCAGTGGTTTCAATCTTATTTATATGATAGGTTCCAGTTTGTTCATGTCAATAATGTTTTCTTCCAACTCAAAACTCAGTCATGGAGTTCCACAGGGATCTGTGCTAGGCCCTATTCTTTTTAGTTTATATATGCTTCCGCTAGGCAACATTATTAGAAAGCACTGTATACATTTTCATTGTTATGCATATGGAACACAATTATACCTGTCAATGAAGCCAGATGATAGTAATCAATTAGCCAAGTAAGAGGCCTGTCTTAAGGCAATCAAAGCTTGGATGACTTGTAATTTTCTGCTATTAAATTCAGATAAGACTGAAGCCCTTCTAGTTGGTCCAAAAAACCTTAGAAATACCTTTCCAAATCAAACTCTTACTTTGGATACAGTTACTCTCTTAATAGTTCTGTGAGGAACCTTGGAGTTATTTTTGATCAAGATCTGTATTTTTAATTCACATATTAAACTTGTTTCTAAGATTGCCTTCTATCATTTGCATAATACTGCCAAGATTAGGAGCATCTTGTCTCAGAGTGATGCTGAGAAACTAATCCACGCTTTTGTTAGCTCTAGATTACATTATTGTAACTCTATTATCAGGTTGCCCTAATCAAAAATGCTGCAGCAAGAGTTTTAACAGGTACTAGAAAGAGAGATCAAATCTCTCTGGTTCTGGCCTCCCTTCATTGGCTTCCCATAGAGCTTAGAATTAAGTTTAAAATCCTTCTTCTCACTTACAAAGCCCTAAATAATCAGGCCCCTTTTTATTTAAAAGATCTGATACTACCCTATTATCCTAACAGAGCACTACGCTCCCAAAATGCAAGATTACTTGTAATACCTAGAATCTCCAAAAGTACAATGGGAGGCAGAGCTTTAAGTTATCAAGCTCCTCTCCTGTGGAACCAGCTGCCAATCTGGATTCGAGAGTCAGACTCGATCTCTGTTTTTAAGAACAGGGTTAAAACTTTCTCTTTTGATATAGCCTATAATTAGAGTGGGATCATGTGCCCCCGAACCTTCCCTTAGTTATGCTGCTAATAAGTTTAGACAACCGGGGGACCTCTAACAATGCACTGGGCTTCACTCCTTTCTTCACTCTCAATGAAATATTTTTACTGGTCATTAACATCTGTTTATTCTCTCCCATAGATTGAGTCCCCGTCGTGCTGTTTGCTCTCTACATGTCTGTTCTTTTCTTCTTCTTCTCTATCCTTTCTTTGTCGGGAAGAAGGACGGATCCCTGCGTCCGTGTATCGATTATTGCGAGCTCAATACGATAACTGTCAAGGATAAATTTCCTCTGCCCTGAATAACTCTAGCGTTCGAGCTCCTTCAGCACGCTTGAGTGTTTTCCAAACTCGACCTGCGTAACGCATACCATCTGGTCCACATACGTGAAGGGGACGAATGGAAGACGGCCTTCAAAACACATCTGGGGTACTTTGAGTACCTACTGATGCCGTTTGGGCTCACTAATGCTCCGACCGTCTTCCAGTGCATGATCAATGACGTCCTCCGCGATATGGTCAGTCAATTCATTTTTGTTTATCTCAATATTTTGATTTTTTTCCCACATGCCGGAGGAGCATGCAGTCCATGTCCGCACAGTGTTACAGCAGCTTCTGGAGAACCAGCTCTTTGTGAAGGCTGAGAAGTGCGAGTTCTCCACCTGCTCCACTTCCTTCCTGGGCTTTACTGTTGCTGAAGGGGAGTTGAGGGCCAACCCAGTCAAGGTGAAGGCTGTGCTCGATTGGCCTACCCTGCAATTTCGCAAACAGCTCCAAAGTTTCTTGGGCTTTGCTAATTTCTATCGGAGATTTATTAGAAATTACAGCAGGGTTGCACAGCCTCTCATTCAGCTGACCTTGACCAAAGTGCCCTTTGAGTGGTCCGAAGCAGCTGAGTTGGCTTTCACTGAATTGAAAGCCCTATTCTCCAACACACCCATCTTGGCCCAGGTTGACCCCCAGCTCCAGTTCATAGTTGAGGTGGATGCTTCCGATTCGGGGGTGGGTGCTGTTCTCTCGCAGTGTTCAGCCTCCGATCAAAAGCTCCACCCATGCGCATATTTCTCTCAGCGGTTAATGCCGGCCGAGAGGAATTACGATGTAGGGGACCCAGAGCTGCTCGCCATTAAATTGGCCCTTGAGGCGTGGAAGCACTGGCTGGAGGGAGTGGTCCGTCCCATCATTGTGTGGACCAACCACAAAAATCTAGAGTATCTTAGGCCGGCCCGTATATTGAACCCCAGGCAGGCCCGCTGGGCCCTATTTTTCCTCAGGTTTAATCTCACAATCACTTATCGGCCGGGGTCCCGGAACATCAAGCCTGACGCTCTCTCCCGCCAGTTCACTCCCGACCAGTCATCCTCCTCTTCTCCCCCAGAGCTCATAGTGCCTTCCTCTTGTATTCTTGGTGCCCTCTCATGGGAGATTGAGCGGAGAGTCTGGCAGGCCCAATCCACTGAACCCAAACTCCAGGGGGTCCCAGCCAATCACCTGTTTGTCCCATCCAGTCTGCACAGTGACATCATCCGGTGAGGGCACACCAGCCACTTTGCCCCGGGATCTCCCAAACTATCGATCTGGTACAGCGAGTGTTCTGGTGGTCAACATTGCGGACGGACATTCGGGACTATGTCAAGGCCTGCCAAGTCTGTGTCATGAACAAATCGGACTCTTCACCTCCTGCCGGTCTCCTGCACCCCCTGCTGGTTCCCAGCCACCCTTGGTCACATATTGCCATGGATTTGAAGATATGAAGTTATGGAGGGGTTTTTTTAAGTTATGAAGTTTTTTACTCCATGTCTGAGTGACTTCTCTGGTGTTGGCTGTCCTGCTCGTGAGCTTATTACTTACAGTCATGACAATATTTATGATTTCAACATTTTATTTTGCTGTGCTGCATCAGGGTGAAGAAGTTCTGCCCCACCCCCACCTGTTCTGGGCTCATATTCGCTTCCGTAAACACAACGCTATGTCTGACGTTACGTTTTCTTCTGCGCATGCGGGTCACTTCATAGCTGTAGACCGTTCACACTGGAGTCTGATAGGGGTCACATTTAAGATGTAATGTGAATGCCCACACAAAAACATTAGATCTCAGCAAAAAATTGGAATTGAGCATCAAGACCTGCAGTGTGACCGTAGCCCAAGTCATAAAAGACCAGGCAAATAAGTGATCTGACAAACAAATAAACAGGGGATCTTAAATAGTCACCAATATTGGATGTCCCATTCATTTTCAAAAGTTCTGTAATTAATATTCACACAATCAAAGAAATCTTAGCATCGTTCAGTCCCTTTTATATTTGTCAAAGTTTAACATGTGTGATTGCCTACATATAGACTACACCTCTTTGTATTCCACTTTCAAACACACCCTACATTTGGACCTGTAAAGCCTAACTGGCCTACCCATTTTCAGACAAGAATACTTACTTTCTATGAGCATGCACTAGTGTGGCAAACTGACTGAAATCAGTCACTGAAAAAAGATTCATAATAAGCCAAAATCAGCCAGTTACATCATCATGGCCTGCTGTTTCTCCATTTTAACAGCAGGTGCTCAAATTAGAGCAAATTCCTGTGGCTCATTACCAACTCAGGGTTTCCAGCTGTATCAAAGCAGCTCAACAGAGTTCCAGACTGCCAGAGTATAATGGTGCATGTTCAGTAATACAAATTGACAACTGTCCAGAAAAATTTTAAAAAAAAAAGGTTTGGATTTTTCCTTTAAAATAATGCATGCTTCGAGTCAAAATTATTGTATTTCTTACATGATCGATGATGCTGTACACATTATATGCAGCTCCTCTGGCACTAGCAAAGGTCTGAATGTTGGGAGAGGTCTGTCCCACCGCAAATGCGCCAAATAGCACAACAAAGAAAACCTAAAAAATACCAACATGCACATGAGAGTTAGCAAGAGGGAGCAATAAATTCTAAATGTTTTAAAAAGCATTATGTAAAAAGCATTATGTCTTACAGTGAGCACTGTTCCAATGCTGTACTCATCACTCAGAATGAGTGTACTGCCGTACCAGAAGGCCAGTGCATACGTGGCGTAGATAATCAGGAAAGTAAAGCCCATGGATATGTTGGCAGACATTGCCTTCTTTATTCCCATCCTCTTAGAATCCTCCAGGTTTTTATGATATCTGAGGTTCACCACACAGAAACGTACATAAGAGCTTGTTCAGAGGAAATGTACTAACAAACTGAATTGCAACGACAGAGCTCACGTAGACAAATGAAGGGTTAATATTTGTAGACAGTACTAATTTGATCTTTTAGAGTTTATTCAGGTAGTCTTTTTTCTTGGAAAGACTTTAATCTCAACATTAGGCAACACCAATTGACTACTGGAGCATAAAAAAGATTTCTTACAAACACATTTATCGATTACCCACAATATCAGCCATTGTGCTGATGTTCATTTCATTTTAAAACATGCACTGTATCCAAGAACACAATATTATTACTTTAAATCTATTTATTTCTACATTATACAAAAGTACGAAAGTACTAGACCACCTCCACATGACTTATGATATCACTGTCTAAATCCATGTGTATTAATATGCAGTTAGTCCTCTTTGCAGCTATTAGCAGCCTCCACTCTTCTTGGGAGGCTTTATATAAGAATTTGCAATGTGTGAGTGAATTTTTCCCCATTAATCCTGACGAACATTTGTGAGATCAGACCAGAGAGCCTGACTAAAATCTCTGTTCGAATGCATTCCACAGATTCTGGAAGAGGTTAGGCTCTGTACAGGCCAGTCAAGCTCTTCCATGCCAAAAATCATCAAATCACATCTTTGCAGACCTTTGTGCACTGGGATATAGTTAGGCTGAAAAAAGAGCCTTCCTCAAACTTCCCACAAAGCTGGAATAGAACTGTCCAAAAGCAGTAAGATTTACCTGGAATGAAACACCTAAATTCAGTTACAAGGTGTGGCCTAATAGTTCTGTCAATATGGTGCATTCTTAACTATGAGAATTATTAAGATCGATGAGTGTGCAGATGCAATTGCATCTGCTCTTACTTGCCTTTCAATCTCCTTTTCTTGACCATTGAAGGCAAACACAGTCCTGATGGCAGAGAGCACCTCCTCTGCCACAGCACCCGCCTTGGCATATGCAGCCTGCTCTTTAGTAGTGAAGGATGACAACGTCTGTCAAGAAAATAACAGTAAATACCTACATTTTTGTATTTCAAGAGAACATTCCCTTTAGAAAAGCAACTTACCCTACTAAAAAGAGCTGCAGAAATCATAAGTAGAGGGCTTACAGCCAGGATGACAAGTGTGAGCTTCCATCCTTGGATGAAGCCAATAATAAAGGAGGCAGTAAAGGTAGAAAAACCCTGGATCAGCATCCCTGCCTTATCGCCAATGCCCTCTTGGATTTTATAGACATCACTGCACAGGTAAATATAAACACAATGACAACAATAATCCACAGGCTACAGTGACATTTGTAGATTAAAGCTATTCAGAAATGTGTTCAGGAATAGAATAAAAAACTCAAGTGTTTCAAGTGCCTGTGACACGATGTAGGAACTATGGATTCAGTAAATTCAGTATGAATTTATCTTCAATCATCCACGTAGTTTGTTCTGTTGACTTAGAATGCTAAATAAGTGGGAAAATATTTCTAAGTGAATTCAAATTTAGCGCTGTGTTGCAGTAATGCAATATCCGGAGACTCGCCTCGTTTTCGGATATGACGTCATGAGGAAGAGTTTCCTCTCAGCTGATCCGTGTGCTGTCAGTGTAAACAAGCTGTTTAGCTTCTATATCAGTGAAGAAATGCTGAAACGTTGTGTGGCGGCTGGGTGTTCTAATTGCTCCAGTAAACGTATAAGCCTGTTCTCATTCCCAAAAGATCCAGATCTTCTTGAAAAATGGGCGAAGCAAGTACAGAGAACAAGAGACAAATGGCAACAGTTTTGAGGAGGCGCCTGCTATACAGGAATCTTTAGGCTTGAAAGTTTGTTACAAACGGATTCTAAAACCTACTGCCATACCTACGGTTTTCAAACGAAAACCTACAGCTCAAGACGATATCAACATATCAAAACAGCGCAGAGAAGCAACAGTGTCAAAACTCGCCCTGAAAAGAGTTTGTGTAATTGATTTTTTCTTTCCACATAAGGCGATTGTGATTTTATTATATTTTTTCCACCAAAAGTAAAATCCTCCCCTATGAATTTTACTCCAAATGGAACGATTTTGTGTTAAAAAAGTTATATTACTTTTTTCAGTTTTCATTTTTATAAATCTCATTGCCTACCGAAACTGAATATCTGAGCATTTTTTTTAATTTCCCCGACCACCCGATTGGGGAAATTTAGATCTATCTGTATATTACCATTCAGTGTTTTGGAGGCGACCGATGTCCGTCTCTAACCCTTCACATCAGACCCTTCATCCTCTGAAATGTGCGAGTCATCTTCGCTTCCTGAACGATATGGTTCAAATAAATAGGGTTGCAGTCCTTCGTTAGAACCAACTCACTCTTCTTCATCACTCGATCCTGCTTCTTCCTCAAAAACTATCGACAAATTGCTCAAATCTTCGCTGAAATCGCTCACAACTTCCTCCGCTTCAGTGTACTCAGCCATGCTTGTTTACATCTTTGGTTCCCCTCATTACATCACAAAATGGCGGCGGCATTTGACCCAATTTCAATAAACGGACATCGCAATCGTTTGCATCACGATGTTATTTATGGTAGTATATGGAAACAAAATTTTATTGATTCTTTTTTTGTCTACACAGAATAAAAACACAGTAGTTCTTCTTTCTAATGTCTTGGTTGAATTATGTCAGACTCTTTAAAATGAGACCACTTTAAGGATACTATTTAAGCCCCTTTCAGAGTACCCTGGCAATCCAGAAAAACCCAGTACGGTCCGGATTTCTGCTTGTCTGAATGGGTTACCCATGCTACTTGACATGGGTCGTTGTCCACCTCAGCAGACATCTGAATAGGAAACGGGAATAAATGCACGATGAAGCAGGTGTCACTGTCACCATGTCACACCACAGTGATAGCATGGAAATGAATCAGAAGGCTGTGTTATTATTCTGACAGATTACAATATTAATTTTGAAGCTTCAGACAACTGTGTGCCATAATTATACAAATATCATAGCAGCTGAGAGTGAGATGTTTCTTTTAAGAGCATTTTTTACAGTCACTTGCGCGAAGCCTCCAGCAGCACTGACTGTCCCTGGTTGGCGTGGAGCAGATACCAACCTGTCCTAGTTCGGCGAGGGGCAATCTCCCTGTTGAGCTCTGTTCTGTGCTCATTCATGCATCCCAGTTCATCCTGTATTAAGTGATCCTCTGCTCCCCTGTGACAACCCCCTCTGAAATAAACTGTATTCTGCTTTGTGTAGCTCTGGAAACAAAATGCGACACGTGTCCTCACCAAATAAAACTACAAGCCTATGCACACGAACACAAAATATGTAAATATGTAAGCTATTCAATGCAGATATGAAAAAATTGATGTAATTCTGAAAAATGTCAGGTGCATTTTGTAATGGAGAACAAATAGCAGCAACCATTGCGCTATATAGATTAGTCATGTATTCCCATACCCACCACAAATCAGCGCTGACAAAATAAAAGACTTATAAAAATATTGGTGACTTTGAACTAATAGCAGCCCACATCACTGGCTTCCGTGCTGACTGGCACATTTGTGTGACATCAGCGCTGTGAGGATAAAAAACTTGATATCCCGGAGAAATGCACTGTTATCTGCAGGTGATCACACCTGCATCTCCTTGAAGTCTGAACAAAGACATGGATGGTTGCTGAGATGTTAATTTGTGCTAATGGAACCCATGCCTGTGGCTAACAATTGTAGTTTGAAAGTAGCTTCAGTTTAGAACAATACCATAGATAAATGATTTTACACTGGAGATCAAAATTAGTGAACAATGTATTAATACTTGATTTATTCTTAAATACTGTCATTCTTCATTGTTCAAAATTTGACAGAATATCAGTTGTGACTATACCACTGCTGTACTAGCATGTTTTTTTTTAAATAACCAAGGCACTTAAACACAAACTCAATACAAACATTTATTTTGTAAAAGAAAAACTGAACAAACCTAGAGAACAGTAACCACTGTGTCAGAAGAGAAAATTTAAACAATTGTTTTTAGGGTTATAGCATTCAAAAATTAATAAGTGTAGATGCCCTTGTTTTGAATGATTTCAGCACATCTGCACCCACAGGACATCACTAGTTTCTCACACTGCACTGGTTTGATCATGGTCCATCCTTCTTGCAGTCACTTCCACAGTTCAGTAACTGCAGTGGGTTTCTTAGCCATTACTTTGTCACCAAGGATTTTCCAGGGATTCTCTATGGGGTTTAGATCTGGACTGGGCCATTTCATTGTTTCAATGTTGTTAGAGTCAAGGAACCATTTAACTTGTTTTGCAGTGTGACAGGGGGCACTATCTTGCATGAAAATTGCGGATGAGGTCTGTTTTGTTTTTTTTTACAAAATAATTGTGTTGGAGTGCCTTGGTTATTTAAAAAAAAACATGCCAGAACAGCAGTGGTATGATGTTCTGTCAAATTCTGAACAACAAAGATTAACAATATTTAGAATAAATCAAGTATTAATACACTGTTCTCCAATTTTGATCTCCACTGTATATGGGAATTGGATCTTAATATATTCAAATGAACCCCACAGCAAAAAGATCCATTTGGCAAACAAAACTTCATAGTGCATTCTTTGTTCATTTTTATGTGTGACAATTTGCTAAAATATTTCAAAGTCCATCCATCTATCCATCCATCTATCCATCTTCTACCGCTTTTCCAGAGGTCCGGGTCGCGGAGGCAGCAGTTCAAGCAGAGAAGCCCAGACTTCCCTCTCCCCAGCCACCTGCTCCAGCTCTTCAGAGGGGATACCAAGGCGTTCCCAGACCAGCAGGGAGACATAGTCTCTCCACCGAGTCCTGGGTCTGCCCCAGGGTCTCCTCCCAGTGGGACATGCCTGAAACACCTCAAGTGGGAGGCGTCCTGGAGGCATCCTAATCAGATGCCCATACCACCTCAACTGACTCCTTTCAATGTGGAGGAGCAGCGGTTCTACTCTGAGCCTCTCCCGGATGACTGAGCTCCTCACCCTATCTCTGAGGGTGATAGTAGAGTCATTTTTGGGGGTTTCGTGACCAACCTCCCAGGACCTTTTTTTCTCACTGGATTTAGCATTCTAGACCCATTTAAATGAAAATAAGCTCCCATGTACCTCCCAAAAATTACGGGAAACCTTTTTTTTGCCCAAAATTCAAAATGGCCACCAAAATGCATACCACCACCTATATCTCAGTAACTAATTCAGCTAGGAGGTTGATTTTGGTGTCTAGACATAGGTTTTTGGGGTCAAGCATTCCATTAATGCTATTAGTTTACTTGTGAAACAAACCCATCGCGATGAAATCCAATATGGCCGCCAATATGGCCACCGATTAACATTTTTTTTGTTTCTTGACTACTAAGGCACCTAGAAAGCTGATGTTGGTGTCAAAAAAGAGGTTTAAGGGGTCATACTATCTGTTTATTCCAATAAAAGTGTGTTTAAATGATTACATAATCGAGAAATCCAAGATGGCGGCCGGCTGTCATTTTCACATACAATGGACTTTTTCATATCTCTGAGGGTGAGTCCAGCAATCCTACGGAGAAAGCTCATTTCAGCCACTTGTATCCGCGATCTCGTTCTTTCGGTCATTACCCAAAGCTCGTGACCATAGGTGAGAGTAGGAACGTAGATTGACTGGTAAATCGACAGCTTTGCCTTAGAACTAAGCTCCCTCTTCACCACAACAGACCGGTACAACGTCCGCATCACTGCAGATGCTGCTCCAATCCGTCTGTCGATCTCTCGCTCCATTTTCCCCTCACTCGTGAACAAGACCCCAAGATACTTAAACTCCTCCACTTGGGGTAGGAGCCTGTCCCCAACCCGGAGAGGACAATCC
The DNA here is from genome assembly GCA_020510985.1 of Pholidichthys leucotaenia. Lineage (NCBI taxonomy): Eukaryota > Metazoa > Chordata > Actinopteri > Cichliformes > Pholidichthyidae > Pholidichthys > Pholidichthys leucotaenia. The sequence continues at coordinate 148,727,863 of CM035849.1, read as the reverse complement.
ACCTTTTTCCGGCTGAGGACCATGGACTCGGACTTGGAGGTACTGATTCTCATCCCAGCCGATTCACACTCAGCGGCAAACCGTCCCAGCAAGAGCTGTAGGTCATTGCTGGATGAAGCCAACAGGACAACATCATCTGCAAACAACAGAGATGAGATCCTGTGGTCACCAAGCATGACACCCTCCATTCCCTGGCTGCGCCTAGAAATCCTGTCCATAAAAATTATGAACAAGATCGGTGACAAAGGGCAGCCCTGGCGGAGTCCAACTCTCACTGGGAATGACTCCGACCGAGTGTTTGCAATACGAACCAAACTCTCACAACGGTCGTACAGAGACCGAATAGCTCGTAACAACAAGCCCGATACCCCATACTCCCGAAGCACCCCCCACAAAAATCCACGAGGGACGCGGTCAAATGCCTTCTCCAAGTCCACAAAACACATGTAAACTGGTTGGGCAAACTCCCACGAACCCTCAAGAATTCTCGAGAGGGTAAAGAGCTGGTCCGGTGTGCCACGGCCAGGACGAAAACCACATTGCTCCTCCTGAATCCGAGGTTCGACCAACGGCCTGACTCTCCTCTCCAGTACCTTGGCATAGACCTTCCCAGGGAGGCTGAGGAGTGTGATCCCTCTAAAGTTGGAGCACACCCTCCGGTCCCCTTTTTTGAAGAGAGGAACCACCACCCCGGTTTGCCATGCCAAAGGCACTGCCCCCGACCTCCACGCAATGTTGCAGAGGCGTGTCAACCATGACAACCCAACAACATCCAGGGCCTTGAGGTACTCAGGGCGAATCTCGTCCACCCCCGGGGCCCGGCCACCAAGGAGATTTTTAACCACCTTGGCGACCTCAGCCCCTGTGATAGGCGAGTCATCCCCCTCGTCCCCAAACCCTGCTTCCTCTGTGGAAGGCGTATCAGTGGGATTGAGGAGATCCTCGAAGTATTCCTTCCACCGCCCGACGATATCCCCAGTTGAAGTCAATAGTGTCCCATCCGCACCATACACAGTGTGGACGGGGAGCTGCTTTCCCCTCCTGAGCCGCCGAACAGTTTGCCAGAATCTCTTTGAAGCCGACCGAAAGTCTTGTTCCATGGCCTCACCGAACTCCTCCCATACCCGGGTTTTGCTTCAGCAACCACCCGAGCTGCACTCCGCTTGGCCTGCCGGTACACCTCAGCTGCTTCGGGGGTCCCACAAGCCAACCAAGCTTGATAGGACTCCTTCTTCAGCTTAATGGCCCCCCTCACCACTGGTGTCCACCACTTGGTTCGGGGGTTGCCACCACGAGATGCACCGACGACCTTGCGGCCGCAGCTCTGGGCCGCCGCTTCAACAACAGAGGTGGAGAACATGGCCCATTCAGACTCCATGTCTCCAGACTCCCTCGGAATGTGGTTGAAGTTCTTCCGGAGGTGGGAGTTGAAGACCTCCCAGACAGGGGCCTCAGCCAGACGCTCCCAGCACACCCTCACTATACGTTTGGGTCTACCAGGTCTGAATGGCTTCCTCCCCTGCCATCGAATCCAACTCACCACCAGGTGGTGATCAGTTGACAGCTCTGCACCTCTCTTTACTCGGGTGTCCAAGACATACGGTCGCAGGTCTGATGATACGATAACAAAATCGATCATCGACCTGCGACCTAGGGTGTCCTGGTGCCAGGTGCACATATGGACACCCTTATGCTTGAACATGGTGTTCGTTATGGACAGACTGTGGTTAGCACAGAAGTCCAATAACTGAACACCACTCGGGTTCAGATCGGGCAGGCCGTTCCTCCCAATCACCCCCCCTCCAGGTTTCACTGTCGTTGCCCATGTGCGCATTGAAGTCCCCCAGTAGGACAATGGAGTCTCCAGGAGGAGCACCCTCCAGCACCCCAGTCACAGACTCCAAAAAGGGTGGGTACTCTGAAACATCATTTGGTGCATAGGCACAAATGATGGTCAGGACCCGTTTCCCAACCCGAAGGCGCAGGGAAGCAACCCTTTCGTCCACCGGGGAAAACTCCAATATAGAGGCAGCAAGGTGGGGCGATACAAGAATACCCACCCCTGCTCGTCGCCTCTCGCCCGGGGCAACTCCAGAAAAGGCCAAGCTCCAGCCCCTCTCCAGGAGACTGGTTCCGGAACTGGAGCTGTGTGTTGAGGTGAGGCCGACTATATCTAGCCGGTATTGCTCAACCTCGTACACCAGCTCAGGCTCCTTCCCCACCAGAGAGGTGACATTCCACGTACCAAAAGCCAGTTTAGAAAGCTTGGGATCAGTCCGCCAAGGTCTCCACCTTTGACCGCCACCTAATCCACATAGCACCGGACCCCCATGATCCCTCCTGCAGGTGGTGAACCCACTGGAGGGCGGACCCATGTAACTCCTTCGGGCTGAGCCCGGCCGGGTCCCATGGGTGGAAACCCGGCCACCAGACGCTAGCCTTCGAGCCCCTCCCCCAGGCCTGGCTCCAGGGTGGGGCCCCGGTAACCCCATACCAGGCGGGGTACACTGAATCCTTGATATACAATTTATCATGAGAGTCTGTTGGATCGTTCTTAGTCTGGCCCTTCACCCAGGACCAGTTTGTCTTGGGAGACCCTATCAGAGGCAAATTGCCCCGGACAACATAGCTCCTGGGATAACTGGGGCACGCAAACCCCCCACCACGATAAGGTGACGATCCATGAGGGGATATTTCAAAGTTTCTGAGAAAAAGTAATTTCAGCTTGATACTGTGTAGATATTTTTTTTTCTCAGAAACTTTTTTTTTTTTCTCAGAATATTTCAAAGTTTCTGAGAAAAAAATATCTACACAGTATCAAGTTGAAATTACTTTTGACAGGATTACCACATGGCATGACCCATGCACAGCATCAGCCTTTACACTTCACAAAAAAATAAATAAATGAGGTTATGCAATTCCTTTGTTACCCACTCTGCGAGACGTGTGTTGAGCTCTCCAATCTCATTGACATCAAACCAGCCAACGTCCTGCTGCATGATACGGTGGAAAAACAGGGTCCGGATGCGTTTGACCTGCCGCCCAGCTGCCAGAGTCCACAACGACACCTGCAGGTAGGCTGCAACCAACACTACAGCTCCCATAATGGAGTAGTTAATGGCATAGCTGGGAGAAGTAGAAACGTTTACATAATAGACTTTTTGATATGGTTTGCATAAATAAATTGGCACCAGATAAACATGGTTTGGTCTGTTACCAAAATATGTCTTACCCAGTCATTTCCTCTTCTAAGTTGATGACTGTGAGATCTGAAAACAAGTGTGACAAGGTACATTGTTTACTGAAGTATATACAGATTTCAGTCAGCTTTATGTACATATAGCTGCATCTGAAAACTCACTGGGATTGGTCATGTTCATGGATGCCTGGCCAACAAAAATGTCAGTCATTTCTCCAAAAACAATACACATGACAGGAAGCACTACCCCATTGGCCATGGCCATCAGCGTCCCGGTAAGAAGCATTAGAATATCCCAGCGATCAGCAAACCTAAACTACATACACAAAGGAGACCAAAGGGTGCAATTTTGAATAAAATACTGAACATTTAAAGTCAATGTGACTTTTATCTCATCACAGTGGGAGTCTGGTGGAGTTCACTCAGACAACAGGACGATGTGCCTGACTCCCACCCTGTTTCCCCTCTTACCACATGAGAACAATACATGTAAGACCTGACCATTTAAACTTTCACAAGATAATCAGTCTTTAGCAGTTAGTTCCAATTCAGAGGCACTTTGAAGAAAGCAGAAAATCAGTATGGTTTTTCCCATCATCTCAACATGCTGTACATACAAATACCAAATTTCACATTTCGAGATCAAAAAGGTGAAAGTCGACTCCTGTACAATCACATTTACAGTACAAAGCATGAAGTAGTGGAAACGCAGAGTGGATGCTGAGCTTACCACAGTAATGGGGCCAACCATGGGGAGCTTTTCAGCTTTTTCCTTTTTCTTCTCACCATCCTTCTTACGGCCACTGAAGCAATCGATGACAGAGTATCAGTATCAGGGTAGCTTGAGTGTTTTTCCACCACACAGCAAGTATGACCAAGAAATTAATTTAATGTGATAAAGTATCAAAAAGGAACAATCCCAGCGATGTAATAAATTTTATTTTGATGTGTTTATGTTAAGTACGTCACAACACTGCTCACAGTATTTAAAAAAACGCAACTTCGCCGTTTCACAATCCATATATTGTTCTTTTTGTACACCTTTGTACAGTTACAGTATTTACAAAAAAAACATTATTTGACCGACATGGTTATGTTTTTGTTTTTATATTTTCAAAACATATCGCTGTAATACCGACGCCGTAATACTTCAGGTAACGTTAACTGGAAGCTGTAAGTAATTTGTAATTAAAAAAAAAAAAAAACTTAAGTTAAGACTTGAAATTGTCGAGTGTTTTCTACCTTAACTTTCCATTTTGTTCGGGTAACTTTTCCATTTCGACTTTCGACTCCATGTCTGAGTCCTGTCAAATAATTTCAAATAACGCACAGTTAATGACATTATGAAAAAAAAAAGTCATGATAAGACGTTGTTGAGATAAAACGTGGTCCGGCGTTAACCCACCGTTAACCGTTGCTCCTCTGAGAAGATGATCAGTGTTGCCAGGTTTTACGAGAGAAACAAGCAACCAGCTCCATGGAAACAAGCCCAAAAAACCCAACCAGCAATCTACCACATTGTGTAAAAGAGAGGCTGCTTGACAACATTTCTTCTTCTTCTTCCTTTACATTTTATTGGCGGTTGGCAACCAGCTTACAGGAGCATTACCGCCACGTACTTCTCTCTATATCATCACTCTGTGCTTGACAACATATATGGATATATAGATTTCTTTTTGTTTGCAGTGAATTTACTGTAAACACGGCACTGAATAACGAAATTTTATAAACTCGAATTAAAGGAAAATACATATGCATTCTGCATGAGCAACAGCAAATTTATAGTAAACACAGTCAACATAAAAACTTTGAATAAATTTAATTTTTAAACTAACTGATCAAAATAAAAGACGTGCATTCTGCATAAGTCACAGCACTAAACACGATTACAGTTTAGTGATGTGGGATGATGGGAGTTGTTGTTCGCTAGTCGTTTAAACAAAACTAAATATTACTCTGTTATTATTCGACAGCCAACAACTTTAAATTAAAATGAAATCATCAGGGAATGTTCTGCCAGTCTGTAATGAGACCAACTATATTGGACATACAGGGGCGTAGCCGGGGGGGGGGGGGGGGTAAAAAAAAGAAAAAAGGGAGAAAAAAAGAAAAATGTAAATAAAGGGCAGGTTTTGAGTAGTTTGCATTGAAAATGTTAAGAAATGTGTAGTTGACAGGGGGCTGAAGCTAAACCTTCACTCTGGGCATTCAGAATGGTGGTGGTGGTTGGGATTCAGCCCCCCTTCACAAATTCCTACCTACGCCACTGTCACTGACCAAATGACTGATGATGAAGATATCTAAAGTGTCGGAGGTTAAGTGCACGCTCACGTGAGGTTAAGTTGTCTCTTTTCAGAGCATACTGTACACCCATGTATACTGCACATTTATGGGCCAATTATAAGGCAGGAAGTGTGAGGAGGCTTCAGGTTGCCTCTAATGATGCCCTTAGATTGTTACTGAAGAGACCTCGGTGGTCTGGTGCAAGTGAGGTCTTCGTGGCTGCAGGAATTAGAACTTTTGGAGCCATTTTAAGGAACCTTATGTAGAAATTTATTTGTAGGTTTAATGCCTCTGAAAACGAAACAATTTTATCTTTAACAGGGTTAAGATTTAGTACCATGCATTATCAGTTCCTGCTGTGGAGACACTGGTACACCTGTTTGTGTTGATTGTGAATTTTGGTTATTTTTTTCTTCTTTATGCATTTGTTTTTAACTGGACCTGTGAGTGTGAATAAACCCATATATATATACTGTATATATATATATATATATATATATAAAATTATGTGGAAAATTATCTTTTAAATTGACAAACATACTGTATGTGTAACTCTTGGCATAATTTGATTGGGATCAAAAGATAATTTTGCTCTTGCCATTCATTTCAATTGACTTTTTTTTTTTTTTTTCGATTTAACGATCCCAGCCCCCGACCAACAGTTATCTGTTTCCCCGTGTCTGCGTGGGTTTACTCCGGGATTTCTCCAGTTTCCTCCCACATGCCAAAAACATGCAAATTAGGTTAACTGGCATCAAGCTGGGGATTCTAAATTGTCCTTAGGTATGACTGTGAGAGTGAATGGTTGTCTGTCTCTCTGTGTTGGCCCTGCGATGGACTGGTGATCTGTCCAGGGTGTACCCTGCCTCTGGCCCAAAGATGCTGGGATAGGCTCCAGCCCCCCCGTGACCCGAAAAGGATTAAGCAAAAGAAAATGGATGGATGGAGGTCCCATAGTCACTGACCTGTATACTAAAAAAAAACCTGGATATCTCACGCCCCATTGAGTACAGAGCCCAGTAGAGTCGGGAGGGCCACTGATCTCTATAGAAAAACTGGATGGATCATTGGTCGCCAGAAGTGATTCCCCTGGCAGGCCACTTTACCTCAATAACTTCCCGAAAAAGCAAACCCAAATAAGCAAATACACGTTAAAAAAAAACAATCCCAAAAACCCGCGACCTGCCACTGACGAGATTTGCAAGCGACTTTAGAGAAAAACAAGCCCGAAATCGCTTATTATAAGCGGACTTGGCAACTATGAAGATGACGAGTCCTGTGCCTGCAGCAGTCCGAGTACTTGCGTTCGCCTCCCCTCACGTGGGTGCACCGCTTCTCAGGACGAGACTTGACAACAAGGAACGATAGAAGCAAGCTCGGCTCTCTTAAGTTCTCCGAAAAAACGAATACCCCGCATTGTCCAGCCTTCTTTTTAGTGGACTGTCTGAGGAATTTTCCAATCACGATCAGCCGAGGGAGTTCGTAGAAAATTATTGATCAGGCTGACAGCAGCTGGTGGATGGTGGGCTTGGATGTTCTGCAGTTTGTTTGTATGGCAGCCTAATGATGCCAGCATTATCAGTGCTTTACCATTAAAACTATATTACTTTTAAACAGTCATGCAAATATATAAACTAGAAAAGCACTCAGAGAGTGCATACCTCCACCAAGGCTGCTTCAAGGTCGTTGGTGGAGGTATGCAGTCTCAGATCATCACCAAAATTTAATCGGTTCATCCTTCGCCGAAGGGCTACCTCTGGTGGAAATTTCATCAAAATCCATCCAGCAGTTTTTGCATAATTCTGCTAACCATCAAACAGAGAGACAAACCACCCCGATTACATTACCACCTTGGTGGAGGTAATAAATAAAAATATGCAAGTGAAAGTTCCAGATATGCAAGGAACCAATGCAAATTATATGTGGAAGGATTTTTTTGAAAAATGCTACCAAATTATGGGCTGTATTACAGCCACGGTGTCGGTTGATCATTTGTCGCTGATGCAGAATGCGTTATGGGCATGTAATATATGGGAAACAGTGTGATACAAAACACTGCGGTGGTACGTATGCACGCGTGATGTCATCACGCCACAGAGTATATTAGACGACTACCCAGGGCTAGCTGCGCTCTCTCTTTGGTGCGCCACCCTTCTAGAGCACCTACCTGTGTACTCTCTCTCTGCCTGTTCAGCTAACGTAAAAAAAAATGACCTCAATGCGTGGACGTGTCCGCATCCATCATTTCCAGACATAACAATTGCCGATGAGGATGAGATGGAAACGCTGCTGACACCTCTACTACTGTTCCTCGCTTTGCCTGGTGAGCCGCCCATTCCTTGGTCTCGTTGGCAAGATTAGTTTGGAACGTTTGTATCCGCCATCGACCGAGTTAAAGCTAGCAAGCTTAGGCTGCATGCCATGCTAATCCACTGCTTGGCAGCGAGGGACAGTGTGTCTTTAGAATGCTTGGACCTGTGGATACCTACGATGAGTGTGTCGCTTTGCTGGCCGGACATTTCACCACCCCCAAGAATGTCTTGGGCAGAAGAATCAAGTTTCCCCAGCGCCAACAGTGTGTGGGTAAGTCAGTCCAGCAATATGTCGTTAACCTCCGATGTCTGGCCAGTATGTGTAGGTTCACACAACTGGAAGACAAGATGGTGCAGGACCAGTTAGCAGAGCACACCAACAACCCAAAGCCGCGGGAGAAGCTGCTAATGGTACCAGACAACATACTGCTGTCCAGGGTGGTGGAACTGGCATCCCAGCTAGAGGCAGCGGCTGAGTTAACAATGCAGCTAGGAGCCCCCAGCCCACGCTCCTCACGTTTAGCTCCGCTAGTATAAGACTGTTACCCCGGCTTCTGAATCCGCCGACCCCACTTTTATGTATCCCCATAATAACAACATGCAGCATGGACGTGATGGCGCAGGCATGGGTGATGGCATCACGCCGTGCCTTTATGAAGGGACTGTTGGTGGGAGACAGCTTCTTTGGTGCTCCGCCTCTAGGTAACAACAGCTTGTACTCCGGTATAGTTAGTTTGCTAGCCACCATTCTGTATTGTTCCACCTGCTTCCAACATGTTCAATAAAGCCACTGTTCAGCACAGTCAGCATGTCTGCTGGTCCCCAATTCCCAAATATAACAATGGCAATGAGGAAAAACCATTATAACATCAACATGGAAGCATGCTTGGTATCCCCACCACTGTTCCTCGTGACCCCAGGTGAGCCGCCCCTCCCATGGCCTTGTTGGTTTGAGTCGCTTCAGACATTTGTGTCAGCTATGGGCCTAGCTAACGCTAGCGTGTTTCGTTTACACACTTTGCCATATCATAGCCTTGGCTTCGAGGAACAATGTGTGTTGGAAGCACTGTGCCCTGCAGACACCTACAGTGAATGTGCCACCTTGTTAACTGAGCATTTCACTGCCTATAGAACGTAATGGCCCAGAGATTTGTGTTTTACCAGCACCGACAGCAACCGGACGAGTCAGTCCTACAGTACGTAGCGTTCGCTGTTTGGCTAACATGTGCAAGTTCAGACACTTGGAAGACAGGTTGATGACAAGTTGGTGTGAGAACAGTTGAAGAGGCACGCCAGGAATTTGGTGATACAGGAGTTGCTGCGGATGGCGCCGGATGACCTGCCAGTGGCAGACACAATGGAAATGCTACGGGAGTTGGTGCTGGTGGCGCTGGGCATCTTGTCGGAGATGGAAGCTCGATGCGTACAACTCTTTAGTCAATCTTTTCAGAATCCTTTTATAAGTCAACTAATGACAGCATCTGAAACATAAACAACATAATGTTTCAGCATCTTTTTATTTATTTAGCGAATGCAAAGTCCTCAAGCCAAGCAGTTGCCTCCTGGTTTGCTGTATGGAGAGTGTGTAATCCTCCTTCCAGTCTTTGGAGCGGGCAAGCCTCTATGATGTGTTCCATTGTTTGCTCCTCTCCACATGCGCACAGTGGGCTAGGGCTACTGCCCCATGTGTGAAGGCTGGCCAAGAAGGGGCCATGTCCAGTCCTGAAGCGATTGAGTGTAGACCACTGTCTCCTTGGGAGGTTGGTGCCCGGGACCTGTTGGTTGGGGTTTGTCACCAGGTGTTTGTTTGGGACCTCCTTGGTCTCCCATTCCTCTTGCCAAGCTGTCTGGATGGTGAAGTCAGCTGGGGGAGGGTTTTTCCAAATCGGCTGTCTGGTTGGAAGTCGGGCAGTGGGTGGGGTGTAGATATCTGCATAGATTGGTAAGTGAGGAGAATCTTTGGCTTTTTGAAGCATCCTTTGAGTTAGTGCTGCTCGCCGGATGTGTTTGTGTGTGTGGGGGGGGCTATGCTTGACAGTACAGGGAGCCAGGGGAGTGGTGTTGAGCGGATTGTCCCAGTTATGGTTCTCATGGTTGTGTTGAGCTGGGTGTCTATGTGGTGTGTGTATGTTTCAGCATCTGAAACATAAACAACATAACGGAATTACAGCACAAATAGTAAATTTACATGTGAAGCAAAGTAACAATTACCATACAAGTCATAGTTCTATATGCCCTTCCCTCCAGTCTTTGGAAGTTAAAGACAGAACATCAAATAAAAAGAGGAGGATGAGTATGGAACATGTAATTATAAATAATTGAGTCCATAAAAGTTAAGGAGTTAAAAGTCATCTTGGAACCAAACCGGTGGTCTTGATTGTTATGTCGAAAAGAGGAGGACAAGTATGGAATATGCAATTATATACAATTGAGTCCATAAACGTTCAGGAGTTTAAAGTCATCTTGGAACCAAGCCGGTGGTCTTGATTGTCATGTCAAATGCCGTGTGGCAGAAGGGTGTGAGTGATGGTTGGGCGAGGTTTGGTTCGATGGAGGGGCCTGTTGTTCCTTCAGACCTGGAGCATTGTGAGGCATGAGGTTGTGAAGGGCCCGCAGGACTTTGCTCTTGGCCACTGGTTTCTCAGGTGACGGCAGAGCAACTGGTAGTGGCGATTCCTGGGCTACAGTAGGAGGCTCAGGTGACGGAGCTGAGCCGGCCTATGTAGAAGGCAGGATGGGTACAGTTGACTTGAACTTGAAAGATAGGGTAGCAGGGATGTCGGTCGGTGTTCTGCCAGCTGCCCTGATAGGAGAGATAGGTTTCTGGCCTGAATTGAATAAGGGCAATGATGGGCAGGATGACAGGCCAGTTGCCATCAGGAGAGGTGCTCATTCGATAACTGGGATGTATTTTTGCAGGAACTTCCAGTTGTGTAAAGTGATTCTGCCAGAGCCATCAATCCTCACGACATACTGATCGAACTGCCTAACTTCTACAACGATTCCAGTCTTGTCCAATTTTGTGGGATTGGGACCAGTTTGATTCTGGATTCTGACGTAGTCTCCGATGATCAGCAGGGGGAGAGGACGAGTGTGTTCAGAGAGGCGCTCAGAGGCACGCATGTGTCGGTTACGTAAGGCTTCTTCTCTAGTTGTAAGTGTCTCGCGCCATGTGCTGTGTGGTTGGTACTTTCCAGGATGAATTGGTATAAAGTCGCAGATTGGGCATCCAAAAACACACATGGCAGGGGAGAGAAGGGTGTCGCAGTCATGTGTGTTATGATACTGAAGTATCACACCCTGAAAGGCATCAGTGTCGAGTGATCCCTTGGCGTCAGTGTTGTCAGTGAGGAGGCATTTCACGGTCTTAACACTCACTTCTGCACAGCAATTGCTGTGACGGAAGGCAACAGATTAAGTACGATGATGCACGCCCCAATCACATAGAAAGTTGCAGGTAGCGCTCGCTGTAAATTCAGGCCCACCATCTGTCAGTTCATCACTGATGCCGTAGATCACAAAAATGTGGCATAGGGCGGTGATTAGTCCCTTGGCACCGTTTGTGGCCTGTTCGACAATCGGTCAGTTACTGTACCTATCCACCACGACTAAGTAATTATAGCCATGATAAGTGAAGTAGTCTGCGGCAATGCACTGGAATGGATACTTGGATTGGGCAGGAGGAGTGGGTGGTGAGCTCGGCTGTGAAGGTGCCATGCAACTGCAGGATGAGCAGCGGGCCCGTGTCTCAGTGATGGGGGGGTGGGGGTTCATGCTTGGCCCGAAGAATGAAGACTCTGCTCGTGAGCACATCATGGTGATGCTTTGGTGGGCTGAATGTAGTGTCCAGAGTACCTGGTCACAGAATGATGGGGGGATGATGATGCAGTCCTTGTAGAGGCATACCCCATCAAATTCAGCGAAGTTCTCTCGAAATAAGTGATATGGAGGAAGGTCATTGGGCAATTCACTGGGGAGGTCAGGGAAGCCCTGCTGAATTAGCTCAGCTAATCTGCACATGGTTGGGTCACTAGATGTGGTAATGTGGACATGATCCCATGTCACTGATTTGATTACCTCTGGGGGGGGAGGGGGGGCTGACTGCAGACTTGGGTGGTATCCAAGACATGGGTGTGGATGGCAGCGAGGAAGTCATGTGGCAGTTCAGGCGGCTGGCAAGAGTCACTAAAGGCCCTTTTCCACTAGCCCAGCCCAGCCCCGATTGAAAACCCGACTCTACTCACTTCGGTTCGGTTCGGCCTCAGTTGCTTTTCAACTACTGCTGGCGCACCTGCAGTGGGTGGGAGTTCCTGAACAGCAGGCGGCGCCACACTCTCGTGACGTCAAACACGCGACCGAATCCTCCACAACAAAGAAAATGGCTGATGACGAGGAGAGAAGGAAGGAGGAAGGAGAGAGGAATGACTGTGACATGAAACTGGTTAAATCTAGGTGCTGACTTGTTGTGCTCTGCACAATCTGTGTGAGAGTCATGGAGAGACGTTTGACACTACATTGGATGATGCAGTAGATGAACCAGTGGTGGCAGCGGCACAGAGAGCAGAGGAGCAGGGAGCCAATATACGAGATGCTGTGCTGTGTAGTACTTGTCTATTTTGCCCACATTTATGTGCATACATATTTCAAAAATGTTTTTTGTAAATAAAATGTTGTGCATGGTCCATCTACCTGTCCTCTTGTTCATAACGCTTATCTGTTAAGAACGTGCGAAGCCATCAGCCTAATGATGAGTCCACACTTCTCACTGTTGTGATAATTGCTCACGCTGAGCGCTCTGACAGCCCCGCTGTGGGGGTCACACACACGACATGTTCCTCCCCACACTCTCAATAATTTTTTTTCCCGTATATTTTTCTCTTTGGCGTACAGAAATGGCAATACGCCCGTATTTGCTAAAATTGCATTTTCCCCGTATTAAAATACGGCGAAACCGTATCACTTGACAGGTATGTCATTACATGTAGAAACACCGCACAGGCCATCTTCACAAAAATCCAGCTCGACAAGCCACTTTTGCTTAGGTGGAAATGCAAATTGAACTATAAATCATGTGCTGATACATATGTGAAGGTCTCCCACTTTTACTTACAAATTGATTTTTAATTTTTGGGAAAAGGGAATATAAATTTTGCACTTGTTGGTAACAACAGTTGTGTGCAACAAAAACACAGTTGTGTATCCTTGTCCGATTTGTCTACTGTTATTAGTGCCAAATTTTTGGTAGATTCCTACTTAATTTATTAAATTTTGACTGGTGATGCAACATTCAACTTACATGTACTTACCTTTATCATTGTCTACTGTACAAGTTAAAGCACACCTGTACAACTGCTTATAACAGAAAAAAATGTACCCGTTCAAGAGAAATTGATTCAGCATTGCAAATTTGTTTAAAATTTTAAAAAAAACCTACCAAGACATTACGTTTCGTTGTGTTGTTAAAAATTAAATTACCATTAGAAGGCTATACACCTGACCTGATGAACAGCAGCATGTGGAGTGAACAGAGAATGGAATGTGTATGTAATTATTGGCTTTTCTCATACGGTGTCATAACAGATAAACCAGACTTTTGATGCAAACAATACAATTTTATTCCAGAAGCAAAATTTACAAACAAAAACAGACTGGGCGTGGGGAGACATGGTTAGACACGGCGACTGCTAAATGCGTCCACAAGCCTGCCAAATAGGGTCAGGAAATCTCTGTTGAATGATGACATCTCTGCGAGCTCTTCCCTTCGTAACGCAGCGTCCTGCTCCAGGGCTTCACGCGCATCTGCCCGCACATCTGCGGCCACCTGTCGCAAATGCTGCATATACTCCTGATTGTGTTCTTGCCGCTGGTCATGTTGCCGTTCCAAGAGCCACATATCTTCGTCATGCATGTTGACCATCGCTAATGTAGATGGAAAGACAGAAAGGCATGGTCGTTAAAGCTGGATCACTACATATATTATGGAATTACACAGGTGAAAGTCTGTGGTGGAATGTCACTATTATATTATGCTTCATTGCTGTATATAAGCTGAACTGTCATGTTGCTGCCCCTCAGTAGAGCAGATTTTGCAACACGCAGGGTGCTGTCTTCGGCTGCAGCCCCCCTGCAAAACTGAAAAGGATTAAGATTAAGAATATGGATGGATGGATGGGTAATGTTTAAACTAGTTGCTTGTAGTGTGGCCGCAGAAATCTGAATGGGTTAATACAGTCAGCTGACGCGAAGCATTTCAATGAAGCATGTTGATTTCAACGGCAGTTCATGAGCTTTAGTTGTTTTTATAAAACAGGAGTTACAACAGCACTTCAATCACCACACCTAAAAATGGTTGTGGAACACCGATAAGCGAAGACCAAAGAATAACCTTTTTGTACATTTTAAAAAGACATTTTCAATTAATTAATATGCAGCGACAGGAAACTGCATTAATCAATTTGGTACATAACTTGTTAGGCTCCAGCCCCCCCGCGACCTGTAAAGGATTAAGCGGTAGAAGATGGATGGATGGATGGATGGATTTTCGACCCTGGTTTCCGCTGGACCTGTTTCAACCAAAAAAAATCGTGGTTATTGTGCCTTACCGGCACTTGAATGTGATCCAGATGGAGCTGGTGATGTGGCTGACATCGGAGCCGATCCAGCTGGCGCTCCGCCAGACGCAGGAGAGTCCGGTGTGCCCATGTCCACTGAGGTGGACCCCTGTGATATGAATTGCGATTCTAGAAAGAAAATGCACGCAATTTAAAACTTAACACCAAAGTGCAACATGTACACAACACTCAAGTTTTTAACCGGAATACAATAAGCATAATTCAGCGTTTTGTTCGCGCTAATACTTAACACAAAGCAAGCGTGAATCTGCAGTTGGCTGCAAAACAATAGGCAAGCCTCAGTAACAACCATTACCCACAATCTAACAACCTTCCTATTTCTTAAAAACAGTGAGCTTGGCACAGAAAGGATAAAGTGGCGAAAAGATGCGCAATATCAAAACAACACTCACCATTCACGGTTTCCAAGGCCGTGACTGTGGCCGTGACTGTGGCCGTGTCGAGCCCAATGTCTCTCAGCCGAACCACTTCCACTCCTTCCGATCCGCTGCACTTCGAGCATTGTGGTCCTTCACTGCTCGGTAATCGCTTTTCAGCTTTTTCAGCTTCTCCTGGCACTGTTTGGCAGTACGGATGTGCCCTTGGGAACCCATCTGCTCGGACACCTGCATATTTCGAGTAGATCCGTCCAACTCGCGCTGGATGCGAGCGTCGCCTAATATAGAAAGAAAATTGCGCACCTCCTAATATATAATATTAGGAGTATATTATTATATAAGTATATTATACAGTATATTAATATAATATACTGTATTAAAGGGGCGTACTGTGTTCACTGGCTAAACAATTACAAATGGCGGTCGTGGAGTAAATTCAGCAGAAAAAGTCGCTTTCGTGACGTTACGACCTGACCAATCAGCGGCGACCAGTCTCTTAAAGTCATATCACAGCCATACTCAGCCCTACTCAGCTCGGTTAGACCCTGCCCTGGATCAGGTACTAAAAAAGTACCTGCTAACCGGTGCTGGGGCTAATGGAAAATGCTCAAACGCGGGCTGAGTGGTGCGGTGTAGGGCTAAGTGAGGCTAGTGGAAAAGGGCCTTAAGTGAACTAACAGGTGTGATATAATCAGGGAGATGATGCTGTGTGGCCTCTCCAATGGGGTGTCAAGATACTCCTTCGGCTGCAGCATGGCGTACTCCCGGGATGTGGACCATGTCAAAAAAATACCGAAGTGACTTCTCCTTAAGATTGCGGAGACTTGAGTTTGCTATGTCATCAAGTCATCAATCGCTTAACACCTTCAGCAGGGGTTTGTGGTCCACTGCGATGATAAGGTTGGAACAGCTGAGGATGAAGTGATGTGCCTTTTCTAGTGCACCTGCAACTGCAAGTGCTTCCCCCTCTGCTGGGGCATAGCAAGACTCCACGCTTGATGTAAAGCGACTTCCGATGAGGGTGATCTTCCAGCCGGTCCTGCAGCAGAAGGGTTTATTGGATGAACATGTACAGTGCTTTTGGAAACGCCAAAACCCAGTGCCGTCTTTGCTCCAGTCCGTTTCAAGGCAGGTTGGTTTGTTCTTGTCAAAGATTTACACTCCTTTGTGGATTTCGCTGATAATGATGGATTTTGATTTCTCAAATAGGTGGTTGAGCTGGTCCGTCCACTGAAAGGGAGTGCTGGGTTTGAGGAGTATGCTGAAGGGCTTCATTCACTTGGTCGATACGAAGGTGTACGATACTTGGTTGATGAGGCCAAACCAACTGCAAACATCTGTAATATTGTGAGGGATGGGGAAGTTTTTGATCGCCTCAAGGTATTGGGAGCAGGGGCACACGGTGGTTAGGTTGATCTCAAAGCCGGCAAATTCTGCTCTTGTCTTGGTGAATGAGAATTTGGTGGGTTTGAGAGTGATGCCGTTGTTGCCACACATGTCAAGCCATTCAATTGCCTGGAAGAATGCTTCCTCAGTGTTATCAGACCACATCAGGGTATCGTCCACACACTTGGTCTTCCGTGGGATGTCAGAGACAATTTCATCAAATTAGAGACTGTAGCCATTCCCTGAAGCGATATAGCCTTGGAGGGCAACACGGTCAAGATAGCGGCCCCAAGGCATGATAAACACAGTGAGGTGGCGATCGTCTTCATGCAGGGCAATGCTGTGGTACCCATTCCACGTGTTGAAGACTGTTTTAAGAGTGTGTGGTGGGACTGCACGCGCTTGATGGAAGGGTGGCTGTGTGTGATGGGTCTCTCAAACGGCATGGCAATTTAGGGGTTGGAAGTCGACTGTCCACCTGGGTTTGCCAGATTTCTTGGGGCAGATCACCAGCTTGTGGCACCATGTAACTAGGGTGCCGACTAAGATTCAATGACCCCAAGTCGTACATATTGATCGAAACCTGCCTTCACCTTGTCTTGCCAGTGCACAGGAACAGGAATGGGAGTATGGGGGGAAACAAGTCGAGCATTAGGGCCCACCATGAGTCATAGTGGGGGACCGGCCATCATTGGTAATGGTTGGTGCTCACATACGTTTAACATGCTTGACTTGTAGTGTTCAAGCAGCCGGGTCTCCAGTTTCTCACAGTTTTCCTCTGTGGCCGGGAATGGAAGGGATGTGGGTTGAGTGGGTGGTCACTGGCGTTGAGGGCATTTGCAAGTGGATATGGTACAGGATGCGATGCCAGAATTGTATGGCCTGCCAGCCTCACCGATTGTGGGAAAGCTGCTGGAGATCATGCCAATGATGACACACACTTGCTTAGACAGGAAAAACCTATCGGATGAGTTGGTGAAATACATCATCTGGTGGATTTCCAGAGTCTTCCCAGAGGGGGTTGTACCGGAAATGCGTAAGACCAGGGCATCTCCTTTGTCAATGCTACGATTGTTCACAGAGGTCATTTTCATGTTGACTGGGATGAGGTGTCTTTTCTCCATCCCCACTTTGGACAAGAGCTTTGTACCGGCTAGGCAAGACTGGCAGCCAGTGTCAGCCATGGCAGGGTAGGAAACTGATGGGATGGAGTCATGGAGTGGAGTAGAGAGGCCCAAGGTGTGGGTGTCACCTGATTTTGCCGTGACAGAGATGTTGATGAAGGGTTGACGATCGGATGCTCGCCGTTCCCATGCATTGCAAAACTTGTTGTATATGTGGTGCTCTAGTGTGATGGTATGGACGTCTGTGGATGAGGTGTCAGAGGTCAAGCACAGGGTGTTGAAGATAGTGATGGCATCATCCTGTGGCACTTGTGCACTGGTTGCTGTTAATGCCTGCTTTCATCATGTCTGCCGGCATACACTTTCATGATGGTGGAGCAGTCCACATTTGGCCCATGTGTGATTATATGCAGTGCACTTCTTCATTCATTCCTGTTTATTTTGTCCATGGCCTGGTTTGCCACAGTAGTCACACAGCTGAGGCCCACTATCATGAGTATGTGCTTTGTATTTTTCACGGCGCTTGTAGGAGCTAGTTGCTGCTGCAGTCACAGTAATGCCACTTTCTGAGAGGCGACTTGCAAAGCGCTTGCCATTCTCTTTGTCCTCTACAAACTGTAACACATTTTCCAAACTCATGTCCTGTTAGGTTGTTCAATAATGTCCAGGCGGATTTCTTCATCCTCAAAGCCACGGATTAGTGTGTCCCTAATCATGATATCACTGAAGTCGACAACTGAGGTACAGGTGCAGGCATTTTTGAAGTTGCACACTCTGGATTGTCCACGAAGACATGCAGCAAAGGTCCTCACTGGCTCATCACAGTCCTGACGCATTTGCTGCAGCTGTATTCGGGCAACCATAAAGGTCTGATGGCACGATTTTGACATTTTTTAGCATGTTGTGTAAACCCAAAAGTCATTGTCGATGATCAATATAATATTTACAACCGCAACTGCATAAACTAGTTATGAAAAAACCGCAGCCGCTGACTGGACTGTGGTGCCGCCCACCAGATGAAGGGCGGCACCACCATAACGTAAGTGACAGAACGGATGCCGGTGTTGTTCACTGGAATGACAGCAGCTTTGTAGCTCACAGTTTCTCTGGTTTCTTGTTTTAATTTTACGGCTATGCCTTCGCGTTGTGTCGCAGACTTAGCTAAACAGTAAGCTGTGAAAGACCACATCACTCGCTTCAGCTCCAACTGTCATAAGCCTCCTCGTGCACTTTTACGCAGGAGGAGTGCACGAGGAGGGGAAGGATTAGTGCATTTACGCTCCGCTTTGACCTACTTTCTGTGAGCGCATGCTGATGCTCGCCGGTCCGGCCACGTCCCCTCTATCATTATCACCAGTTGATTCAAACTGCCGCTGATCATCTTTCCCAGACCTCCCTCAGGTGTTTCTTATCACACCATCACCAGCAGTGCATGTACTTAGCAGCCATTTGCCAGTCACGCACTGCTGGTCCATAGTATTGTCATCTGTGCTGTTAGTCTGCCAGTATTTTCAGCACTCTCACAACTTGTTAGTCACTCCATGTTCGCCGTGGGTCTCATGCGTCCTTGAAGCGGTGTCGGCTCTGGGGCGCAACTGTGGCTAACGCCATCAGTAAGTGTGTTTGTGTTTTTTGTACGTGTTCACCTTTTTGGGACTTGTCCGTCTTTCTGTATTAAATGTGCTGTGGTGAACCCTGCACATAAATCCTTGTTATTTCATCCTCCCTCTCCGTGCCCTGCGTAAGAGTGCACGGAGGGTCATGATTAATGGATTTACCCGCAGCATTCACCACAGCACATGTATTGAACATAAGAATGATGACAACAGTTCCCAAAAAGGTGAAGACTTACAAAAATAAACAGAAACTCTTACAGTTGGCGTTCGGGGCTGACATCGCCCAGCGAACATGGAGAGGAGACGTGTTAACCACGGTTGCGCCCCAGGGCTGACATCGCTTCAAGAGGCTCGACAGAACCACGGCTGTGTGGAGTGGCTAATACGTCGTGATAGCGTTGGCAGTATTGGCTGGCTGACAACACGGCAGATGATGCACACAAAACATGAGCAGCTGACTGTCAAAGAGAGAGGGCACGTGGTCGGACCAGTGAATCTTGGATAATGCCCACCTGAAAGTGGGTCAAAACGCACAAAAAGCACATGTACAAAACAAAAACAACAACAGCTCAAAAGATAATACATAATAAACCCAATGCCTGAGCCACAGAGAATACACTGCTATGATTTTATTGAAAAATTAGGTTTAAATAAATTATATTTATGAACAAATAATTTGTTGCAATATCTGTAACAAAAGCATAACACTCGGTGTTCCCCTGCCGTGTGGTTGTCGCTGCTGCTGCGGTGGGCGTGTGTGCCTCTCCACTGTCACTTCCTGAGTCTGACTGGCTAGGCACGATGCTCGCTTGGCACGGTTCAAACCTATAAGGACTGATGCCCCCAGATTCTTCATTGTCATCCCATTCTTCGAAACTATAATCGTCTGAAAATTGGACAACACAAACCAATTCCAGACTACATGTGCTGGAACCATCGTCAATGTTTTCTACCACTTCCATCCTGTGTGTACAATGGGCAGCCAAGCGCTGTGTTCTGTCGACGATGCTACAACATGGCTGGGGGGTTTTCCAGCCACTGACGCAATTGGTGACATGGCACTCATTAAAATGTTGGATATTCGTGTGAAAAAAGCCTGTTTGACTTAGAACTGCAGAGACCAACCTATTTTGTCATATTGTATAATGTGTTGAAAAATTAGATGAAGTCAAAAATGTGTCATCAGGCCTATAATGTTCTCTTGTCAAACCGCCAAGCTTTTGATACTTGTTAGGATTATCTTTTCATCTTCTGCGGTCAGTGCGTCACAGGTTTTTGTTAGGTCTCTTCTGAGACCATCGTCACAGCACTCAAGTACAGTAATTGGTGGGCAATGTTGGAGCCTGTGAGATGAGTCAATCAATCAATCAAAACTTTATTTATATAGCACTTTTCATACAAAAAAATTGTTGCACAAACTGCTTTACAAATTAAAAACACAATTACGTCCCTTCCCACCCCAACCCTTCACTCACCCAACCTCATATAAGCAGACAGACAGACAAACAGACAGACAGACAGACAGACAGACAGACACACACACACACACACACACACACACACACACACACACACACATGCATACACTAATCAATGTGAGACATGGCCAAGCGCCGAGGATCAAGGTGTAGAAGCACCATCTTAGGAAACCATCAACACAAGGGAAGCACCAAGTCCGCAGCCACAGGGACACCACCTCTGCCACCACCCAAGACCAGACATTGGGTGGGCCAGGGCAGTCACAGACCAACACCCTGCAGTCAGAACCAGGCAACTCCCTGTGGGAGTGGCTGCTTTGTATTCAGACCAACATAGCTCAAAGTAGTTCCCGCAGCTGTGACCATTGGCTGTTTGATCTTCTCCACTTTGGTGAAGCATGGGACAGGAATAGGTGCTGGTGTAGGGTCGGCTGGATGAGCGGTGCAGGCATGGAGGTTGATCAAACTAAGAAGTATCTTTGGGGGTGTTGAGCTTGGCCATGGCATCTGGCAATCAGGAGCTGAACAAGCAATGGTATCTTACATCTTTATGCTGTTATCGTCGATGAGGACAACTCTTTAGTCAAGCTTTTCAGGATCCTTTTATTAGTCAACTAATGATAACAGCATCTGAAACACATACAACATAACAGAATTACAGCACAAATAGTAAATTTACATATAAAGCAAGGTAACACAATTACCATACGAGTCATAGTTCTATAGAGACAATGGAATTAGCATCTCAGCAAGAGATTATGGCCCAGGTAGCATCGCAGCTAACAGGCCC
The DNA here is from genome assembly GCA_020510985.1 of Pholidichthys leucotaenia. Classification (NCBI taxonomy): domain Eukaryota; kingdom Metazoa; phylum Chordata; class Actinopteri; order Cichliformes; family Pholidichthyidae; genus Pholidichthys; species Pholidichthys leucotaenia. The sequence goes on along the minus strand of CM035849.1, from coordinate 148,706,666 downwards.
CGGCCCGCGCTCCCCACAGTCAGCTCCGCTGGTACAGACGGTTGCCCCAGTTGCTGAGCCCGTCAACCCCACGTCTTCTTAGGAGGGCCCCAAGATAGACACTACGGGACATCAGGGCACCACAGCATGCCGACCCAGCAGCAAACTCAGTTTGGCCGATGACAGCTTGAGTCCGCTGCACACAGATATGGATGCAGCCACTCCCTGCCGTGCACCACCCGTCAAGCAGAACCCAGTAGAGCCAGAGGAGCCTAGAGGATTTACCAAATGCATGCAGAAACATTCATATACAGATGTATGCAGATGACCCGGTAATATTCACACCTGCAAAAAAACACACAAGAAGCCACCTGTATTCTTACAACAGCGATGACCAAAATCCATGATTGGCTGAATAATTCATGTCTCCTACTAAACACTAAAAAAACTGTTTGCATGATGTTTACCTGTCACATGGCTCGAGCAGTCAAGGCGCGTTTTAAAAGAAGAGCCTGATTTCAGAAGTTTGCAGCGAGCAATTTTTCTATTTATTTCAGACACTGTGTGCAACCAACCAACTCCAGTCTAGACCAACCAGCACCCAACAACATGCAAATGAAGACTGACTGCTTATATACCCAGTGAGATAATTAACCTGATTGGAGCATAATATTATTCATAGATAAAGAGATAAATATACACAATTTAAATATACCCCAGCAAAGACTTAAAAATCTCATTAAGCATATATGTAGACTATCTACACAGTATTTACAAAACTCAGACATTACAAATAAACACCCATGAAAAATATATGCAAATATTTACATTTAAATATGACAATAAAACACCCTCTACCCATCTACTGCATGTTTTAACCCTCCTGGAACCCTTTATTAGGAGCTCCCAGAGAATCTTTTTCCCGAGACACTAGCAGTAAGTATGCTGGCAGAGGTAAGTGGTTTTGTTTCACTCAATAGTACTGACTCATGTACTCTGGAAAGGCTGTCTGCCACAAGGTTGGCTTTCCCTGCCATGTAATGAACTGTAAAGTCATAGGGTTGCAGGGACAGATACCACGCTGTGAGACGGGTGAGTCTTTCATCCTGTATAGCCACTTTAGGGCCCGATGATGTGTCTCTAGAGTGAAGTGATGACCAAGCAGGTAGTATCTCAGTGATTCAATGGCCCACTTGGCTGATTAGAAAGGTCTGACATTGATGAGCGCAACTCTTCAGTAGTCTAAAATGCTGAACTTTTCTCAGCCCTGAGCACCGCAACAAAAAGTGGCCCTTGCTCAAAGCGTTTCAGCGCTGAGGGCACTCAGTGTTGTAAACCCTGGACTACATAGAGCAGGGATGGGCAACTGGCCCTCATCCACTGCAGCCCACCAGTCCATTTCCAAAAATCAATTATTTATTTATATCACATTTGCTGTATTTGGATCCGCATTCTTAAATGCAATTACAGAGTCTGCAAGGAGAGGGAGCTCTAATCGATACCTAGGCACCAGTGCGTTATGAAGGGATTTCATGACAGGAACAACGTGATGGCGTAGCCAGCCGGTGACATCATCACGTCAACTGATATAGGGGAGAATTGGCCATCTCACGGCCTCTTTGCTATGGCCTGTCCTCAGGGGTATCTCAGGGAGCTGAATGCTAATGTGTGCAATGCAATATTAAACAGTTGCATAATAAAGTTCGAGTTTGAGAACAGCATCCTCATCTGTCTTCTTTGCCAGGTTTGTGGACATAACATTTGGTGACTAGAGATTAAACTATGGAGGCGTGCATGGCACCATTATAGCCTTTCCTCGAGCATCCAGGGGAACCAATAGTCCTGTGGCCGCGATGGCTGGACGCATTCGAGACCTACGTTGCAGCATTGGGCCTGAGTAATCTTGACAAAGTGAGGGAACAAGCACTTCTTGTCTTGTCTCTTGTCCACAAACTCAGCATAGAGGGCCAGAGAATTTTACACATGTTGGGACCAACGGAGTCATATGTGGATGCTGTATAACTTCTTGGTAGCTACTTTGCTGAACACACATGTAACATGAGGCTACAAGCTAAGATGCTAATGGCGGCAAACGACATGATGCTAGCTAGCACGGTAGAGCTAGTTTTCCAGCTGGAGGCAGCAGAGAAGTTGGCCACGGAGCTAAATGGGCACCAAACACAGAGGTTACCCAGACAGATGACACTAGCTAGCACGGTGAACACGGGGGAGGAAGAGGACACAGCAGAAGAGTGTGAGATGAATGCAGTGAGTCAAAGGTCCACGCCGAGAGGCCCCGTCTGCGGGGGCTGTGGGTTCCCGACGTACCAGGACAGAGCATAGTTTTGCCCGGCAAGAGGACAACAGTGTAATAAGTGTGGGTGAGGGCACAGAGTGTGCCGGTCGTCAGCACCATGGGGCCCGCCAAGTAAGCCAGCCCGCTTGCCAATAACAACCATTTATTTGGTAAGCCCCAACATCAGTGGTTATTTGTACAGCATGGTTGAATTAGACGGAGTAGGCTTATCGCTCCTGCTCAACACGGCGGCGGTGCGGACGATGTTAAACTGGGCCACGGTGAAGAAGTTTTTCCCCAACCACAAAATCAAGAAGAACCCAACGCCGCTGTACGGATACGGTGGTCACAGACTGTGCAATGTCAGAACAGTGGAACTGACTGTTTGCTGCAAGCCCAAAATCGTGTACAACTTCACGTTCCAGGTGACAGCGCATGGTGACAACATTATGGGATGTGATCTTTTCTACAGACTGGGCTTCGCCATTAGGGACAGCACTGGGTTCGAATGGTCTGGGTGTGGCAGTTGGGGCACAGAGGACTTGGATGACGACGTTGTGATGTAGGATGAGGTAATTAAGGACGGCACCAAAGCATCTACTTCGCACTCTTGGGAGGAGAGCCGCCCGGAGGGGGAGCAGCTGGATTTACCGGCATTCCTCCCTCAGCCAGAATCAGTGCCGTGGGACAGGGAGCCCGAGCATGCAGAGAGCCCCGAAGCACAGCAAGAGCAAATGAGCGCAAACATGACACATGACGCAGAACAGCTGGGCTCTCCAGATGGGAGAGAGGAGGGGGAGCCGGACTGCTTCCATACCCTCGCTTAACAAGCTATGGAAGTTACGACCGAGCTGACGGGTGAGGAGTCCACTTCAACGAGCGACATCAGAGAGGCACTGGACACCTTCTGGACCCACGACGAGCCTCAACCAACGACAGAGACAACAGGTGAAGGGTCCTTGCTCTGTATTTGTATTCCTCCGTGAGAAATAAATGCTCCTGTTATAATAAATAAACAATGAAGGTTAGTTAATTACATATTACACAAAGTGCTTGCATACACATATCTTTTAAACCCACACATACACCATTCATACATACACATCATTTGCTTACACACATACTACACACACATGCACACACACATACAAACTCCACAGGAAAGTCTCTATTCCTGTTTCTATATTTGGACATGGTGACAGACAGGAAACAACAGGATAGAGGCCATAAAAACGAGCCATCTGGATGCCAAGAGGACAGTTTGGACAATGGACATGTATTGTTGGAAAGTTACTGGGAAACGCCCACTAACTGGAAGCCTTTTTATAGCTGTGTGGTTCTTTGTTCTGAGTCCTTTCCAGGAAAGGGAGCTGGGAGGTCCCGCGGCCGTGTACACTGATTCCCTGCGTGGTTCAATGCAAGTTAAGCTGAAAATAGTTGTTCTTCTATGATCACTGGTTGGTTAACTGAAAAGATTCTGCTAACTGTCCAAAATTAATTTTTACACTCTTTGGTGTGTGGATTGGCGGAAATCTGTTGTAAATTGGGGCTCTATCATGCCGTAAGTCTTTTTTTCCTGTGTATATGGACCCCCAAAATCAGTTCCATGACAACCGCTCCACTCTGGAGACAGGTTTCAAATCTATACACTTTCACACCTCCAAATACCCACTGTAGTATGCATGGACAACTAAACTATAGATGAACTGTTATGTCCTAAAAATTACAACAAAGCAGAGGAGATCTGGAAGGAACATTCTCTTTATTATTAACAGGAACTCTTATATTTATATGTCCAGCCATAGCCCACCTGACATCACACCGCCCCTCCCAGACCAGGCTATGGCAACCCCAAAGGCACAATTCACTAAGTTATATCCCCGCCCCCCCCCCCCCGCCCGGAAAAATGTAGAACCACAACACACATGCAAAACAGAAGACAGCTATATACACCTTGAAACACAAACCAAACAGATCAAACACCCCAATTCTATTTTTTCCCCCCAGTCTTTCCGGTAATGAAATCGTCCAAATACTTCAGCCACTGGCGTTCCCTAACCAGGCGACCCTCACAGGACCGCTCCGCCTCCGGCACAATGGCTCCATCTGGAAGCCAGCACCTGACTGACCTCCCCAGTCCTGGGAGTCATTCCAAACGTCCAACGCGGGGTCATTCGCCACCTCTGGTGGGGACCTCCACAGCCGACTCCCATGCCACCTGGACCCATCATCCAGCTTGAAAGTGTCCGGACCCCTTCGTTTCACAATCGTGCGTGGCCCGACCCACAGTGGCTGAAGCTTGTGGGTGCGTACAGGGTGTCTGACCCACACCCTATCCGCTACGTTCAGGCCATGTCCTTTCACACAGTGCCTCCTGTCAAAGTCCTTCATCTGCCATTGCCAGTCCGAGAACCTCTGCCTCAGCACCCCCAAATCCTCAGTGCACTTCCTTCGAGCCAGCCCCAGTTGTCTCACCGGAAGCGGCAACTCCCTTCCTAGCATCAGCGCTGCCAGGGAGCGCCCCGTCGTGGCGTGCACCGATGCCCTATAATGGAATATGGTGTTGTTCAGAGCATCGACGAATGAAAACCCAGCAACCAGATGGGCCCTCAACCCATTCTTTAAAGTCCTATTAATTCTGTCCACGCCCCTATTAGTCTGTGGGTGGTACACTGCTGTCCGGATGTGCTTAATCCCGCTTGCCCACAGGAAACTCCCAAAAGCCTCCAAAATATGCTGCAGGCCATTGTCCATCGTCACTGAAGTTGGGGTCCCCCATCTAGCAAACAGCGATGACAGGAACCCCATAATGGCCTCCATCGTCACGGAGCCCATCGGAAGCACTTCCGGCCATTTAGAAAACAAGTCGTACACCACCATCAGGAACCTGCTGCCCGGGGGTGCCACGTGCAGTTCACCGCAAATGTCCAGTTCGATGTGTTCCCAGGGTCCCTCCAGGTAAGCGATTGGCCAGAGAGGGGGTGGTGGTGGCCTACCAGTCTTTCCACTCTCCAGGCGCGGGACACTGTTTCTGACCATCGTCTCAATGTCTTTGTCTATCTCTGTCCACCAAACTGAATCCCTGCCCTTCTGCTTGACTTTAACCACCCCAAGGTGGCCCTCATGCAGCATGGCCAGCACACGTCCTCTCAGCGCCTCCGGGATCACCGCACAATGACCTCTGGCCACGCACACCTCGTCCCAGCCAGTGAGCTCGTCTCTGAAGCGATGGAACGGAGCCAGTACCCCTGGCGCACCCACTGGCCAGCCCTCTCTGATCGCCACACACAGTCTCTTCATCACTTGGTTGTTCTCTGAAACCTCTCTAAGTTCTTCAGGAGACACAATGTCCCGGAGAGTCCCACGCAGGGAGTGGACCAGTTCCGTCTCGGCTGGGTCCACGGTTTCCACATCCCGTACCAGCACACACGTCAGGGCCCTAGACTGCAGGTTCGCCATGACGTTGTCCTTGCCTGGAGTGTACTTTGTCTCAAAGTTGTAAACCTTGAGTCTCTCGGACCACCTGTGGATACGCAGCGGCCTGTGGCCTGACCCCAAAGTCTCTAGCAGGGTCGTCAACGTTCGATGATCCGTCCTCAACATGAAGCGCTGGCCATAGAGGTACATATGCCACCTCTCACAGGCCCACACACAGGCCAGCGTCTCCCTCTCTCCGACAGCGTACTTCCTCTCAGCCCCCAACAGAGACCTTGATGCGAAAGCAACCGGACACTCTGTACCATCCTGCACCAGAGATATTACTGCCCCCAGGGTGGAACCAGAAGCGTCACAGGTCACGATCATAGAATAGTTCGGGTCAAAATGGGCCAGGACTGGAGGCGAGGTGAGCTGCTGTTTCAGTTTCCTCACAGCCGCCAAGCAGGCAGGAGTCCAAATCCAAGGCGCGTCTTGTTTCAGCAGCGCTCTGAGTGGCTCAATCGTTTTAGAGTACCTCGGAATGAATCGTCCATAAAAGTTTACCATTCCAAGAAACGATGAGCTCTCCGCTGGCGAGGAGGGGTCCGCAAGGCGAAGCACTGCCTCCATGTTCAAAACCAAAGGTTTCAGTCCATCTCCCGACAGCTGGAAACCCACAAAGTCCACCGCCTCCGCCGCCGGGACACACTTGTCGCTGTTCAGAGTAACCCCGTGTTCCTGAAGTCTCTCCAGGACCCTCTCCAGCCTTCTGTCATGTTCTTCACTCGACGCCCCGTGCACCACGATGTCGTTGAGGTACGTGACTATCCCCTTCAGGCCGGCTAATATGATAACCATCACCTTCTGGAAGCAGCTCAGCACCGAGCTCAGGCTGAAAGGCATCCTTGTGTACCGGAACACCCCCATGTGCGTCATGAAAGCGATTAGGTTTCTGCTGTCCAGGTGTAATGGCACCCGCAGATAACCCTGCTGGAGGTCCAACTTCGAAAAACTTTTGCCCCACTGAACATCGCCGTCAGTTCCTCCATAGTAGGCAGCGGGTATTTACCCAGGACAACTGCCTTATTCACCACTCTAAGGTCGATGCAAGGCCTAATGCCCCCCCCTTCTTTGCCACCATGAGGTTGGAAATCCACGGGGAAGCATTGGCATTCTCGATGACACCCGACTCCAGCGATTCAGCTCCGCTGACACCTCTGCTCGTAGCACCAGTGGGAGACGCCTCAACGGTTGAATCTTTGGCGTGACGCTCTCATTCACTAAAAGCCGGTGATAAAATGTGTCAATGCGGCCTAAACCCACGAATAGCTTCGGCCAACGGAGGCACCAGTCCGCACCCACGGACAGCACCCACGAGCCTTCAGGGTCTGTTATGGAAAACCCTAACAGTCCAAACAGGTCCACCCCCAGCAGATCGGTCCCCTGACGTGCCACTTGGAACATAAAGTTAGGGACCATCTTTGACCCGCAGGTCACCTCAAAGTCCGCTGTGCCCGCCATTTCGATCTCCGCGTGGCTGTAGCCAAAAAGTCTCACTGCTCCACCCTTAATGTGCTTCGCAGGAAACAGATGCTGCAGGGTTGAGAGGCTCAGGATCGACCTCCCGGCCCCTGAGTCTACCCTAAGTGACACGTCAACTCCGTCAAGTTGGAGAATGTACCACTTCAGCGGGCCTTTCCCCATCCTTGCAGCGTGAACTTGAGCCGGACCTCTGGGTCTTCCCACCTGCAAGGCAGCTTGCTTCTTCTTCCTCCTTTTCCTCTTTCTCCTGCCTCCACTTTGCTGCCCCATCAGCGCGCCAACTTCCACATCCGGCAGGAAATTGTGCTTGGGCGACCCTTGGCTAGCCTTAGCCCTCTGCTCCAACTGGGCCACCGAGTCTTCTCTCCTCGCCAACTCCAGCACTAACCCCCATGACGTTGGCTCCGCGGCCAACAGCAGCTTAGTTGTTAACAGCGAGCATCTGGCGCCATGCGCTAACTTGTCCTTTACCAGTCCATATTCATGCGGCCCAATGTTGCCTTTGCATGCTAGGCTAAGAAGGTCCAATAAAAACAAGCTTAGTGACTCACCCTCCCGTTGCCGTCTCTCGTAGAATTTCCACCGACTCTCTGAGACCATGAATGGGTCGCCGAACGCCTCGTCCAACACCCTCAAGCATTCTTCCAGCAAACCATCCTGGCACCGACCAAGAGCGATTCTCTGACCCTCGGTGCCGAGGTGATGGAGTAAAACACTCTTCAGTCTTTCCTTGTTTGCCGAGCCCAGGCCCGCCACTGTCACGAACGCTTCGGAACTCTCTTTCCATTGAGGCCATGACATGGTTGGTAAACCTGGGTGTTCCAGAAAGACAGACATGTGCCCAATGTACGCTGCCATTATTGTCCTCGTCGCCAATTGTTATGTCCTAAAAATAACAAACTGGAGGAGAGCCGGAAGGAACATTCTCTTTATTATTAACAGGAACTCTTATATTTATATGTCCAGCCGTAGCCCGCCTGACATCACACCGCCCCGCCCAGACCAGGCTACAGCAACCCCAAAGGTAAAATTTACTGTGTTATACAAACTTCCACAGTTTGGGGTAAAAATGTCATGTACACAGCCCCTAAAATGCATCCCAATTTTACTCCATTTCCAGCTGTCACTCATTTCCTCACCTTTCCAGGATTTTGTATCTGTAGGGGCTGTTCTCTCTTGTCCCCCTCTTTCCCGCCTACTAGGGATGTGTATATTGATACTCTAGTATCAATACTTCGATACCAGCTGGTCGATATTTTGGAGCGGATACTTTTTAAAATATTGCAATACCATCGTGTTAATACAAAACGTGCAATTTATTTTCACCTTTGAGAATTTTAGGTATTAAATTTTTGTGTGAAAATTGGTGAAAAACCAGCCCAGGCATACTTTAGAGATGGTCTGCCGTGTCACATGATTATAAGATAAGATAAAATAAGCCTTTATTAGTCCCACAATGGGGAAATTCCAGGATTGCAACAGCACAGGGATAACAACACTCAGAGCAATGATTTAGAAGATAAGAAAATAAGAGCAGTGAATATACATATGTACACATAAATATATAAATATATATATATATACACAGTGCAGAGCATTGTAGCTAGATGGACTAAACAGCATAACTGTCTATTTAGTTACCCTACATGGTATGAATATGTACCCATACATATTGTCACCCTCCATAGCGACTGATATTGTTCTAGTTGTATACTGGAGAGGACCATTTGTGTAAGTCTTTTGCGTCTTTTGCATTCAATACTATTAGGTCGTCACATTTTTTTGCTATCTCTGCGAGCAGCTCTGCTTAGGTTATACAGTCTGACAGCCGTAGGTAGGATGGACCTGCGAAACCTCTCAGTCGCGCATCTAGGATGATGTAGTCTACTGCTAAATGAGCTCCTCAGTGCGTTCAGTATGTCCTGCATAGGGTGGGACTCGGACTGCAGCAGAGATGACAGTTTAGCCACCATCCTTCTCTCTCCTATCTCCTCCACTGGGTCAAGGCGCTGCCCCAGGACAGAGCTAGCTTTCTTGATTAGTTTGTTCAGTCTCTTCCTATCGGCTGCTGTAATGCCGTTGCCCCAGCAGACCACTCCAAAAGTGATGGCTGATGCCACCACCAAGTCGTAGAATGTCTTCAAGAGCACCCCTTGTACACCAAAAGACCTGAGCCTCCTCAATAGGAACAGCCTGTGCTGTCCCTTCTTGTAGAGTGCGTCGGTATTGTGTGACCAGTCTAGTTTATTGTTCAAATGAACACCCAGGTACTTGTAGGATGTCACCATCTCAATGTCTGTTCCCTGGATGTTTACTGGTGCTGTGAGCGGTTGTCCTTGCCTGCGGCAGTCCACCACCAGTTACTTAGTTTTCCTTGCGTTGATCTGGAGGCAGTTCCGATGGCACCAGTCCACGAAGTCCTGGATAAGTCCTCTGTACTCAGCTTCATCTCCGTTGGAGATGAGGCCAATGATTGCAGAGTTGTCAGAGAACTTCTGTAGATGGCAGTGTGTTGTGTTGTGTGAAAAGTCCGCAGTATGAAGGGTGAACACGAAGGGAGCCAAAACTGTTCCCTGGGGGGCCCCCGTGCTGCCGATGATCGTGTCCGAGACACAATCCCGGGTTCTCACAAACTGTGGCCGGTTAGTGAGGTAGTCCAGGATCCATGATGACAGCTGCTGGTCCACCCCTGCGCACAGCAGCTTGTCCTTCAGGATCATCGGTTGGATGGTGTTGAAAGCACTGGAGAAATCAAAGAACATGATCCTCACCGCATTCCCGGGCTTCTCCAGGTGGGACAGGGAACGGTGAAGGAGGAAGATCACTGCATCCTCCACCCCAATGCCATGCTGGTAGGCGAACTGGAGTGGATCCATCGCTGGCCCCACCAGGGGGCGGAGGTGAGCAAGGAGCAGTCTCTCCAGGGTTTTCATCATGTGAGACGTCAGGGCCACTGGTCTGTAACTGTTCAGGTCTTTGGGGTGGGAAGTCTTTGGTACAGGTACCACACAAGATGTTTTCCACAACTGTGGTACCCTCCCCAGCTTCAGGCTCAGGTTCAGGTATGTAGGTATTCAGGTATATTATGATAACCTATCAGATGTCACAGCTGAAGATTCACTGTGCAGCCTCAGTCAAGCACTCACTGACTCCTGCGCAGAGTGAGCTCAACAGCGTTGCGGGCAGAAGAAGGTCGACATCCGAATTCTTTCATTGCATTAAAAATGAGTGCAATTATCAATTAGCATTTTATTGTTTTGAATAGGGTGATATGACGATATAAATGCGTCTAGCGTTTCATAGAATACTCTATTGTTTATGTCGTTATTTAAAATGTACATACTCCTGTTCATTCAGTAAAGCTCCTCACCACTAGTCAGCGCCCCGTGTCTCTGCTGCAGTGCGCACAGAGGAATAGGTGTGTCCTAGGTGGCTAGGCTTCAGTCCGGTGGTTGCTAATGCTAACTCAAAACTACCAGTTCAAATAGCTGCAACTCCTGTTTGCCAGGGATGTGGGACTGTTTTTCATCGTGCTGCATCAGAGAGGATAGTTCGCAAACCTCGTTTTACTAGGAGGTAAGTAACGTTAACACCATATCTAATGATAAAATGTAAATGGAGATGCAAAGGTGTGCTAACTAGGAACCGTAGCAGACCATCTTTTTTTTTTTTTTTGATTGTGGAGCGTGTAAATAATGAGGCGGATTTGGTTCAGGCGGTTTATTACACGACTCACACAAGGAGCATAGACAGAATGGCATACAAGTAGGAACTCTTCCCTTAAATAACATGACATCCTTCTAGACTCTTCTCACACACAAAAGATAATCTCCGTCTAGACTCTTCTCACACACAAAAGATAATCTCCCCGTCCGACTGCAGTCAGTCCATTCATCCTTGACACCTCCCTGTTATCTTACTAGGGCATCTAGAAACTTCTCACACACAAAAGGTTAACTTCGCGTCCTTTGTTCCTGTCTAAGGTGGTAAATCATTATGCACTCCCCAGGTTGCCACATGGTTTAAATTACTGCAGAGTTTCTTAGTTTTGGCTGAAAAAAATTATTAAAGCTGTAAAAGTGCGTGATGGTGGCACATACACGCAAAATAAATTAAATACATTAAAACAGGTCAGAGGAGCAACTTGACTTTTAATGTAATTTGTTTGATTTCTAATTTTAATTAGTCAAGTATTGGTAATGAATAAAGTTAAAGTCATCACATGTATTTTATTACATTACCTTTTGTGTCTTTGATTTTCAGATCATGGCCAATCTGAAATATTTTTACTCAGAAGCGAACAGGTTAAATCAGGCCAGAATAGCAGGCTGCAGGTCTACACTTAAATTTTCACTGATTTAAACAAACAGCTAATTTATATCTGTAGGTGACAGCCATGGGTAATTTTCTCATTTTCAGACATTTTTTTAATGTTATCATATATGATTTAGAAGAAAAACCTGAAATTTATGAGAATCAAGTCTCAAATGCACATTAAAAAACTATTTTATAACACTGCAAAATTATGAGGGAAAACGATGCACGTAAAAAAGTTTAAAAAAAAATAAGATGGCCCTTTTTTATGTGACTATCTAAACTGTAGAATTTACAGAAAATGCATATTGTGATTTATCGTTATAATGATATAAGATGACATATCATGATGTGACTTTTTCGTCATATTGCACCGCCCTAGTTTTGATTATGACGTTGTTGCTGCTGATGTTGAGCAGCAAAAACCCAAGCCCGGTTCATGACAAGTTTTTGTTTAAGTTTAAACTAGTTTAAGTTTTTGTAAAATATCTAATGTTTTCATACCTTGTTCAAGGAATTGCACTATTTGACACTTTTGGGCAGCAGAGAGATCCTGTTTCTTTCCCATATTGCTTGAAACCTGTGGCATACTTAATAATGTGGAGCATCCTTCTTAAGTAGTTTTCCTTAAATTGGGCAAGCTAATTATCACAGGTGTCTGAGATTGATATCAGTGCTCCAAAGAGCCCTGAGACACAATACCATCCATGAATGTAATTGAAACACAAAACAATTTAATGTTTATGACACAAAATCTTATTTGCATCATAATTTGGAACGTGGTGTATGTAAATGCAAGAGATCTGTGTTCCACACATCTCTCAAACCATTTGTCAGACTGACCTCAGATTTTATAAGTGCTTTGCTGATGTTACGGGGGTGTGCATCCCCAAGTATGGAGTTGCTCAGTCAAAATTGGTAATTTTTTTTTTTTCCACAATATCTTTATTGAACCTTTTTTTTTTTTTTTAACAAACATGATACAAACAAACACTAACACTAAAGTACTACAAAAAAAAAAAAATGCCCTAAAAACACCAACAACCACCAACAAAATCAAGTCTTCAACAATGCTCCTCTGTTTAGTCTAGACAATCCAATACATTAGTATACATATTATGTTCACCAGTTTGGAATTTACAAGGTCCACACACATCATTCACCTTCTTCTTCAAGAGTTATGTTTAAATTTTTTACATAATCAATAAAAGGTCTCCATATATTCTCAAACACAATTTCCTTTGATTTCAGTATATATGTTATTCTTTCTAATGGAAGGTTTGTTAACATCTGTCTTAACCACTGAGTCACATCTGGTCTATGAGTCTTTTTCCATAATAGTGCAATACATTTTTTGGCATTAAGCAAACTGAGGTCTATGAATGTTCTTTCACTTTTATTGAAATTATGCTTTTCTGGGTACAGACCCAACAAAAACAGTTTAGGATTCAATATGATTTGTTTTGAGATTATTTTTTCAATTGTTACCCTCACCTCCTCCCAAAACATTCTTATTAATCTACATTCCCATAAACAATGAAATAGGGTTCCTTTACTTTCCATGCATTTTGTGCATGTATCTGGTATATTTTTGTTATATCTATTTAACTCCTCCGGTGTAACATACATCCGCATTAACCATTTGAAATGTATCAATTTAAGGCGTGCATTTATTGATTTGGTTTGAGCTTCTGTACAAGCCAATTCCCATTGTTCCTCTGAAATTTCAATTTGCAGATCTTCTTTCCAGTAGTTTAATCTTTTCAGTGAATTTTCACTTGAAGATAGTGTCAATGAGTTATAAAACTCTGAAATAATACCCTTTCTTTTACTATCTTTCATCATCATTTTTTCCAAGGATGAATAAATAGGTCGAGTGAGAGCTTTATTTTGATTTGATCGAATAAAGTTTCTAAGTTGAAGATATTTAAAAAAATGTGTTCTATTGAGATTAAATTTGATCCTCAGCTCTTCAAAAGACATTATGTTGTCTGCACATGGCAAATATAAATCCTGAATCTTTTGTATCCCTTTTAAATTCCATACTTTAAATACAGCGTCCGCTCTCCCTGGTTTAAAATATTGATTACCCCATATTGGACTAAATTGTGACAATAACTGTGGTTCTTTTAAATAGTTTTTAGCTTCACACCATATTTTGATCATATGCTTTACAAATGGATTTTTAACTTGTTTTTGTAATTTTTTTGCCGAATCTGAGTATATGAATATGGGAAGAGGTAAAGGTAAATTGTATGATTCCATTTCAGTCCAGTGAGGGAGATCATTTGATGAAAAATAATATGTCATAGACCTCAGTTGTGCCGACCAATAATACAACATAAAATTTGGACATTTCAGACCTCCACGATCAAATGGTAAATATAATAAAGACAAACGTAATCTAGCCCTCCTGTTGTTCCATATAAATTCCACTAACTTTTTTTTTATTCTTGAGAATAGATCTAAAGGTGGTGATAAGGGAATGTATTGAAATAAATAAAGTATTTTAGGTAAAATATTACTTTTAAGTATATTGATTCTCCCGATCATCGACATTGGTAGTGACATCCATCTCTGAGTTAACTCATTGATATCTGACATTAAGGCTTCATAGTTGACACTGGCGACTGATTCTAGCTTAGGCATAATTTGGATTCCTAAATATTTAAACTGATTTACAACATTGAATTGATTTACCTCAGGGGCTGGGTAATTTCTCTGGGTCTCATTTAGCATTAATATTGAAGATTTAGTTTTATTTATTTTATATCCTGATATTTCCCCAAAATTCTTTATTAAATTCAACAAGGTTGGAATTGATTTTTTTAGATTCGACATAAACAAAATTATATCATCGGCGTACAGGGAGATTTTATGTTCTGTTGGTCCAACTTTAATTCCATATATTTGTGAATGTAAACGTATCGCTATCGCTAAAGGTTCAATTGCCATAGTAAACAGTAAAGGTGAAAGTGGACAGCCTTGTCGACATCCTCTATTGATTTTTATTGGTTTTGAAATATTGTTATTTGTTAGGATTTCTGCTGTAGCATTATTGTATATTATTTGAACCCATTTTATGAAATTATTTCCAAGTCCAAACCTTTGTAGGACTTCAAAAAGAAAGGGCCATTCAACTCTATCAAAGGCCTTTTCGGCGTCCAATGATAGGAGAGCTGTATCCGGTGCTTCTTTATTAAAATAAATAATATTAAATAGTCTTCTTACATTATGGAAGCCTTGTCTACCCTTTATAAAGCCATTCTGATCTCGATTAATAATATTTGGTAAAATTTCTTGTATTCGTCTTGCTAAAATTTTACAGATTATCTTAAGGTCGGCGTTTAATAGGCTTATTGGTCTCATATTTTCACATTTATTAGAGGGCTTACCTGGTTTTGGTAGCAGTATAATTAAGGCATTATTTATGTATGATGGTAAATTATTATTTTGAAATGCTTCTAAAACCATTTCCAAAAAAGGTTTTATTAATTTATTCTTAAATTTTTTATAAAGGTCAACTGGAAGACCATCTGGTCCTGCACTTTTTCCTGATTTCATATTATCAATGGCTAGCCCAACTTCTTCTTGACTAATTTTAGACTCCAATATCTCCCTGTTTTCATTTGGAATACACGGTATAGATAGTTCGTTCAAAAACCCATTTAGTTTTGTTAAATCAGGTTCATTTTTGGTATCATATAATTTTTCATAGTAATCTCTAAAGGCTCTATTAATTTCTAAAGGATCTATAACTACCTGTCCCTTACTTATAATACTGGTAATTGGTGTTTTAATTTCCAATTGTTTAATCTGCCATGCTAATAATTTTCCTGATTTTTCACCTTGTTCATAAAAAGATTGTTTCAATCTTAGAAGACTCGAGGCAGCTCTATTCGCTGATTTTTTGTCGTATTCAGCTCTCAAAATCAGTAATTCATTCTCCAACCTTGGGTCACTTCCTGCATACACTTTTTCCTGAAGACTTTTTATTTTATGTTCCAATTTAGCTCTCTCCTCTCGAGTCTTCTTAGATTTTGATCCTGTATAACTAATAATATGTCCCCTAATAAAAGCTTTGAAAGCC
The DNA here is from genome assembly GCA_020510985.1 of Pholidichthys leucotaenia. NCBI lineage: Eukaryota > Metazoa > Chordata > Actinopteri > Cichliformes > Pholidichthyidae > Pholidichthys > Pholidichthys leucotaenia. The sequence goes on along the minus strand of CM035849.1, from coordinate 148,691,028 downwards.
TCCCACTTTACACATGCTGATGTTTGTGTAGTATTGATGTCAAAGAACTCGTCTATCTGTTTTTCTATATACTTGACAAATTCCTCATCCTGAAGCCATTTATGCTGAAATTGCCATCTACCTGATTCCTTTGTCAATTTTTTATCTACATATATTAGACAACAGGGTGCATGATCAGAAATCACGATGTTATCATAAAAGCAGTTTTGAATCTTGGACCTTAATTCTGTGGAAATCAAAAAATAATCAATACGTGAGAATGTCTTGTAGGTACTGGAATAACAAGAATAGGCTTTAACTTGTGGTTTCATTTCTCTCCATATATCTAACAATCTCAATTCTTTCATAAAATGATTAATAGTCATCCTACATCCAATGTGCGTACAATCCAGTCCTGTTGATCTATCCACACCTGGATTCAATGTACAATTAAAATCCCCTGCTATTATATGTTGCCCTGTAAGTGATGATAAGATGAGAAATAAATTAGCAAAGAACTTCTGATCATCTATATTGGGACCATATAAGTTCACAAGATTTATATTTTCTAATAGCAAAGAACCTTGAATGATTACATATCTTCCAAATTTGTCTCCAATTACATTTTTCACCTGAAAAGGAACTGATTTATGTATGAGAGTCATAACTCCCCTGGCTCGAGATGAAAATGAAGAGGTGAATACACTTCCCTGCCATCTACTCCTAATTCTTTTAACATCCTCCTCTATCAGATGAGTTTCTTGTAAAAACACAATTCTTGAACCCATGTCCTTTATTTTATTCATAACTTGTTTAAGTTTTTTTAAATTTTGTAGACCTCTGCAATTCCATGAAGTTAAATTAAGATTAACACTTTGGTCCATGATCAATAGAGAGTTTAGGATTACCTTGCAGTGTAAACATGCTCATACAGAGAAGCAAAAACATGAGTGGTTGAACATTCATCCTACAAACTACACACAAACAAATTTCCCCTTCCCACACTTGTGGCAAACCCCCCAAAATCAAAAGAAAAATTCTGTCTCCCGATATAGCCATCGACCGTTCCACACCCAAGGGGAACAGCCTAAGCCACTCCTTCTTCATCCTCCCAATCACCCTAACTCTACTGCTTTTAATGACGTAACATTAACTCTCCTCTGTAGTTTTCCAACTTAACTCCAAAATTTTTAACAACTTTGTACATCATAGTTTTTTTTTTGTTTGTTTTGTTTTTGTTTTGTTTTTTTAATATATAATACAATCTATATTTTGTAAACTTACTATTTACTTCAAGTCAGTCAGATGCCTGTGCAAATGCTTAATTATTCTACCTTATATTTTGTTCATGCTTAGCTCCCACCAGTCTCTTCTTCTTCTTTGATCTTCTTGATGAACTCCTGCGCCTCCTCTGGGGTCTTGAAGATGTGGGTTCTGCCCTCACACGTGGTCAGCAGTCTCGCAGGATAGATTACACCATGACGAATCCCAAGGTTGCGCAGCTCCTTACGTATGGGATCAAACTGCTTCCTCAATTGCTGGATTCCTGTGGCCAAATCTGGGTAGAACCGCACCTGCTGGTCCTGGTGTTTAATCTCTCCTTTAGCACGTGCAGCGTTGAAGATCTTCATCCTGTCTCTGTTGCTAAGAAACTTCATAATTAAGGTCCTCGGCGGTCCCTTATCTCTCCGTGGGCCAATACGATGTGCTTTTTCCAGAACCACTGCTGATTGCAACTCCTCGCTGCCCAGCACCTCCGGAATCCACTTTTCCAGAAAGGAACATACGTCCCGACCTTCTGATTCCTCTGGAAGACCCACCAGCCTCAAATTATTCTGTCTCGACCGAGATTCCAAATCCAAAATATTATCTTCCAGAGATTTATTTTTTTTTTTCCAAAGTGCGCACCTTTAATTGAAGACGGGTAACGTCATCTTCAGCACTAGCGAGACGGAGCTCCATCTGCGCCGTTCGTTCTACACAGTCACCCAATTCCTTTCTTATTCCTTCCAACGCTGTCATAATCCCATCAAATCTAGAGGAAAAGTCCGCTCTCATTGAACTCATGGCAGCCATCAGCGCATCTGCGCCATTCCTCGCAGACATCGCACCGCCGCCAGCCTCCTCCGCCATATATGGAGTATTGTTTGCTGCGTCACAGACCTGAAAGTCCGTTAATTTGGACTGTTTCGGCGGCTCGCTTTTTCCTTTTCCTGGTTTTCCAGCCTTAGGCTTCGCCGACATATCCTCGCCCAAATGCTGGGATACGTTCTGTCCCAAATGAGAGAGTTATTTGCCGATTTTTTTTCTCCAGGAGCAGAGCAGAGCGAGACACGTCCGTCCTACGTGGCAGCCATAACCGGAAGTCCCAAAATTGGTAATTTTTAATCAATAAAACTTTAGCCACCACTGTTTCCTCATGCTCCGGCTTCTCGAAGTGTGGGCAGGGTTTCAGATTGACTCTATACTGATTGGATAATACGTAGCATCACAACCAGTCAGTCACCACAGTGCTCCGTAAACAAGAAAAGGAAATGAAAAGCAACAAATCTGACCAGAAAGATAGAATACTGAAGATGTTGCCGTGATTGCATAGGTCTAAAGAATAATTTGGCATATGTGGAGAACAGCGCAGGTGTGCCGGCGGGGACCTGGGTTCTGGCAGGGAACACCGGTGTTGGAGAAACAGCAGCTGGACTGGCAAATCACAGTCCTTCGCGGGGAGTCAAGCCCAGCCTGCTGGGTTAGTGGTGGACGGGAGTCCCAACTGCTGCTTCACCCGTGTGCCACAGCTGTCTTTTGCGGGACCACAGGTTTCCGATGGTGCTCTTCCCGGTGCTGGTGTGCTCACACAGCTATCTAAAAATTAAAAGTTAATAATAATAATAAAGTTAATAAGTTAATACCACGATTGTGAAGCAGAATAGCCAGATCAATTGCATATGAAATGCGGACACATATGCATGCTTTGACTAAACAATGACCGTCACCAAACAGGACACAAATACACCCAAATAGACAGACAGATAGATAGATAGATAGATAGATAGATAGATAGATAGATAGATAGATAGATAGATAGATAGATAGATACTTTATTTTGAACAAAAAAGTATAACAAAAACAAAACAACTGACAAATGCAATGTAGTAACAGTATACATACAGTGTTCGAAAGGGAGAAGGAATAAGTGAACAATTATTAATTCCATCTCCTCTTTTTCATAAATAAACCCATGTGAATTATATACAATTTACCACATTTAGGACCCCAAGTAAACAATTAACTGTATTTTGTACATATCAACATTAACACCCATCCATCTTAACATACATTGATGTCCATATATCAAAACCAGCCTCAAACAACACAGATATACACAGTGCTGTCCCACCCACCATTCCATAGTGTCCCATAGTGTTCCAGAGTGAGCATAGTGAATCGTACATATAAATACTACCCTTCTAACATATATCCTTTCAGCAAATAATGTTTATACCTCTTTTTGAATTGATTTCTGTTTGTACATAGTTTCAGTTCCGGCTCCAGACTGTTCCACAAATCCACCCCACAGACAGATATGCACATACTTTTGTTGGTTGTTCGTATCTTGGGTTTTGTAAAGTTTAAGTCTCCTCTCAAATTATGATCATTGCCTCTTTTTTTTAAATATTTTTTGTATATTAGTTGGGAGTTGATTATTAATTGCCCTGTAGATTACTTGTGCTGTCTTAAATTTAACTAAATCGATGAACTTTATGACATGTGACTTTAAAAACAACGAATTGGTATGGTCTCTATATCCTACATTATTTATTATCCTTATAGCTCTTTTTTGTAATGTGCATATTGTCTGTAGGTTGGTCTTGTAGGTGTTTCCCCAGACTTCTACACAGTAGTTAAGATAAGGTAGAAACAGTGAATTGTACAGTAAGACCAACGATTTATAGTCCAAGATGTGTCTTGTCTTCCCCAGTATGCCTATACATTTTGCCAACTTGGCCCGGATGTGACTGATGTGAGGTTTCCAGCAGATTTTATTGTCTAGCGTCACCCCCAGAAACTTATTTTCCTGTACTATTTCTATTCTGGTATCATCTATCGTTACCATTATTTCATGATTTTGTGGCACATATGTTGGGTTCATATTTTCCACAAATGTATTGCTGTATGTGTATTGGGTGCTTCACGTCTCGCAGGACAAAGAAGGTCTGGATCGGCAGAGATCTGCAGGAGATAACGAGGAGGTGTGAGATTTGACCTTTTGTCTCAGAGAAGATGCCCCAGAAGGATTTCCGGATCATTGAAGAATGAGAGACAATGGTGACAGATCAAAGAGTTGCATTGTGACTGGGATTAAGTACCATGTGACTGTATGTTTGCTAAAGCACCATGTGACTTAGGTTTCGATGCTCCAGGAGTATAAAAGTGTGATGTTACATTGATCAGCCTCTTTTCTTGTTGAGAGGTTGATAGAGCATGTGTTCTGACAATAAAGCTGAACCTGAGAAATAAACTCAGTCTCATCCTTGAGCACATCCTCTACACTGGTGACCCTACGACAAATTATGGCCGGTGACGACCTTCCCACACCGGACTCTTCAGGAGCCAGCCGGGCTTATGCAGCTACCGCAGTCCAGCTGCCTGATTTCTGGCAACATAGCCCACACTCCTGGTTTAACACTGTCGAGGCACAGTTCCATCTTCGGGGAATTTCGGCTGATGCCACGAAATTCTACCATGTAGTCGCAAAGCTGGACAGCCTCACAGCCCAGCGGGTGGAGAACCTGACTAACCACCCACCAGATGACGACAAGTATGGCGCAGTGAAAGCCGCTCTCATCCGTGCTTTCACCCCCTCGCTGGGAGAGCGAGCAGAGAAGCTCCTGGTGCTGACTGAAGGAGAGGCAGACAGGCCCGCAGACCTGATGGTGAAGATGCTGAGTCTGAGAGACGACGAAGATGATGGCTTTATCTTCACCCATCTTTTCCTCAGGACGCTACCATCAGCTGTGAGAGTTACCTTGGCCAGTTCACAGCTGCTGGCCCACCGAGATTACCACAAGCTGGGCCAGGAGGCGCAGCGACTCGTCGACTCCCATAGGCGACACACGGCCACGACGGCAGCAGCGGAGCTGAGCGCAACGCCCGGAGACAGTAGGGGGCCTGAGGCTGCAGCACCAGATTCGCTGACGTCAGCAGCGGCGGAGGCCAGGAGACACGGAGCGAGCGACGTTCTCTGCTTTTACCATCGACGTTTCGCCGAGAGGGCACGCAAGTGCATTCCACCGTGCCAGTTCAAGCGCTCGGGAAATGCCAGGACCGGGAGTCGGTAGCAGCTGCGGCTCTCGGCGCGACGAACAAGCTGCTCTACCTGACAGACACGCGATCAGGGAGGGAGTTCCTTGTGGACACAGGCTCCCAGCTGAGTTTCATCACACCTTCCCACGCTGACCTGCTGGCGCCTTCCAGCGAACCCCTGGTGTTGGCGGCGAACGGCTCAACGATCAAGACCTTCGGGGAGAAGACCCTCCCCCTGTCTTTTCACGGCCGGGCATTCGAGTGGACTTTCGTCATAGCGGCAGTCAGTTATAACATGTTAGGTGCTGATTTTTTGTGCTCGAATGGTTTATTGGTTGATCTTGCTAATAGACGTCTAGTTAATGCACTGTCTTTCCACTCTATTTCCTGCACAGCCCGGGTGGTCCCGCCTACTGCACAGGCCAACGTCACAGCTGCGGGTGGTAAGTTCCAAGCACTACTCTCTCAGTTCCCAGCACTCACAGTCCCAACGTTTTCGGCGTCAGTGGCTAAATACGGGGTGGAACATTTTATCACCACCTCCGTTTGGATCAAGATTCTGGCTGAATCTTGATCCAAATGGAAAAAATGGATTTGGTAAGCTGGGCTTTAAACGCAATTGACACTGTTTTCTCAACTAGAAAATCGGGCCCGGGGGAGCCCAACTGTCCTGCAGGCACTTCAGCTGCAGGTTATGTGAGTGACACATATAATTGGAAACTTATGTGTCTGTGTGACCTTTAGATTGAAGATGTGGAAGACATCTATCTGTTTGGCATTATGATCTCAGGATTTCTGCTGATTGGCTGTGGAGTGGTCCTGGTGTATCGAAAATTAAAGAAGATGGATAGAGCTAATCAAAATGCTGACCCAGCGAAGCTCCTTCATCAATTTGACCAGTTGGGGAGGGCTCTGATTGCGGCCAATGGCGAACTGAACAGGAAGATTGGTGACATCTCGGAGTTGCTAAGAGCTCTCCAGGAAAGGATTTAAAGCCTGGAAATATGGAAATTATGAAGCACAGAATCGCAAGAGAGATGAAAATTCTATGCTCTGAGTGAACTGTGCCTATTAGACCTTGATTCGGCGCCCTGAAGATTACTCTCCTCCTGGATGAAGACAAAGCAGAAGAGTGTTTTGGCTTGCTTTTCCCTAACATAAACATCTGGTGTGCAGTAATCTGATCTCTCAAGGACAGCGTATGTGCCCAGTATGGGAATTACCATCGAACATGCACTGAGAGAATGAACTCTTGTGGACATGTTATCTATGCTTGGAGGACACTAAGACATAACATCTAAACGTTGCTCAGGGAGGTTTTTTTGCTGTCACCAGTAACTGATACACTGATACACACACTGCATACAACACTACATGACTGATCATACACTGACACACACACACTCACACTGTCTCTCTCAACTTTTGCTGCTGTTAATGTGTGATCTGTTTTTGTCCGCTATCTGTGCTTTAGAGGGTTTTTTTCTATGTAATCACAATTTTGCTCATACGAGCTTTATTTTGATAACTATGTTTTTTCTCTCTGCCCAATGTGTCATTCCCTCCCACCCCTCCCATCTTTACCCTTCACTGTATGACAGGCACCTTCATGGCTGCCGCGTCATTGAGATGCGCTTATCGAGCGCGTCCAATGTCAAGTCAAATTCCTCGTATGTTTATGTTTTCATGTAAACATGCTTGGCAATAAAGCTCATTCTGATTTCTGATTTCTGGCCCTCCTGTTTTTGTAAAAGCTCGGCGCTTGGACTCAGCTAAACTGGCCATAGCGCGTGAGGAATTTGCCAACCTGGAAAAGCTGGGCATCATTAGACGCTCCAACAGCTCCTGGGCTTCACCGCTACACATGGTCCCAAAGGCTGATGGCTCGTGGCGGCCTTGCGGTGATTTCCGCAGGTTGAATAACACTTCAGCACACAACCGCTACCCAATTCCGCACATCCAGGATTTTTCGGTTCATTTAGCGGGGGCGCGCATTTTTTCTAAAATAGATTTGGTGCGCGGCTACGATCAAGTCCCAGTACACGCTCAGGACATACCTAAAACAGCGGTAATAACTCCTTTCGGGCTTTTCGAGTTTTTGCGCATGCCATTTGGACTCAAGGGTGCCGCGCAGACTTTCCAGCGCATGATGGATGCAGTTTTACGCGACCTCCCTTTCGTGTTCGTCTACTTGGATGACATTTTGGTAGCCAGCACGTCTGAAGACGAACATGAAAGCCACCTCACAGCGGTTTTTCGGAGGCTGGCGGAGCACGGGTTAATAATTAATACAGCGAAGTGTCAGTTTGGGGTGGTGCAAATTGATTTTTTGGGGCATCGCGTTTCGCCAGAAGGAGCGATCCCTCTGCCCGATAAAGTACGCGCAATAACAAACTTTCCCCAACCTCAGACGGTCAAAGCATTGCAGGAATTTTTGGGAATGGTTAATTTTTATAACCGTTTCCTCCCTAGCGCAGCGCAGCTCATGCAACCATTGTACGCGGCACTTAAAAAAACAAAAACCCACAAGTAAAATTGAATGGTCTCCGGAACGGGAGCGCGCATTCTCCCAAGTCAAATCAGCCCTGGCAAACGCGGTTTTGTTAGCACACCCGGTGCCAACGGCCCGCATGGCGCTCACCACAGATGCTTCCGATTTATCGGTGGGGGCGGTTGTTGAGCAGTTTGTAGCAGGGAGCTGGCGGCCCTTGCGTTTTTCAGCAAAACCTTGTGCAATAACGAGCGAAAATACAGCGCGTTCGACAGGGAGCTTTTGGCCCTGCATTTGGCCATCCGCCATTTCCAGTTCTGGCTGGAGGGGCGCCGTTTCACTGCGTTTGTGGACCACAAGCCGCTAACGTTTGCGATGGCCAAGATTTCAGAGCCTTGGTCGGGCCGGCAGCAAAGACAGCTGGCCGCGATATCAGAATTCACCACCGATATTCAGCATGTCGCGGGCAAACATAATATAGTGGCAGACTGTCTTTCGCGTGCAGTAGCAGCGCCAGACCCCGTGGGGGCAGGCTCGGCAGCTGTGGCCTCGGGCCAGGGTTGTGGTGCGGAAGCGCACGCAGCCCCGGTCCGCGTAGGTTTAGATTATGCAGCCATGGCTGCGGAGCAGGTTAGCGACGCGGATGTGCGTGCGCTCCAGTCTGGACCAACAGGGTTAAGGCTGGAGCACAGGGTGCAGCAAATAGGTATGCCCCCCCTAATCTGCGACGTCTCCACGGGGCGAGGCCGCCCCGTGGTTCCAGCTGCATGGCGCCGCCGCGTTTTTGACTCAATCCATTCTCTGGCCCACCCAGGGGTCCGCGCATCGATTAAGATGGTGGGGGAGAAATTTGTTTGGCCAGGGTTGCGTAAACAGGTCAAGGAATGGGCAGCAGCCTGCGTAGCGTGTCAGCGAGCCAAAATACACAAGCACGCTAGAGCTCCTTTGGAGCCTTTTCACATTCCGGCTAAGCGATTTGATCATGTGCATGTGGACTTGGTGGGTCCTCTTCCGTTGTCGCAGGGGTGCACACACCTTTTGACGATGGTAGACCGCACCACACGTTGGCCAGAAGTGGTTCCTCTGGTGTCAACTACAGCAGAAGAAGTTGCATGCGCGTTTTTAACAGCTTGGGTTGCGCGTTTTGGAGTTCCGTCGGACATAACGTTCGACAGGGGTACCCAATTTGTTTCCGAACTCTGGTCATCAATGGCCCACAGTCTAGGGGTGAAGATTCACCGCACTACCGCGTATAACCCCCAGGCTAACGGTTTGTGCGAACGCTTTCATAGGTCATTGAAAGCAGCCCTCAGAGCGTCTCTTACGGATACAAATTGGGTGGATAAACTTCCATGGGTTTTACTGGGGTTGCATTCTGCACCTAAGGAGGATTTGCAGGCCTCCCCAGCTGAATTAGTTTTTGCACAACCCCTCCGTTTGCCAGGGGAATTCCTTCCCGACAATCCTGCACCAAATTGCCCCCCCGATCAACTGTTGCAGAGCAGCACAGGATCAAACACCCTTCCTGGCCCAGTTCATCACAGTTTTACACACATTTTTGTGCCGAAGGCTTTGAAAAATGCGGAGTTTGTTTTTGTTAGACATGATGCACAGCACCCAGGTTTGCGGCCGCCTTATGACGGGCCTTTCAGAATGTTGGAAACAGGGGAGAAGCATTTTTTGCTAGATTTAGGAGGCAGGGAAGAATTGATTTGCATAAACAGACTCAAACCCGCTTTTGTTCTGGCTGATGAACACGTGCAGTTGGCGAGGGCCCCCCGCCGTGGCAGGCCACCGAGAAGGCATTCTTCGGACTCCCCACAGAGATGTGCTAACAGTTCTGATCCACAGGTGCAGCAGGACGCTGCTGAAGGAACAATGCCGATTTACAGCAGATATGGCAGGAGGTTAAGACCTAAACAATTGGTGGATTGATTTTTGATATGTGGTTATGTTTTCTGTCATTCATTTCTGATGAGGTTTTGTCCCTTAGTAGACATTTGGGGGGGGGTTATGTGGCACATATGTTGGGTTCACATTTTCCACAAATGTATTGCTGTATGTGTATTGGGTGCTTCACGTCTCACGGGACAAAGAAGGTCTGGATCGGCAGAGATCTGCAGGAGATAACGAGGAGGTGTGAGATTTGGCCTTTTGTCTCAGAGAAGATGCCCCAGAAGGATTTCCGGATCATTGAAGAATGAGAGACAATGGTGACAGATCAAAGAGTTGCATTATGACTGGGATTAAGTACCATGTGACTGTATGTTCGCTAAAGCACCATGTGACTTAGGTTTCGATGCTCCAGGAGTATAAAAGTGTGATGTTACATTGATCAGCCTCTTTTCTTGTTGAGAGGTTGATAGAGCATGTGTTCTGACAATAAAGCTGAACCTGAGAAATAAACTCAGTCTCATCCTTGAGCACATCCTCTACAGTTTATTTTATAATTTCCAAACAACATAATCTTTGGTTTTTTTAGATTTAGAGATAATTTATTTGTGTTGAACCACTGTGTTAACTTTTTCATTTCAGTTGTGACCACCTCTAAAACCTGCTGCAAATTCTCACCAGTGCAAAGGATATTTGTGTCATCTGCAAACAAAATAAATTTCGGAATTTGATACTTGGCATATGTCATTTATATACAAAATAAAGAGTTTGGGTCCCAAAACTGACCCCTGGGGCACACCACAAGTGATGTCCATGAAGGGTGATTTGTGCTCACCAATTTGTACAAATTGTTGTCTGTTACTTAAATAACTTTCCACCCAACTCAGTCCGACCCCTCTTATCCCATACCTTTCCAGTTTCCTTAGTAGTATTCTGTGGTCAATGGTGTCAAAAGCTTTCTTTAAATCTATAAATACTCCTACAGCAAACTTTTTTTTAATCTATACAACTAGTAATTTCTTCTATAAGTTCGATCAGCGCCAAAGATGTAGATTTATCTGCTCTAAAACCATACTGGCTGTCTGTAAGGAGGTTGTGTTTTTCAATTAAATCATCCAGTCTCTTAGTGAAGATTTTTTTCAAGTATTTTGGAGAATTGTGAGAGTAAAGAGACTGGCCTGTAATTTGTAAAACAATGACTGTCTCCTGTTTTGTATAGAGGTATTACTTTTGCTATTTTCATTTTGTCTGGAAATTTACCAGTTTGAAATGACAGGTTACAGATGTGGGTGAGTGGCTTAACAATTCCTTCAATTACTTTTTTCACTATTGTCATGTCAATTTCATTTTAGTCCGTTGATTTTTTTGTTCTTAAATTTACTCACAGTCTCGATAATTTCCTTTTCAGTAACTGCACCCAAAAAGATTGTGTTTGGATTTCTATCTTCTATTTCATTTACAGAGCCACTGTTGTTTGTTTCTGTTGCCACTATTGATTTTGCTAATTCAGGACCAACGTTTACAAAAAATTTATTGAAACCAGTGACCACATCCTCCATATTATTTATCAAATTGCCATTTTCAATAAAATATTCTGGATAATTAGCATTCTTAGGTTGATTACTAATAATCCCATTGAGTACTTGCCATATTCCTCTTAAGTTATTTTTATTATCCTCTAATATTCTGTTGTAATATTCTTTCTTACAGGTCCTCATTATATTAATAAGCTTATTTTTATATCTTTTATATTTGATCTCAGCCTCCACTGTTCTGCACTTAATGAATTGTTTATATAATGTATTCTTCTTTTTACATGCATTTATTAACCCCTTGGTGACCCAAGGAATATTTTTCTTTTGTTGTCTGTCACTGTATTGTTTTATAGGACCGTTTTTATTGTACAATGATTGAAATATTTGTAAAAATTTATCATATGCTTTATTTATATCATTTTCATCATAAACTATCTTCCAACCTTGTATTAATAATTCCTTTGTCAGTAAATACATAGATTCTTCGGTTCTTATTCTTTTATATTTAATATTTTTGGTATACTTTGTCTTCCTATAATCACATTGATAGACAACAAAAATCGGCAGGTGGTCACTGATATCATTCAATAAAAGCCCACTCCTGATATTATTTTCCATAATGTTTGTGAATATGTTATCTGTTTGTGTGGCACTGTGTGATGTGATTCTGCTAGGTCCGGTAATTGTTGGATGTAAGCCCATACTGTACATTGTGTTGATAAATTCTTCTGTCAAACTATGTTGTTTTGAATTCATCAGATCTACATTGAAATCCCCACAGATGAACATAACTTTATGAGTTAGTTTTGCATACATTTTTTCCATCCAGTCCTTAAATAAGTCAATGTTTGATCCAGGTGTTCTATATACACAGCTCACTACTATATTCTTCACATTGTTCAGACAGATTTCTATTGTAATACATTCAGATAAATCATCCACAGTTACTGACAGATTTTCAACAACCTTGTATTTCAAGCTCTTGTCAACATAAATTGCAACTCCTCCTCCCTTTTTCACTTTTCTATTTATATAATTTAATTCATAGCCATCCATGGTAAAATCCACTCCTTTCTCTTCACTGAGCCACGTCTCTGATATTGCCACAATATTGAATGGCTCTTTAAACTGATGTAAATAATCTTTAATGTTATTAAAGTTGGCATAGAGACTTCTGCTGTTGAAGTGGATCATAGAAATATTGAAATCAGATGTGACCATTGTGTTAAACTGTTCATCCGTGTAGTAACTACAGTCATTATTGATGGAGCTAAATAAATTATTATCAGGGTCTATGTTATATTCTACGTCCTGTGGGTTGTGATCTGTATATTCAAAAACTTTCAGTTCCTGTTGTTCCTGTTTGTTAATCTTTTGTTTCATGTTGTTAAATGTCTTGTTGCAGATGAGTATATCCCTTCAGTGTCCTACAATTGTCTCTTGTTGCTGTGACTCCAGTACATAACATTCATTGATATTTGTCCAGTTCCATAATATTACGGATGTTAATGACCTTGGCTTCTTCAGGTGATCCGTTTAATTTGATGTATATTTTACAGTTTGATGTCCAGGTGTTTTGAATCTTTTTCTGCTTTCTCAGGTATCTTGCTTTTCTGGCTATTTCTGCGTTTTCTTTTGTAAGGTGCTCGTTTATGTAAATGTTCATTCCTTTCAGTTTCCTACCTTGTTTTAACAGCACAGTCTTGTGTTTTCTGTTGACAAACCTCATGATCACAGCCGGTTTGTCACCGTTCTTCCTGGGCAGAGGGTGGCAGGCCTCTATGGTGTTGCAGTCCAGCTGGATTCCTTTGGACTGCATGAAGGCCGCCACTTGTTGCTCCGTGGATTCCTCTTACAGTGTGTCGAGCCTCCCTCCGCTGTCTGCGGCCACCGCTCGCGCGTACGATCGTGGTTTAATGTGGAGCCCCGTGATGATCACGTCGTTCACCCGGGTGTTCTGCTCCAGGTCCTACACTCTGCTCTCCAGATACGCCAGCCTCTTGTCCTTCTCGGCGTTCTGGATCCACAGCGCTTTCACCTCCTCGATCAGGCCCAGGATGGTTTGTTGCTGCTGCTTAGCAGCAGAGACTTCTTCAGCCAAGAAGTCCAGCGATCTCTTAATGTCATCCACCTCCTCAGTCTACTGAGCTTTCCTGGGTCCCATGATCCCGGCCGATGTACGTTGATTGTGATCGTAGAAAAAAAAAAAAAAAAACGTGGGAGAAATCCCTTTGTTCTCGCGGAGTGTGAGGGGACTGAAGAATTGCTTCACCAGCCACTACAATATTAAGTTATGAGACTGGCAATTTCTCTCTTTTTTCGCACAAGCAGGTTTATTCTCCAGCAGCAGTGACAAAGTAGCTAAAAAACACTCTAAACTGAGTTTTAAAGGAAGATAGCAAGAAACGAACTGGGAGCCTTTACCTGTGCGTCCTCACCTTACGTGCCACAAACCGGAACAAATAACAAAATAAATAATTTTTTATTTACTGACAAATGGGCAACACTGATGCAACAGCTGTAGACAAACAGGTCATTCTGCTGTTTATAATAATGTTGGGTGTTTTGTACTTATAATATTGCTAAAATATAAAACAATGCACTACAATGGGTCTCAAATATTTGTAAACATGGACTGTTATAGTACTGCATGAGTTTTTGACAATACACTATAAACTATACATACAAACTAAAACAGTTATAATGGTGATTGAACAACTCCCATTCCCCAAAGTGCAAGATGCAACATTTATGAATACAAGTCATAAAAGATCAGACAAATAAGTGGTCTGACAAACAAATAAACAAGTGCTCTTAAACAGTCACTAATATTGGATGTCCCATTCATTTTCAATAATTCTGTAATTAATATTCACATAATCAAATAAATCTTAGTGCCGTTCAGTCCCTTTCATATTTGTCAGAGTCTAACATGTGATTGCCTACATATGGGCTACACCTCTTTGTATTCCACTTTCAAACACACCCTACATTTGGGCCTGTAAAAGCTTTAGGCTTTACAGGGCCTACCTGTTTTCAAACAAGAATACTTGCGTTCTACAGGCATACACTAGTATATATAAATACACACACCTAAATCGCGCCACATTTTTGGATCAGCCAATCACAGTGCAGCGCCCCGCCCCTTTCCTGTTATATGCATGTGTATTGCTTACCTTCAGTCAGCTGTTTCCGTCAGCTGTATTGTATGCTGAAATTACAGGCGGAAGTGTATTTCCTGTTAATACGCATGCGTAGCAACCCAGGTTATGGCCCTTCTGATAAGCATGGCAAAATGTCAGAACACCGGCTCCAGTCAGTCACTTCAGAGAGTCAGCTTTAAGAGCCATTCATGAACACACATCACTATTTAGCTTTGATTACAGCATGTATTCACTGTGGCATCGTTTTGATAAGCTTCTGTAATGTCACATTTGTTTCCGTCCAGAGTTGCATTAATTTTTCGTCAAGATCTTGTATTAATGATGGGAGAGTCAGACCACTGTTCAAAGTCTTCTCCAGCACATCCCAAAGATGCTCAATGAGGTTAAGGTCTGGATTTTGTGGTCGCCAATCCATGTGTGAAAATGATGTCTCATTCTCCTTGAGCCACTCTTTCACAGTTTGAGCTCGATGAATCCTGGCATTGTCATCTTTGAATATGGTCATGCTATCAGGGAAGAAAAAAATCTACTGATTGAATAACCTGGTCATTCAGTATATTCAGGTAGTCAGCTGACCTCATTCTTTGGGCACATAATGTTGCTGAACCTAGACCTGACCAATAGGAGGCTCTTCCCTAATATTTGTTTAGTTACAGTGGGGCAAAAAAGTATTTAGTCAGCCACCAATTGTGCAAGTTCTCCCACTTAAAAGATGAGAGAGGTCTCAAATTTTCATCATAGGTATACCTCAACTATTAGAGACAAAATGAGAAAAAAAAATCCAGAAAATCACATTGAAGGATTTTTAATGAATTAATTGGTAAATTCCTCAGTAAAATAAGTATTTGGTCACCTACAAACAAGCAAGATTTCTGGCTCTCACAGACCTGTAACTTCTTCTTTAAGAGGCTCCTCTGTCCTCCACTCGTTACCTGTATTAATGGAACCTGTTTGAACTCATTATCAGTATAAAAGACACCTGTCCACAACCTCAAACAGTCAGACTCAAAACTCCACTGTGGCCAAGACCAAAGAGCTGTCAAAGGACACCAGAAACAAAATTGTAGACCTGCACCAGACTGGGAAGACTGAATCTGCAATAGGTAAGCAGCTTGGTGTGAAGAAATCAACTGTGGGAGCAATTATTAGAAAATGGAAGACATACAAAACCACTGATAATCTCCCTTGATCTGGGGCTCCACGCAAGATCTCACCCCGTGGGGTCAAAATGATCACGAGAACGGTGAGCAAAAATCCCAGAACCACACGGGGGGACCTAGTGAATGACCTGTAGAGAGCTGGGACCAAAGTAACAAAGGCTACATCAGTAACACACTACGCTGCCAGGGACTCAAATCCTGGTGTCCCCCTGCTTAAGCCAGTACATGTCCAGGCCCGTCTGAAGTTTGCTAGAGAGCATTTGGATGATCCAGAAGAGGATTGGGAGAATGTCATATGGTCAGATGAAACCAAAATAGAACTTTTTGGTTAAAAACTCAACTTGTCGTGTTTGGAGGAGAAAGAACACCATACCTACTGTGAAGCATGGGGGTGGAAACATCATGCTTTGGGGCTGTTTTTCTGCAAAGGGACCAGGATGACTGATCCGTGTAAAGGAAAGAATGAATGGGGCCATGTATCGTGAGATTTTGAGTGAAAACCTCCTTCCATCAGCAAGGGCATTGAAGATGAAATGTGGCTGGATCTTTCAGCATGACAATGATCCCAAACACAATTCAATTCAATTCAATTCAATTCAATTCAATTCAATTCAATTCAACTTTATTTATGTAGCTCCATTTCACAACAACAGTCATCTCATAGCACTATCAACTGTAGGGAGGACCCCCACAGTTGCAGAAAGACCCCAGCAATCAGGCGATCCCCTGTGAGCAAGCACTTGGTGACGGTGGAGAGGAAAAACTCCCTTTTAACAGGAAGAAACCTCCAGCAGAACCAGGCTCAGGGAGGGGCAGTCATCTGCTGCGACTGGCTGGGGGGTGAGGGGATAGAGAAGAAGAAAAGAACAGACATGTAGAGAGCAAACAGCACGATGGGGACTCAATCTATGGGAGAGAACAAACAAATGTTAATGACCAGCAAAAAAAAAAAATATTTCATAGAGAGTGAGGAAAGGAGTGAGGCCCAGTGCATTACTGGAGGTCCCCCGGCTGACTAAACCTATTAGCAGCATAACTAAGGGAGGGTTCAGAAAACACATGATCCCTCCCTAATTGTAGGCTATATCAAAAAGGTAGGTTTTAGCCCTATTCTTAAAAACAGAGATCGAGTCTGACTCCCGAATCCAGATTGGCAGCTGATTCCACAGGAGAGGAGCTTGATAACTGAAGGCTCTGCCTCCCATTGTACTTTTGGAGATTCTAGGTATTACAAGTAAACCTGCATTTTGGGAGCGTAGTGCTCTGTTAGGATGATACGGTAGTATCAGATCTTTTAAATAAAAAGGAGCCTGATTGTTTAGAGCTTTGTAAGTAAGAAGAAGGATTTTAAACTTAATTCTAAACTCTATGGGAAGCCAATGAAGGGAGGCCAGAACCGGAGAGATATGATCTCTCTTTCTAGTACCTGTTAAAACTCTTGCTGCAGCATTTCCGCCCGGGCAACGAAGGAGTGGCTTCGTAAGAAGCATTTCAAGGTCCTGGAGTGGCCTAGCCAGTCTCCAGATCTCAATCCCATAGAAAATCTTTGGAGGGAGTTGAAAGTCCGTGTTGCCCAGCGACAGCCCCAAAACATCACTGCTCTAGAGGAGATCTGCATGGAGGAATGGGCCAAAATACCAGCAACAGTGTGTGAAAACCTTGTGAAGACTTACAGAAAACGTTTGACCTCTGTCATTGCCAACGAAGGGTACATAAAGTATTGAGATGAACTTTTGTTATTGACCAAATACTTATTTTACCGAGGAATTTACCAATTAATTCATTAAAAATCATTCAATGTGATTTTCTGGATTTTTTTTTTCTCATTTTGTCTCTCATAGTTGAGGTATACCTATGATGAAAATTGGAGACCTCGCTCATCTTTTAAGTGGGAGAACTTGCACAATTGGTGGCTGACTAAATACTTTTTTACCCCACTGTAAATCCAGGTGGTGACCTTTTTTTGGCCAGGCAGTGTATGTCAACTTACAGTGCATCCGGAAAGTATTCACAGCGATTCACTTTTCCACATTTTGATATGTTACAGCCTTATTCCAAAAGGGATTAAATTCATTTTTCCTCAAAATTCTACACACAATACCCCACAATGACAATGTGGGAAAAAGTTAAGCGCTGTGAAGACTTTCTGAATGCACTGTGTCTTTCCTTTGGGTAGAATAAACAGTGTTTAGGACAGGTCTGACTTGCTTCTGCAGACAAGAGTCTTTCTTTAGGCGAATTGAGCTTAAAACCAAAGACACACATTGAAAGCAAACTACTTGTGGCTCATTAATGTTGACTTTTGTTTTGAACTTTTCCATGTCAGAAATTGCTTTAGAGCAGTGACACACAAGAGATGTATGGCAAATGCAATCAATTAAAACCTACCTCCTCCCAATTTGACAGAATTTTGGAATTAATAGCAAGAAACTACACAAAGGGGATGAATATTAAACTACAACTGGACTCAGAGATGCAGACTCATCATTTCTCTCCTCTTCATTCTCAAGAAACATTTCTCAGTAGCTCTTCCAGCTCTTTATGGGCTTTCAAAAATATGAGCAGACTTACATAATGTATTGACATCAGTGACATATTGTATGTACATGTTGGCTTTCCAGGATCACGATCTTTACTTTTGCTCTTTTCACTCCAAAAGCATACCCAGCCCACAGGTGAGGATCCCTAGATTATCCAGTGTATGAAGTCTGGTGACCATGGCTCTTATAATAAAGTGACTGCAAAGCAAAACTGATTTTAAGCTTTTATGACCATGTGGCCTTGAACTCTGACCTTTTAATCCCCTAAACATAGCCAAAGGCCAACCTGTGCACAAAGTTTGGCAACTATAGCCTCGTCTGTTCTCAAGCTAGTGGTCGCCTAACCCATATGTGTCAAACTCAAGGCCCGCGAGCCACATCCAGCCCGGTGTACAATTATATCTGGCCTGCGAGATCATTTTATATAGATCTATTATTATTGTTATTAATGGCCCAGCGATATGAAGCGCTGATAACACACAAACTACAGATCCCATAATGCAGCGCAACAGCTGCCTTGCTGAACGATAGGTTACCCGGGAACATTCCCCCACCAATCAAGTCAGGCATCTGTTGCTGTATGCAATCCTATTGTAAAGTCAAAGCTAGCCCCTAACAATGGCGAAAAGAAAAGTTGATTCTGAAAACAGAGCCTTACAAAACCGATGGGAGGCTGAGCATATGTTTATTGACATTGCCGGTAAACCCATGTGTCTAATTTGTGGAGCTAATGTGGCTGTAATTAAGGAATTTAATCTAAGACAGCACTACGAGACAAAACATCAGGATAAACTGAAAAACCTGAATGCAGAGCAGAAGCTACAGAAAGTAGAAGAGTTAAAGAAGAATCTGGCATCTCAGCAGACATTTTTCACCAGAGCGAAATCACAAAGTGAAGCTGCTGTGAAAGCAAGTTTTACTGTGGCAGAGGAGATAGTCAAATCAGCCCGGCCATTTACCGAGGGAGAGTTTCTGAAGCGCTGCATGATGAAGGTGTGCGACATCTTGTGTCCAGACAAAAAGCAGATGTTGACAAATATAAGCATGAGTAGAAATACGGTTGTTGATCAGGTTTGTGAGATGGCCACTGATTTAAGAACACAGTTGATTGAAAGAAGCAAAGACTTCATTGCATACTCTCTTGCTGTGGATGAAAGTACTGACATGACGGACACTGCACAGCTGGCCATCTTCATCCGTGGAGTGGACGCCAATTGTGCATTACAGAGGAAATACTGGACATTAAATCGATGCACGGGACAACAACAGGAAAAGACATTTTTGAAAATGTATGTCAAAGTATAACCGACATGAAACTGCCCTGGGACAAACTTATTGGACTTACAACAGATGAAGCACCAGCGATGTGTGGTGAAAAAAGTAGACTAGTGGGAAGGATGTGGGTAAAGATGCAGGAGGAGAACTGTACTGGTGAGCTGACAGCATATCACTGCATCATACATCAGGAAACGCTGTGTGGTAAAATGTTAAAAATGGAACATTTAATGAGCACTGTAACGCAAACCGTAAACTTTATCTGAGCTAAAGGTCTAAATCACCAGCAATTTCAGTCTTTTATGTGAGAAACAGATTCAGAGTATGCCGACATTCCTTATCATACAGAGGTGCGTTGGCTGAGTTGGGGAAAAGTTCTCAGTAGAGTTTTTGAGCTCAGCAAGGAAATCTGTCAGTTCATGGACAGTAAAGGAAAAGACTCCACAGTTTTGCAGGATGAGAAGTGGAAATGTGAGTTGGCGTTTCTGGCTGACATAACTCATCTCAACATCTTGAACCTTCAGCTCCAGGGACGTGACTGCATGATCACTGACATGTATGATGCAGTGAAGGCATTTCAAGTGAAGCTGCTCTTATGGGAGACACAAATGCACCAGTGCAACTTGCTTCACTTTCCCTTTTGCCAAATAATGTTGAACCAAGTCGGTGCAACGATGTTCCCTAATGCGCACTTTGCTGATAAACTGAGCGCACTTCGCACTGAGTTCTCACAGCGATTTGGAGACTTTGAAGCCCAAAAAAGGAATTTCGAGCTGCTTCGCAACTCATTTGCCGTCGACGTGGAAACTGCACCTGTACAGATTCAGATGGAGCTGATAGAGCTGCAGTGTAAGGGGACACTAAAGGCAAAGTACGACACTGCAGGGCCCGCACAGTTTATTCGCTCCATTCCTGAAGCAATGCCTCAGCTCCATCTACATGCGGCTCGAACCTTGTGCATGTTTGGTAGCACATATCTGTGTGAGAAGCTGTTAGTGATGAAGATTAACAAAACAGCACACAGGAGTCATCTCACTGATGAACACCTGCAGTCCATCCTGAGAATCTCCACAACACAGAACCTTACACCAAACCTAAACAAACTTGCTGTCAAGAAAAGATGCCAAGCATCCAGCTCTGACAAAATGGCATAAGAGCAAAGAAAACTGAATGTTTTGATTTGTTATTTTAACTTTTGCTGAAAAGCACAAATTTTATTTAGATTTCCAGGGCTTTTTGGACCATGTCCATATTTTGAATTTGTATGATTTTGACAGGATATATTTTTATGGAGAGCAAAATATTTGAAGATATTTAAAGTTTAAGTTTATTTTTTATAAAATAGCACAATCACAAAGAAAACTGAATGTTTTGATTTGTTATTTTTACTTTTGCGAAAAAGCATGATTTTTATTTAGTTTTTTTAGGGTTTTTTTGCAGCATGTTCATAGTTGTAACTTGTATAATTTTCATAAGAGATATTTTTATGGAGAGCAAAGTATTTTAAGTTATATAAAGTTTAAGTTTACTTATTCTGGAATAATATTCCTGTCTGTTTTTATTCATATTTATGTTCAAAAAACGTTTAGTTTTAGTGTGTTCAGTAAATGTTTATCCTGTTCGGCCTGCGACCTAAAGTGTGCTTTGAGTTTTGGCCCCCTGTGCAACTGAGTTTGACACCTCTGACCTAACCCATCCCTCGATATTGGTGTGGGTAATGGTGCCAATACCATTACATTTATGAGAACACACAATAGGCTAACTTATTTAGAAGATTTCATCAGTTTTGACAGAAGAAAAAAGGTCCAGTGACTAGTAAAATTTGTTTTTCATGTTACAGGTGTGCCAGTATTTGTGGAGCATAAGACTTTCAGATGTCTCACAAGTCACAAAATACATAATAGGGCAGATGAAGAAAAAATAAAATAGTTTTATTTAAAATGACTGCCGTAAATCAAGTTGTTTTTTTTTCTTTCTTGTTAACATGTCTAACATGTTTTTTAGGACTTACAAGACGTATCGAGTGGAATCACTCAAATGTGTTTTTTGCTGTGAAATTTCGGTTAAGCCCTGCCCCCTGATAAAAGGTGAGCTTAGATCCGTAGTGTTGAGCCATCTCTGGCCTAACTGCAGTTAGCCTTTAGGCCCAGTTGGCATTTTGGCCTGCTGCTCTGAAAACTTGACACAAATTAAGATGGGTTTTACCATTAAACTGCTTTTAAAGACTGATGCTGTTTCAGTCATTATCCTGGGTCATCGTGCATACAACTGAACATGTCCTTCAACTGGTAAGTCTTTTTTATCCATTCATCTTCTACCACTTAATCCCTTTCGGGTTAGGGGAGGGGAGGGGGGGTGCTGGAGCCTATCTCAGCATCTTCAGGTGAGAGGCAGGTACACCCTGGACACATCGCCAGTCCATCACAGGGCAGTCTTTTTATCACAGGTTTTATTCTGTTTAATGTAGTGTTAGCCAGTACTGGCCTTGTGGGATGTGGGTGGACAGATCTTGGTGTTTGAAGGAGGAGTAAAAGTGAAGAGATTTTGACATGAAACTGTAAGACAATGAAAGATTTTTTTTTTTGGTCATAAAAAGGGCATAAGATACCATTTTAGACAATGTACCTGTAGTTTTGTTTTTATCGGGGACTCACAGTTATGCGAGGGCAAACGCAATCAGTGTAGACCAAGGCTCAGATTTAAAGACACTGTAAAAAGAAACTTGAAGAAGTTGGATATAGACAGGAGTTCCTGGCAGCGGAAGGCTAAGGACAGAGCTGTGTGGAGGAATCTGATCAGACCTAAATGAAACAGTCATTGTCGCCCACGACAGACTGCTATGATGATGATGATGCTATCCACCGGAGTGCATCTTTAAATGTACAGATAAATTTTCTACTTTTTTCTGCTCAGTAGTCTCTTATAAAATTGCAAATTCTTTAAAGTGTATCTACCAGTCAACCTAGTACCATCTGGTTTATTCATTAAACAACTTTTTTCCACAGCTTTCTTTGTATAATGTACAAATACTTCAAATGCAAACTTAGAGTGCACAGACCTCTAACACACCCCAGTCAATCCACTAATTCATTACATTCATCCAGATTGATGGTTTAATATCTGTTTCACTTCAGTTTTCCAGTAACTTGCGGCAGAGATGGACTTCCGGTTATGGCGGCCGCCTAGAAGGACACGTATCACTCTGCTCTGCCCCTGGAAATAAAAATTCGGCAAATAACTCTCTCATTTGGAACAGAACTTTTCCCAGCGTTTGGGTGAGGATATGCCGGTGAAGACTAAGGCTGGGAAATCAGGAGGGGGAAAAATTGAATCGCCGAAGCAGTCCAAATTAACGGACTTTAAAGTTTGTGGCGCAGTAGAAAAAGCTGCGGATATGGCGGATGAAACTAGCGGTGGTGCGGTAACTGCTGCTGCTGACGATGGCGGCACAGGTGCAGTGCTGGCTGCCATTAGCTCAATGAGAGCAGACTTTTCCGCTAAACTTGATGGGATTATGGCAGCGTTGGATGCAATGAGAAAGGAGTTGGGTGACTGCGTGGAGCGAGTGACGCAGGCGGAGCTTCGTGTTTCAAGTGCGGAGGATGAAATTAGCGGACTTCAAATAAAGGTGCGCACTTTGGAAAAAAAAAATAAAGATCTGGAAAATAGCGTTCTGGACTTGGAATCTTGGTCCAGACGGAACAACCTGAGGCTGGTGGGTTTACCGGAGGGAGCCGAAGGTCGTGATTCATGCTCCTTTTTGGAGGGGTGGATCCCGGAGGCGCTGAACAACGCGGAGCTAAAATCATCAGTCGTCTTGGAAAGCTCCCACCGAATTGGCCCACCGAGAGGTAACAAGGCAGCACCGAGGACGCTAATTATGAAGTTTCTCAGCTACAGAGACAGGATGACGATCTCCAACGCGGTGCGGGCCAAAGGAGAAATTAAATACCAAGATCAGCAGGTGCGGTTCTACCCAGATCTGGCCTCAGGAATCCAACAATTAAGGAAGCAGTTTGACCCCATCCGCAAAGAACTGCGCAACCTTGAGATTCGTCATGGAGTGATTCACCCTGCAAGACTTCTGGTCACATATGAGGGCAGAACACGCATCTTCAAGACCCCCGAGGAGGCGCAGGAGCTCATCAAGAAGATCCAGGAAGAGACTGGTGGGAGCTAAGCATGAACAGAATATAGGGTAGAATATTTGAGCATTTAACTGATTAGAAGCATATATCAAGATTACAAAATATAGAATGTATTACATATTAAAAAAAAAAAAAGTACAAAATTGCTAAAAAAATTTTGGAGTTAAATTGGAAAATTACGGAAGAGAGTTAATGTTACGTTATTAAAAGCAGTAGAGTTAGGGTGATTGGGAGGATGAAGAAGGAGTGGCTTTGGCTGATCCTCGTGGGTGTGGAACGGTCGATGGCTATATCGGGAGACGGAATTTTTCTTTTGCTTTTGGGGGGATTGCCACAAATGTGGGAAGGGGGAATTTGTTTGTGTGTAGTTTGTAGGGTGAATGTTCAACCACTCATTTTTTTGCTTTTCTGTTTGAGCATGTTTACACTGCAAGGTAATCCCAAACTCCCTATTGATTATAAATCAAAGCGTTAATCTTAATTTAACTTCATGGAATTGCAGAGGTCTACAAAATTTTAAAAAACTTAAACAAGTTATGAATAAAATAAAAGACATGGGTTCAAAAATTGTGTTTTTACAAGAAACTCATCTAATAGAGCAAGATGTAAAAAGAATTAGGAGTAGATGGCAAGGAAATGTTTTCACCTCATCATTTTCATCCCGAGCCAGGGGAGTTATGACTCTCATACATAAATCAGTTCCATTTCAAGTGAAAAATGTAATTGGAGACAAATTTGGAAGATATGTAATCATTCAAGGATCTTTGCTATTAGAAAACATAAATTTGGTGAACTTATATGGTCCCAATATAGATGATCAAAAGTTCTTTGCCAATTTATTTCTTATCTTATCATCACTTACAGGGCAACATATAATAGCAGGGGATTTTAATTGTACATTAAATCCCAGTATAGATAGATCAACAGGACTGGACTGTACGCACAATGGATGTAGGATGACCATTAATCATTTTATGAAAGAATTGAAATTGATAGATATATGGAGAGAAATGAAACCACAAGTTAAAGCATACTCTTGTTATTCCAATACCTACAAGACATTCTCACGTATAGATTATTTTTTGATCTCCACAGAATTAAGGTCCAAGATTCAAAACTGTTTTTATGATAACATCGTGATCTCTGATCATGCACCCTGCTGTCTAATGTATGTAGATAAGAAATTGACAAAGGAACCAGGTAGATGGCAATTTCAGCATAAATGGCTTCAGGATGAGGAATTTGTTAAGTATATAGAAAAACAGATAGATGAGTTCTTTGATATCAATACTACACAAACATCAGCATGTGTAAAGTGGGAGGCTTTCAAAGCTTTTATTAGGGGACATATTATTAGTTATACAGGTTCAAAATCTAAGAAGACTTGAGAGGAGAGAGTCCAATTGGAACATAAAATAAAAATTCTTCAAGAAAGAGTATATGCAGGAAGAGATCCAAGGTTGGAGAACGAATTACTGATTTTGAGAGCTGAATATGACAAAAAATCAGCAAATAGAGCTGCCTCGAGTCTTCTAAGATTGAAACAATCTTTTTATGAACAAGGTGAAAAATCAGGAAAGTTATTGGCATGGCAGATTAAACAATTAGAATCTAAAACACCAGTTACCAGTATTATAAGTAACGGACAGGTAGTTATAGATCCTTCAGAAATTAATAGAGCCTTTAGAGATTACTATGAAAAATTATATGATACCAAAAATGAATCTGATTTAACAAAACTACATGGGTTTTTGAATGAACTATTTATACCGTGTATTCCAAATGAAAATAGGGAGATACTGGAGTCTAAAATTAGTCAAGAAGAAGTTGGACTAGCCATTGATAATATGAAATCAGGAAAAAGTGCAGGACCAGATGGTCTTCCAGTTGACCTTTATAAAAAAATTAAGAATAAATTAACAAACCCTTTTTTGGAAATGGTTTTAGAAGCATTTCAAAATAGTAATTTACCATCATATATGAATAATGCCTTAATTATACTGTTGCCAAAACCAGGTAAGCCCTCTAATAAATGTGAAAATATGAGACCAATAAGCCTATTAAATGCCGACCTTAAGATAATTTGTAAAATTTTAGCAAGACGAATACAAGAAATTTTACCAAATATTATTAATCGAGATCAGAATGGCTTTATAAAGGGAAGACAAGGCTTCCATAATGTAAGAAGACTATTTAATATTATTTATTCTAATAAAGAAGCACCGGATACAGCTCTCTTATCACTGGATGCCGAAAAAGCCTTTGATAGAGTTGAATGGCCCTTTCTTTTTGAAGTCTTACAAAGGTTTGGACTTGGAAATAATTTCATAAAATGGGTTCAGATAATATATAATAATGCTACTGCAGAAATTCTAACAAATAACAATATTTCAAAATCAATAAAAATCAATAGAGGATGTCGACAAGGCTGTCCACTTTCACCTTTACTGTTTACTATGGCAATTGAACCTTTAGCGATGGCGATACGTCTACAGTCACAAATATATGGAATTAAAGTTGGACCAACAGAACATAAAATCTCCCTGTATGCCGATGACATAATTTTGTTTATGTCGAATCTTAAAAAATCAATTCCGACCTTGTTGAATTTAATAAAGAATTTCGGGGAAATATCAGGATATAAAATAAATAAAACTAAATCTTCAATATTAATGCTAAATGAGACCCAGAGAAATTACCCAGCCCCTGAGGTAAATCTATTCAATGTTGTAAATCAGTTCAAATATTTAGGAATCCAAATTGTGCCTAAGCTAGAATCAGTCGCCAGTGTCAATTATGAAGCCTTAATGACAGATATTGATGAGTTACTTCAGAGATGGATGTCACTACCAATGTCGATGATCGGGAGAATTAATATACTTAAAAGTAATATCTTACCTAAAATACTTTATTTATTTCAATACATTCCCTTACCACCACCTTTAGATTTATTCTCAAGAATTAAAAAAAAGTTAGTGGAATTTATATGGAACAACAGGAGGGCTAGATTACGTCTGTCTTTGTTATATTTACCATTTGATCGTGGAGGTCTGAAATGTCCAAATTTTATGTTGTATTATTGGTCGGCACAACTGAGGTCTATGACATATTATTTTTCATCAAATGATCTCCCTCACTGGACTGAAATGGAATCATACAATTTACCTTTACCTCTTCCCATATTCATATACTCAGATTCGGCAAAAAAATTACAAAAACAAGTTAAAAATCCATTTGTAAAGCATATGATCAAAATATGGTGTGAAGCTAAAAACTATTTAAAAGAACCACAGTTATTGTCACAATTTAATCCAATATGGGGTAATCAATATTTTAAACCAGGGAGAGCGGACGCTGTATTTAAAGTATGGAATTTAAAAGGGATACAAAAGATTCAGGATTTATATTTGCCATGTGCAGAAAACATAATGTCTTTTGAAGAGTTGAGGATCAAATTTAATCTCAATAGAACACATTTTTTTAAATATCTTCAACTTAGAAACTTTATTCGATCAAATCAAAATAAAGCTCTCACTCGACCTATCTATTCATCCTTGGAAAAAATGTTGATGAAAGATAGTAAAAGAAAGGGTATTATTTCAGAGTTTTATAACTCATTGACACTATTTTCAAGTGAAAATTCACTGAAAAGATTAAACTACTGGAAAGAAGATCTGCAAACTGAAATTTCAGAGGAACAATGGGAATTGGCTTGTACAGAAGCTCAAACCAAATCAATAAATGTACGCCTTAAATTGATACATTTTAAATGGTTAATGCGGATGTATGTTACACCGGAGGAGTTAAATAGATATAACAAAAATATACCAGATACGTGCACAAAATGTATGGACAGTAAAGGAACTCTATTTCATTGTGTATGGGAATGTAGATTAATAAGAATGTTTTGGGAAGAGGTGAGGGTAACAATTGAAAAAATAATCTCAAAACAAATCATATTGAATCCTAAACTGTTTTTGTTGGGTCTGTACCCAGAAAAGCATAATTTTAATAAAAGTGAAAGAACATTCATAGACCTCAGTTTGCTTAATGCCAAAAAATGTATTGCACTATTATGGAAAAAGACTCATAGACCAGATGTGACTCAGTGGTTAAGACAGATGTTAACAAACCTTCCATTAGAAAGAATAACATATATACTGAAATCAAAGGAAATTGTGTTTGAGAATATATGGAGACCTTTTATTGATTATGTAAAAAATTTAAACATAACTCTTGAAGAAGAAGGTGAATGATATGTGTGGACCTTGTAAATTCCAAACTGGTGAACACAATATGTATACTTATGTGTTGGATTGTCTAGACTAAACAGAGGAGCATTGTTGAAGATTTGATTTTGTTGGTGGTTGTTGGTGTTTTTTAGTGCATTTTTTTTTTTTTGTAGTACTTTAGTGTTAGTGTTTGACTGTTTGTATCATGTTTGTTTAAAAAAAAAAGAAAAGGTTCAATAAAGATATTGTGGAAAAAAAAAAAACTTGCGGCAGAGATAAGGAGGAAGTAGAGGAAACCTAGAGTGTACATTTTCTTACCATTTGAGGATGTTCTACTCTTCACACCGATAACACTGGTCAACACCAAATTTATTGTCTAAGTTTTTTTAGCTGATTTAGGACAATTTTGATGTGCTGAAGCCAAAAATCATATTGGCTTTGCTCAATCGGGTCAACTTTTTGAACTATGGCCACATGTTTTCTAACGTTTTTGTTTACATATACGGGTATTTTCGCTTTATATGATGCAAAATTCTTTATTTCTTGAAATTCTCTGAATTTTGAACAATGATGATGTAGCATTCAATTTACATGTACTTACCTTTATCAATGTCTACTATTCAATTTACAGTACACCTGTACAACTACTGTACAACTGCTTGTAACGTAACATAAAAACCTGACCTGACCAAAAGAAACAGATGTCATTTTCGGATTCAGCGGTGCAAAATTGTCTTAAATCAGTTGAAAAAACACAGACAACTTACAAAAAAAATATTTTTGTTATGTTGTGTAATCTAACCCCCCATCAAAAATCACTACTTACTACTATTCATGTTTTATTTTCTAGAAAAAAAAAATCAGGACGGAAAATCAGAAAAGGGCCATTT
Organism: Pholidichthys leucotaenia; assembly: GCA_020510985.1. Classification (NCBI taxonomy): domain Eukaryota; kingdom Metazoa; phylum Chordata; class Actinopteri; order Cichliformes; family Pholidichthyidae; genus Pholidichthys; species Pholidichthys leucotaenia. Next base: position 148,662,420 of record CM035849.1, on the reverse strand, counting down.
TAAAGAAGGATGAGGCATTTTGCGTTCAAAGTTGGTAACAAAGTGTTTTAACACAACTTGGGTGTGCTGATCATGAATATAGTGGTTACCAATTATGAATTGGAGATATAAACCCTGAAAATTAACTTTGAAATGGCTACCCATATATGATGCTAAAATAGGCAGTTCATGAATGACATACAGGTATTATACTAACAGCTGTAGGAACTACAAATGATGTAGCACATGTTGTTTATACTTACTTTAAAATTTAATAGTTTTTGCAATGGTTTATGGACAACTTAGACTACATTTTTCCCCAAATTTTACAATTTACTTTGAGCAAGACCCATAAAGTTGTCCCATTTGACAGGAAGAGGACCTGTTCATTGTTGATTTGCTTACGAATTGGTCTGCTGGACTTTGTTTGCAATTCTTGAGTGTCTGATTTGATGGTCATCTTGTTGTACCTATCAAAAAATATATATATAAACATGATCAAAGCCAGGTCTCTATTGTAGACTTGGCTGTCTCAGATCACTTCTGTGTGGTTTTTAATGTCACCAGTTTTATTTAGCGAGAGACCCAAGTGAGAACTTTGAAGAAGCGCCATCTGACTTCTGAAGTGGCTGCAAGTTTTAACAGGATTTAAAGTGATATTCCTGCTGAGGTCTTACCTGCATCATCTGATTATATTACTGACAGTTTTAACTTGTCATAATCTGGCCTCCGGGCGGATAAGAATGCAGAGGGAGGACTCAGTGCACAGGCAGGACCAGGTGCAAACAATAATTTACTAACAAAACTAAACTCAAAAGCAACACAAAGTAGTCCAATCTATATGGACTTAAATATCCAAAAATACACAAATAATACATTTTCTTGGAGGTTAAATTCAAATGTGCTGAAAGGACCATTGAAAGATGAATTGGAGTCAGATATTCTCAGATATTTGGAAGAAAATGATAATGGGGAAGTATCCCCTTTAACCTGTTGAACTCTGGGATTCCACGGGCGGTCACGTCTCTGCGTCATAGTGCGTCTCAGTGTGCACTGAAAAAAAAAAAAAAGCTGCATTTCCGTTCTTCCAGTACAGATACAGCCACGAACAGAAAGCCAAAGGAGTGTTTGATTGGTTTAGATTTGATTGACCTCTCATTTGACTAATAAGAGCCTTGAATTGGGTTTCTGAAACCTTGAAGAACCAATGACTGAAAACCTAGCAAGAAGGACCTGCCTACCAACGGCCGCGAAAACAACGAGCCAATTGAAGCAGAGAAGTTCGACGATTGAAACGCGTGCGTCCCCGTGCGTAAAATCTTTTTTGCCTAAGCCGCTGGGTGACTCACACTGAGTCCTGTGTGTAACGGTAGCGTTAGCCACTCTTAGCCATTAGCCAGTCTATTTCTATTACTACTGTTCTTATTTGTTTTGAAAAATGGTTCGCAAAAACCGCAAGCATGGAAGCGGAGATGGTTTGACTGGGTAGGGTGACCAGAACCACGAGTCCGTAACAACCGGACCAGCTTCATGTTCATCTGACAATGAGGAACAGATGTTCGCCAACGACACTGCTGTTGTGGACAGGTAAGTGTTATAAGCTAAATTATTCTTTATCAATGGAAATAGTAATAAAAAGGACTTTTGACCGATCGGTAATTACAACAGTCCGTCATGGCCACAAGTTTTTTTTGTGCGCCGAGCTCCTCTGTAGCGGGGTGGAGGGGAGTTGTTATCCTCTACATTGCAGATATTTTAGTATAATTTTTATTGCACTGTAGGTTATTTTTTCTTGTAAAAAAAAAGGCCACACATTTTTTACGTGGCATGTTTCTTTGTGTGTGGGGGACTTGTTTGTTCATTCATTCAATCATGAATGAACAAACAACCCCCCCCCACACACACACACAGCCCTGAGTGTCACCTTTCATTAGAGCCCTAGATGAAGCTTCTATGTTGAAGCATTCAAAAGTTATAGACGTTTTTCCAAACTGTGCCATTTGGCACAATTTGGCACAGTTCAAAAACACCTGGGAACAACTTGAGAAAAAAGCTCTGTAATATATTCATTTTTTGTGGTATTGTTACAAAATTTTGACCTCAGCTTGATAACACTTGGTTCTACATTTCTGTTCAGCTGTTCAGGTTCAAGTTCAGGTTACTTTATTTGTACCCGTAGGTAGATTTGTTTTGCAGTCTGGTGACATCCATATTTACAAACCACAATTACATTTAACATAAACACAAACACAGGCACACATGAAGTTGACTATAAACATGGTAAAAATACTCAAGGTTCCATCAATCAGGATATAAAGACAAAGATATGAGAGAAAAACCAGAGATAAGAGAGAAGGGTCATATTAAAAAGTTAAAGACTAGTCAAAAAGGTTAAAAACTCAAAGGTCTAAAACCCAATAAAAGATTTAGAACCCAAATAAAAATCCTACAAAAATAAGTAAATATAAAATGGAGTTAATAAATAGGTAACTAAATTATGTGCAATATATTGTTACAACTTGTTCAGCTCTTTGACAGCAGCAGGAACAAAGCTGTTTTTGTAGCGCTGGGTTTTACTTTTTGGGACAGCAAACCTCCGTCCTTGAGGGAAGAAGCTGAAAGTGGCAGTGCAAAGGGTGGGAGTCATCATTTAAAATGGAGGTAGCAATCCTCTATACCTGTCTGGTGTACAAGGATGTCAGGCTCAGCTGTGACTCACCAAGAAAATGACTGGACCATCTAACTACCTGATCCAAGGATTTCCTTTGTTTCAGTTTTATCTGACCAAACCATGACACTAAAGAAAAGGATAAAACAGATTCAATAAAAGCCCGATAAAACATTGTCATTATGGTTTGGTCAATTTGGAAGCGTGCAAGTTTCCTTAAACAATGCAAATGTTGCTGACCCTTTTTGCACACCCTTTCACAGTTCTCTTCAAAGTTTAAATTACTATCAATAATCGTCCCAAGATATTTGTAGGATTGTACACATTCAGTGGTCTGGCCTTTTAGTACGGTGACTTTGTGCTTGGGAGTTTTCCTCCTAAAGTCAATAATCATATGTTTAGTTTTTGTCGTATTCCGCTGCAGGTAGGAATCCTCACACCAGTGAACAAAATCATCAACTACTGGGCCGTGGCCACTCTCACCATCCTGGAGGAGACTGACAATAACTGAGTCATCAGCATACTTTATAATGTGTCTGTTGTCATGTCTGCTCCGACACATGTTTGTGTACAGGATGAAGAGTAGTGGTGACAACACACACCCCTGAGGAGAGCCAGTAGAAGAGCACTTTTGGTCAGACAATGTACCATTGACCCTTACTCTCTGTGTCCTGTTGGTTAAGAAATCCAGAATCCAACCCACCAGATTATTGCTCAAATCAAATTGTTGCAGGAGCCTTTCAACTAAAATATGAGGTTGGATTGTATTAAAGGTGGAGGAAAAGTCCACAAATAAAAGCCTGGCGTGTGTCCCATTAAAATCCAGATGTTTAAAAAGCATGTTAAACAGAGTGACAGTGACATCCTCCACTCCTTTGTGAGGCCTATATGCAAACTGCAAAGGATCCAATGCATGTTCAGTCTGCTTTAGGACCTCAGATCTGACCAGTTTTTCAAAAATTTTCATTAAAATTGAAGTCAAAGCAACTGGTCTAAAGTCGTTTACCGTTTTAGGACAGCTGGATTTTGGAACGGGAACAACCACGGCATCTTTCCAGATCTTAGGCACATGTTGTGTTTGTAAGAACTTATTGAAAATGTAATGAAATACAGGACTCAGTTCATGTGCACAGGACTTTACCAAGCACCCACATATATTATCAGGGCCCTGACTTTTGTTCACTTTTTCAGCACAGAACGCCCGTTTAATATCCTGCACCTCAATATTAAAGTGCTGATTGTCTTTGAGTTTCTGTTTCAAATCTTGGGTTTCTGTGCTAAAATCAGAGGAATCAAAACGACCATAAAAACAATTATGAGCATTAGCCAGCTGTGTCCGAATTAAAACCATCTAAAATCACACGATTACTGCGCTCTGTGCTCTGAAGGCCTGCAATAGTTTTCATACTGGCCCAGGCTGAACCAAGTTTCTTTGTTGCCATCTTGCTTTCCAATTCTGATTTATAATTCTGTTTTGCTCTTAAAATTTCGGACTTCAGCTCTTTTGTGGCAACCTGTAGCTCAGGAACAGACCCCTGTTTAAAGGCAGGTGCTTTCCTCTGTAAGCAGGATTTAACTGATTTTGTAACTCATGGCTTATTGTTGGGATATATTTTGACACGTTTACGTGGAACGATCATATTTTTACAGAAAGCCATGTATGAGCATGTGACGTCTACCAAAGAGTCCAAATCATCCCCGCAGGACAGTGTGAACACCTCCCAGTCCGTACAGCTAAAGCATTCCTGGAGGCAGTGCACTGAATCCTCTGTCCACACATCTTTGTCTCTGGTCTTCACCTTGCCTCTTCTGAGAGCATTTTTATATGTGGGCAGCAAATGTACACAATTGTGATCTGAGGATCCTAAAGGAGGAAGGGGGAGTGATTTATAGGCCCTCTCAATGGATCCATAGTACAGGTCCAATGTCTTTTTTCGCCTGGTTGGGCAGGAGACATACTGATAAAAGTTTTTAAGTGTCTTCTTTAAAGAAACATAGTTAAAATCCCCAAGAATAAAGTTTGGAGCCTCTGGAGAAATTGACTGCAGCCGCTGTACCACATCAAAGACGGTGCTGGAGGCGGAGTCAGCGTCTGCCCTCGGGTGAACGTACACAGTCGTGATGAAAAGTTGGGGGAACTCGCGGGGCAGATAAAAGGGGCGTAGCAATACGGACAGAAGCTCCACATCGGGGGTACAGATGCACTGTCTGACCGTGACAGATGTGCAGTACTGTTTATTAATATATAAACATACGCCGCCCCACTGACGTTTCCCCGTTACCTCTTCCTGCCGATCCGAGCGAAGTGGGGCTCCAAAGCCGTCAATCCACAGGTCCGCATCCTGGTCATGTGCCGTAAGCCACGTCTCCGTGTAAGCCATGACACAGCAGTTCTTGAAGTCCTTCTGGTAGCGTACATTCCCTTGAATTTCATCTACTTTATTTCTCAGGGATTGTACGTTCCCCAAAATCATGGAAGGAAGAGGAATGCTGTTAAACTGACGCCTTCTCAGATTTAATTTTACGCCTCCACGCTTTCCACGTTTCCTCCTTTTGTCTCTCTTTTCATTGCTGTGTCCATGAAAGTCTCTTAAAATAAAGTCCGGCAGTCGCGGCACAGACTCAAATGCAGACGCTGCATTATCGTGTTTAGATGCACTAACATGTCTCTGGAATATTGTATTCTCCCCGGCTTGATCGTGATTGCGCTTACCTCAGAGACAGAGAGCCGGTGTGAAAGAAGTAGCAGTGCAAAAATAAGGAGGAAATCCATATTGATAGAACCAGGGAGCTCTTCGTTATATAGTCCACAAACATTCAAGGACAAAAACGACACAGAGAATTTCGTTTAAACACATTAAAGTGCGTAAAAACAGAGACACAGACGACAGACTTTTTTCACCAGCTGCCGGTCGCTGCATGCGCATGCGCCTATCTAAAAAAAAAACCAGGCGAACTTTATTTTCTTCAAATTTGGTATGTTTAGATGACTGTTACTCAGTGGCAGGAGCACTTAGAGAGATTATGACTGTTTTGCCAAAAAAATTCAGAGTGTTTTCTTTTAAATGAGACCAACCCCATGAAGATGCTGCAAAGGGTTGAAGAATAGCTTTTGATTTACTTTGGGTATGTTATTTTTAGGCATTTTTAGGGAAATTGACCAGAGTTCAACAGGTTAACACTGTGGGACACATGCAAAGCTGTAATAAGGGGAAAGATTATTGCAAAGCTGGAACTCCAAAAGAAATTGAGACAAGAAAAACTAATCACATTAGAGTCAGAACTTAAGGAACTAGAAAAAGAGCACAAAGACAACACCCATTCTAATGACTCGCTCAAAATTAAGGAAATAAAAAAACAAATAAATGAGATCTACACAACAGAAATCCAGAAGAAACTTACATTTCTGAAATAAAAATATTATGAAACAGGTAGCAAATCGGCAAAATTACTAGCCTATAAATTGAGGAAACAACAAACGGAGAGAGCAATCTACAAAATCAGAGATTATTATTATTAATTATTATTTTATTTCCTTATCCAAGGAAATAAAAATTAGAATTCAGGAAATTCTTAAAAGCTTCAAGAATTACTACAAGTACTTGTACTCCCTCAAAAAACACAAAAAAGACACATCCGAAGCCTTCCTAAATACATTAAATCTTCCCCAACTTACTGAGTCACAAAATAAAAAACTATTGGCAGAAATACAACCTAAAGAATTAGAAAAAGCAATTATGAAACTTAAAGCTAACAAATCCCCAGGAGCAGATGGCTATACAGCAGAGTGGTACAAAACTTTTAAACAGCAACTATCTCCTCTCCTCCTGAAAACATTTAACTATGTCCTCCACACAGAAGATACCACCCCCCTCCTGGAGAGAAGGGGTCATTGCAGTCATACCTAAACCTGAAAAGGATCAATTAACCTGCTCCAACTACAGACCAATCAGTGTGTTAAGTCAGGACTATAAACTTTTTACCGCTATCCTTGCCAAAAGGTTTAGAAAATATACTGACAGACTTAATTCATTTTGACCAAACTGGTTTTATAAGACAAAGACAGACACAAGATAACATTTGACACACTTTACACATAATTCATCATATAAAAAAATATAATTTAAATGCAGCCATACTGGGATTAGATGCTGAAAAAGCATCTGATTCAGTTGACTGGTCTTTCCTATATAGAATCTTGTCCAGTTTCAATTTTCATAACAACTTCATTAGAACTATCCAGGCATTATATAAAAAACCAACAGCTAAAATAAGGATTAATGGTAAATTATCATCATCTTTTGAACTGGAGAGAGGATGTCGTCAGGGCTGCCCCTTGTCTCCACTGCTCTTTGCAATCTTCATAGAACCTCTGAGCCAATGGATAAGACAGAATCAAAAAATTCAGGGTATTACACTTGGTCAGAAGGAACATAAAATAGCACTCTTCGCTGATGACATTAATATACCTGGGCAGCCGGACACCTCTTTTCCAGAATTAATCTCAGTTTTTTCAGAGTATGGAGAGTTATCGGGGTACGAATTGAACATGCATAAAACCCAAAATTTTAACGTTCAACTATAACCCAAATCAATATTTACTAAGCATATTCAAAACTAACTGGGAGATGGAATCTATGAAATATCTGGGGGTCAATATCCCGAAACAACTCAACAAAATTATAACACTAAACTATGATCCACTGATGGCAAAAATAAAATCTGATCTAGCAAGATGGAATACGATACCATTCTTGGGTACTGCACAAAGAACTGAAGCAGTCAAAATGAATATACTTCCACGTCTTCTACACCTTTTCCAAACAATACCAGTAGAACCTCCCAAAAAAAAAAAACATGGCAAGAACTGGACAGAAGGATCTCAAGATTCATATGGCAGGGCAAGAGACCAAGAATCAGGTATAGAACCCTACAGCTAAACAAAGACAAAGGTGGGCTCGCGCTGCCAAGTATCAGGGACTATTTTAAAGCCGCGCAAATTAAAACTTTAGTAGGGATATGTAACCCAGTCTACACTGCACAATGGAAGGAGATAGAATGCCAAATAACAAGTGACATTCCCCTACAGGCGATAATAGGGAATAATGCCTTACCTAAACATTTGAGTAACACTAATCCGTGGATAGAAACCTCGCTAAAAATTTGGTTTAAGATAGTCAGAGAGAATCAAACTAAAGAACCCTATCAATTATTGCAATGGATTTCCTATGATCAGGATTTTATTCCTAATAAAACAGACACTAGATTTAAAAAGTGGAAAGAGAACAGACTGATAAAATGTTACAATTTTTTTTAAAGGGCAAACTTTAAAAAGTTTTGAAGATTTGAAAAAACAAGGCCTAATAAATCAAGACCTTTACAGGTTCTTTCAGCTTCAACACCACATAAACAAAATACTTAAAAAGGAGGATTTGGAAAGGGCCCAGTCAGGTGTTCTGAAGGTCTTCTTAATGGCATATAAAGGGATCCCAGGGATCAGATACATTTCTAAAATATACCATGGTCTTCAAGATTTAAAAGGAGACAACACATCATATATAAAAGAGAAATGGGAAAAAGAGGGGAATTTCACTTTACAATTGGAAATATGGGAAAAACTAAACAAACAACAGTGGAAAAGTACTTCATCCCTGCTGTGGAGAGAATTTGGATGGAAAAATTGGGTAAGATTTTTCAGAACACCTGCACAAAACAAATTTACTCATAAAGAGTTGAATTGTTGGCGCTTGTGTGGTGAAAAGACTGCAAATCATTTTCATGTGTTTTGGTCATGCCCGGTTATCCACCAATATTGGACTAATGTACAGACAATATAGGGGAAAATATTCAAAGTAACAGTTCCCTTTTCTTTTGTAACTTTGTATTTGGGTTTACAACACTGGAATCACTGGAAAGACAAGGAGAAAAATACTTATTCAATGTTTTAATACTGGCAAGTAAAAAAGCACTAACAAAAAAATGGTTGTCGAGAGACTGTCCTGCACCTGAAGATTGGATTGACGTGATTCATGACATTTATTTGATGGAAAAGTTGACATTTGCACTGAGACAGGACATGGATGGGTTCTTGAACTTTTGGCAACCCTGGAACACATATGTGTCTTCCATTAGATCTAATCTTTGACAAATACCATTTCAATAATGGCACCTCTCTTTGTTCCAGTGCTACTCAGATGTTCTTTTATGTTTCTTCTCTTCTCTTTTTTTTTTTTAATTTTTCTTTTCTTTCACTTAAAAAACAGAGTGTTGTAATAATTTTTTTTCAATCTTGTCAAAAAAACAAAAAAGGGAATATGTGATGAAAATGTAAACAATGCAATGCTGTAATGACATGTATACCCTTTACAAAAACTTTAAAAAAAAAGCATCACAAAGCAACGCATGGGCTGAGAGCTAAACTAACATAAACTGAGAAGGATAACCTAAACTAAAACTTGGCAAAACACAAAACAAAGCATAGCATGACATAGAACTTACATGGAACATAGACACAGTCATACGAGGGAATGTGATTCAATGACCTCTCAAAGAAAACTGAATAGAGATATATAGGGGAACTCATAATGAACTTAACAAGAGACAGCTGAGACAAATCAGGACAGCAGGTGAAGCACACAGGACAGGGAGGGCTGCACACACACTCATAGACAGAGAGATAGCAGAAATAGCAGCCTCCCAGGAAGACAGGACGGATGTGGAGGAGTATGCTGATACGGTCACCAGCTACATCGCGAAGTGCACAGAAGATTTCACTACAGTGAAGACCATCACTATGCGGGGTAATCATAAGCCCTGGATGACTGCAGAGGTGCGCTCGCTGCTTACAGCCAGAGATGCAGCCTACAGAGCGAAGGACAGGATTGCCCTCCGCTCAGCCAGGTCTGCGCTTTCAAAGGGAATTAAGGCGGCAAAGCGCGCCTATGCGGAGAAAATCCAGGGACACCTCTGTGACACTAGGAACACCAAGCAGATGTGGCAGGGAGTTTGGACACTGACGGGCTTTAAGTCTAGGCAGGGGGTCGATGATGACGACGCTTCGCTTCCAGACAGGCTTAACGACTTCTTTGCACGTTTTGAAGCATCAAACTCGACAATCAGAGGGAGGGCCAGCCCACCCCCACCATTGGTCGGACCAGCTTTTACCATCAACACAGCGGACACACGGAGGACCCTATCCAGAGTCAACCCACGCAAAGCTGCAGGTCCAGACAACATTCCGGGGCGTGTGCTCCGAGACTGCGCGAGCGGGTTGGCGGATGTCCTGACTGACATTTATAACATCTCCCTTAGTCAGGCCATCGTTCCCAGATGCTTCAAGACCTCTATCATTGTACCGGTGGCAAAGAAACCAGTGGTGTCCTGTTTGAATGACTATCGTCCTGTTGCACTTACACCAATTGTGATGAAGTGTTTTGAACGGCTTGTCAAACCACACATCACAGCCTGCCTCCCTGCATCACACGACCCGCTCCAGTTTGCATATCGTTCAAACCGCTCCACGGAGGATGCTATAGTCACCACCCTACACTCTGTCATCACCCACCTGGACCAGAAAGACACCTACGCCAGACTCCTGTACATTGATTTCAGTTCAGCATTCAACACCATTATTCCCCAGAGACTGATGGAGAAATTACTCCTTCTCGGTCTGAACACCGCCACAAGTCTCTGGATCCTGGATTTCCTGACTGAGAGACCTCAGTCTGTCCGGGTTGGAAACAACATCTTCAACTCTGTCACGCTGAGTACCGGAACCCCTCAAGGCTGTGTACTCAGTCCACTGTTGTTTACACTTCTAACACATGACTGTGTATCCAAACACGAGGGGAACCAGATTATTAAGTTTGCAGATGACACCACGGTGGTGGGACTTATTCAGAGGGATGAGGAATCAATGTACAGGGAAGAAGTGAGAGACCTGGAGGGCTGGTGCAGGGAGAACAATCTGGTGCTCAACGTGGACAAAACAAAGGAGATGATTATCGACTTCCGGCGGTCTCAGCCTGAGCACGTCCCCCTCAGCATCGGCGGCCGTTTAGTGGAGAGAGTAGAGAACATCAAGTTCCTCGGAGTGCAGATCTCGCAGGACCTGACCTGGAGCAAGAATTCCTTGGAGATCAGGAAGCGGGCTCAGCAGAGACTACACTTCTTGAGGAAACTCAAACAGGCCTCTCTCCCCATCTGCATCCTCAGGACCTTCTACAGAGGTGTGGTGGAGAGTGTTCTGACGTACTGCATTGCTACATGGTACTCCAGCTGCAGTATGTCAGACAAAAAAGCCCTGCAGAGGATAGTCAAGGGGGCGGAGAGGGTAATTGGAGTCTCCCTCCCCTCTGTCCAAGAACTTTTTCAGAACCGTTGTAGGAGCAGGGCACTGAACATTGTCAAGGACCGTTCTCACCCTCTGCATAAACACTTTGAACTTCTTCCATCTGGTAAACGATTCCGGAGCATCAGAGGCATAACCACCAGACTGATCAACAGCTTCCTCCCACAAGCTGTCAGGATGCTGAACAGCTGACCCGGAATCTCTCATACACACTACTGCACCTACGGACATTTTGTATATTATAGTTAGTTATTCTTTTTCCCCAAGTATGTCTCAGGGATGTGTGAATGGATGGGGGGTGGGGGTGGGGGTGGAGCTATGTGGGAGTGTGTCTTAATCATGCTGCTTCTTATATGGATGCCGAGAGAAACACAATTTCATCTTGCCTGCACTACAGTTGTATGTACAGCAATATGACAATAAAGTTTGATTTGATTTTGATTTGATAGACACACAATGAGCATCCAGGGCAAAAACACAGACACCAGGCAACAGGGGGAAGACATGACAAACATTAACCAGGGAACACGGGCCACAAAGTACCAGTCAATCGGGCCACAAAGTAATAATCATAAATAATAATCAAGATCAGAATAACAACAATAGTAACACTATGAAGCAAACTAAATTAACATAAGCATGGGCACAGTCCTAACCGTGCCCTTAACCATGACATAACTATAAACTAAAATCAGCACTGGATTTGGTTGCGCCCCAGAAGATCAAAAACACAAGAATTAAACCTGGCCCACCCTGGTGGAATGATGAGGTAAAACAGCAGAAAAGAAAATGCAGAGCAGCAGAGAGAAGGTGGAGATAAACAAAATCTGTTCATTATCAAACTCTAAGAGAAGAACTGAAACTACACTCACCAGCCACTTTATTAGGTACACCATGCTAGTAACGGGTTGGACCCCCTTTTGCCTTCAGAACTGCCTCAATTCTTCGTGGCATAGATTCAACAAGGTGCTGGAAGCATTCCTCAGAGAGTTTGGTCCATATTGACATGATGGCATCACACAGTTGGCGCAGATTTGTCGGCTGCACATCCATGATGCGAATCTCCCGTTCCACCACATCCCAAAGATGCTCTATTGGATTGAGATCTGCTGACTGTGGAGGCCATTTCAGTACAGTGAACTCATTGTCATGTTCAAGAAACCAGTCTGAGATGATTCCAGCTTTATGACATGGCGCATTATCCTGCTGAAAGTAGCCATCAGAAGTTGGGTACATTGTGGTCATAAAGGGATGGACATGGTCAGCAACAATACTCAGGTAGGCTGTAGCGTTGCAACGATGCTCAATTGGTACCAAGGGGCCCAAAGAGTGCCAAGAAAATATTCCCCACACCATTACACCACCACCACCAGCCTGAACCATTGATACAAGGCAGGATGGATCCATGCTTTCATGTTGTTGACGCCAAATTCTGACCCTACCATCCGAATGTCGCAGCAGAAATCGAGACTCATCAGACCAGGCAACGTTTTTCCAATCTTCTATTGTCCAATTTCGATGAGCTTGTGCAAATTGTAGCCTCAGTTTCCTGTTCTTAGCTGAAAGGAGTGGCACCCGGCGTGGTCTTCTGCTGCTGTAGCCCATCTGCCTCAAAGTTCGACGTACTGTGCGTTCAGAGATGCTCTTCTGCCTACCTTGGTTGTAACGGGTGGTTATTTGAGTCACTGTTGCCTTTCTATCAGCTCGAACCAGTCTGGCCATTCTCCTCTGACCTCTGGCATCAACAAGGCATTTCCGCCCACAGAACTGCCGCTCACTGGATATTTTTTCTTTTTCGGACCATTCTCTGTAAACCCTAGAGATGGTTGTGCGTGAAAATCCCAGTAGATCAGCAGTTTCTGAAATACTCAGACCAGCCCTTCTGGCACCAACAACCATGCCACGTTCAAAGTCACTCAAATCACCTTTCTTCCCCATACTGATGCTCGGTTTGAACTGCAGGAGATTGTCTTGACCATGTCTACATGCCTAAATGCACTGAGTTGCCGCCATGTGATTGGCTGATTAGAAATTAAGTGTTAACGAGCAGTTGGACAGGTGTACCTAATAAAGTGGCCGGTGAGTGTATATAATAATACTGTAATGTCGGGGCTGTGTTAAGGGGGCAGGGATTCTCCCGGCATGCTTGCGCCATGGAGGATTCAAAGATTGTTATTATTCGTGTGTTCTAAGTGTTATTGCTGTGTCATTATAACTGTATTATAACTGTATTATAATGACACAGCAGTGTTATAAGACCAGATAGCGTTGTGATTGATCATGTGTTTGTGTCACCATAAGTGAGACGGGGTCTGTGTGAATGACCTCCCCTCCGTTCTGTGTTGTGTGGGTATGTATAAATTAAGCCTGTTTCTTCACAGTCATCTCTCCTTCATGTGTAAACTCTCACGTCACACTGGTGTCAGAAGTGGGATAATGGAGCAGATGGAAGCCAGAATCAGAGCAGAGATTCGGCAGCTGGAGCGGTTCATTGCTCAGCTGTGTCACGTGGGATGAGACGCCGTGTCATCCGGCGATCAGACCATATTCCCTCAGCCCTGTTCTCTCTGTAACAGCGTCTCAGCGGGCTCCCAGCTGTCAGTTACGGGATGGCTGGAGTCCAATTAACTCTCATCAGCTGAGGCGCTGCTATGAGTATAAGAAGGAGCAGCTCCAATCATTCGGGGCTGCGACTTAGCACATTGAAGGCTGGAACCCCTACGCCCGGCGCCAGTCCTCTACTCATCATCTGCATTACTTGTGAGTGTATACTGGTTTGAGTATTTGTGCCTTTTGGCCCACGAGGCCGTGTTCCTTATCCCCTGTTCCCTATTATTAATAAAACATCGCAACTCACTGGCTCGCCCTCGGCTCTCTTTGTGTGGCTCGCGAGGGCCACACGTAACAGTAAGTCGTAGCCAGACGAGTTGCCGGTGGCCGTGAGTTTGCTACTTTGGACTGTTGCCCTTACCTGTCAAGGTACCGTCGCGGAAGCATGCCGTCATGGAGATGTCCTCGCTGACGCCCTTGAGTGCGTGGATGAGATCCTCAACACCGCTTCCCTCCTAAACTTCAGTAGCAACGTGCACCGGTACTTAGACCAGGCTGAGGAGGTACTGGATTATCTTCCCCGCTTCACCTGTCATCCTGAGGTGAGCGTGAGGAGATGGGACATAGCCGCACAGCGGGAAATACTCCATGGGTTGGAGGGAAATCCCAGCAGGAAGCCAAAGAGAAGGAGACGTCACCCTTCGCTTCGGGATCCCGTTCCTGCCTCCGCTCCGGCCCGGGAGTTCGCGCCATCCAGAGGGTTTTTCCCAACCAGCACGACGTCACTCGGGATACCCCCGGAGGATCTGCAGCTGACTATTAAGGTCCGGGACCGAGTGGCTGCTCCACGCCCCACTGTGTACTCGTCCTCAGTTACTAAGCTTGTTCCCCGTCCGGATCCAGTTCCGGGTCGCCGCCAGGTCTCATCCTCCCACGCAGCTGTCACTCCTGCGCCTCGTCTGAGAGGAGATCCCACAGCCTCGCCCCTTGAGCCTCCTCCCCCCGCTGTCACGCCAGCACTTCGGGCCCGGCTCGTCTCGGCTGTCACCCCCTCCTCCTTGACGCACTCCCCGGCTGCTGTGTGCGTCCAGAGTCCTGACCTGGTGAGCTCCCTCCTGGAATTTACACGAGCGGCTCCCCGACGTCCTCTCAGGGGGTCCACCGTTACCGCCCGGCGGGGAAAGGAAGAAGCAACGTCCGCTACAGCAGGCACCATCCAACCTCCAGGAGACAGGCAAGTCCCAGTTTTTTCACATTCACCTTGTGATTTGCCCTGTCAAACTCCTGGAGGTGGAGTTCGGGGTTCGCAGCTCCCTGAACTCCCACCACCTGCTGTAGCCTTTGTCATTAATCCTGCACCCTCTGTGTCTCCCTCCGCTGAGCAGTCCCCGGCGCCAGGCCAACGTCGTGGGATGAGGAGGGGGCCTGCGGTTCTGGACAGCCTGGTTCCGGTTCCGCAGCTACGCCGTGAACGGAGGAGGAAGGCGGATTTCTACGTGGAGTCAACGCCGACGACCAAGCGTCCCCAGGTCTCCACGGAGGAGCGGTCCGGTCCAGCGGGACGAGGTCCTCCTGCCACCACGCCGTATGGGCTGTCAGCGTGGACACCGGTGCCGGAGGAATCACAAGCTGCGCTGTCCATCATGCCAGCTGCGGAGCCCGACGCAGCTGAGTGGGAGCCTGACGACAACCTCCTGATGTTGGATCCCGTATCTTCGCAGTCCTGGACGGCGTCAGAACCTGAGATCAGGCAAGTGCTCTATCTCATCTATCTTCTCCTTACTTTAGAGCACTTTGGCCTGTCTCTAGGGGAGATGAGCCGGGGGCAGCCGTCCGCTGCGTCCGAGCTTATCTCGCCGGGTTCTGGCGCTGCCGGTGATCCTGATCCCGGTTCTCTTTTCTCTCCTGAGCCTTCTCCCAGGGTTGCCGGCGAGGAGCTGCCATCACTCGTGGTGCCGGAGGGTCCAGGTTCGAAGTCAGAGGTCGCTTCTGGTGCGGCGCCGGCCCAATCGGGGTCCGACGTGGGTTCGTCCGAGGCCCAATCGGGGTCCAACGTGGGTTCGCCTGAGACTCAATCGGGGTCTGACGTGGGTTCGCTCGAGACCCAATCGGGGTCCGACGTGGGTTCTGCACCAACGGTGTCCAGGCCCGATGAGGGGGTTGCTGATTCCCTGCCGTCTGTCGTTGGACCTCCTCGTCATCAGCTCTCCCCCAAGCCTCTTCCACCGGCGTCCATTTGGACCTCTCCCTCTCCCCTACGGGCCTGGTGGTTGAGCGATGCGGGTCGGCCACCAAAGGGCCTACCGTGCCTGTTCGGCTCGCTTTTGCGGCCGCCTGACCCACTAGACTTTCTGTTCGGCGATCTGGTTCGGTCTCCCGAGGAACTGTGTTTGCTGGCCTGGGGTTCGGGTAGGCCTCCGGAACTGTTCCCTTCACCCTCGTTAGCGGAATGGACGCTGGGTGCGGGGAGACCCCCCGAACTGAATGTTTTTTGCTGTGCTTATATTTGGCTGGGTACAGCTAAGCTGTTATTTTTTTTTTGTTACGCGTCTAGTGTGATTGTTTTGGTTTTTTTTGGGGGGGGGGGGGGGTTCCCCTCCTGTGTGAGGGATGGCTGTATGTTTAATTTTCGCCCTTGGGAGTTCTCCTTTCATTTTGGGGGGCCCCGGGGTTGATTTTCGTTGTTTGACCTGTACTTGGTTTATGGGGTATTGTGGGGTTTTTTTTCCCTGTGTGTTGGGCTGTTATCTCCGCAATTTCCCTCTGCCTGAATGGGTCTTCGCTCTCATGTTATATTTTATGGAGTATTGTGTTGGGTTTTTCCCCGTACTCTATATTGGTTCATTGTCTGTTTTCTTTTCCTTCTCTGGGTTTTTTCCCTGTTGTATTTTTGTGGGTTTTTCCTTTGGTACTTTGTATTGGTTTATTGTCGATTGTTTTGTTTTTTTTCCTTTCTCTGGGTTTTTTTTTTCTCTCTCCCTCGTTGTATTTTTGAAGTATTGTGTTTAAGTTCCCTTGTACTTTATATTGGTTTATTGCCTGTTTTCTTTCCCTTCTTTGTTTTTTTTTTGTTGTTGTATTTTGTGGAGTATATTGTTTGGGTTTTCTCTTGTACTCGATATTGGTTTATTGTCTGTTTTTTTTTTTACTTTCTCTGTTTTTTTTTTTCTCTTCTTATTTTACGGAGTATTGTGTTTGGGTTCCATTGGTACTCTGTATTGGGTTATTGTCAGGGTTTTTTCTTCCCCTCTGATTCTCTCCCTCCTGACCTGCGCCCCATCCGCCCACCCTAGGTGGGGGGGAGGGGGTCTTGGATGGTATGGGTCGTTCGTAGTCCGACCGTGAGGGGGGGGGGGCTGTGTCACGTGGGATGAGACGCCGTGTCATCGGGCGCTCAGACCATATTCCCTCAGCCCTGTTCTCTCTGTAACCGCGTCTCAGCGGGCTCCCAGCTGTCAGTTACGGGACGGCTGGAGTCCAATTAACTCTCATCAGCTGAGGCGCTGCTATGAGTATAAGAAGGAGCAACTCCGATCATTCGGGGCTGCGACTTAGCACATTGAGGGCTGGAACCCCTACGCCCGGCGCCAGTCCTCTACTCATCATCTGCATTACTTGTGAGTGTATACTGGTTTGAGCATTTGTGCCTTTTGGCCCACGAGGCCGTGTTCCTTATCCCCTGTTCCCTATTATTAATAAAACATGGCAACTCACTGGCTCGCCCTCAGCTCTCTTTGTGTGGCTCGCAAGGGCCACACGTAACAAGCTGGGGATGGACGACAGAGCTGGTACACCGACCACCGGAGCTGCTCGCCGGGATGAATGGAGCAGTGGACCCGACGGGACCAGCATACCCCGCCTTCTGCCTTTCTCAAGGCAGGGCGGGCTAAGCAGAGCAGATTGGCCCCGCTTCCTGCCCTTTTAAGGGCAGGACGGGCCGGCGATTCCACTGCGATCAGGGGCGGTGATCGACCAAGAGGCAACCGTCCCACCAATCCACCAGCGAGCCAAACTTCCCCGGTTTAAAGGCGAAACCCTGCTGGACAACTATCTGGTCCATGGAACGTCGCAACTGGCCACCGCTACAAGGAGCGCTCCAGAGATGGTTTGGGAGAGCAGCCAATGCTGAGCACACCCAGGAACAGCTGGCCAACCGCCAGCGAGGTAGCTGAGAGAGCCTGGGAGCCTACGCAGTGGACATATGGCTGCTGACACAGTGTGGCTACCCAGATTTCGAGCCGGGGGCTCGCCCTCCAGAACTTCATCCGGGGGCTCCGCCCAGCCCATCTCCAGAGCCACATCCGGATTCATGCCGTGAGCAGCTGGGATACAGCTGTGGCAGAAACGGAGCGGGTGGGACTGCTCATGGATTGTGCAGCTGATGCGTCGGCACCGAGGCAGAGAGCCTTCAAGGCCACGGCTGAGAGCAAGGAGGAGGAGGAACTGCACTGGACCATAGCGGCACGGCCAAGGAGAAGACGGCCATGGCAGCGCGAGGAAGGGTGCTTCCGCTGCGGGGAGCCAGGACACATTGCGCGGTACTGCCTAGCACCCACCCCATGACAAATAGGCCCAGTGACAAACCGGCCCCTTGCCAGCGTTAAACTAGAGTGAGGTGGCATGGATGAGGACCTGCCGCCTCCCACAGACATTTCCCCCAATGAACTGTCACCACATGTGGGCCGAATTGGACACTCGCTAGGGATGTACCTACAGTGCAGGTTGGACAACACGCCGATCCGGGTCCTGATCGACACCGGTTCTACCATCTCCCTGGTCCGACCCAGAGCGCTGCCAGGTACGGACAAGGCAGAACTTCAGGGGTGGGAACCCATCAGGCGCTGCGTCACCTCAGCCACTGGTGAGCGCGCCAGACTGGGAGGGCGGCGAGTTCTTGTGGTGGGGGTGGCCGGCCTGAACACAAGCCACCCGTTCTGGCTGGCTGACATTCAAGACCCCTGCATTATTGGACTCGATCTCCTCGCAACATCAGGCGCAAAAATTGACACCGCCAGATCGTCCCTCCTGCTGGGGGCTCAGACCATCATGCTTTGCAGCGGGACCCAGAGGAGGAACCCGGGGGCCTGCGTGATCAAGGGGCCACCAGGACGGACTGAACCGGGCGGGTCACCACAAGAACTGAACACAACGGTTCCACCAGCACGAGCAGAGGGAGCGCAATCACCAATAGAGACAACAAGGGGGAGGGCCACAGCGGAGCGGGTCAATGTGTCAGCAGAAATGCAGCAGGCAGTTGAGGAGTTGTTCCAGCAGAGCTGCAGCGGACTGGAATTGGGACAGAGAAGCCAGCTACGAGAGCTGTTGGACTGCTACTTTGACGTCTTCGCTGCCAAGGATGAGGAGTGCACCCAAACCAGCTTGGTGCAGCACGGGATCGACACCAGTGAGACCAGGCTGATCCGGCTCTGCCCCCGCCGTCTGCCTCTTTCAAGGCAGGCAGCGGCAGAACAGAAAATACGGGAAATGCTGGAAGCAGATGTTTTTGAGCCATCCAGCAGCCCCTGGGCAGCGCCGGTGGTTCTGGTTAGAAAGAAGGATGGTTCATGGCAGTTCTGTGTGGATTACCGGCACCTGAATGACGTCACCCGCAAGGATTCCTACCCCCTGCCCTGAATCGATGACGCGTTGAATTACATCACCAGCTCCAGCTGGTTCAGCTTGCTGGACCTCCACAGCGGCTATTGGCAGGTAGAGCTATCACCTGAGGCCCACCAGAAAACAACCTTCTCCACTGGGCAGGGACTGTATCAGTTCAAGGTGATGCCGTTTGGACTTTGCAATGCCTTTGCAATGCCAGCCACCTCTGAACGTCTGATGGAGCGAGTGTTGGCTCACGTGCCCCGGAGCTGCTGCATTGTTTACCTGGATGACCTGTTGGTTCATGCAGCTGACTTTGATGGCAACCTGTCCAACCTCCGGGAGGTATTGGATGCCACCCAACAGGCCAGGCTGCGGCTGCACCCACAGAAATGCCACTTATTTTGGCGGGAGACCACCTTCCTGGGCCACGTCGTCAGTGCAGCGGGAGTCGCCACCGATCCAGAGAAAGTGGCAGTGGTGAAAAACTGGCCAGTGCTGCGGGATATGGGGGAGCTACGGAGTATTCTCGGACTGGCCTCCTATTATAGAAGATTTGTGAAAAACTTCGCCACCATCGCCAGCCTGATGCCTCAGCTGGCACAGAAGGGCTGTGCATTTCAGTGGAGTGAGAGCTGTGCTGCTGCTTTTTCCCGGCTTCGCTCAGCACTCATCGGAGCCCCCATCCTGCAGTATCCCGACCCGAACTGCCCTTTCATCGTGGACACAAACGCCAGCAACCAGGGCATCGGGGCGGTGTTATCCCAGGAGGGAGAACAGGCAGTTGCTTTTTTCAGCCGCACACTTAGCAGAGCTGAAAGGAATTATTGCATTACTCGCAGAGAGCTGTTGGCTGTCATCCAGGGACTTCATCATTTTCACCCATATGTGTACAGGGGGAGGTTCCAGCTCAGGACGGATCATGCTTCCATGACCTGGCTGCAGAACTTTAAAGAGCCGGATGGACAGTTGGTGAGATGGCTGGAGGCACTGCAGGATTATGATTTTTTGATTGTGCATCGGGCAGGCCGCCTCCATGCCAATGCTGACGCGCTGTCTCAGCGTCCCTGTGCTGCGGAGGACTGTCAGCACTGCCAGCAGGCAGAGGATCGAGACCAAGCCATCCCACGGGCTGCTGCTCTCCGGACCACTGTGAGCAGGAATAACACAGCGGTGCACAGCTCCTCCTCGGATAATCAGTCAGCTTTCCCCAGCAATGATGTCACAGAGGCCCTCGGCATGCAGCAGCTGCAGAGCGAGCAGGACAGAGACCCAGTCTTCTTCCGGGTTCGGCAGTGGCCGGACACGGGCCAGCGGCCCATCTGAGAGGCTGTGTCCGTGCTGGAACCAGAAACAAAGGCCCTACACTCCCAGTGGGCCAAACTCCGCTGTCATGAAGGTGTTGTGTATCGGCAGTGGCAGACTCCAGCTGGGCAGCAACACATCTGGCAGCTGCTGGTTCCCCGGCGGCTCCGACCCAACGTGCTCCAGCTGGTCCACGAGGTGGTGGGGGCAGGCAACCTCGAGGTGACGAAGACTCTACAGCATCTTCGGGTCCGGTTCTATTGGCCCGGATGTCACCAAGATGTAGAGCTCCATGTCCATCGCTGCGACACCTGTATGGCTCAGAAAGAGCCGACTCAGCAATCCCACACCCCCTTGCAGCAGTACCGGGTGGGAGCACCGATGGAGCGGGTAGAAGTGGACATTATGTGCCCTTTCCCGACCACGGACCGGGGGAACCGCTACGTGCTGGTCACAATGGGTTACTTCACCAAATGGCCAGAGGCATACGCAGTCCCTGATCAGAGTGCCACCACCACAGCATCAAAACTGGTGGACGAGATGTTTTGTCGGTTCGGCGCACAGGAAGAGATGCACAGCGATCAGGGATGGAACTTTGAAGCAGAGGTCTTCGGAGAGGTCTGCAGGCAGCTGGGCAGCCGGAAGACCCGGACCACCCCGCTGCATCCACAGAGCGACAGCCTGGTCGAACGGTTCAACCGGACCCTTACCACCCAGCTAGCTGTCCTAGTGGACCAGCGACAGCGAGACTGGGACCTGCATCTGCCCTTTGTTCTGTGGGCGTACCGGACGGCAGCACAGGAAACCACCCGGTGCACTCCTGCAGCGCTGATGTTTGGATGCGAGCTGTGCACACCTGTGGATTTGGTGTCCTCCCCTTCCCGGAGCCAGAGGTGGAGGGCAAACCAGGGTTGGATTATTTGTTTTGCTTGAAAGAATGTCTCCACACGGTGCACGGACTGGCTTGGGAGGCCCTGGTGGTGGCGGGGAGCCAGCAAAAGCAGGCATATGACTCCCGCTGCCAGGGGAGGGACTTTGCACCAGGAGATCGAGTCTGGGTTTTCTGCCCGGAGTGAAAAAGGGGACTGTCACCAAAATTAGCAAGCCATTGGTCGGAACCATGCATGGTCCTACAGAGACTGTCAGATGTAGTGTACAGGGTGAGGCTGCAGAAAAGGAACCGGGATGTGGTGCTCCACCGTGACCGTCTCACACCGTACCAGCCATCTGGTACACATGCGCACGTGCGCATGTGTCTGCCTGTCTGTCTGTCTGACTGTCTGTACAAGGTTAGGTGACTGAAGGGGTGGGGTGGGAAGGGGATGTAATTTATAAAGCACTTTGTGCTACAATTTTTTTCTTGTATGAAAAGTGCTATATAAGTAAAGTTTTGATTGACTGATTGATTGAAAGCTGTGTCCTACCCATAGTACTACCAGTTGCCCATATGTCTTGCTTCCAGATGGTTTTCCTAGTGGATGAATGAGTGCTGGGCCATCCGTGATCAGACAAGATCACTCCTGTGTAGTGACCGAGGCTGGACAAACAATATTGATTGCAAAGATGTTCACAAGCAAAAATTTGTCACCTGAGCAAAGACTGCCATTTGTTTCAGCCAGTGCAAGTGAAACTGGTGTCAGCTCATATTTCAATATTTTGTGCAAATCCACTTGTCTGCTTGATATGCTGTTATTGTCATGAATGGGGATGATGGTCAGCTCTGTTCTTTGACTTGTGGCTGCAGTTCTCATTGTTACCTCCGCCAGGCCGCAGGCCGCAGGAGGTTATGTTTTTGCCAGCGTTTGTCTGTTTGTCTGTCTGTCTGTTGGTTAGCAAGATAACTCAAAAAGTTTTGGACGGATTTCAATGAAACTTTCAGGCGTTGTTGGAAACGGTACAAGGAAGAACTGATTAAATTTTGGGGATGATCCAGATCACCGTCTGGATACAGGAATTTTTTAAAGGATTCTTTAACATTGTGAGATACGGCCATTTTCAACATGTGTGCAGGCGCAATGGAGGGCGCTGGTCGTCGTGTCTGACGAACACGAACTCCGCGTTCTTCAAAGTTTTAGGCACAAAAGCACGCGGAAAACAGTGGTGGGCCGGGCCCGGCAGCGTGCCTGTGTTTGCGCTACGCTGCAAAAGCTGAGACGGGCAGCTGTCCGGCGCGGGATTATTTGGCAGAAATTCCCCGGGCAGCCATAGGGGCTGCGCAAAAACAAGCTCTCTGCCAGGGAAGCTTCCAAATCCTCTTTTGCCGTGGAGCGCAACCCCAATATAAAACCCACGGCAACCTGTCTACCCAATTTGCATCCGTCAGTGAAGCCCTGAGTGCTGCTTTCAGTGATCTATGAAAACGCTCGCATAACC
Organism: Pholidichthys leucotaenia; assembly: GCA_020510985.1. Lineage (NCBI taxonomy): Eukaryota > Metazoa > Chordata > Actinopteri > Cichliformes > Pholidichthyidae > Pholidichthys > Pholidichthys leucotaenia. Next base: position 148,639,597 of record CM035849.1, on the reverse strand, counting down.
CATTGGCCTGTGGGTTGTACGCGGTTGTGCAATGAATTGCAACGCCCGCAGCCTGGGAGTTTGCAAATGGAGGAGATGGACACAACAGCAACACTTCAGTTTATTACCTCCGCCAAGGAGGTAATGCTTTTACTACTGAACCACTAATCCTATCATTGTGAATCCAATTGCTAGTCATATGTTTTCATGGTCAAGGAATCTGAAAACGTACACACAAACACTGTATGGGGGGGAACTGTGGCGCTTGGCGGAGGTCTGCGCTCTCCGAGTGCTTTTCTAGTTTGGTAGTGTTTCTCGCTGGCAGATTTTTGGAGCCCCTGTCCTGGGCTCTCTGCCAGTCTGCAGCCAGCCTCTCCCTCTCCTGGCATCCACCTGTGCCTATCATCATCAATATTATTATTTATTCCTTCCCCCGTTTTTTCATATTGTCATTTTCATTCTCATGCACACACACACACATATTTGCCTTGACACACATACATGCATTCAAGCACACACACACACACACACACACACACACACACACACACACACACACAGCGTCATCCTGGCACACACTCATCCAGTAATCATTCACTCTATGTTTCAGCTGCTACCACACCTGCCTCCACTCTTCACTCATCAGGATTCAGAGTGTTTATGGGTGACGGTGTGTAGCAGGTGGTATGGTGGCATTGTCAGCATTGATGATCAAGCTCCTCTGTCGGTTCCTCATTTTCATGGACTTTGTGTGGTGTTGTTTCCCAGAGCCCGCTGAGCTCCGACTCAACTAGTAAGTCTTTTCAATTTTTGCCGTCCTTGTCCGCTTCAGTTTCGTCTGGAGTATGTGGGGCCTGCCTGCAGAGTGTAGCTCATCCTCTCCCTCATTATTCATGTTTGAACTGTTTGGACATTTTGTGTATGTATGTATGTATGTATGTATGTCTTTCTGTTAATAAACGCATTTGTAACAGGTTAAATGGATCAGACATGGTTAACCCAATAGCTTCATTCTCCTTTAATGCACTGACTATAGTTTTATGCATTTGATAGGAATGGTTTCATACTGTTTTTTTTAATGTGTTTCGGAATGTGTAATTAAGGCTGCTGCATATGTTTTGATAGACAAGGAAGACCGTAAGTTAATTTTGGATTGCTCTGTGATCTGTTGGTCACACCTTTTTACTCCATTATCTGTTGTTTATGCCTTAGGGATCCAGTAGAGGGAATTGGCGCTCTGCACCTCACTTAATACAGACGAGTGAAGGCAGCAGATGCATGTGTGATCATTTCTCCTTCCCTCACTACTCTTCTTCCCTATTTAAAGGGCTTTACATCTGGAGGCACTGCTGGGATGAAAAACATGAGACCCACACCTCAACACGAAGGGAGCCATCTTGCGTTCTTCATCCCGAAAAACAACCCAGGCAGGGGAGTGTTTCAGCAAGACAGATCGGTGGTAGTTACGAGGCCAGCGAGGAGCAACACACATCCTGAGGTGTAGAACAGCCACCAGGGAACTGCAAAGCTTTCAGCATCAGGTTTCAGCGCCGCATGTTGATACTGTCTGTTACTCAGTTGCCAAAATGGAGTCAGAAATCGAAAATCTGTTGTTTGAAATGAAAGGAGCTCTGTTCCAGCTTACTACAGATCAGCTAGTGAAAATATGTGATTTGCTTGAGATCTCAGGAGATAATCAAGAGAAAATAACAGGAAAAACTCGCTGTGCCTTGGTGTCTTATATCAGTCAGCACATTGAACGTGACGAATTAAAACAACGGGAAGATGAAGGTATGTCAGAACTGCTGAGCATACAAGATACAATAAAAAGTGTGAGCCAGAGTAATATAAATGATGTGTCACAAACAATGCATGCAAAGGAGAATGTAATGAAAGAGTTGGAGCAGCTGAAATTGGCAGTGCAGCGAAAAGAAGCTAAAATGCAAGTTTTAGCAAATAATGAGTCTGCCCCACGCCACACAGCCCCTGTTGTTGTAACCAATCCACCCTGGCGTAAAGACTATAAGATTTCTGGTCAGATTGGTGATCCTGGACAGAAAGACAGACTTACTTTCTCCAGTTTAGCTTGCCAAATTGAGAACGGCCTCAGCAAAGGATCTCCTGAGTCAGAGATAGTAGATGCTGTCATCAGGGCCATTGTGCCAGGTTTACAATTAAGGAGTTACCTCAAAGGTAAAAGCGACCTGTCTCTCCCTACCCTTAGGAGAATCCTTAGGTCACATTACCAAGAGAGAAGCGCCACAGAGCTTTACAAGCAGTTGACTACAGAGGTCCAGAGCAATAGGGAGACCCCACAGAACTTCTTAATTTGAACAATGGATTTAAGGCAGAAAATATTGTTTGCATCACAGGAAGCCGAGTCTGGTCTCAAATATGACCCAGCCCTTGTGCAAAGCATGTTCATGCACACAGTATTAACAGGGCTGCAAAATTATAGTATCAGGAGCGACCTTCAGCCCTTCCTTTTGCAGACAACAACCTCAGATGAACTGTTGTTAGAAAAATTGAACATAGCATGTGCACATGAGAAAGAGAGACAGGATAAAAGGAGACAGTCCATGCCACAGCGACCAATTAGTGTACACACTATCCAGTCTAGTGATAACAGCAAAGATAAGTGTGCAGCCCAGCAAAGTGTAGCTACACTTCCTCCAAATGTGTTGTCTGACCTGAAAGAAATGAAAGCAGACATGACACTGTTAAAAGACCTTAAAGCACAGGTGTCACAAATAACAGAGTCCATGAGTAAGACAGAAAACATACCAAAGATGTATCCTGACGTAACCAGAGAATCAAGCTATGGAGTCACTTACCCTCCGCTATATGTCCAGCCACAGTACCCCTCCCTGAATGACCAAAGTGCCCCTCCCCAACTTTCAGGTGGACCAGTTCAGGAATCTTGGTTTCACAGGGGTCCAGCGTTCCATAGATGAACAGCACAGTTTCAACAGAGATTTGCACCCCAGAGATATCCAATGCCACGTGTGCAGCTGAGGTGCTCTGCATGCCAGCAGAGGGGTGGGGAATACTGCCAACATTGCTATAGGTGTGGGAGTAGTGAGCATTTTCAGGCAGGCTGCAGAGCATATAGGGAGCATAATGCTGCAAAAGAGAGGAAAGCAGAGAGCCTGAAAGGCAGAAGCCCATCCAGCCTGGCAGCCGCAGCTCCTGCGGGGGATAAGAAGGTCATCACAACAAAAGTCTTGGGTACAGTCAAATGGTTCAACGTCAGGAATGGATATGGTTTCATCAATAGGAATAACACAAAGAAGACACTTTTGTACACCAGACAGCCATCAAAAAGAACAACCCAAGGAAATGCCTTCGCAGTGTTGGAGATGGCGAAACTGTGGAGTTTGATGTAGTTGAGGGAGAAAAGGGAGCAGAGGCGGCAAGTGTTACCGGCCCAGGAGGCACTGCAGTCCAGGGAAGCAGGTATGCCGCTGACAGGAGCCACTATAGGTGCTACCCCAGGAGGAGAGGCCCTCCCCGTGGAGACTATCCAGAGAACTACCAGAGTGATGGAGAGGGTGAACCTGGACATGACAAAGGCAGCAGGGAGGGGGGAGAAAACGCCCCCAAAGGAAACCAGCAGCAACAACGGCGCAGACCCACTTACCCTGGCAGACAGCACTTCCCATCATACTTTGTACGTAGACGCTACGGCCGCCGGCCCCCATACACCAACTCACCACATGGAGGAACTGGTAAGCTGCGAAATTACTGGGAAGACACAATCCATGCTGTGGTAAGGCAAGTTGGGCAGGATAGTCCCATCTATGAACTGAGACTGGAGCAAGGTAAAGGAAAGTCCAGGACCCTGCATCGGAACCTTCTTATGCCATGTGATCACCTGCCGCTGGAGACAAGAACGCATTCACCTGTAAAACAAAAAAAATCAGCAGCACAGACTGCAAAAGCTAGGGACAGTTCCGAGGAAGAGGATGATGATGATGATGATTATTGTTGTCCTATACCACCTCAGTACCCACCTCAACCGTCAGGACCATGGACAGCGACTCCTGCCAGTACAGAAAGAACAGCTGAACCTGACTGGAAAGAACTTGCTCCTCAGCTAGAAAGCAACAATGATAATCTCTCAGTAAGACAGGAGCCACACAGTGACATTCCATCAGACACAGGAGAAAACTTGACAGAAGATCAGCCTGTCGAAGACACAGCTTTTCTGTCAGTTGAAAGGAACGAGGACCAGAATCAGGAACAGTAGCAGCCTCAGAGGAACCGTAGGCCACCAAAGATCTTCAGATATTATAAAATAGGAACTCCATCCTGTTACAGTGTCGCTGCATCGTGCCTTTATCCAAGGGTTCATTACTCAGTGCAGCCACATTACTACCAGCCCATATGTGTATATGGGATGTAGACTGGTAATTTGCATTCTGACCTGACTTTAACACTTTGCCACTAATGGACTACAGTTTGGTCCAATATTAACTGACTGACCTTTCGCACATATATGTGTTATTTGGACTCAAAATTGAATGTATCAAAAGAGTTCCAGCCTGTCAAATATGTGTTATTTGGACTCAAAACTGAATGTATCAAAAGAGTCCCAGTCTGTAACAAAATGCATACACAAGAAACACTGGACAATGAGTATTTGATACCTGCATGACAGAATGCATGAAAAGAGTTCCAGTCTGTAACAATACATGCCTAAATGTCAGATGTTGCAATAGAAGCATTGAACTAATATGTGATTCGAGTATTTTGGTCGTGATAAGTTTGAATACCCGATTTGCGCTAGGGGTCGAGGGTTTTGATGTTGGGGACATCTATTTTGAAGGGGAGTGTGTAACAGGTTAAATGGATCAGACATGGTTAACCCAATAGCTTCATTCTCCTTTAATGCACTGACTATAGTTTTATGCATTTGATAGGAATAGTTTCATACTGGGGGTTTTTATGTGTTTCGGAATGTGTAATTAAGGCTGCTGCATATGTTTTGATAGACAAGGAAGACCGTAAGTTAATTTTGGATTGCTCTGTGATCTGTTGGTCACACCATTTTACTCCGTGATCTGTTGTTTATGCCTTAGGGATCCAGTAGAGGGAATTAGCGCTCTGCACCTCACTTAATACAGACGAGTGAAGGCAGCAGATGCATGTGTGATCATTTCTCCTTCCCTCACTACTTTTCTTCCCTATTTAAGGGCTTTACACGTTCACTTCACCAGTGATTGGGCTTAATCCTTTTCACCTGCATGCTGCGGCACACGTATCTGACAATTATAAGGCTTTTCAGAATATTTCAATCTGCTTTAAGCAGTTGTTCCTTTCCCACATATTTCCTTGAAACAGTGTACAGGTCTGAGAAGGTAAGTGGTTTTTGCTTCATAATTGGTTCATGGAATTTCACTTTCCATGGCTCTTCACGTGGCATCAGTCTTTCAAACAAATTTATCCAGCTGATTTTGTCAAAGTTGCTTGGCATGAAGCTGTGAAGTTTTTATCTCATCTTTTGCAGTGTCCTTTGTAGCAATGTTACATAAGTGCATCTGGGGTTCAGTTGTGAAGACAATAAATTGTCTCAGTGTTCAGTGTCTCAGTGATTGCAGCTTCATCCAGATTATCTTTTTGGTTTCTACTTTTTATTGTTCCTTTGTCCACCAGCTGTTCATCTAGGCACAAGATGTACAACTCACAACAAAATGAAAAAAATGTTATATATTCAATTCACAATTCTGAAATAGCTTAACAGATCCTCATCAGAAACTGTTCTGGCCATTTGCATTCAGGTTAATTGCACAAAAGTATAGCTGAAACGAGATGGCACTCAGAGAGTACATACCTCCGCCAAGGCTGCGTCCCTCCCTCCCTTTGTCCATCTATATCGCCATCCATCTATATCACCATCCATCTGTACATTGCAAGATAGGGCCTTGGCAAAGGTATACACTTACAGATCACCGCCAACATCTAATGAGTTCATCTTTGGGCCAAGGGCCACCTCTGGTGAAAATGTCATCCATCTCTTGCTTCTGCCCTTCAGAGAGAACAGACACTTTTTCCTTTGCTCCCTCTTTTACCCTCCTTCCCTCCCTAACTGAGAATCCCAGCTTGCTGTCTTGTCTGCGTCGCTGTTCTTCTGGCTGAATCTTGATCCAAATGAAAAAAAATGGATTTGGTGAGCGGCTTTAATAAAATTAACAACATTTTATATAAATTCGGGCCAGGGGGAGCCCCTATGGAGAGACCCATGGATTGGAACGCATGTGTCTGCATGATTCGACTGAGGATGTGGAAACATCTACCTGGTTTGGCTAGGATCACAGGATTTTCTGCTGATTGGCTCTGGAGTTTTTCCTGGTGTATCGAAAAATTAACTGGAAGAGCTAATTAAAAGCGGTCCCGGCATAGCTGCTTCTTCAACAATTCGACCAGACGGGGGAGTGCACTAACTAATGGCAATGTCTAACATGGAAATTACCATCTGGCATGCACTGTAGAGGGATGGACTCTACCGGACATGTTTACCCATGTTCTAGAAGGGAAACATCTGGAGTCGTTTTTGGTGCCTCCAAGGAATGGATTTAAAGCCTATGTATGGAAATTATGAACACAGGATTGCAAGAGATGAAAAAATTCTATGCTCTGAGTGATCTGTGTCTATCAGACCTTGAATTCGATGCCCTGTTGACTATTTTCCTCCTGGATTAAGACAAAACAGAAGATTGTGCTTCTCTTTCATAAACATTCTGGGGCTGCATCTGAACTCTCAAGGACATGTGACTGGCTCAGGAAATTTCCATCTGCCATGCCTCAAGGACATGCTTCCGAGTTTCAGACACTAAGACATAACATCTCGGCTGGGAGAGATTTTGCTGCCTCCAGTAACTGATAAACACCCACCTGCATTCAACATACACGAACACACTGACTCATATACTGAATTACACCCATCTATTCACTGATCCTCTCTGACTTTTGGTCTTTTGGTTTTTTGTGGTTGATTGTTGCTCTGTGCTATTGAGAGATTTTTTTCATTGTAATCATAATCTGCTTAAATATTCATAAACTGTATTCTGATAACAAAGTTTTTTTCTCTCCTCCCCCCTTGTGTCGTTCCCTCCCCTCCCCTCCCTTTCTTATCTATCTCTGTTTGATGAGGCGCCTATGGCTTATGGCTGCCGTGTCGTTGTGTCGCGCTTGTGCACCAATGTCAAGTCAAATTCCCCGTGTGTTTTTTACATGCTTGGCAATAAAGTTTATTCTGATTCTGATTCTGATTCTGATCCATCTAGGAGTTTTTGCATGATCCTGCTAACAAACAGAGAAAAAGCAGCCAAAACAATAGGACTACATTACATAGATAGATAGATAGATGTACTTTATTGATCCCAAACTGGGAAATTACAGTGTAACAACAGCATGACAGTAGACAACCAAACAACAGTACGGTTGTTTGTTGTTTGTTTGTACGGTCTCTGGCGAGCAAAATGAGTGAACTACGGCTTCGGATCACCAACAATAAGAGACTTATGAACTGCAACATCATGATTTTTACGGAAACATGGCTTCACAGTGGAATACCCGACAATGCTATCGAGCTAGCCGGCCTACACACGCTCCGGGCAGACAGAGCAGCAGTTGACTCCGGTAAGACAAGAGGGGGGGGAGTGTGCATTTATATTAACAAGGCTTGGTGCACGAACTCTGTCACTGTTGAGAGACACTGCTCAGCTAACCTGGAGTTTCTCATGGTTAAATGTAGACCTTTCTATCTGCCACGTGAGTTCACTTGTACCATCATAACAGCCGCTTACATTTCTCCGGACGCTAATGCTAAGCTTGCTATGAAAGAACTGCATGCAGCTATTAGCAAACAACAAACTGCACACCCAGAGGCAGCATTTATTGTGGCGGGTGATTTTAACCACTCTAACCTCAAGACAGTGCTTCCTAAATTCTACCAGCATGTCTCCTGTCACACAAGAGGGGACAAAACATTGGACCATGTTTACACCAATATTGTGGGAGCCTACACAGCAACTCCCCTCCCCCACCTAGGTCAGTCTGATCACTTATCCTTGTTCCTTACCCCCAAGTATGTACCGCTCATCAACCGGGTGAAGCCATCAGTGAGGACCATCAAAGTGTGGCCAGAGGGGGTTGACTCTGTACTCCAGGAGAAGTTTAGGAACACAGACTGGAGTATGTTCACCTCTCAGGCTACCTGTGGCTCCCAAATAAACATCAACTCTTACACCCATTCAGTCCTGGACCATATCAACACCACTATTGACAGTGTCACCACGGAAAGACAGATCACCACGTACCCAAATCAGAAGCCGTGGATGAACAGAGAAGTGCAGCTTCTGCTAAAAGCACGTAACAATGCCTTTAGATCTGGTGATGCACAGGCCTACAGTTCATCCAGGGCAGATCTGAAGAGGGGCATCAAGAGGGCCAAGCACAGCTACAAGCTGAAGGTGGAGGAACATTTTGGGGACTCTGACTCCCGACGTATGTGGCAGGGCATTCAAGCTATCTCTGATTATAAGCCCAGCAACTCCATACCTATAGCCATGACTGTGCCCTTTATCAATGAGCTAAATGACTTCTATGCTCGTTTTGACAAGGACAACAACAAAAAGAACATCAATTTCCCACCCTCTGATGACCTCCACCATCTCACACTCACCCACACCGACGTCCGTAACGCACTGAGTCATGTCAACGTACGTAAGGCTGCTGGCCCTGATGGCATTCCTGGGCGTGTGCTGAGGGCATGCGCTGAGCAGCTGGCAGGGGTCCTCACAGACATCTTCAATCTGTCCCTGGCCCAGGCCGTGGTATCAGCGTGCTTCAAGACCACTTCAATAGTACCAGTGCCGAAACATTCAACACCATCGTGCCTAAATGACTATCGCCCTGTGGCATTGACGCCCATAGTCATGAAGTGCTTTGAGCAACTGGTCTTGGCACAGCTCAAAAAAGGCCTGCCCCCTACACTGGACCCTCATCAGTTCGCCTACCGGAGCAACAGGAGTACAGAGGATGCGGTTTCTACAGCGCTGCACTATGTACTCTCACACCTGGATGACAAGAACACCTACGCAAGAATGCTGTTTGTTGACTTCAGTTCAGCATTCAACACAGTTATCCCCTCTAAGTTGCTCACTAAACTTGGGGACCTGGGAATCAGTACCTCCACCTGCAACTGGATCATGGATTTTCTGACCAACAGACCCCAGCATGTTAGGTCAGGCCCCAACCATTCTTCCGTCATCACACTCAACACTGGTGTACCACAGGGCTGTGTGCTCAGCCCATTCCTCTACTCCCTCTACACCCATGACTGCAGGCCTATGTATGGATCCAATTCCATCATAAAGTTCGCAGATGACACCACGGTGATTGGACTCATCAGGGACAACGACGAGTCAGATTACAGGGCAGAGGTTGAGCACTTGGCTACTTGGTGCGCTGACAATAACCTGCTCCTTAACACCAGCAAAACCAAGGAGCTCATAGTGGACTACAGGAAGGAGAGGGAAGAGACACATGACCCCATCCAAATCAATGGCATAGCTGTTGAACGTGTCCCCAGCTTCAAATTCCTGGGGACCCACATCTCGGAGGACCTGTCCTGGTCAGTTAACACCACCAGCCTGATCAAGAAGGCCCATCAGCGCCTCTTCTTCTTGAGGACACTGAAGAAGAACCATCTGTCAACTGACATCCTGGGCAACTTCTACCGCTGCGTGATAGAGAGCACCCTGACCAACTGTATCACAGTCTGGTATGGGAGCTGCTCTGTCGCTGACCGCAAGGCGCTGCAGCGGGTGGTGAAAACCGCCCATCGCATCACAGGGACTCCACTTCTGTTTATAGAGGACGTCTACAGGAAAAGATGTCTGCGCCGGGCACGCAGCATTCTTAGGGTCTCCAACCATCCTGCTCATGACTCAGACTGTTCCAGCTTCTCCCCTCCAGAAGACGTTTCAGAAGCCTTTGGACTAGAACCAGCAGGTTTAGGAACAGTTTCTTTCCAACAGCTGTCACGTTATTGAACTTAGTTCCCCGCTGACTCTCTTACCATCATCTCTTACCAGCCTCACCTGTACATAACTGCATAACTACATAACTACATCTAACTTATTGCACATTATTTGCACATGACAGTACTCTTAACTTTCTGCACTGCTGCATATATTTGCATATATTTGCTTAAATTGCACATACTGTTAATTACCGTATATACTGCACTGCTGTCCTTTGCACTTCTGATTGGATGCTAAACTGTGTTTCGTTACCTTGTATTCATACATGTGTAATGACAATAAAGTTGAATCTAATCTAATCTAAACAGAAACACACACATGACAAAGGGATTACCTGTGGAAAGTTAAACTAACACGACTATAAAACCTATATACGTCATAGCTTAATATATGATGACCCGTATAAACACATGAATAATCCCGTTGCACAAAGGACTATCAAGAGCAGAGTGAAATGTGAGTACATTATAAGACTGCCATAATCGTATTGACCATACATTGGGGCTGGGCAATTCCACCTTAAATCAGCATCATGGTTCATTAAATCTGTCAGGTCGGTTTTCGTTTTTTTTCCTCCTCTCTTCTTCCTTACAGTTTACTGACAAGGTTCATAATTATTAAGCAATATTACACAACAGTGCGGTATCATATCACTGCAGTGCATAATAAATGAGCATAATAGAACAGGCCTATTGTGATTTCACAAACAAAAAAATTAAACATTGTCCAGTGCTGAAGCTTACTGTGTTTACATACCATGTGGGTCATGTGACTCGCATCCTTGTCTGCCAGTGTTCTGTCGATTTGTGCTGCCCTATTGAAAAATGTCACCAGTAGCACCGATCAATAGCAAAGTTCATCGATTTATGCTACTTTGTCAAAAACTGCTACCGTTGCTTATCGGTACGATTTGTGTATATTCTGCAGATCATATAAATGTTTAATGTGTTTAATTAGTCCATAATCTTCACTTTAGTTATTTTATTTTCTTTAATTTCTTTGCTCCGTCTGATTGCTGAATTTATCATAAACTTTAAAAATTCCCATTTCTGTATATGAAACATTATTTTCACTAACTACAAACAATATCAATTATCCATCCATCCATCCATCTTCTACCGCTTTTCCGGAGGTCCGGGTCGCGGAGGCAGCAGTTCAAGCAGAGAAGCCCAGACTTCCCTCTCCCCAGCCACCTGCTCCAGCTCTTCAGAGGGGATACCAAGGCGTTCCCAGACCAGCTGGGAGACATAGTCTCTCCACCGAGTCCTGGGTCTGCCCCGGGGTCTCCTCCCAGTGGGACGTGCCTGAAACACCTCAAGTGGAAGGCGTCCAGGAGGCATCCTAATCAGATGCCCATACCACCTCAACTGACTCCTTTCAATGTGGAGGAGCAGCGGTTCTACTCTGAGCCTCTCCCGGATGACTGAGCTCCTCACCCTATCTCTGAGGGTGAGTCCAGCAATCCTACGGAGAAAGCTCATTTCAGCCGCTTGTATCCGTGATCTCGTTCTTTCGGTCATTACCCAAAGCTCGTGACCATAGGTGAGAGTAGGAACGTAGATTGACTGGTAAATCGACAGCTTTGCCTTAGAACTAAGCTCCCTCTTCACCACAACAGACCGGTACAACGTCCGCATCACTGCAGATGCTGCTCCAATCCGTCTGTCGATCTCTCGCTCCATTTTCCCCTCACTCGTGAACAAAACCCCAAGATACTTAAACTCCTCCACTTGGGGCAGGAGCCTGTCCCCAACCCGGAGAGGACAATCCACCTTTTTCCGGCTGAGGACCATGGACTCGGACTTGGAGGTGCTGATTCTCATCCCAGCCGCTTCACACTCAGCGGCAAACCGTCCCAGCAAGAGCTGTAGGTCATTGCTGGATGAAGCCAACAGGACAACATCATCTGCAAACAACAGAGATGAGATCCTGTGGTCACCAAGCATGACACCCTCCATTCCCTGGCTGCGCCTAGAAATCCTGTCCATAAAAATTATGAACAGGATCGGTGACAAAGGGCAGCCCTGGCGGAGTCCAACTCTCACTGGGAATGACTCCGACCGAGTGTTGGCAATACGAACCAAACTCTCACAACGGTCGTACAGAGACCGAATAGCTCGTAACAACAAGCCCGATACCCCATACTCCCGAAGCACCCCCCACAAAAATCCACAAGGGACGCGGTCAAATGCCTTCTCCAAGTCCACAAAACACATGTAAACTGGTTGGGCAAACTCCCACGAACCCTCAAGAATTCTCGAGAGGGTAAAGAGCTGGTCCGATGTGCCACGGCCAGGACGAAAACCACATTGCTCCTCCTGAATCCGAGGTTCGACCAACGGCCGGACTCTCCTCTCCAGTACCTTGGCATAGACCTTCCCAGGGAGGCTGAGGAGTGTGATCCCTCTAAAGTTGGAGCACACCCTCCGGTCCCCTTTTTTGAAGAGAGGAACCACCACCCCGGTTTGCCATGCCAAAGGCACTGCCCCCGACCTCCCTCCCTCATGGATCGTCACCTTATCGTGGTGGGGGGGTTTGCGTGCCCCAGTGATCCCAGGAGCTATGTTGTCCGGGGCAATTTGCCTCTGATAGGGTCTCCCAAGACAAACTGGTCCTGGGTGAAGGGCCAGACTAAGAACGATCCAACAGACTCTCATGATAAATTGTATATCAAGGATTCAGTGTACCCCGCCCGGTATGGGGTTACCGGGGCCCCACCTTGGAGCCAGGCCTGGGGGAGGGGCTCGAAGGCTAGCGTCTGGTGGCCGGGTTTCCACCCATGGGACCCGGCCGGGCTCAGCCCGAAGGAGTTACATGGGTCCGTCCTCCAGTGGGTTCACCACCTGCAGGAGGGATCATGGGGGTCCGGTGCTATGTGGATTAGGTGGCGGTCAAAGGCGGAGACCTTGGCGGACTGATCCCAAGCTTTCTAAACAATATCAATTATTTATTGTTTAATTTCCAATACCCATTTATCGTAAATTACTTTTCTGTTGATTAGTTTCCATCAAAACTATGGGGATTAATTTGTGATCAGAAAGTGGAGAATATTATGTGAAGACCAGTTGAAGACTGGAACCAAGGAGCTTAAAAAGGAGGAGGGAAATAAAGATCACCTTTTACCTTGTGGGAGTAGGTCAGTAGTGCTCTGCTCTATGCGGCTGCTCAGGCTGTGCGATATGACAAAAAATTCATGTCACGATATAAGTCATCTTATATCACGATAACGATATATCACGATATGCATTTTCTATAAATTCTACAGTTTAGATAATCACATAAAAGACCATCTTTTTAACTTTTTTATATGCACCATTTTCCCTCATAATTTTGCAGTTATAAAATATTTTTTAATGTGCATTTGAGACTTGATTTTCATAAATTTCAGGTTTTTCTTCTAAATCATATATGAATAAAAAGTAAACATCAATAAGTTGAATATTTCCTGAGCCAGAGGAGAAAAGAAGAGAAAAAAAACACATAACATTAAAAAAAATGTCTGAAAATGAGAAACTTACCCATGGCTGTTACCTACAGATATAAATTAGCTGTTAGTTTAAATCAGTGAAAATTTAAGTGTAGACCCGCAGCCTGCTATTCTGGCCTGATTTAACCTGTTTGCTAATGAGTAAAAATATTTCAGATTGGTCATGATCTGAAAATCAAAGACACAAAAGGTAATGTAATAAAATACATGTGATAACTTTAACTTTATTCATTATCAATACTTGACTAATTAAAATGATTAGAAATCAAGTAAATTACATGAAAAGCCAGCTTGCTCCTCGACCCATTTTAATGCATTTATTATTTATTTTGTGTGTACAATATGTGCCACCATCATGCACTTTTGCAGCTTTAATAATTTTTTTCAGCCCAAACTAAAAAACTCGCCAGTAATTTAAACCAAAAAAAAAAAAAATTGGTCCGCTTCAGTTTCCAGTTAGCACAACTTAGCATTGTCATGCGGTGACCCTCACGGATCACCATAAGATGCCAAGAGTCCACTAGTGAGTTTTGCAATGATGGTAATTTATTAATACAACAAGACAAGACTATGAGCCGCTCAGGGCAAAAACACACATTAAGCAATACAAGGGCTCGTAGGGCTAACCCCAGCCACTACGAGCTAAACTATGACAAGACCAAAGAACACGAACCTGACATGAAGGTCTAACAAGGTTTAGACGATGTCTGACGAAGTCTGACGAGGATAGTTTGACGATACTCCTGCGATTTAACTGCCGCTAGTGCCCGCCTTATAAAGGCGAACACTAACGAGCAGTAATGACAAACAGCTGACCGACCTTGACAGGCGGAATCCCCACCAAGCGCCTTCACAATAAGAGCCCGGTGAGGCCAGAATACAACCCACAGCTGTCAAGGCCGGCAGCGAGCTGTGCTTAGTCCGAGTGCGGACAGAACCCAGTGCTCGGGTCATAACAGTACCCTCCCTCCAAGGGCGGGCTCAGAACGCCCAATGACCACCCTGCCCCCCCACCCCCCAGGGTGGGTAGCTGGGGGTAGGTGCGGAGGGAGAGAGACCAAACCTAGAAACAAACAAAACCCGACAAGAACAACAAAATACAGGACAGTGACAAGAATACCAACTACTCAGATTAAATCAAATGTTCGACTAACAATCACAAAAAAAAGCACAGGATAACATGGACAAAACAAAAAAAAAAACAGAATCACTGGGTCAGAAAAACTAAATACAGGACAGCACGAGAAAATTACATATTGGCCCACATGTTACACAAGAAAATGACTTCCCACCTGTGTGAATTCTCATGAGAGTTTTCAAAAAAACCAAATACAGAAAACAGAGCACTTACTGGCTCATACCTGACTACCCACAATACAAACTAAGGCCACTGCAAGACATAACCATAACACAAAGCACACAGGATAGCAAGGAGAAAAAAAAATAAAAAACCAGAACAATCACTGGGACAGATCAACACCAGAAAACGACCACTAACCCCCACCCCCCGACAGTTTACCAAGACCAAGCGCTACAGGAACAGTTCAGGTGGTCTCCCCGCATCCAACAGCCGGCGGGTGGTCATAGGAGGCAGAACATGACCAGGCGGCTCACCACAGTCCAACGCCCAGCACGTCCGCTCCTCTGGTGGTCGAACCAGGTCGCCCAATGAAACACACAACACGTTAGGTGGCCGACCCGGGGCACCGAATCGGCGAAGCAGTTCCTCAGGTGGCCAACCCGTGTCCCTCAGCCACCAGTCCCGGGGAAAAACAGCCCACGGCGGCCTCCCTGATGAGGACAAAACTTGGAAGAGCCAGGGCGAGCGAACAGGAACCCCCACGGCCCCCGGCGATGATGCGCAGGGGCAGTGACTCAGTGGAGAGGAAAGAAGGCAAGGATGAGCCTGTAATACGTCCGACGGCAAAAGGTCTGCAGCTCCTCCCCCGTCCGCGGACCACACCGGCGCTGCACCTCCACTGGACCCCGATTGGGTCCCAGCTGCACCCACGTCGGGCCCCGATTGGGCCAGAACCGCACCTGCGATGTACCCGGATTGAGCCTCTGGCGCACCCACGTCGGACCCTGATTGGGCCAGAACCGCCCCTGCGGTGGACCCCGATTGGGCCTCTGGTGCACCCACGTCGGACCCCGATTGGGCCAGAACCACACCCGCGGTGGACCCCGATTGGGCCTCTGGTGCACCCACGTCAGACCCCGATTGGGCCACAGCAGCCTCCACAACGAACCCCGACTGGGTCGGTGCAGCTCCACTGACGATCTCCACCCCCGAACCTGGGACCTCCAACCCAGTGACTCCGGCTGGTTCCATGCCGGCGACACTGCAACGAGGCTCACAAACAAGAAGAAAACCGGGATCAGAATCACTGGTAGCAACAGAACCCAGCGAGACGAGCTCGGGCACAGCAGACGGCTGCTCCTCACTCGCCTCCCTGAGAGGCAGGAAAAAATGCTCCAAAACAGGGGACAGAGACACAAGAGGGAGCACTTTCCGGGTTCTGTTGTCACCCACGACTTCGACGATCCAGGTTCAGGGCGGCGACTCTCGTCAGCAGGCTCCAACTCAGCTGCGTTGGGCTCCGCAGCTGGCAAGATGTTGTCTACAGCCTGAGGTTCCTCCCGCGCTGCTGTCCACGCCGATGACCCATATGGCGGGGGGGCAGAGGACACTCGACCTACTGGCTCGGACCGCTCCGGCAAGGAGACACGGGGACGCTTCATCGTCGGCTCAGGCTCCAGGCCGCAGTCTGCTCTTCTCCTCCGTCCACGACGTGGCTGCGGGGCCGGATCCAGGCTTTTCAGCACTGCAGGCCCCCTCATCATCCGACGACGTTGGCCTGGCGTCGTGGACCGCTCAACCAGGGGGGACACAGAGGCAGCAGGTCTAGTTATTATCACTACAGCAGGTGGAGGGAGCTCGGGGGCTGCGAACCCCGAACTCCGCCCCCAGGAGTCAGACAAGGCAGGTTACAATTATGATGTAATAAATCAACTTGCACTTGCCTTTCTCCCGGAGGAAAGATGGCGCCTGCTGTAGGGGACGCTGTTCCTCCTTCTCCCCGCTGGATGGCGACAGAGGGCCCCCTGGAAGGTTGAGGTGGAGCCGCTTTCAGAGGCTCGCTGACGGGCTTCGCCGGCAGCGGGTCCAGCCAGGGATTCTGCCGAGGTTCTCCTTGGCCGTGGCGCCGACGTCATCGACGACCTCCAGATGGCGCGACCTCCTGGACCGGGTCAGGGACAGGAACCCAACACGGGGAGCAAGGATGCCTCCTCCTCTGCTTCCTGCTTTCCTCCTCCTCCAGC
The DNA here is from genome assembly GCA_020510985.1 of Pholidichthys leucotaenia. Classification (NCBI taxonomy): domain Eukaryota; kingdom Metazoa; phylum Chordata; class Actinopteri; order Cichliformes; family Pholidichthyidae; genus Pholidichthys; species Pholidichthys leucotaenia. Next base: position 148,622,758 of record CM035849.1, on the reverse strand, counting down.
CCGCGGAGTATCTCGCGCTGTGTGGCGAGTTCATCTCTCCTCGTCATCACCTCCGGGTGATCGTAGTAGTGGAGAGGAAGGTTGTCCAGGAGAACCTCTGCATAGTCCATGAGCCAGTGCATATAGCTGGAGTTGACGTCAAAGGTAGCGGCAAGGAGCGTCCCGTCGACGTACTCCAGTGCGCTCGCTAACTCTTTGCCGAGACACAGATCACGGCCCCTGGATGACGGCATTCTCCCAGCAAATGACACCCAGACAGGGAAGAACAATAGTCCAGTTACAGCAAAAACTCACAGTGAAAAAGGCGTCTTGGTGTGGCATCTCCGTTTAGACGTCTGGCAGGAGTATACTGTCATGCGGTGACCCTCGCGGATCACCATAAGACGCCAAGAGTCCCCTAGTGAGTTTTGCAATGATGGTAATTTATTAATACAACAAGACAAGACTATGAGCCGCTCAGGGCAAAAACACACATTAAGCAATACAAGGGCTCGTAGGGCTAACCCCAGCCACTACAAGCTAAACTATGACAAGACCAAAGAACACGAACCTGACATGAAGGTCTAACGAGGTTTAGACGATGTCTGACGAAGTCTGACGAGGATAGTTTGACGATACTCCTGCGATTTAACTGCCGCTAGTGCCCGCCTTATAAGGGCGAACACTAATGAGCAGTAATGACAAACAGCTGACCAACCTTGACAGGCGGAAGCCCCACCAAGCGCCTTCACAATAAGAACCCAGTGAGGCCAGAATACAACCCACAGCTGTCAAGGCCGGCAGCGAGCTGTGCTTAGCCCAAGCACGGACAGAACCCAGCGCTCGGGTCGTAACAAGCATCTCCATTTACATTTTATAATTAGACATGGTGTTAACGTTACTTACCTCCTATTAAAACGAGGTTACCAAACTATCCTCTCTGACGCAGCACGATGAAAAACAGTCCCACATCCCTGGCAAACAGGAGTAGCAGCTATTTGAACAGGTAGTTTTGAGTTAGCATTAGCAACCACTGGACTGAAACCTAGCCACCTACGACACACCTGTTCCACTGTGTGTACTGCAGCAGAAAGACGGGGCGCTGACAAGTAGTGGTGAGGAGCTTTACTGAATTAACGGGAGTATGTGCATTTTAAATAACGATATAAATGACAGAGTATTCTATGAAACGATAGATGTTTTTATATCGTCATCCGATATACGTATATCGTCATATCGCACAGCCCTAGTGGCTGTGGTGTAAAACTATCTTATAGGAACGAAATTTCTCCAAACTTTTTCCTAAAACTAACTGTGCACAAGAGGGCAATATGGGCCACAAATCAATCCGAGATTGTAAAAATAGTTGGTATTGCTCCATCTACATTCTGAACATTTTAATATACCAGTATTCCCCATCAGATAATGCTTCCAGTTAAAAATACTCCCAGTTATAAAAAATACTTTATCCAGCATTGGGCTACAGATCATTCATGAACTGGCTCCTTTGTTTCAAAAATGCACATAAATGCGGAAGTCTGTGGCCCTTAAGCTGGATTTATGCACCTGCATCATGTTGACGCGATTACCGATTTCTATCACAGATGCAGTGATTGGCAATTTTTTCTTGTGTGTTGGGTGAAATTGTCACGAGCTGAGTTCTGGTAGTTCTGCCAGACTCAGTCTCGTGGCTTTTTTTTTTGTTTTATTTGTTGCATTTTGTGTTTTTCAGTTTCTGTACTGTTTTCTATTCTTCTGTTTTAGCTTCAGTGTTGTTTCATTTCAATTAGTAATTATTAGCCTGCATTTGATTATGTTTATTCTTTTTCTGTGATGTCCTTCTCTGCTTGGTGGCCTGGCCTCCCTCGATCGTCCCTCTGGGGGCAGATGCCTGGCTTTCCTGGGGCTTGCTGACCTTGGGCATTTGTGCCCTGTGGGGGTTGGCAGAGCTGCCTTGCCTGCTCTGGGTTCCAGGGGGTGGGGGTGCTGCGACCGGCCCCCCTCTTTGTATGTTTCCTGACAAACCACTTACATGCACACACTTGTTTTGCGCGTGCTGTCATATACAGTGGGGTAAAAAAGTATTTAGTCAGCCACCAATTGTGCAAGTTCTCCAACTTAAAAGATGAGAGAGGTCTCCAATTTTCATCATAGGTATACCTCAACTATGAGAGACAAAATAAGAAAAAAAAAATCCAGAAAATCACATTGAAGGATTTTTAATGAATTAATTGGTAAACTCCTTGGTAAAATAAGTATTTGGTCAATAACAAAAGTTCATCTCAATACTTTGTTATATACCCTTTGTTGGCAATGACAGAGGTCAAACGTTTTCTGTAAGTTTTCACAAGGTTTTCACACACTGTTGCTGGTATTTTGGCCCATTCCTCCATGCAGATCTCCTCTAGAGCAGTGATGTTTTGGGGCTGTCGCTGGGCAATACAGACTTTCAACTCCCTCCAAAGATTTTCTATGGGGTTGTGATCTGGAGACTGGCTAGGCCACTCCAGGACCTTGAAATGCTTCTTACGAAGCCACTCCTTCGTTGCCCGGGCGGTGTGTTTGGGATCATTGTCATGCTGAAAGACCCAGCCACGTTTCATCTTCAATGCCCTTGCTAGTGGAAGGAGGTTTTCACTCAAAATCTCACAATACATGGGCCCATTCATTCTTTCCTTTACACGGATCAGTCGTCCCGGTCCCTTTGCAGAAAAACAGCCCCAAAGTATGATGTTTCCACTCCCATGCTTCACAGTAGGTATGGTGTTCTTTCTCTTCCAAACACGACAAGTTGAGTTTTTACCAAAAAGTTCTATTTTGGTTTCATCTGACCATATGACATTCTCCCAATCCTCTTCTGGATCATCCAAATGCTCTCTAGCAAACTTCAGACGGGCCTGGACATGTACTGGCTTAAGCAGGGGGACACGTCTGGCACTGCAGGATTTGAGTCCCTGGCGGCGTAGTGTGTTTCTGATGTAGCCTTTGTTACTTTGGTCCCAGCTCTCTGCAGGTCATTCACTAGGTCCCCCATGTGGTTCTGGGATTTTTGCTCACCGTTCTAGTGATAATTTTGACCCCACGGGGTGAGATCTTGCGTGGAGCCCCAGATCAAGGGAGATTATCAGTGGTCTTGTATGTCTTCCATTTTCTAATAATTGCTCCCACAGTTGATTTCTTCACACCAAGCTGCTTACCTATTGCAGATTCAGTCTTCCCGGCCTGGTGCAGGTCTACAATTTTTTTTCTGGTGTCCTTTGACAGCTCTTTGGTCTTGGCCACAGTGGAGTTTTGAGTCTGACTGTTTGAGGTTGTGGACAGGTGTCTTTTATACTGATAATGAGTTCAAACAGGTGCCATTAATACAGGTAACGAGTGGAGGACAGAGGAGCCTCTTTAAGAAGAAGTTACAGGTCTGTTAGAGCCAGAAATCTTGCTTGTTTGTAGGTGACCAAATACTTATTTTACTGAGGAATTTACCAATTAATTCATTAAAAATCCTTCAATGTGATTTTCTGGATTTTTTTTTCCTCATTTTGTCTCTCATAGTTGAGGTATACCTATGATGAAAATTGGAGACCTCTCTCATCTTTTAAGTGGTAGAACTTGCACAATTAGTGGCTGACTAAATACTTTTTTGCCCCACTGTATATGCACACGGATGCACACAAACAAATGTCTCTCCTTTAACAGGTGCAGATACTAGACTCGTGTTGAGACATTTTCGGTGGAAGAAGCAGTTTGTCTTCTGTTTGTTTTTAGTTGTTGGTTTGTTTGTGTTACCTCCAAAATGTAATGGGTTCATGTGTAGACCACGAGCTAGGTCTGGTGAAAATTGCATCAATGTCGATCCAGTAGTTTTGGATTCTAGCTAACACACTGTCAGAAGATAAGAGCCTTGGTAGAGGTATGCATTCTCAGATCACCAAAAAGTAATGGGTAACTCTCTAGACCAAGGGCCAGCTCTGGTGAAAATTTCATCCAAATCCATCCAGTAGTTTATGTGTAATCCTGCTGCATAAATACAAACAAGGTCCTTGGTGAAGGTATACACTCTCGGATCATCACCAAAAGTTAATGGGTTCATCCTGGGCTCAAGGGCTACCTCTGGTGAAAATTTCACCCTGATTATATTTCTTTCTTAGCGGAGGTAATAATTATTTTGAATTTAAGCTACTTCAAGATCATATCAGTACATCTCCTGCCCAACCAGGCGAGAAAAGACATTGGACCTGTGCTACGGATCCATAGAGAGGGCCTATAAATCACTTCCCCTTCCTCCTTTAGGATCCTCAGATCACAACTGTGTGCATTTGCTGCCCACATATAAAACTGCTCTCAGAAGAGAGAAGGCGAAGACCAGAGACGTAGACGTGTGGACAGAGGATTCAGTGCACTGCTTCCAGGAATGCTTTAACTGTATGGACTGGGAGGTGTTCACGCAGGCCTGCAGAGAAGATTTGGACTCTTTAGTGGACGTGACATGCTCATACACGGCTTTCTGCAGGGATATGATCATTCCACGTAAACATGTCAAAATATATCCCAACAACAAGCCATAGGTCACTAAATCAGTTAAATCCTGCTTACAGAGGAAAGCACTTGCCTTTAAACAGGGGCTTGTTTCTGAGCTGCAGGTTGCCACAAAAGAGCTGAAGTCTGAAATTTTCAGAGATTTAAAACAGAATTATAAATCAGAATTGGAAAGCAAGATGGCAGCAAAGAAGCTTGGCTCAGCCTGAGCTAGTATGTAAACTATTGCAGGTCTTCAGAGAACAGAGCGCAGTAATTGTGTGTTTTTTGATGGTTTTAATTCAGACTCAGAGCTGGCTAATGCTCTTAATTGTTTTTATGGTCGTTTTGATTCCTTTGATTTTAGCACAGAAACCCAAGATTTGAAACAGAAACTCAAAGACAGTCAGCACTTTAATATTGAGGTGCAGGATGTTAAAAGGGCGTTCTGTGCTGTAAAAGTGAACAAAAGTCAGGACCCTGATAATATATGTGGACACTTGGTGAAGTCCTGTGCACATGAACTGAGTCCTGTGTTTCACTACATTCTTAATAAGTCCTTACAGACACAACATGTGCCTAAGATCTGGAAAGATGCTGTGGTTGTCCCTGTTCCAAAATCCAGCTGTCCAAAAACAGTAAATAATTTTAGACCAGTTGCTTTTACTTCAATTTTAATGAAAATTTTTGAAAAACTGGTCAGATCTGAGGTCCTAAAGCAGACTGAGCATGCGTTGGATCCTTTGCAGTTTGCCTATAGGCCTCACAGAAGAGTGGAGGATGCCACTGTCACTCTGTTTAACATGCTTTTTAAACATCTGGATTTTAATGGGACACACGCCAGGCTTCTATTTGTGGACTTTTCTTCCGCTTTTAATACAATCCAACCTCATATATTAGTTGAAAGGCTCCTGCTACAATTTGACTTGAGTAATAATCTGGTGGGTTGGATTCTGGATTTTTTAACCAACAGGACACAGAGAGTAAGGGTCAATGGTACATTGCCTGACCAAAAGCGTTCTTCTACTGGCTCTCCTCAGGGGTGTGTGTTGTCACCACTACTCTTCATCCTGTACATAGACATGTGTCAGAGCAGACATGACAACAGACACATTATAAAGTATGCTGATGATTCAGTTATTGTCAGTCTCCTTCAGGATGGTGAGAGTGGCCACGGCCCAGTATTTGATGATTTTGTTCACTGGTGTGAGGATTCCTACCTGCAGCTGAATACAACAAAAACTAAAGATATGATTATTGACTTTAGGAGGAAAACTACCAGGCACAAAATCACTGTACTAAAAGGCCAGACCACTGAATGTGTGCAATCTTACAGATATCTTGGGATGATTATTGATAGTAATTTAAACTTTGAAGATAACTGTGAAAGGGTGTGCAAAAAGGGCCAGCAACATTTGCATTGTTTAAGGAAACTTGCACACTTCCAAACTGACCAAACCATAATGGCAATGTTTTATCGGGCTTTTATTGAATCTGTTTTATCCTTTTCTTTAGTGTCATGGTTTGGTCAGATAAAACTGAAACAGAGGAAATCCTTGGATCAGGTAGTTAGATGGTCCAGTCGTTTGCTTGGTGAGTCACAGCTGAGCCTGACATCCCTGTACACCAGACAGGTACAGAGGATTGCTACCTCCATTTTAAATGATGACTCCCACCCTTTGCAATGCCACTTTCAGCTTCTTCCCTCCAGACTGAGGTTTGTTGTCCCAAAAAGTAAAACCCAGTGCTACAAAAACAGCTTTGTTCCTGCTGCTGTCAAAGAGTTGAATAAGATGTAGCAATATATTGCATATAATTCAGCTATCTATTTATTAATTTTTATTTTATATTTACTTATTTTTGTAGGTTTTTTATTTGGGTTCTAAATTTTTTGAGTTTTAGACTTTTTTGAGTTTTTAATCTCTTTGACTAGTTTTTAACTTTTTAATATGACCCTTCTCTCTTATCTCTTTGTTTTTTCTCTTATCTCTTTGTCCTATGTCCTGATTGGTGGAACCTTTGAATACTTTTATCGTGTTTATAGTCAGCTTCATGTGTGCCTGTGTTTGTGTTCATGTTGAATGTAATTGTGGTTTGTAAATATGGATGACACCTGACTGCAAAACAAATCTACCTACAGGTACAAATAAAGTAACCTGAACCTGAACCTGAAGATGAAAATTATGAAACTTTAGGGGTCTATTTTATTTAGAGGAAGTGTGGTACTGTATGAGAAAGTCAGGGGTGGCAGAGAAGTATGTGAGGGTGGTGTAGGACATGTATGAAGACAGAGAGATGGTGATGATGTGTGCTGTAGGAATGGCAGATGGGTTTACGGTGGGGTGGGGTTATATCAGGCATCAGTTCTGAGCCCCTTCTTGTTTGCCATGGTAATGGTCAGGCTGACAGATGAGGTCAGACAGGAGTGTCCATGGACCATGATGTTTGCAGACGACATTGTGATCTGTAGTGAGAGTAGGGAGCAGGTGGAAGAGAACCCGGAGAGGTGGAGGTATGCTCTGGAGAGAAGAGAAATGAAAGTCAGTAAAAGCGAGACAAAATACATTAGAGTGAATGAGAGGGAGGCATGTGCAACAGTGAAGATGGAAGGAGTAGCGGTAGTGAAAGTAGATGAGTTTACATACCTGGGGTCAGCCATCCAAAGCAATGGAAAAATACACAAGAGAGGTGAAGAAGAGAGTGCAAGCAGGGTGGAGTGGGTGGAGACAAGAGTCAAGGGTGATTTGTGACAGAAGGGTAGCAGCAAGAGTGAAAGGGAAGATTTACAAAATGGTAGTGAGACCTGCTATGATGTATGGTTTGGAGACGGTGGCGCTGACAAAAAAAAACAGGAGATGGAGCTGGAGGTGGCAGAGTTGTAGATGCTAAAATTTTCATTGGGAAGGACTAGGAGGGACAAGATTAGAAATGAGTATATCAGAGGGACAGCTCTTGTTGAGCGGTTTGGAGACAAAGCAAGAGAGGCAAGGCTGAGATGGTTTGGACATGGGCAGAGGAGGGATAGTGGATATATTGGACAAAGGATGTTGAAGATGGAGCTGCCAGGCAGGAGGAAAAGAGGAAGAGGACATGTAGAGGGTTGGTGTTACAGAGGAAGATGCAAGGAATAGGGTGAGATGGAGGCATATGATCCTTTGTGGCGACCCCTGAAGGAAGCAGCCGAAAGAAGAAGAAGGGGTCTATTTTAAATTTGCATTTTCAGTGCTTAAACCCAAAAACTGAGGTTGGTAACCATCATATTCATGGTGAGCATACTCAAATTGTGTTAAAACACCATGTTACCAACTTTTAACAAAAAATGCTTCAAGGTGTCACATTTTCTCAAAATCTGTCCTGTCTATCACAGATATGACACAAAAGTAGTTTTATCTAACAGCTGAACATTGTGGCTTTGTAAAACATACCTTTAAAAAATAAATGACTGCTGTTAATGGTATTTTTAGACAGAGAAAAAATATGGAATACAGTATTTCAATCTTAAGAAAAAAAAAATAGAATCATCAACTGAAAACATCACAATTATTACTTTGTTGTACCTTCCCTGGCTTGAATTCTTTGAGTCATGGACTTTATTTGTGAAAATATTCTTCATCAATCTAGTTCCAACTTTATCCCAATTGCAGTTCTTGGGATCAGCTTTTCAGGATGAAAGCTTATCATGGACCATTTTCTTCCAAACAATTTTAATCAGATTGAGATCTGATCTATTTGTTGTCTATTACATTGGGTCAGGCATGGTGTCTGCTACTGGTAACATGTAACGCAGTCCCATGTTTCGGCTGTCGCATAGATGAGTAGTTGGCATTTAATCCATCTTCCCCACCAGTGTATATTGGTGAGCAGGATTAAAAGCAAGAACTGTCAAAAGGTGGATGAGCTCTCTCAAGCCAACAGCCAACATGCAAACAGTGGTTCTGGCAACCAGGCATCAGTTCCAGAACACTCAAGTTGCTTCCTGGAACCATCTCAACTTTGCAGAGTCATCAATTGACAGGGCTTATTGCCAAGAGAAGCTGCATTGCAGTGTCAACTTTTCACATTCAGCCTCACAGTTTAATTTTCTGATAGACAGACAGGTTAGGATTTAATATACTAGTACATGCCCGTAGAAAGCAAGTATTCCTGTCTGAAACAGGTAGGCCAATTAGGCTTTACAGGCCCAAATGTAGGCTGTGTTTGAAAGTGGAATACAAAGAGGTGGAGCCTATATATAGGCAATCACACATGTTAGACTTTGACAATTTTTGTTTTTTGTATTTTGTATACTTTATTAATCCTAGAGGGAAATTCAGGGCATCCAAATGGATGGATGAGGCAGCCACAGTACAGCGCCAATCCCTTCACCATTTACACACACCTTCACACCTCAGGCCACTTTAGAGTGTCCTGTCATGAATTGCCCCTCAGGGCAGGGAGGAAGACCCAGATGCTGAACTGCAGTTTGAGAAATTTATTGAAAAAAACAAAATACAAAGTCCAAACAGTGCACTAACAGAAAATCCAAACAGATAAACAAAGTAAACTTACGGCAAAATACAGCACACCAGAACAGGGCCAGGGTTCTGGGGGAGACAAGAGCTTGTAGACTCCAGCAAAGAGGAATAAAAATAACGGCCCTTAAATTGTCATGAGTCTGAGCCAGAGCTCAGACTCCCTTTGTAGTTTTGAGTACTTTTCTGTCTGTTATTATTTTCTTATCAGTTTGTTGTTGGTTGTGTGACACAAGCCTCTTTCCTCATCTCCCAGACACACCCACTACTCACTCACAGTTTCTGTTCCAGTTCCCAGCTGTGAGTGATTGCACTTGCTAGTCTCCCACTCACTGCTCCCAGTCTGCTTTCCTATCAGCTGGGAGCAGTTACGCAATCAGCTCTTCTGCCAGCTTAGCTCTCACGCCTGCGTCTCATCTACGTTCATGTATTTTAAGGACTGTGGTCTTGTCTCTCATTGTGCCTGCATTGTCTTTCCTACATGGACTGCATTGTCTATTACCTTTGTATTCCATTCAAGGTCAATTCCTCCGTTCGCACAGCAATTCCGGCTCTGGAACAGCATTTGTAAGTTTTTTTTTAATTTGCATTTTTGTATGTCTAACACAGTTTTTGGACTTTTGTTCTCTTTTGTGAATAAACGTCCCCAACAATCCAGCGTATGGGTCTGTCCCTCTCCACCCCACGGGGCGTTCATAACAGAATTCAGGCACCATAATCAGATTCAGCTGCTGTTGTTGTACATTTTTTGCTTTTGTTTTTTCTCCTTTTGCACTCACCTTTTTTGTGGCTGGACTGAGTGGCTATCAGCATGTTCCCAGTGCGCCGTAGGAGGAAGGCAGCCAGGGGTCCCAGCATGGATGAGCAGTGGGCAGCTGAGTTCATCCAGGGCCATGTTGCTGAAGCTCTCTCCTCCCATGGCCCGAAGAAGGTTTTGGAGAGTGTGGTAGCAGCGGTCAGGGTTGTGGAGGTGTATCCTGGTTTAGGAAATTATCCCGAGTTCGCCGAGGTGCTGGCCACCGTCTCCGCTCTCCAACAGCGATTTTCAGGGTTGGCGATTGGAATGTCACTGGCCCGAAGACGCTGCCTCCCGGCGCAGAACTGTACTCCTCCTCGTGACACGGCGGTACCGAAGCGGATGGAGGAGAGTAACTGGGTCCAGTCACTGCAACGTCCCCGCCATTACCCAGCCACGGGCCGTAGGAGGAACTCCTGTGTCCCTCAGTCAGCAGTCTCATTATCGTCATGTCAGAGAGGAACAACAGCAGCTTCAGCCTTTTGGGTCTCCTCATCGGCTGTTTCGTCAGCCATCCCGGTGCCATCGCAACTGTTTCCCCTTCCTCCACGGTGCCTTCTTTGACTGCTGAGAGTTCAGCTGATTCTCCCTTGGCTCTGCCCATTTTCCTGTCTGCAGGGGCGGCTCCTCTGTGTTCTCCAAAGGGGCCCATGTTCACCACAGTCATGGAAAAGGAAGAAGCTGGGCTTGCTGCAGCAGGAACCATCGCGCCCCGGAAAAACAGGCAAGTGCTTTTTCATTCTGTTTCACTATCTGATGAATTACCTTGACTGATTCTCTGGGGTGAGGCCCAGTTAATGTAGTCCACTGGGTCCTCACCACCTGTTGCAGCAACAAACTACTCACCTGCCCTCTCCTTGTCTCCTTCACCTTTCTCTGAGTGTTCACCGGCCCCTGAGCAGAACCGCTGGATGGTGGAGGAGCCCGAGGCCCTGGAGGATCCAGTTCCAGGGCCAGCAGTGAGTCAGCTCCAAGCCATCACGCTGGATGAGTCACCAGCATGGGGTACATCGCCTGGGGGCCTGAGGACTGCAACCACCATCATGCCTGCTGTAGAGGCTACAGCAGCAGAGTCAGTGACCGAGCTGGATGTCCAGAGGGCCGAGCCCAAAGCTACATCACTGCCTGGATCAACAGAGTCCTGGACGGCGGTGGAGCTCGAGCTCAGGCAAGTGCTCTCCTTTATTTTTCTTGTCTCGGTTTTGGAGAGATCTTCCCTGGCTCTTGGTGAGGAGAGCCGGGCGCAGCCACCCGCTACACCTGGTCTTGCCTCGCCGGGCTCTGTCACTGCCGGTGACCCTGACCCTGCTTCTCCATGTGTTTTGTCCGAGTTTCCTCCCAGGGTCACTGGAAATGTTCCAGCACCACCAGAGGTCTCCGTGGGTCCAGACTCACCGCTGGAGGTCATCGTGGATGCAGCTCCGACCAAGGCCGGGTCCTCCATGAGTGCAGCTTCCCTTCTGCCCGAGGCCATCATCTGGGTTCCTCCTCGGTCCAAGTCTCCGTGGGTGCTGCATCCCAGTCAGGGACCCTTGTGGGTGCGACGCCACCGCTTCAACCCGACATGGGTGCTATGCTCCAGTATGGGGCGAGGCCGTTTCTCCTCTGCCAGACAGCATCATGGTCCCCCTTCCTCTGCCACCAGATGCTGTTGGGATCCCCCTCCTCTGGTCCTGCTTCCTGCCATTGGGCCTTCTGGTGGGGAAGCCGCCTCCTGGATCACCCCTCCGGTCCTGGTGGCTCAAGGATGCTGGCCGCCTGCCCGAAGGACTAGCTCTCTGAGTTGGGTGGCCCATTTTCTCCAGCAGGCCACCTGACTTTTTCCACTGGGTCATCTGGCTGGCCTGGGACTTCTGCCGGCCACCCGAACCCTGGAGCTCTGGGACCTTGGGGGGTCTAGGGGTCTGTTGGGGCACAGGTGCGGGTTATGAGCTGGTTTGTTTTTTCTCTCCTAGCTGTTTTCTCCCCACCTCCCTCCCGGGGTGTTTTTTGTTTGTTTGTTTTTTTTTTTTGCTGTACTCCTTCTTTGGGGGGGAGGGGGTTCTTTTTTGGTGTTTCCTTGGGGTGTCTGGGTTCCACCCCTGGGGGGGGGGGGCTCTGTCATGAGTCTGAGCCAGAGCTCAGGCTCCCTTTGTAGTTTTGAGTATTTTTCTGTCTGTTATTATTTTCTTATCAGTTTGTTGTTGGTTGTGTGACACAAGCCTCTTTCCTCATCTCCCAGACACACCCACTACTCACTCACAGTTTCTGTTCCAGTTCCCAGCTGTGAGTGACTGCACTTGCTAGTCTCCCACTCACTACTCCTAGTCTGTTTTCCTATCAGCTGGGAGCAGTTACGCAATCTGCTCTTCTGCCAGCTTAGCTCTTACACCTGTGTCTCATCTACGTTCATGTATTTAAGGACTGCGGTCTTGTCTCTCATTGTGCCTGCATTGTCTTTCCTACATGGACTGCATTGTCTATTACCTTTGTTTTCCATTCAAGGTCAACTCCTGCATTCGCAGAGCGATTCCGGCTCTGGGACGGCATTTGTAAGTTTTTTCCTTATTTGCATTTTTGTATGTCTAACACAGTTTTTGGACTTTTGTTCTCTTTTGTGAATACAGTGATCCCTCACTTATCGCGTTTAATGGGGACCAGAACGGACCGCGAAAAGTGAAAAACTGCGAAGTAGCGTCACCCCCCCCCAAGGGCATCACAAGCACTATTTTGCACAAAAAGGCACAAGAGAACAGCGAAAAGTGCCACTAAGCAACACGAGCGATAAAGAACAATGAATGCGGTCTTCCTTCACTGGGTATGGGCGCTCGGCAAGGAGAGAAGCTGGGTAAAACGTCTCGGCCAATCAGCTTGCGAGGTAAAACGTCTCGTCCAATCAGCTTGCGAGATTCCCGAGCGGTGAAGAGGTGGGCGGAGAGGAGTGGAGCGGTGGTCAGAGAGGTGGATTTTGAGTTGTGCGGGCTCTCCATGTTGATACCTGATGTTCTAATGTAGTCTCCCTGCCTTCTGCTAGCACCCAGGCAACTTTCGTGCCATTTTTTCTCAATTTTAAATTTTTGATGAATATTTTTGAAAAATCCGCGATGCACTGAGGGCGCGAAAGGTGAAACGCGAAGTAGCGAGGGATCACTGTAAATGTCACCAACAGTCCAGTGTGTGAGTATGTCCCTCTCCGCCCCATGGGGCGTTCATGACGTAAATAAGGGTAGAAACAAATGATGGCAGGTGTGGATGCCATGAGTGGGCAGGAGGTGACAATAGTTATAACAGAAATCAGCTGGGAGTAGTGAGAGGGAGAAGACGGGACTGAGAGCTGACAGGGGCACTGCCCACAACAAAGCAAAAAACCCGGAAGTGCCACTGACAGCTGCAGCCCCAGGAAGAGAGAAAACACAACAGAATATGAATATAATAAAAACAAGTAAATCCAAAAATATGTTAATAACAAACCAACAATGAATGCAAACAGGAAAATAAATCATACTAAAAAAAGAAAACAATACAGAATGTGTGAAAATCAATCAAAGGTAAAATATCAGGAATTACAACTCAAAACTACAACACTAAACAAATATGGAACAAAAGGCAAAGAGACTGAGCTTGGCGGAATCCCCCAAGGGGTGGATACCAGACACCCCGGTAATATCAAAAGAAATGACCCCCCCACACACAAAAAAATACCCAAACAAGAAAATAACCCCACCCCGGGCAGGAGCAGGGGGACCCAGGCACGGAGAGACCGAAACAAACCAGAGAAAATGAGAAAAACTCTCAGAACTAACACCCCAGCAAAACCCAGACTAAGAGGAAACAAAAACAAAGACCCCACTCAGGACTCACACCCACACAAGACCAGGCAATTCGGCCCTCTGGACCAAAGAACTAGACAATTCAGGTGGCCGGCTAAAGTCCCAGAAATGGCAGATGGTGTGATGGTACGAATTGGGTGGCCTGCTGGAGAATGTGGGCCACCCAACCCAGAGGCACAGTCTGTCCGGTAGTTGGCCAGAGTTCTTTAGCCACCTAAACAGAAGGGGTGGCCCAGGAGGCGGCTGCCCTACAAGGAAGCCCAAAGAAGGAGGGTACAGTGGAGTTGGGGGAACCACAATGATGTTGGGTGGAAGAGAGGGAACCACGACGGCGTCTGGCAGAGGAGAGGAAACCACGGCGGCATCTGGCAGAGGAGTCAGAACCACAACAGCATCTGGCATAGGAGAGGGGATCACGACGGCGTCTGGCAGAGGAGAGGGGACCACAATGGCGTCTGACAGAGGAGGGAGGCCACAGCAGCATCAGGCAGAGGACGGGGGACCACGATGGTGTCAGGCAGAGGAGGCAGAACCACAACTCCCTCAGACAAGCCTGTAGCACCCTTGGTGGTTCCAGACTGGAACAGCGCAGCACCCACAGTGGGTCCGACCTGGAGCAAGGCAGCACCCACGGTGCCACCGGGCTGGAGCAAAGCTCACCCACGGTGGCTCCGGGCTGGAACAAAGAGGCACCCATGGTGGCTCCACGCTGGAGCGAGGTTGCACCCACAGTGGACCTGGACTGGGTCGGAGGTGCACCCTTGGTGGACCCGGACTGGGCCGGAGCTGCACCCACGGTGGCCCCCGGACTGGGACGTAGCAACCATGGAGACCTGGACTGAGGAGGAGCTGCACCCATGGAGGTCCCGGGCTGAGACGAAGCAACTGCGAAGACCTCAGCTGATGGGGGAGCAGCACCCTCAGAGGCCCCAGGGTAGGATGTAGCACCCGCGACGACCTCAGCAGGAGGAGCTGGACCCCCGATGATCTCAGGGGACAAGGCTGGACCCGCGGAGACCTCTGGTGAAGTCGGATAAGCCTCGGTGACTCTGGGGAAAGACTCTGATAGGAGGGACAAAGAAGCAGGGTCAGGGTCACCAGCAGCAGTGGAGCCCAGCAAGGTCAGCGCAGGTGCAGTTGATGGCTGCACTTGACTCTCCCCACCAAGAGCCAGACAAGACCTCTCCAACATGGAAACAACAAAAACAAAGGAGAGCACTTGCCTGAGTTCAAGCTCCACCGCCGTCCAGGACTCTGTCAATCCAAGCAGCGACGTCTCAGGCCTGGCCCTCTGGAGGTCCAACTCTGGCTCTGCTGCAGTGGCCCCTACAGTAGGCATGGTGGTTGGTGCAGTCCCGGGACCCCCCAGCAAAATGACCTACGCAGGTGGCTCGCCCGGCATGGCGACAGGAGGTCGGCTCCCTGCTGACTCTGGATTCTGCTCAGCTGAAGCCTGGGAATGCTCCTTCATCGGCGCAGGCATCAGCTCGGTCTCGGCGCTCTTCCTCCATCCAAACCGTGGCTGCGGGGCTGGAACCAGGTCTTCCAGGGCCACAGGCTCCTCCATAGCCCGGCAGCTCAGTCCTTGGGCCGGTGGACACTCAAGAGGGAAAGGAGGCGACATGGAGAGAACAGGTGAACAGTCTATAGCTGCAGCATATGTTGAGGACTCAGAGGACTGCCTAGTCTGAGCCTCACCGCCAGGATCACAGACAAGGTAATTCATGTTTAATTGAATGAGGGTGGAAAAATACTTGCCTGAGTTCCTGGGGTGCAATATCTTCTGCTACAGCTGAGTGGAAATCAGCCCTGTCCGTGACTTCAGTGGTTGTGGCCCCCTCAAAGGAACATGGAGGAGCCGCCTCTATAGGCACACTGACAGGCCAAGCCGGGGAAGAAACAACTGAACCCTCAGCAGCGGGAGGACACGTCGAGGAGACGGCGGTCGCAGCAGCAACGGAGACAACCAGCGAACACAAGTAAACACAAAATGCAGTTTTTAAATGACGCACCATGCACGTCCAGGGTCACCAATGTGGAGGTAATAGAACAGGCGAGATGCAACGAGCTGGAAGGGTACAAGGTTTTTATTTCCTCCAACATATTGAAACGCGCTTTGTAGCTCGGTGAGCTACTGCATTGCTCAGGCATGTGTCACAAGCTCTTTTATACACGTTATACAGACAGAGAGAATGCATGGCACATTAGCACAGTGATTGTCATCTAATACACATCAGTCAATACACATCATTAGCATGACATCAGCTAGTGCCCGGACGTCCTCTCCGAGGACGTATACATAACAGTCCCGTCTGATTGCCCCCTGGGGCTCTCTGTCCGTATGTAAATTGTCCTCCGTTTCCTCCAGCCCTGAGGAGTGTGAAATAGTGTCCGTCCACAGTGTGCTGGGTCACCACAACCTTCATTTAAAAATTGCATTTTGTGTTTACTTGTGTTATCTTTGTCTAATTTTTAAATTTGTTTGATGATCTGAAACATTAAAGTGTGACAAACACAAAAAAAAGAGAAATCAGAAAGGGGGCAAACACTTTTTCACACCACTGTATAGCCTGGCTACCCGACGTAGAGTCCTTTTACCAGTAATGGAGAAAGTTGAAGCTGAGCCTCTTGGATGGGTATCATCCAAGAGGTCACAGTGTCATGAGCTGAACACTGGAGGTTTCCGCCATGCTCAGTCTCATGGTTTTTTCTCTGTATTTATATATTTGTTGTATTTTGTGCTTTTTGGTTTCTGTTTTCTCGTACTGTTTTCTATTTTCCTGTTCAAGTCTTAGTTTTGTTACGCACTTATAATTTGCATTTATATCTCAGTCTGCATTTGTTGATATTTTAATCTTTATCCTTACTGTTGTGTTCTCTCTCTGGGTTGATAGCTGTCAGTGGCGTTTCCGGGTTTGTGCTCCATGTGGGCGTCACCCCTGTCAGCTTTCAGCTCCGGTCGCTCCCTTCTCATTGCTCCCAGTTGGTCCAAATTGTTCATCATTGTTACCTTCTACCCGCTCATGTGACCCACGCCTGTCATTACTTGTATGATTTGTTCTTGACCCTATTTAAGGGCAGTTATTTTCATTTCCCCTTCCGGCAATCTTGAGTTTCTCCTTTCCTCATCTCCACCAGAACGCAGCCCTCGTTCTGGTGTGCTTTATCTGTAAGTTTGATTGCTTGTTTGAATTTTGTGTTAGAGGACTGTTTTGGACTTTGTGTTTCGTTGTTTTTTCAATAAATCTCACAAACACACAGTTCAGCGTGTGGATCTTCCTCTCTTCCCTGAGGGGCAATTCATGATACACAGAGCCTACAGAATGGTGTGCTCCCATGGTTCCTGTCACAAAGAAAAATGGCAAGTTGAGAATCTGTGTGGACTTAAAACACCAAATAAAGCAGTAAAGAGAGAGTTGTTTATCTTCCCCACTCAAGATGAAATAACACCAAAGTTAGCAGGGGTAAGCATATTTTCCACACTCGACGCATCCTCAGGGTTTTGGCAGATCTCCTCCGAGCCCAAGAGTGCCAAACTGACAACCTTCATCGCCCCCAGAGGTCGTTTTTGTTTCCAGCATTTACCATTGGGACAACGTCAGCTCCAGAGATCTTCCAGAGAGAAATGAGCAACCTGCTGAAAGACCATGATGGGACAGTAGTTGTAATAGAAGATATGAATGAATGAATGAATGAGTAATGTATCTATTTGTAAAGCGTCTTTGAGTGTCTATGATGAAGCGCTATATAAATCTGATGCATTATTATTATTATTATTATTATTATTATTATTATTATTATATATTAGTTTTTGGCCATGATAAACCCAGCCATGACAAAAACCTGGAAGCAGTGCTCCAGATGATCCAGGAGTGTGGACTGAGATTGAACAAGGAGAAATGTTGTGTGGGTAAAAGTGAACTGCGATATTTTGGACACATTATCAATGAACATGGTGATTGCCCTGACCCAGACAAAGTGAAAGCCTTCGCAGAAATGCCCAGCCCCACAGACATCACGCAACTGAAGCAAGTCCTGGGAATGATCAATTACCTAGGGAGGTTCATTCCAGGTCTCTCCACCGAGCTCCACCCCATCAAAGAACTTTTAAAGAAAGAGACAGCATGGGTATGGGACACACCTCAGCAACAAGCTTTCGACAAGGTAAAGACCATGTTAGTAACAGCTTC
Source organism: Pholidichthys leucotaenia (assembly GCA_020510985.1). NCBI lineage: Eukaryota > Metazoa > Chordata > Actinopteri > Cichliformes > Pholidichthyidae > Pholidichthys > Pholidichthys leucotaenia. The sequence continues at coordinate 148,604,961 of CM035849.1, read as the reverse complement.
TGCACTTGCTTACTACGACATGGGAAGGCCCACCATAGTCTCAGCAGATGCCAGCAGCTTTGGCCTAGGTGCAGCTTTACTACAGGTCCACGGTGAAAAGATTCTTCCCGTAGCCTTCTGTTCACGTTCACTCACCTCAGCCAAGCAGCGGTACCCACAGATCAAAAAGGAGTGTTTGGCTGCTGTGTGGGCATGTGAACATTTTTCCAGGTATCTTCAGGGCCTGAGTGAGTTTTCCTTACAAACAGACCACAAGCCTCTGGTCCTGCTAATCAACACATGTGATCTTGATAAAACACTAATACGTTGGCAGTGCCTGCTTACTCGCCTGATGCATTTCAATGCCAAAGCAGTCCACGTTCCAGGTAAATCACTGGTGATAGCAGACACACTGTCACACCACCCACTCAAAGACAACAGTCATTCAGACAGAGAAGATGTAGTAAAAACCTATGTGGACACAGTGATTGACTCCAAGCCAATATCTGAGCCAAAATTAGAAAGTATTAGAAAAGCTATGAGCTCAGACCTCAACTTTATCCAGGTCATGCACAACATTAAACATGGTTGGCCCCATCATGTGTCCCAGGGACTGAAGGAGTTTCATGCAGCTCGAGCCCTTCTGTCTGAGGTGGATGGATTACTGCTTTATGGAGACAGGATTGTAGTTCCTAGCAGTCTGCTAGAGAACATTTTCAACCGCTTACACAGTGGGCACCAGGGCCTGACCAAATGCTGTGGATGGGCCAAAATGCCTGTTTGGTGGCCCAGCATTGGAGTCGGCATTGCCAGAGTGGTTCAGAGCTGTAGATTCTGCCAAGAACATAAGCCAACCCAGAGAAAAGAGCCTCTCATCACAACACCACTCCCGCCAGGTTCATGGTTCAGAATTGGAGTGAACCTGTGTGAGCTCTCAGGTAAATATTACCTTGTGGTGGTAGATTACTATTCAAGAGACACTGAGATAGCTCGTCTCCAGTACACATCCAGCAAACACATCATAGCCAAACTAAAAGGCATGTGTGTGCGATGGGGCATCCCAAGAGAACTTGTTTCCGACAATGGGACTCAGTTCAGTTCAGCTGAGTTTGCCCAGTTTTGCTCTGACTGGGGTATTACTCACGTCCCCAGTAGCCCACATTTTCCCCAGACGAATGGTGCTGCCGCGCGAGTTGTAGCAATAGCAAAGCGAATTTTATATCAGCAAGACCCTTATTTGGCTCTCATGAGTTACAGAGCCATCCCAGTAGCCGCTATAGGGACATCGCCTGCCCAGTTAATAACAGGACATCAAATCTGGACCACAGTCCCGGTCCTCGGGAAAACACTGCAACCCAGAATTATCAGTAGGGGGAACGTTGCAGCCCATGACGCCAAGGCAAAGGCAGCCTACAAGTTCTTCTCTAACAAGCGTCATTCAGCTTGTTCCCTTCCAGCACTGCACCCCAGTGAAGGAGTGCTTCTCAAGTTAGATGGAGAGAAGAAATGAGGCACCCCCAGCACCATCGTGAGCACAGCAAAGGACCCTCATTCGTATTTGGTGCAAACACAGGATGGAAATGTTCTACGCCGAAATCGCAGACACCTACAGACAGTGCCAGCCCCAGAGCTCCAGCAAGATCATCTTACTGACTGTTCTCCACCACAGGAGTCTGGAGGACCCATCACACCCTCAGAACCATCTTTAGCTACAGTGATGGACAAGGTTCCCTCAGGGCACAGTTCTGGGTTCAAAACTACTAGGTTTGGTAGAGTAATAAAGCCTCCTGTTTGTTATCTGGACTAAAGGTAACAGAGCTAATAAATGAGATAAGGGCGATCAACAGATTTACACAAATGGACGTGAGAAAGTTTAATATTTTGCAGTTAAAGATGTGCCTTGTTATATTTCCGTGCACAGTTATATTAATGAATGTTGAACAATTCTGGGTACAGAGTACAGACTGGTTTTGTACAGTTAAAAAATGGAGTGAGTTTGTAATTCAAGCTAAATCTATGTTACATATTCTTGAAGAGTTATTAATCATTTTTATTAGTTCAGCATCCTTTTGAAAGAGGGGAGATGTGGTGAGTGGGTGTATTCTTGTGTTACTACATTACCCAGAATCCCTTGGGGATAAGCGGAAGGAAGTTACCTACGTGCTGGCTGAGGAACATGCTCAGTGTACTATGCTCCTGACATTAGCAGTCATTAAAGCGGAGTTATTGCAGTCAAGTTGTCCCAAGCCGTTCATGACAGCATCTCATGACAGTGACCTTAAAACCAAAGTGTAAGATCGTAATATATATATAATATTAGTATGGCAGTGCCCTAGGCTAGGGAGGGGTGATACCCCGCTGTTGGGGGATGGCGTCACCTGTGGTATATAAGCCTGTAGCGGGAGACATGCTGTCTCTTCGCTGGTACTCCTGTACTCATAGTAGGAACTCCCCTTGTGTACATAGTTCTTGTTAATAAACTTTATAAACGTCTTCTTGCTTCCTCAGTATTTGGAAACATTTGGCAATGAGGATATACAGAGATGGAGAGGTCTGCTACTGTGCTTCGTGCAATTTTGGAGGCTCCAGGTGAGCCGTTGGTCCTTTGGGCCAGATGGTACGCGGCCTTCGAATACTATCTGTTGGCGTTAGACCTCGGCGCCCTTGACGAATTATGTGCAAGGGCTATCCTGGTTCATAACTTGGAGGTGGAGAGCCAGAGGGTCCTGAGCATGCTTGAAGGAGGTGACTTATTCGGCGATGTAAGAAGGCTCATGGCGGGCTATTTTCACGCCCCTGAAGACATCATGATGCGGCGCATGCAGTTCAAGCAGCGACGCCAGTGACCCGGAGAGTTGGTTTGACAGTTTGCTGTACACCTTCGGTGGCTGGTGGGTGAGTGCAGGCTTGGGACTTTGGAGGAGGAGTTGGTCCGTGACCAGTTAGCGGAACATCGGTGTTAGAATAATTTTGAGCTTAAATTATTCAAAGTCAAAAATCAGGCAGAAAGTTGGATTTATGTACATTTATTATAAAAATATATAAAGTGTCACCCCAATGGCCACTTGGGGGAGAGATTACAAAGCATGGCATTACACACCTAGAATCTCTAAAGGATTCATTTCTTTAGGTCTGATATATATAGGTAGGAGAAAGGAGAGGGAGGATGAGGATAAGGGAAGGGACAGAACGGGACAGTCCTGATAATCAAAGCATCACAGACGCTCTGGAGACATGGGGTCGTGGAGACATGCACATGAGGTCCACAAAACTAACAGAATGTCTATATACCTAATCTATAGAACTGATCTACACAGGCTGAGGAGTTCCTGTGCATTCCTGTGACCCGAAACAGGACATGTCAAAGAGATTATAAGAGTGGCTTAGATCATTCCTTACGCATATACTGATCCTGTACTGATCTTCAGTCTGAATTCTCTGAAATTGCTCACAGAAACATGCCAAGAATATATGAACTTATTCCACATGGAATGCACATATAAACATTAAACATGGCATATGAAAGGTATGATACTTCTCAAATGTAATAATACATTATTAATATCAATAATAATGTAGATAATATGGAATTTTTCTATCAATGGGGCCTACTCCTCGGCGAAAGTTCGCCTGCTAGCTCGCGCTGGTGAACAAACGCCACTAGCAGCCATGGAGCTAGCACAACGACACGAGGCAGTGGAACGACTACAGAGAAATTATATTCCCCCTTGATGCTTAATAATGCATCAGGATTAAAAGAAAAATAACAAAAGTGGTAATGAAATAAAGTGAATGAATTAATGTAAGGATATGTGTAAGAATTTACATGCTGTTATGTGTCTTTGCAAGTTAAAAATGTGTATAGAAAATGTCATGAAGAGTGGACATGTGCAGTGATTAAAATTAATTTTAGACTGTGTCAAATAAGAACATAGAAAATAATATGAAACAGCCTTAAAACAGTCTTAAATTATATTGCAACCTTCAAAAACATCCTCGTCATCATATTAAGGACTCACACAAGAAAAATCTGAAGTTATAAAAATCATTACCAAGTTTATGATGAGACTTCTCCATTAAGAAAAACACTAACTTCTATGAGTATCTGAGGTATTAATATGACCATTTGCACCATTTTCATGGATAGAAGTAAAACAATAATCTCCTATAATAGGGCCTACACCCCTACGGGTGGTAATTAGTCGATCAGTGACCATTCTATCCTTTGTTATAATTTTGTAAATGATTGTAGTCTACAATTAAGTGTTTTAATCCCTAAAGTATTTTGTTTCCACTCTCACTCAAAGAAACAATGAACAAAAACCTCACTCCTGTACTTTCCACCTGAAATTGCATTCATGCTTCATAAATGGCATCATGTGGTAGAAAAGCATCTCTCTTCACCCTGCCCACCTGTCCTGCCAACATGATGAGGGTACAGTCAGTTACCAAAACAGGGTACACAGATCTGCCCAGTGTCCTGGCCAAATGTGAATACGCCCAATGACTCAATGATGTTTGTCAATGGAGATCCTTGATATAACACTTGCTTGCTTCGTTGGTCAAGCAGGGTAGCAGTACAGGGGAGAGATGCACTATAAGCCCTTGCATACTCAGAGAGTGTTAAGCTACTGGAAAGGGGACATCACCACTTCAGAAAGAGGAGTCCCCTGATGAAATTAACCTTGCATTCACAGAGTAAGGAGTGTCATCATGTTTCTAATCAGTGGAGTGATGTGTTGTGTCAGATGTGATTCAAAATGAAGTTCGCTATGTTATTTCTGTATATAGCCTTTCTTAAGAAACCAAACAGCCTGTAGTAGCTGCATTATTTTAGCAATAAAAGATATTTTGCCTAACTGTTAGTGTTATTAAGGAGCAAACATAACAATTCTCTACAGTGTATAAGCAATGGAACAACTTAATAACCAATGTCAAGTATTACTAGAGGATGGTGAGGATGATAAGGTAACAACACTAACCACACTTTTCTTTCCCTTGTATTTTTTCCCTTGTCATGATAAACAAACAACCTGCTTCTCTGTTAGCAGAGGTCGTTACTGGATTCCAAGTCATCAGCTGACACTTGCATAGACAAACAGTTAAACAGTCATTTGTTGTTGTTTTTTTTTTTCAAATAAGTATACTATATATATATTAAACAGTCTCTTGCTGAGGGTTTCAGGTGGGGTAAACGGTAGATGCACTCAAGTGCCACGTCCTTCGCTTCCCGCGGCTGTTTAGGTCAGCAGGATAACCTTTGTGCTGTCCTTGCCAGGGAGTTTTGGTCCTGTTTCCTGTGATGATCAGATCCCCTGGTTTGCCCAAGAGATGGGTGCACCTCCCACGGTTCCTTCGTCACATGGTCCCTCCTGGGAAGGGCAGTATGGATGACATTGCTGTCAGTTGTCATTCTTTGCATATAATCACCCAGAAACCCTTCCTCATCACCTAAGTTAAATGGCTTCAATAATAGGGTTTGTCATTCACAATTTCCCTATTTTTCTTATTTGTGTGTCATACTAATCCTGTAGATAGTTGATAGTAAGCTAAGTGGTTTCCTAGGTAAATGTTTGGTATTAATAATTTAGGAACTGCACTTAAATGTGACATGATTTGATTTACAAAGTGTATTCCATTTCCACTATCTAAGTAAATCATTTCAGCTATTTTAAATCTTAATATTGTTTCAGTTAAGGGTTTCAGTGTCACCATAGCAATATTTAAATTAGTGTAGGGAAAAGCCTTTGTATGTTCAATAAGTGTGTAAATAATTTCTAAACATTTTTACCTTCACTCTTATTTAGTTCAATGAGATACATGCAAAGGTCTTGAAAAAAATAAGTTTATGCAGGGAAGGTCAAATCATTTTGCTTTGGACTCCCTAAAGCATTGTGTCATGCGGTGGCCCTCGCGAGCCACCATAAGACGCCAAAAGTTGTCGGTGAGGTTTGCATAGATGTTTAATTCACGAACACAAGATAACATACAAAGTAATGAGCCACGGTGGGCTAAAACACACAACACTAGACACAAGAGACCGTAAGGCTAACACCAAGCTTACTTACAATCCAGATCATGAACCAGGAATAATCGTAGACAAGGAATAGTTGACGTCTGAGGCGAGAACCGCTCGCTCAACGTCTGGCAAGGAATTATTGACGAGACTGCTGCATAGTACTGCTCCCAGCGCCCGCTTAAATGCCGGGTTGCTGATGAGCCGTAAATGCAGCACAGCTGTTAGGCTTTGACAGCAGGAAGCCCCTCCGAGCGCTGTCACAATAAGAGCTCGGGGAGCCAGAAGGTAACCACTACTGTCAAACCTGGCGGAGATGATGTATGGCCCGAGCGCCGATTTTGTCGGCGCTCGGACCATGACAGTACCTCCCCCCCAAGGGTGGGCTCCGAACGCCCCATGACACCCAAGCCCCCCCCAGGGCGGGCGGATGGGGGAGCAGGCCAGGAGGGAGAGGATCAATCACGGACCAAAAACCAAGATCATAGCAGAGACACATAGAAAACCAGAAAAAATACGATACTCACTAATACTCAAATCATAATTAAGACAGGGTACAAATGAAACAATCACAAGGCACGATAACAGAAAATACCATACCCCATAATACCCATTCACACAGGACAAGAGAAAAAAAAAAAACAACCAGAAACACACACGTCCCTCAAACAGAAGAGGGGAGAAAGGGGAAAAAAAACCCACACAGAGCCAGATTATCACCCCGAATGACCTTTACCCCCGACAGTTCAAGAAGATGACAACCGGCAGAGACCAAACACCATGGGAACAGTTTCGGTGTTCTCCCTGCATCCAACGGCCGGCGGGTGGCCACGGGGAACAGTACATGACCGGGCGGCCTGCCCCAGTCCCAGGCCCAGAGAGTCCAACCTTCCAGCAGCCGAACCAGGTCGCCCAGCAGCAAACACGGTGTGTCGGGTGGCCGACCCAGGGCGCCGAACCAGCGAAATAGTTCCTCGGGTGGCCGACCCGCATCCCTCAGCCACCAGAACCATGGGGAGACAGCCTGCGGCGGCCTCCCTGGCGGGGGAAAGATGTGGGAAAGCCGGGCCGAGCGTAGAGGCCCCCCAACGGCCCCCGGCGATGAAGAGCAGGGCTGGTGACTCAGACGAGGGTAATGGTGGTGATGACGAGCCCGCACCATGTCAGGCGGCGAAGGGTCTGCAGCTCCTCCACCGACCTTGACCCATACCGATGCTGCAGTCGTGGCTGCACCCGCATTGGACCCCCACTGGGTTTCGGGTGCACCTGCGTTGGACCCCAATTGAGTCTCTGCTGCACCCACGTCGGACCCCAATTGGGTCGGCACAGCACCGGTGACGACCTCAGACCCCGAACCTGGAACCTCCAGCACAGCGACCACGACTGGCTCCGCACCGGTGACTCTGCAAAAAGGCTCGGAAGACAGGAAAGAACCGGGATCAGAATCACCAGTAGTGACAGAGCCCAGTGAGACGAGCTCGGGCACAGCAGGCAGCTGCCCCTGACTCGCCTCCCCAAGAGGCAGGCAGAAATGCTCTGAGACAGAAAAGAGAAACACAAGATAGAGCACTTGCCGGCACTCGGGTTCTGTCGCCGTCCAGGACTTCATTGATCCAGGCTCAGGGCGGAGAAGTTCATCCTCAGGCTCCCGCTCGGCTACGGCAGCAGTCTACTGTCATGCGGTGGCCCTTGCGAGCCACCATAAGATGCCATAAGTCACCAGTGAGGTTTGCATAGATGTTTAATTCGCAAACACAAGATAACATACAAAGTAATGAGCCACGGTGGGCTAAAACACACAACACTAGACACAACACTAGACACAAGAGACCGTAAGGCTAACACCAAGCTTACTTACAATCCAAATCATGAACCAGGAATAATCGTAGACAAGGAATAGTTGACGTCTGAGGCGAGAACCGCTCGCTCAACGTCTGGCAAGGAATTATTGATGAGACTGCTGCATAGCACTGCTCCCAGCACCCGCTTAAATGCCGGGTTGCTGATGAGCCATAAATGCAGCACAGCTGTTAGGCTTTGACAGCAGGAAGACCCTCCGAGCGCTGTCACAATAAGAACTCAGGGAGCCAGAAGGTAACCACTGCTGTCAAACCTGGCGGAGATGATGTATGGCCCGAGCGCGGACGAAATCGGCGCTCGGACCATGACACATTGTTCTCTTCTTACATAATTGAGTAAGAATCTGTATTGTCCTTGTAGTAGTTTCTAAATTAAATCCCACAGTAAACATAAATTCAGCACAAGTTGGACCTTTCTTAGACATTTGGAACTTTTCTCATAAATTTGCATGGTTTTCTTCCTTATCAGTTTACCTTGTTTATTATAAACATGATATTTCTTTTACATGATATTTCTTTTACAATAATCTGCAGATATTTTCTTAAATATCTGAAAATTTATTGATGTAACTTTGAACTTCTCCTATTGAATGTTGTGATTTCATTACCAAGCGGTTTCATCTGTATTTTTCTCTGCACTACTGGTCATTTATTGATAATTTTTATGTATTATCTGTTTTTCTGAGGATTGCTAATTATTTTTGCTAATTAATTTCTTTGATTCCCCCCTTTTGATGCATGGAGATGCACATGCAGCAAAGTTACAGGGTATTTGCTTGATGGGTAGTGTCTTTTTACTAGAAGGAAACATGTCACCACTTTTATGTGTTACACACATTTAATTTAGATGAAAGTTTGTGAGTAGTACAGTTCCTTCAAAATGAGGTTTCAGTAGTCATAGCTTCTTCTGTGCGTGTCGTCTCTTGACTTAGTTTAAAAAGTTAATATAGCTGTCTGTGCAGATTTGATGTGATCTAGTATTTAGAGCAACCATTCTGAGCTAGTCACTTAGATCACATCTGTCTGTCCAGTTGAACACAGACAGGTTGAATTTGTGTAAGTGAATCCTTGTGAAAGGTTGTGTCACACTCCTTTAGTGAATGGAAAGGTGGACATATTGCCTAATTAGAATTTGGCTTAATTTTGTACAAGGCATGCCTTATTTTATATATTCCTTGGTAAATTATGGGGTGGACTGTAGTCCCGAGGCCTAGCTCGGCCACGGCTAAGCACCGGGAGCACAGAAAACACATTCCTTATTACTGTCACATTTCTAAAATGTGATATTGTCACACCATTATGTAGTGAGTGGCATCAGATGTATCTTGCAGAGTGAAGTCATATGAACACTACATTTTTAAAGTCAGAGTCATTTAAATTGTTATGCTTTATGTCATTTGCAATATCATTTGTTCTACTTAGCTTCAAAAAATGCTTGTCAACTGAGAGGTCCTTTCCCCTGTGGTCACTGTCGCCCCTTCCAGCCAATGAGCCCGTCACACACACATACTGTCCGGCCTCCTCCCATCTCCCACAAAGATCAAATGTCGGTGCCATCCTGCAAAGAAAAATTTGGGGAAACCTCATGGCTTCCCCGTCCTTATGTCACTATTTACATCAACAGGAGTGCAAATTTTATCACCTCATAAATTGATTTTACTAATGTTCCAGTTATCATCATTATTTTGTGTCCCTTAAATGTTTATCCCAGTTGTTTATCCCACTGTTTATTATAACGTGTAATGTTAAGAAACACAAGTGAATTATTGTTTTTTTATTATTTTATTACATATTGCATATGTTGTGGAGCCCATAATTCTAACTTATGTGACTCACATGTGGCAGGCTGGAATTCAGCCGAGAGAGACTTTGAGCTAGCCATGTGTATTGACATCACACCTCAAGAGGACGAGGTGTCTGCACCCCCTGTGGACTCAGAGGAAAGGAGAAGATTACCCGGCCTGACCGTTTGGGGGTCAGAGAGGAGAACAGAAGGACTCTGTGTGTTCTATTACATATGAAAGGATGTAACTGAGTATTGTGACTTTTGTGTGATGTATGGTTCGAGAGAAGTGTATAAATGTATGTGTGTGACTGCGTCCTGTCTCTTTTCACTCCGATCGAGAGAGGACGTAGGATGAATGAGAATTAAAGCAGATACTGGAAAAGCATCCAGTCTCCTCAATTCTTGACTCCTGCAATGTCACCAAGGATTTATTAAATTGAAAGGTAATGGTGATGTTATGATTCCTTGTTAATTTGGCAAATCTAATTCCTGGTGAAAGCTAAAAAAAAAAAAAAAATCTTGTGAATGCTTTCCCTTTCCTGTTGAAAAATGAAGAATAGCAGAAAAACCTTTAAATTACACCTAGAGCTTCCACAATTTGAATGTGATTCTGCTGTTCACAACAAGTATTCGCTAAATATTCTGTGAATCAGTAAATGTTTTACCAATTGACATGGGTAATCACTAGTTTAGGATTATATTTAAACAAAACAGTGTCATATATTAGAAGCTTTAAACCAATGCAGCATTTAGAATTAGTAACTGCAGGTGCAGGCCTAATCTCTGTTTTCAGGAATTTATGGCACAGGACCACAATCTGTGGTTTGTTTGTTTTTTTTCTTTATATGTCCTAAAACCCGTCAGACCTTGAGCGTGCTTCTTTTTATTACAAACATCTGAGTCCTTTGAAGGCTGATTCTGTCTGTTTACCATTACCTTATCTAGGTCAGTCTGACACAAGCTATATTATTTTTTTCCTCTTCTACATGGACAGACTGAGGATCAAAATATAAATAAGATTGCATATGCCATTTATTAAAAAGTGAATTTAGTGTTATTGAAACAAAGCAACAATATGACATAGAATTACCAAAACCTGTGTTTGATAGTCAGTAGACTCTGGCAAATCACATGCACAAACACAGTAATCATCAACCTCTTCTGCGCTTTGAATCATGTAATATAATGTGTACACAAAGCCTTCAGTGATTAGGCATTATTAGGTGACAGCATGATATTGTAATATTCTGTTAATTTCATCATTGTCATGGTGGTAGCAGTGATTAAGATGCAAGCAATTGTACTTAACTTAGATGTTCTATGCACCTGTGGTCTCAACGAGGGAGGCACGGACAGTGGCAAGAGAGAGGCTCCCAGAGGCTGGTTGTTTTGGCGACAGCGGGGAAATCGTTAGTCCTGCGTCCTTTTTTCCCTGTAAAGTTCACTGTTATGTTTCAATCAGAGAAATAAGGCAATTGAGTCAATAAAAGTCAGTGATACGTCAAAAAATTGAATAAAAATAGTGCAATGTTTTTCATTTTCTAAATAAAAACTGGAGGAAATGAAAATATTGGCTTTAAAAATATGTAAATGGTTTATCACGTACGCAACATTAGAGTGAAAACCCACAAAGTTAGACTGAAAAAAAAGTGAAACCCCAAAACTTTGCAAAAAATACCCATATTCAAATTCAAACGTTTATTTCAAACTCAGGGTTCATATCAAGAGCAAAACCAAAACGAGTAGAAAAAAGATAAACAAATAAATAAAAGTATATACAGATCAGCAGACACTCGGCACTCTTGTAACAACAATAACATACAGTAATGGGCTCAGTATAAAATGGAGCGCCACCACTTCAAATGCTGGAATGAAGCGTGAGTGACGAGTTGACAATTGCTGATATAAGATGATTGTTACATGCCAGCAACCTTCTCATAAAACTGTAAACATTCTTACGTATCAGTTCGCCAAAAGACGGAATGTTCACAGACACAAACATCTTGCTTGCACTCGACCTTCGTGGTACACCTAACAACCTTCTTAGGGAGTTATTATATGCAATGCGGATTTTGTTCCTAACAGCAACATTGCTATTAAACCATAAAGGCGAGCAGTACATTGAGGTACAGAAGGTCTTGAACAACATGCATTTGACATCAGGAGAACATCTATGGAAATTTCGCAACAGTAAATTTGTTTGAGCATACAGTTTCCTGAGATGCCTGTTACAATCAACATTGGTCTTATCAGATTCAATCCACGCACCTAGGTATTTGACTTTTTCAACAAAGTTCAAGCTATTACCACAAAGTGGCATAACAGGATTCGACGTAATGACACCCTTTGGTTTGAAAGCCATACACATAGATTTAGTACAGTTGAACAAGATGTCATTTTTTTCACCAAATTTTTCACATACCGAAAGGAGATGTTGCATCGCTGCAGTAGACAAACTTAACAAACAGAGGTCATCAGCGTAGAAAATGTGATTTAACAGTGCACCGTTAAAGGAGCCACCCACATTAGTATTGTTCAACAGTACACTGAGATCATCAACATAGACATTGAACAACAAGGGTGACAGTATACCACCTTGTTTAACGCCGTTGGTCACATGAAATTTGGATGAGGTGACATTGCCCCATCTAACAACCATAGACTGCCTTCTGTACCAGTATAACAGGATGCTGACAATGTAAATAGGAATACCTCGATCGATCAATTTTCTGAACAAACACCAGTGGTTAATCCTGTCAAAGGCTTTGCTAGCATCTAGGAACGTAGCATAGACACTAGTGGAATGGCTTCTGAAGTAGTCAACAAATTCATGGAGTAGGTCAGGGGTGTCCAACCATGTGCCATGGAGAGCCAAGACCCTGCAGGTTTTCTCTTCTACCCAGTCTCTTCAGCAGGTGTTTTCACTTATCAGCAATCAGTGGGAAGAAGTTCACAGAAATCTGCTGTTGAAGACACTGGTTGGAGGTAAAACCTGCAGGGTCTTGGCTCTCCATGGCACATGGTTGGACACCCCTGGAGTAGGTAAACAGCCTTGTCAGTTGAAAGAGCTGACTTGAAACCAAACTGATTGTCGTTTGTCTACAGATAATCTTCAGTTCTGTTCAGGATTAAGCCCTCTAACAGTTTAGATATAACATTTGCAATAGCTATAGGTCTGTAGTTGTTCATATCAGAAAGACTGGCACACTTGTTTTTCACCAAGGGAATAATAACAGAGTCCATCAACATATCTGGCATGTAACCATGAACAAACATACAGTTAAAACATAATGACAACAGAATACACAAATTGAAATCAGTGTTGATGAGGCATTCACTGGTGAGACAGTCAGGGCCAGCTGATTTGCCTTTCTTGAGAACTTTGATCAGTGAATCAACTTCAACAGGAGTAACAGCAGAAATATCAGAGGCATCAAACATGTCGTTATACAGATGAATATCGTGCATAACAGAATCCTTCATTGAAACATTCTTGACTGAGTTGAAAATAGCTTCATATTGACATTTCCACTTTTCAGCAATATTAACGTCACCAGTCACACCATCAATAGTGTTTGATCTGACAGATCGGTGGGAGCTCATAGCCTTCATTTGTTTCCAGAATTCTACCATGTTCAGTTCACTCATGTGATTAGCTAGCTGGTCACATTTGATACTTTCTTCATTGCGCCTGCATGCTTGTAGGGCATATTTGAACCTAGCCCTGCAATTTTTCATGTTTTCAAATATTGGACCAGAACGTGGTTTGCTATTGCTCCTCCACCACAAAAAAGCATCCCGAGCAGCTGTGTGAGACTCGCTAACGACATCATTCCAGCCTGGGACGTTATATTGGGTGGCCACACTGTGACTAGGAATGCATTCACTCACACAGTAATTTAAAGCATCCACAATATCACTGTAGAACCTGTCGATATCGTCCCTGTGTGCCGCACAATTACGGTCGTGACACCTGATGGCGTCCATAGGAGCACGGATGTTACAGAGTTTTCTACGAGTAAGATTCTTATATCTGGACAGGTCTGACGCTGTGGCTTCACGCCATTTGTATGTTCTACTGCTTGTTGTGGCTGAGGGAGCTTCCCGGGGGCCACTTGCAGCACTAGATACCTCAATATCTATAGATAAAGGTACATGATCAGAACTCACATAGTCATACAGAACTTTGATATTGGACACGTTATCATGGCCTGAGGATGTAGTCACACAGTGATCAAGCCATGATGTAGAGCATATATATAGATTATTTCTTTCACTCCTCTTTTCTCTTCTTCTCACTCACTCACTGTTAAACACAAGGGCCCACACATACAACACACACACACACACACACACGCGCAGCACAGTTCTGTTATCTCGCCAACGTTACTGTTGGGCAGCTGTTTACGTAGAGTAATAGAACTATAGCCTTAAAACAAGCTTGAAATGGCAACACAAAAAAATTGCTTGGAAAAGCAAATGTGGCAACCCACCGTTTCTTTTTTTTTTTCCCTACCGCAATGAAAACACAATAGAATTTCTCACCCAAAAGTATAATTTGCAAACATCCACCATTTTGATCCTTTCCCAAAAGGATAATAAGTAATTAACCAGCTCTTTTGTGCTCCACAAATACCAGAAAAAAATCACAAACAGCAATTTTACAACCCATTCTTTCTGCCTCAGCGGAGAACTCTCACTTTTTCACATCGGAGCAGATTACATAGAGACAAAACAAACCAGACTGCAGTAACTTTTATCCAGCTCTTCAACAAATTCTCAAAATAAAATCTACCAGTGTTTCAACAGTCACGTAACCCCTCCGCTGTGTGCCGAAAGCTCCAGTAAGACCTCCTCCCCCAGTATCTTGCAGTAGCTCACCGTAGCAGGGGAAATTCCATGGGCGATAAGCAGACACGGTAAGGGCATGAATCTTCTGTGAAAATTTACTTTTCTGGGATCATGTCACTATTCTACGGGATGTCAAGAGCCTAATTATTTAGACAATAAAATGTCCATGGTTAAAAGAGCACAAATCTTTCCCTTTTTTCTTTGCATGCAACTTCCGGCACCTCCACCGCACTGACAGGGTGCAGAGGACAGGGTGCAGAGGACAGGGTGCAGAGGGTGCAGAGGACAGGGTGCAGAGGACAGCCTGGGGAGGCCCCCTAGGGGGCCTCCCCAGGTCTTGCAATAATGCTCACCGTTGGCAGAGAATCTTGTTCTCCCCAAGGGAATATTGCAATATCACTCACCGTGAGCAGGATAAACCCAGCGATTTCAAGCCATAATAATGCACCCCAACAGCATCCGCGATGTTCAATCAGTCCAGGTAATCTCACTATCTTTTGTCCACAAACAACAACAACAAATGTACTTACATCCAAGCCGCCTGTAGGATTCTCAGATCCGTCACCCAGTCAGTTCCAGCTCCCCGGTTTGAAATGCCTTCACTGCAGTAACACTGAGCCCTTTTTTTTTTCCTCACTCAGCCTGGGAAGGTCTTTTTACCAGCTGTACACTTGCTGAAATCAAGCAGAGGCACCGGAAAGACGAAGATATGTGGATCCGCTGTTCGGAGCGCCAAAATGTAAGAATAATTTTGAGCTTAAATTATTCAAAGTCAAAAATCAGGCGGAAAGTTGGATTTATGTACGTATAAGGTGTCACCCCAATGGCCACTTGGGGGAGAGATTACAAAGAATGGCATTACACACCTAGAATCTCTAAAGGATTCATTTCTTTAGGTCTGATATATATAGGTATGAGAAAGGAGAGGGAGGATGAGGATAAGGGAAGGGACAGAACGGGACAGTCCTGATAATCAAAGCTTATCCGAGGAAATGTCACAGATTTTATTTAGCGAATGCAAAGTCCTCAAGCCAAGCAGTTGCCTCCTGGTTTGCTGTATGGAGGGTGTGTAATCCTCCTTCCAGTCTTTGGAGCGGGCAAGCCTCTATGATGTGTTCCATTGTTTGCTCCTCTCCACATGCGCACAGTGGGCTAGGGCTACTGCCCCATGTGTGAAGGCTGGCCAAGCAGGGGCCATGTCCAGTCCTGAAGCGATTGAGTGTAGACCACTGTCTCCTTGGGAGGTTGGTGCCCGGGGCCTGTTGGTTGGGGTTTGTCACCAGGTGTTTGTTTGGGACCTCCTTGGTCTCCCATTCCTCTTGCCAAGCTGTCTGGATGGTGAAGTCAGCTGGGAGAGGGTTTTTCCAAATCGGCCGTCTGGATGGAAGTCGGGCAGTGGGTGGGGTGTAGATATCTGCATGGATTGGTAAGTGAGGAGAGTCTTTGGCTTTTTGAAGCATCCTTTGAGTTAGTGCTGCTCGCCAGATGTGTGGGGGGGCTATGTTTGACAATACAGGGAGCCAGGGGAGTGGTGTTGAGCGGATTGTCCCAGTTATGGTTCTCATGGTTGTGTTGAGCTGGGTGTCTACGTGGTGGGTGTAGGATGACCTGGACCAGACAGGGGCACAATATTCTGCTACAGAGTATGAAAGGGCCAGTGCTGAGGTGCGCAGGGTGGAGGCTGCCGCCCCCCATTTTGCACCAGCAAGCTTGCAGAGCAGGTTGCTTTGTGCCTTCACCTTAGCAGCCATCCCCTTTAAATGTTCCTTGAAGGATAGGGTCCTGTCAAGGGTCACTCCAAGGTATGTTGGATTCGAGGCATGCTTAAGCTTGAGTCCGCTCAGGTGGATGTTTAGTTCTCTGACAGCTTTTACATTGTGGAGATGGAATACACTGGAGACGGTTTTTGCTGGGCTTGGTATGAGGTGCCAGGTTTTGCAGAACTGGTCCAGTTTGGCAAGCTCTTCCGTGAGCACCCGTTCCAGTGACTCAAAGTCTGGTGCTTGGAGTGCCAAACAGATGTTGTCTGCATAGATGAATTTGCGGGATTTTGTAGTGGGCAGGTCGTTTATGTAGAGGTTGAACAGGGGTTTCAGTCGTGACAAGTTCTAGCTCCAATCCGGCGGCGGATTTCCCCCGTCATCGCCGACCCATCTTCACCATCTACGCGGGCTCTGCAGTACGCTGTCTCCCGGGCTCTCCCTTTGCCAACGCCAGCCACCTGTACCCACAAGTAAGCAACACTCTGACTCATTATCCCTGCCCAGGTGTGGTGCCCGTTACCCTTGTCCTCTGCTCTCTCTCCATAGGGTTGTCCGGCTGTACAGCGTGCTGCTCTGCTTCCTGCACATCGACGTTCACCCCCAACACATACACATACCGCATACATCCATTCAGACACACCTGCTTGTTGAATAAAGCTGTTAAATCTATCCTGAGCCTGCATGCGTGTTTCCTGGGCCAGACATTATGTCAGAACTGAGCCTTGTGGGAGCCCGTTTTTCTGCGTTCTCCATGCGCTTGTGTTCTGACCGAGGTGGACTCTGAACCTTCGGTTGGTCAGCAGGGTTTTTATAATTGCTGTTGCCCAGGCAGGGATCACCTTTGTAAGTTTCAGGAGGAGGCCTTTGTGCCAGACCGTATCATAGGCGGCTGTAAGATCGAGAAACACAGCCCCTGTCTTCAGTCTGCTCTCGAAGCCATTTTCAATGAAGGTGATTAGGGCCAGTACTTGTTCTCCTGTGCTGCGGTCCTTGCGGAAACCTGCTTGATACACACTCAGAATTTCCTCTATTCCTGGGGAAATGCGTTGCAGTATTAGGCGCTCCATGATTTTATAAAGAACACTGAGTAGGGAGATTGGGCGGTAGCTTGCTGGTAGTTTGTGGTCTTTGCCAGGTTTTGGTATGGCAATGACCTTTGCTGTCCGCCATTTCTTTGGGATCGAGTTTGTTTGTATGATCCTTGTGTAGAGTTGTGTCAACCAGGTTAGGGCTCGGGGGCCAAGATTTTTCTTGAATTCTGGGAAGATGTTGTCGTATCCTGCTGCCTTTCCACATTTCAGGCCCTGTAGGACTTTCTCCAGTTCAGCAGTCTCGAAGGGTTCAGGGTTTGTTTCCTCTACGGGCATTTTTTGGTGTTTTTTTTAGCTCAGTTGTAACTGCTCTTCTGGAATCTTTGTCTTGGGGTGCTTTGGCGATGGTCAGTAGGTGGGATGCAACTTGGTTGGGTGTGACAGATGCTCGACTTTGGCTAGGGGGCTTCTGTGCAGCTCCTAGGTGACGGATGAGGCTCCAACATTTCCTGCTAGAGTGGGTAAAGCTCCGGTCAGCAACTGTCTCCTCCCATTTCTTTCGCCGGGCTGTACTTAGCGATTCAATGAGATGGTCTGCTATCTCTGGGTCCCCTGATGTTTGATAGGATTGTAGGAGGGCAGCGCTTTCTCCATCCAGGCATGGGACATAGAGGGGTCGGTAGCCTCGTGGGATTGCAGTGTGAGCAGCCTTGAAGATTGCACTGCAGAAACGGTTGTATGCTTCATCTTCAGTGATGGTGTGGAGTGGGATGGTAACAGCACTCCGATCCAGGGTTTCACTGAATTTCTTCCAGTTGGCTTTGCGGAAGTTCCATCGCATCTTCCTTGGGCTGTTTATGACTGGAAGTTGTAGGCCAATGTGTACAAGCAGGGGCCGGTGTTGGCTGTGTGGAAAATCATCAAGAATGATGATCTGTGTAGGATATGGCATCCCATTCAAAGAGCTGACCCAGTACAGGTCAGGAGAATAGTCCTTCTTCCACCTAGCAGAGTGGAAGGTTCCTCTTTGTTTGGGGTCATGTATCAGAGCGAGATCATTTCTAGATGCCCAGTCTGAAAGTACCTCCCCGTCACTATCTACTGCTGGGTACCCCCAGTCAGGGTGATGGCTGTTAAAGTCCCCCACGTAGATGGCAGGGTGGGGTAGGGTGGGTAAGACCTGCAGATCCCAGTTGGCACTAGGGGGCTTGTACACATTGACAATATGGAAGCCACCAATGGTTATGGTGTCTGAGAAATGTGTTGTTGTCAGGTGGTTTACTTCAACTATGTCAGAACACACATAGGTGGCACGTCCATGTTTGGCATGTGGAACATAGCACAGGAGGTCAAAGCCATTGATGGTGTAGCAGCCAGCTTCCTCTGTGCCAATATGAGTCTCTTGGAGGCAGATTACATCAATCGAGTGTTGGAAGGTGAGGACTTCGATAAGGCTTCGCTTGGCTGCAGATAGGCCTTCAACATTTAGTTGTATTATGCGAAGGGCAGGTCCTATTGCAAGGTGCTCTCGGGGCTGTTTGCTTTCGGCTTTGGGACTGTGACTAGGATTCTTCTTTGACTTAGCACTGAGGCGTCGCCTCTTCGAATTTAGTCTGCTGGTAGGATCATTAGCTTCCCCGGGCAAGCCCGGGTACTGGCGGAGGGCGCGACGAGAACGCTGATCCATTGCCCTCCAATGTCACAGATGCTCTGGAGACATGGGGTCGTGGAGACATGCACATGAGGTCCATAAAACTAACAGAATGTCTATATACCTAATCTATAGAACTAATCTATACAGGCTGAGGAGTTCCTGTGCATTCCTGTGACCCGAAACATGACATGTCAAAGAGATTATGAGTGGCTTAGATCATTCCTTACGCATGTACTGATCCTGTACTGATCTTCAGTCTGAACTCTCTGAAATTGCTCACAGAAACGTGCCAAGAATATATGAACTTATTCCACATGGAATGCACATATAAACATTAAACATGGCATATGAAAGGTATTTCATATGCCTTTTCATATGGCATATGGCTTTTCAAATATAATAATACATTATTAATACCAATAATAATGTAGATAATATGGAATTTTTCTATCAATGGGGCCTACTCCTCAGCGAGAGTTCGCCTGCTAACTCGCGCTGGTGAGCAAACGCCACTAGCAGCCATGGAGCTAGCACAATGACACGAGGCAGTGGAACGACTACCGAGAAATCTCGGTGAAAATGAAGCCCTGCCAAAGAACGACGCATGTGGGAAGACCCTGGCCTTGGATTCAGACAATGGAAGCGATGACGAGTGTGCGGCCATTGTCAAAATACGGTCCGCCCCGCAGATGCCGAGATGCTATGGCTGCGGATCCAGCAGGCACCGCTATCAAGCCAGGGAGTACACAGCAGAGGGCAAGCATTGTGGACGGTGCTGTCTGTTCCATCACTTCACCAGAGTTTGCTGCAATTTCGACAAGAAAGAACAGGGACCTGCAGAGGACTGGGCTAAGAAGACGGCACCTACAGTGGTTCACACTGTCTCGCCCAACATGGAGTCAGCGGTCTCCATTTTGAACTTGAAAACAGTAAGTCGGTGTTTTCCTCACTACAAAGTGAGTGGACTTGGTTTCTCCATCACCTGAGGAGTTGTGGAGGAGTGGGCAGGTGGTGGTCTGTGGAACCAGCCATTTTATGTGGGAAGTGGCAAAGACGTGTGGGACTTTGAGTGGCCAATTTCAAGTGAAGAGGGACACCGCCAGCACCATAGTATGCCGATGAGGCGAGGGTCCTGTGCCAAGGTTTGTGGTCCCACGGACGGTGGACTTGAATGGCATGGTTTGACCCCTGCGGTGGCGGAAAGGTCCAAAGAGAGTGAGCTACAGGGCTCCGGTGGCCAACTGGATATGGCTGCTGAGTCAACAGTGGCTGGTGCCACTCCGATGTGTTAGAAAAATACTCGATTCTTTGATTGAAAGATCCAAGAACAAGCCGGAGATTTCTTCAATTTAAAGATGTAACATTTATTTAGAGGTCACATGTAAGGCAAGTAGCACTGGATCAGTTTGATGCTGTCCCCTTGGGAACATTATCAGATTGATCCCGACTTCCGGGTGCAACTTACATTTATCTTCTCGGGCTGGCGGGTTGGACCAACCCCCCGTACAATAGAATGGGCTTATACATTACTGTCTGATTGGCCAATCTAACCTTGACGTGAACAGGCCATCCTCTGTGCACATCACTATTTTTCTAGAATGTGCTATCAACAGCGTGCATGAGTGTTGGGTCTGGGTGTGTATCTAATGTAAAGACTTGACTAAAAAGGAAAGAAGAGAGGGGGAGCAGAATGAGAATGAGAATGCTCTATAGCTCTGCCTAATTCCTGTATATCAGAGTATAGCATAACATATTTGTCCATAAGAATGCAACCAGAATATGTATAGAATCTGTGTAGAGCATAATGGGAGATTACCTACAGAATTATTGCTACGGCACTCTAACTTTCCATTAACCCTTTCACTCCCCTCTTTGACATGATTTTATCATGTCAACCATGCATGGTGTGAGAGACGCTAGCGATTAACAGATGGTGGATAAGGCAGGTCCCTACATTGTGTGTCAACCCAAGAGGCTTGCAACATTGGTTCTGCTACCCTTGCCTCCCCCCTTGTGGACACCCTAGCACGGTGCAGCAATGTCTAAGAGGGCCTTGTCCAGATGAACTGTCAATCCACGACGCCCACGAAACCTTTGTCCACCGGTTGACCCTTGCCAGGGCTCGCATCATTCGGCTGCCGTCATCACACGGTTGCGACAGAGGTTTGACCTTCCTCCGTGTCTGCTTCCTGTATCTGCAGCTGTGGAGCACAGTCCCATCTTGTTTACACACACCGGTACCGTTCGAAACAACTGTGTGCCCACGCTCTCAGAGGCACACCTCGTCCCATGAGGTCTATAGGACAGTGTTGTGGGTGCAGCAGAGGATAGATGAACAGTTCAGTGATGTTGTCCCAGGGATGCTACCCCCCTGTCACTGGACAGAGGTAGAGATGCTGGTGTTGATAAGGCTCGAGCACCTGGCTCCACCCCGGATGCTGGAGGTGCAGTGGATGCGCTCGGGTACCAGTCCATTCTTCTTCTAGGGACTGAAGTCGTACAGTCACTCGCCCTACAACCTTTTTCCACGTCACAGGCACACGTCGTGATGGTCTGGTGCCCTCCAGCATGCATCTTCCCTGTACCCTACACCCTTGCTCGAGTGCCAATACAAAGGGCTTAGCCGGGGCAGGACCAATAATGGTCTGAGGGGTTGCCATCACAATGGCTGGAGCCTGTACCATTTTATTCTTATTCACCACATCTGTAGTTATCCATGTATTGTTGTAAGTTATCTCCCATTGGCCTTGAGTGTGTGATTGTCGACCATATAAAGCAGTGGTTGTGTTGTGATGAGTGAGTTGGGTAATGGGACCTATACGTTCAACAGTGGATAGGTAGTAGACAACATCGTTCAACGTTAGGAGACATTCTTATCCATGTTACCTAACCGTAATCAGCATAATGGAAATAAACACGCAAGAGTACTATAAGTCTCACACCCATACCTATGTGTGGTGAGCTATGTATGATTTATGCATTATCAGTAGCACACTGTGTTTACAAATAATCTGTGATGGCAGAATGGTCCTCCTCGTCATCATCCTCCGTCTCGGGGTCCTCAGCTCTTCTTGCTGACTTGCTGATGACTCCCACTCTGGAAAATTGCATTTGTTAATTCCCTTCTGGGCTTCTGAATATATGGCCTATAGTGTCGTACTCTGCTCCTTTTATTAGATCTACATCTAGTTATCCTTTTACCATAACCAATTTGGAATTTGCTTCAAATTTTCCTCATCCCCTCGTTTGTTATTGTTAAGATTGGTCATATAGGAGATTTCTGAGCGTCAATGTGTACCGCCTTTTGTGCTGTGGTTACCCAGTTAAAAAGACAATGCTTATGGTTTTAATTTGAGAGAATATTCTATGTTAAGGTCAGGCATTGGTTTTCCATGGATGGTTCTATTCCACAGTAGAGGTGTCAAAATGTCCAACATTTTCCAATCCATGTATTTGGGTTTAACCAGCGGGATGTGTAGAACCGCCGCCCCCCCCATAGGTTGAAATGTCTCTTATCCTCTTCAATTAGGACAATAGATGCTTCCACACATTTCCTTGTTTACTAGTCTAAATTTTATGACCAATCTGGAGGATGGATTTGCAAATAATGGTTGTTCATAATTTGGATCAGATCCGTTTAATTGCCTATAGTACATGGGGTACAATGCTACTTTTACAGATGTTGGTAGGTGTTCTACTGGTTGCTTGCCATTTGCAGAATTTGATCATTGCTTTTCTGACCTTGAAAAGTCCTGTATGTCATTACCCGGAGTTCCTACTTTACATGCAATTTTCTGTGTATGTGTAGAAGTGAGTCCACTTTTATGTTCTAGTCTTAAGCATGCAGTCCTGCTTTTCCAGTGGTGGGTGTGGGTGCCTCCCTCCCGCCAGTAGCGGCCATTGTGGGGCGTGCTCCCTCCTCCTCTTTGCTGTCCTCCCCCTCCTCCTTTTGGCCTCCTTTTATAAGAGAAACAGATTCATAGGGAGCCTCAGTGTGTCATGGTGTGTCAGCCATTCAATAAATAAGTGCATGTTTTTCCTTCAAATTTTATTTCCCCTTCTTATCTGGATTTCCAACCTTGAGTCAAGAAAGGGACTGATTCAAAGCCTTTATTTAATTTTTGCTAACTAATACAAGACGGAATGATAAGATTAACTCTCCACAGTGCAAACAGGTATTGTTTGTACTACTGTAATTGAATGCTGTGGATTTTTGTGTTGTACTGGCATACACCTCCATACTGCTACTCATTTTTGTCACTCAGTGTTTATCAGCCCAAGAGTTCTGTTCAATGACATCCTATGCATACCCTTTGTTGGGGAGGAACATAACTGGGGTGTAAGATAACTTTAACTGAGTATACAGTAAAGCTATAATCTTTGCAGTGTTTGCTCATTACTTAATGTTGATATTCACTATTAAGAGAAATGCACTGAAAGTTGGATACCTGATGCCTCATTTCTACTTTCTTTAAGTACTTGGAAACATTTAAGATGGCTGCCTGTGTTTGTGCCTTCTTCCTGACACTCTTCAGGATTAAGCAAAATTTATTTATTTTTTTCTTTTAAAGCTACAGCTGCAAATCTTACATGGATCTTTATTTTTCTTTGGTTACACATACTCTGCCTTCATTTCTTTTTCCATTTCCATCTCAAAACCAAAAATATTTTCTACACTTGCTAAATCCACCGTTCTTCTCTCTTCACCTACGTACTTTTTCCATCAGAAACACTCACTCGATTTTTACCATCCACTATCCATCTGTGGACAAGACTTCACCTTTTCCTGGACTAGCTGATGAAGCTGCACATCTGACATCTATAATCTCTTTCAGTATCAAAAGTTCCTTTCATTCATTCCTTTCATTCATCTGGTCTCGGTTCTCTTCAGCCTTCATCAACATTCTGTTACCACCTGCTTGTCTTATTCATGATTCACTGTCCCGTCGTTCATACTACTGACTACTGTCCACAGCTAATGCTCCATTCAAGATCCTGCACATAAAAGTGATCGGTTTCATTCTGAAAAGTCAACCTTAGAATAAACCAACGTGGATCAGTTCAAAATTCAGTCTTGTGACTAAGGCCGGTGTGCACACCACTATATGCATGTACAGTATATGCTTCTTTTTTTTTTTTTTGAGTCTACTCGGCTGAGTGTTTGCTGCTTTTACTTCAAATTATCCTGTTTCTCTAGTCTACTCTAGTCATGTTTGTTTTAATTCATCTTCTATAATGCTTTTTACTCATCACTGGATGATCAAAAACCCTCACCCTTGTTACGCTGCCATCCCCCATCCCCATACAAAGTGTAAGGAAATGTGTAAAGAATGTGACTTTCACGTAAACTTACAGCTTTTCTCTAAACTGTCATTTTTTTCCTAACAAATTTTGAATTTTTTCTTTGTAAATTTGCAAGTTTTTTTCAGAAATTTGTGACTCTTTCCAAAATATTTTTGTAAATTTGCAACTTTTCCTCAAATGTGCAATTTTCTCTGAAACTTGCACAGTTTTACTTTAATACCTTTTTGCATAAATTTTCAACCTTTGTCTTAAGTTGTGATTGTAAATCAGCATTTTTATCATATTTTGCACCTCCATCTTACAAATTTGTACTTGATTTACCTTCACATGTTCATACCTTATGTCAAGTTAAAAAATGCCTACTGCAAATCTCTTACTTTAACAATGTTATTAGATTTCAACAAATTTGTAAAGCATAAGCAATACTTTTCTTTAGCTTTTCTTGAGCTCTTGGCTGCACTGCCCTCACATGTTTGGTTAACTGGTTGTTCCAAATTGTCCCCAGATATCCCTCTCCCATAGGCCCCCAGTACTAGTAGTGGTCTTTGAGACTAGAAAATGTGCTAATAATTTTAGTTCATATCCATAAAGTTTTGGGAAATGTGCAAAAAATACAAATAGGCAGGTCTGGGAATCCCCAAATATACTGTATATTGGCCCTTGAGTATTAAGGAGCCCTAAACCTGCATCCTTTCTCTTGGCCAGCAGGTGTCTAGTTTTCTTGTAGCAAAAGGTCAGACTGCCTGATATTCTGTGGAAAAATGACCTTTCAAGCCTCAAGAATTTTCCAGATTTTGGTCTTAATTGCAAGCTTTCTTTTTAATTAGATGTTTCTTAGGTGGAACATGAGTGAGCAATATAAGCTGCGGCTTCAGCCATCACCATTTTTGGATAACTTATGGTGAATTGTACAATCAGGGAAGTTTAATGTTTAACCTTGTTGGATTTTTCCTTGATATATTGTTCTGTTTCTTTCTTTTAATCTTTTAATCTAATCTGTCCAAAAAATAAAGATTTATTCATATTTATATGCTCTTTCTGTAGCTACTCAATAGTTTGCATACATGGTAGCATTTTAGATGAGAAAGCACACCAACCTCTCAGCTATAAGGTTGAGAACATTGTGATCAATTATCTTAGGTTCACCGTTAGATTCACTCCCTGTTTGTTAAAGAGGATGCCAACTCACAAAATGCCTAACTTCAGACTTCAAGACAGTAAACCTTAAATGACTTAGTAACTTTTCTATCCCACTCTTTTAAATGACCTAGTAACTTCTCTATCAGTTCCTGTCCCACTCTCCCCCTTTTGAAACAGAAATGCATTAATATCAAAGCTGTTCTTTTTCAACATCCTGTCGGGGAGGATGCACATTGTGTTGCTAATTGGGGACCCCCCCCCCCGGGTGCCCTTGTGGGTGTTTGAGCTTCGTGGCCAAATTGCTGCATGAAGGGGACATGATGGGATGTGGTTCCGGCACAGATGTGTCGGGGGGAAAACTGCCTGGAGAGCGTGTTGGGCTTAGTGTTCTTGGACCCCGGGCGGTAGGTGATCGTGAAGTTGAACCTGCCGAAGAACAGGGACCAGCGGGCCTGCCTAGAGTTCAGTCGCTTGGCCATTCTGAGGTATTCCAAGTTCTTATTGTCAGTCCAAATGACAAATGGCTGCGAAGCACCCTCCAGCCAGTGGCGCCACTCCTCCAAGGCCAGCTTGACCGCCAGCAACTCCCGGTCACCCACGTCATAATTCCTTTCCACCGGCGACACACCGGCCATGCTGCCTCACTGAGAAGCAACTGGGATGTGCCGCTTACACTGGTCCCGGTTCACCAGATCTTCAGCCTGCATCTCTGTAAATAGTGACTCACGGTCCAGTTTGGGGTGGATCATTTTTCACTTGCCTAGATGAAAGACAGAAATGGGTGGTGGTTAATAAATGCAAGTTTAAAACATATTTGGGGAAATACACTTGTTGCTAAAAGCCAGTAGTGGAATGTGACAAAAAAGTGCTTCATTGTTGTATTTAACCACAATTTTCATGTAGCTGTGCTTCAGTAAAGTAGGTTTTACAAGGGCCGGGTTATGTTTAAAATAATTTGTTTTTACTGTGGCCTCAGCAATCAGAATGAGTTGATACATTCACTTGAATGGAATCTAATACTTTAACTGAGGGTGTGCATCACCGAGTATGGAGTCGCTCAGTCAAAATATGGAGTTTTTGTCAATAAAAGTTTAGCCACCCCTCTGTCACTGCTGTGTCTCTTCTTGCCCTGGCTTCAAGTGTGGGCGGTTGTTCTTGTATTGCTAAAATATAAAAGGATGCTCTACAATGTGTCTCAAATATTTCTAATTTGTCCTGCTATTATAATACTGCATGAGTTTATTGATGATAGACTATAAACTACACATATAAACTAAATTATATTGGTGACTGAACAACTCCCATTCCCCAAAGTGCAACATACAGTTATGAATATAATTCACAAAGGATCACACAAGTGATCTGACAAAAAAAAAAATGTTAACAAGGGGTTTATTTTACAGTTGATGTGCAATTCATTTTCAGTTATTCTGTAATTAATATTTACACAAATAAATATCAGTTAAGTCCCTTTTATATTAAGTGGAAATTGTGCTTCTTTAGTTTTGGCACTTTACCTACAAAAGCAAAGAGTTTCAGTACTTTCCATAGTGGCAAGGTCTGTTGTGGGGTGGCTGCTTTTCCTTTCCTCTTGCCTAGACCAAAGACAGAAATGGATGGTGGTTAGTTCAAGCAAGTTCAACACATATACAGGTACATCTCAAAAAATTAGAATATCATGAAAAAGTTAAATATTTTTGTCACTCATTTCATAAAGTGAAACCCATATATAGATTCATTACAAGGACAGTGATATATTGCAAGTGTTTATTTATTTTAATTTTGATGATTATGGCTTACAGCCCATGAAAACTCCAAACTCAGTTTCTCAAAAAATTAGAATATTACATAAAATTAATTTTAAAAATAGTTTTTAACCAACATTTTGACGGCCAACATTTTTATTTAAAAACTATTTTTTAAAATTAATTTTATGTAATATTCTAATTTTTTGAGAAACTGAATTTGGGGTTTTCAGGGGCTGTAAGCCATAATCATCAAAATTAAAATAAATAAACGCTTGAAATATATTGCTGTCTGTGTAATGAACCTATATAATATATGGGTTTCACTTTCTGAAATGAGTGACAAAAAATATTTAACTTTTTCATGATATTCTAATTTTTTGAGATGTACCTGTATTAGGGAAATACACTTGTGACAGTCAGTGGTGGGATGTGACAAAAATGCTTCTTTTCCCTGACAAGTGAGCACCCCAGGATCCACTCTGTACATGTACAAGTACATTTTCAATCCAGGGATTACTGGTGGAACAGAAACAGAACGACAACACTGTTCCAACACTTTTTTTGAAAAATCCACAGAATAGGTATGTGGGTCTATTCTGAGGCTTTAGAAAATTATATGAATCACTTTATAAATCACTGGTTTGAAAATGTACTTGTATATGTTGAGATTTTGGAGTCCTGGGGTCCTCTTGACCTGTATCCATATAAACAACATGCTGAGGGAGGCGGACCCCTGGCATGTGGAAACACATTCTAGAAAGAAATTACACACAACTTAATGCACAGCACCAAAGTGAAACACGTACACAAACCAGGACTTTAACCAGGATTAACATATTTCATCATTTTGCTCTCACAAGCTAATACTTCGGAAAAAGCAAGCATGAATCAGCAGAGTTGGCTACTGGCTAGCTAGCTACTAGCTAACACTCGTTAGCCAGCACAGGACGGCGTTGTATTGTTCAAAAAAAGTGAGCTTACCACCAACAGGATAAATAAGCGAAAAGCTGCATAATACCACAAATCACTCACCATCAATGGTTCTCTCACTTTCATCTTCAGCTTGTCCATAGTCCAGTTCTATGCTGGACTGCCATCCGTTTCAGTGCGGGTCGCTCTGGATCTGCCACCAAGCACAGCAAACTGCACACCTCTTCGTTGGACCATGGTGTAGACTTCCACGAAACCTGCAACGCCATCTCTATTAATATCGTGTTGACTCGGTGACCGAGTTTACTCCGTGAACTTTTGCAAATGGCGGTTTGGAGATTCTTCAGAAGACGGACGCTTTTATGATGTTACGCCCTGACCAATCAGTGGCCTGCAATCTGCTGACATCACATTTTCAGCCCGACAGCGCAGCTGTACCCTGGCCTCGAGTCGGTACTAAAAAAGTATCTGGTACCAGGTACCAGGATTCATTACTAATGGAAAAGGCTAGAAACCGAGCCGAGTAGAGTCGAGTAGGGCTTAGTGGGTACTAGTGGAAAAGGGCCATATGTCTCCCACTACAGGCTTATATACCACAGGTGATGCCACCCCCCAAAGGCGGGGCATCACCCCTCCCTAGCCTAGGGCACCGCCATACTAATATATATATATTATGATCTTACATCCCCCCCCCCTTGAAAAAAACAAGCACACAAATTTACCCAACCATATAATTTTCACCCAATTCACACGCTAATAGAGAGGGATATAAACCTACACATTCACACACCACACTGGCCCAGCGGAGACCTCCGCTACTTAAACATACAGTCCGTGAAAAGAAAAAGGGCCACACACCAAACTAAATCAATCCCAGTAAAATAGACACACATACATATACACATATAAACAAGCATAAAGTAAACAAAGGCGGTACCTGACCCCATAACTCAAAGGATATACACAATAAACACAGAGATCCCCGAAAGAAAAAAAAAACACAAGTTACACTAAAATAGGGCAATGAATACATACCTCACACCCACAGTCACACAAACATTCACACCCAGGTGTTACAGCACCTTCCACACAGACAACATTCAGTCACCAGGCATACGCAACGGTGGTCAAGTGCACATAAAACAGTCAAACACGAAATTACATAAATTCACATTACCATGTTGACAAAGCAGCGTCTCATTTTTTTAAAAAACAACTGAATATATCTTGAACCCATAACAACAACAGTAACAGATACTATTTTCTTATTTCAACTGCACCAAGTTAGACACACCGTAAGCCCTCAATCATACTCTAACCCAGGTCTCCAGAAGGCGCCCCCCCCCCCCGGAGTGTCCGTCCCGCGGCCCACTTCCAGAGTGCCTCCGCTTAATCATTGCAGGAGACGGGCTGCACTGGCGTCCTTTCCTGCCCAAACGCCACAGCTCGTCGGGATGCCGTCTCAACCCATTGGTCAAACTCAGGTACCCGTCGCCACTGGACTAGACCACCCCCAGATTATCCTGTCCAACTGTCAGTTTCCTGGAACTGCGCACCCGACCAAGCCGAGGCTTGACCCTAGGGCAGACGTCATCACCCTCACCAGGGGAGCGCTCACTGGCTTCCTCCGTTGTCTGCGTCACGATCTGGTACCTTTATGACTCCTCAGCGGTGCGCCAAGTTGACTCGAGTCAGTGCTTTTGATGCCGGCACGGCCAGGGTTTGTGCCATCTGATGGTACCTTGGATGCTAGATGTTGTTGATGAGGGTGTTGCGTCTGAAAGGGTTAATGGAAAGTTAGAGTGCCCTAACAATAATTCTGTAGGTAATCTCCCATTATGCTCTACACAGATTCTATACATATTCTGGTTGCATTCTTATGGACAAATATGTTATGCTATACAGGAATTAGGCAGCGCTATAGAGCATTCTCATTCTCATTCTGCTCTCCCTTGCTTCTTTCCTTTTTAGTCAGGTCTTTACATTAGATACACACCCAGACCCAACACTCACGCACACTGTTGATAGCACATTCTAGAAAAATAGTGATGTGCACAGATGATGGCCTGTTCACGTCAAGGTTAGATTGGCCAATCAGACAGTAACGTATAAGCCCATCCTATTGTACGGGGGGTTGGTTCAACCCGCCAACCCGAGAAGATAAATGTAAGTTGCACCTGGACATCTGGATCAGTCTGACGACGTTCCCAAAGGGAACAAGCTGATCCAGCACTACTTGCTTTACATGTGACCTCTAAATAAATGTTACATCTTTAAATTGAAGAAATCTCTGGCTTGTTCTTGAATCTTTCAATCAAAGAATCGGTGCCGGTGACCCGGATTGAAATTATTCCGAGGCGAGCCTGAACACATCACATCAGGGGGACCCTTTTGCAGACTGCTGTGGCGCCTAAAAAAAAGGTAAGCAGAAAACCTTTTTTACACAGATTTCTGCACTTTGGCCATACTAAATTTACAGTTGTCTGATTAAGGGGTATAGCCGATCTCCAAATTTTAAACTGTGTGATGGAAATCTGCAGTCACATGTAAAGCATGAACCACGTGGTCTGGCACGAGGGAGAGTGAAGAAATGTCCTATGATCAGATAGCCGCTTTTTTACAAATAAGGAAGATTTGCAATGCAAGAATCTTTTTTACATCAATAGTGAGCATAGATAAAGGTACTCTTAATACATTATAAGAATCTCAAACTTAATCATGAGTGAGTAATGTAACAAGCAGTCATAAGAATCTTTTTAAAAATCCTTAGTGAGTGACTGGTGATAAAAATAAAAAATAATAACTTACAGAATAGCACAAGAATCTTTTTTCCATCATTAGTGAGTGTCTTTTCATAAGTATAAAAATAATAACTTACAGAATAGCATAAGAATCTTTTCTTACCAACAATAGTGAGTGTCTATTCATATCATCAGCCTCCGTCAGTCTATGATGACCATGGAAGAGAATCCTAGATGTCTACTCTGTTGGAACAGCACCACCTGTGGCTGAACAGGCTGATGCACGAATGACAGTCCCTGTCACACAGGTCGCACTTGTGGATGGTCTCCGTGCTGCTGGGTCTGTGGCGGTTCTTCCTGCGGGTCCTTTTTTCATCTGCTGCAGCAGTCAGTTTCTCTTCACCCGCCTTGAGCTGTCTGGTCAGGGTGCCTCTCCATTTGGAGCGGTCCGTTGCGAGGTCCTCCCAGTGCTCTGTGTTGATCTCCAGGGCCTTCATATCTCTCTTGCAGACGTCTCTGAAGCGCAGCTGTGGGTGGCCAGCGTCTCTCCTGCCAGTCGCCAGTTCTCCGTAGAGGACGTCTTTGGCGATTCTGCCATCCTCCATATGGTGAACATGGCCTAGCCAGCGGAGCCTGCGCTGCCTGAGTAGAGTAAACATGGAGGGAAGGCTGGCGCGGGACAGGACTTCTGTGTTGGGCACTTTGTCCTGCCAGGATATGTCCAGGATGCGGTGAATGCAGCGCAAGTGGAAGGAGTTCAGTCTCTTTTCCTGCCGGGCGTATGTTGTCCACGTCTCACTCCCATAGAGCAGTGTGCTGATGACGCAGGAGTTGTACACTGCCATCTTCGTCTTGACAGAGAGTTTGGGATTCTCCCACCCTCGTGTGGTGAGGCAAGCGAGTGTGGAGGCTGATTTTCCAATCCTCTTGTCGATCTCTGTATCAAAGGAGAGGTTGCTGCTGATCGTGGACCTCAGGTACATGAACTGATTCACAACCTCCAGCTCGTAGTCGTCGATGGTGATGGTTGGTGGTGCTTCCGTACCTTGCGCCAAGATGTTAGTCTTCTTCAGGCTGATGATAAGCCCGAAGTCCATGCATGCCTGGGAGAAGCGGTCCATCAGGGTCTGAAGCTCCTGCTGTGTGTGGGTTGCGACTGCAGCGTCGTAAACAGCATATCTCTGATTAGAGCCTCACATACTTTGGTTCTGGCTTTCAGGCGGGCGAGGTTGAAAAGCCTGCCGTCAGATTTTGTATGCAGGCAGATTCCCTCTGTTGCTGTGCTGAAGGCATGCCTCAGGAGCATAGCAAAGAAAATCCCAAAGAGGGATGGCGCAAGTACACAGCCCTGTTTCACTCCGCTGTGTATATTGAATGGCTCTGAGACGTTGTTGTACTGCACCACTCCCTGCATGTTGGTGTGAAACGATTCGATGAGGCTTTGCAACTTTGGTGGGCATCCTATCTTTGGCAGGATCTTGAAAAGGCCCTCTCTGCTGACCAGATTGAACGCTTTGGTGAGGTCGATGAAGGTGACGTACAGGGGCATGTTCTGTTCTCTGCACTTCTCCTGGAGTTGGCGGATGGAGAATATCATGTCCACCGTCGATCGCCCAGCGCAAAAGCCACACTGAGACTCGGGGTAGATACGTTCAGCAAGCTTCTGTAGACGAACGAGGACAACTCGTGCGTAGACTTTGCCAACAATGCTGAGGAGGAAGATGCCCCTGTAGTTGTTGCAGTTGTTTCTCTCCCCTTTGTTTTTGTAGAGGGTGATGATCTTGGCGTCCTGTGGTACAGCACCTTCCTTCCAGCACTGGCAGAGGACGTCATGCAATGGCAGCAGTAGGGCGGTCTTGCAGTGCTTGATCAGGTCGGGGGGTATGCTGTCGTCGCCAGGTGCCTTGCCAGCGGCCAAGCTATCAATGGCCTTGCTGAGTTCGTCGATGGTTGGCTCGGTGTCAAGTTCATCCATGGATGGCAGGCAATCAATGGCATCAAGGGCTGACGGTGTCACGGTGTTCTGTCTGGAGTAGAGGTCGGAGTAGTGCTCCACCCATCTCTCCATCTGCTTGCTCTTTTCTGTCATCATCTCCCCAGTGGAGGATTTGAGGGGGGCTGTCTTGCTCTGAGCCAGACCAAGTGCTTTCTTGATGCCGTCGTACATACCACGGATGTTCCCTGTTGTGGCAGCGGTTTGAATGTCTTGGCTGAGCTGAGTCCAGTACTTGCTGACGCAGCGCCGAGCAGTCTGGTGAACTTTGCTTCTCACAGCCCTGAGGATCTGGAGATTCTTCTCGTTTGGGTACTTCTTGTACTCAGCAAGTGCTGAGCGCTTGGCTTCAATGACGGGGGTCATCACGGTCGACTTGGCATCAAACCAGTCCTGTGACTTTGAGGTCTTCCTCCCAAAGGTAGCCAAGGCTGTGCGGTGGATGGTGTTTCGCAGCTCTTCCCACTTCTGCTTTGCAGACTCTCCTTCTTGTAGTTCACCAAGTTCCTTCACAAAGGTGGAAGCAAACTGCTCAACAAGTTCTGGTTGGGCCATCTTGTTGGTGTCAATCCGTGCCTTTCCAGGCTGTCTGGTGCGGTGGAATTTCTTCAGCTGCAGCTTGACCTTGCAACACACCAATGAATGGTCTGTGTCGCAATCTGCACTCTGGAACAAGCGGGTGATTAGCACGTTCTTCAGTGAGGTCCGCCTGGTCAGGATCAAGTCCAGCTGGTGCCTGTGCTTTGAACGCGGATGTCGCCAGGAAACCTTGTGTTGGGGCTTGGTCTTGAAGAACGAGTTTGTGATGCACAGATCATGATGTGTGCAGAACTCAAGCAGCCGCTGTCCGTTGTCGTTCATTCTGCCCACGCCAAATGGTCCAAGACAGGAGGGCCAGGAGTCGTGGTCAGCACCCACTCTGGCATTGAAGTCTCCAAGGACAATAAGTTGTTCAGAGTTCAGGATGATCCTGACAGTTGTTGCGAGATTCTCGTAGAACTTGTCTTTTGCCTCTGGTGTGGCTGTCAGTGTTGGGGCATACACACTGACGAGGGTGACTGGGCCTTGAGTGGTGTTAAGGCAGAGGGTGAGGAGTCGTGCAGAGCCATTGCTGCCCGGTTCCACCATCTTCAGCAAGGTGTTCTTCACTGCGAAGCCCACTCCGTGTTCCCTGTGTTCGTCGCTGCCCTTTCCCTGCCAGTAGAACGCGTAGTCCTTCTCTCTCAGTGTGCCTGTGTCAGCCAACCGTGTTTCCTGGAGAGTGGTGATATCCACTTCCAGTCTCTTCAGCTCATTATTGATGATGGCAGTCTTCCTGGTGTCGCTGATGTCCTTGAGGTTAGCAGCGAGTCCTGTCATCATAGTGCGGACGTTCCAAGTTCCCAGTTTTAGAGTTGGTCTCTTTTGTTTTGTTGTCTTGCCTGGTGCAAAGGTTCTCAGCCTGCCGTTCAGACTTCACCTCATCCCCATGCACCCAATGAGGAAAGCAGGCTGTGGTGGGACAACACCTTATTGGCTGGGGGCTGCCCAGCTTGAGGCGGGCGGTAGCTGTCCAGTGAGATCAGATGATCCCTCCCACCGTCCCACCATAGTTCCAAGGTTGTCATAGCAAGGAGCGGCACTGGGGTTAAGCTCCCAGTGCTTATAAAATGCTCCTTATGGCGTGCGTCTCAAAAAGCCTCTAACAACTAAGTCCAACTCCTAGCCTGCCCATGTGGTTTAGTTTCTAAACCCAGCGGAACTGCTTTTACTAATAGGAGAAGGGGTGAGGGCAGATTTCTGGCGCCTTAAAACCAGATGCTTCTGGTAGATGGTGGCCCGTTAACCTGGGAAGGTAGCCCATCTAGGGGATGGTAAACCCTGATTTCAAACCTCTGCTGCCTTGTGGCATACCCGGTCATGGGAAAGGCTTCGGGAGTCAACACTGAGGAAAAATCCGGAGTCGGAGTCCCTAAGGCAGTTCTCTGTTGTGCTCAACATCATTCTGGCAGCTCCTGCTATGGCGCTGGTGCCAAACTGTAGCAGCCCTGCTGTTCCTTTGGATTCATCAGTGACATGGAGAGGGGGGACATGCTGTTTGGGCAACATCTTGTCTTCCATACTTCCTGCCCAGGCTTGAATCCTACCAACGCCCAACGCTGGAAGGTAGAACACAGGACCACTGGAGAGGACACTCCAGCTTCACCTTTGGCGTCTATTCATAAGTATAAAAATAATAAAGATAGCTTGTTAAAATCAGAATAAGACTGAACTTTATCAGAATCAGAATCAGAATCAGAATCAGGTTTATTGCCATTGTTCATGTAGTACACAAACTAGGAATTTGTCTCGGTACAATGCTGCAACATTAAACATGATAAGATAAGAGAAATAAACTATACATGTAATAAAGTGTAGGATAAGATTAAGTGATACTGGTCAACAGTTAAAATATATATTAGCCAGCAGCAGATACTGTGGAGAACTATATAGTGCAGTCGGTAATGCAGGAAGAAAACAGTGATGATTGACATGAGTCTGGTTGAGCTGCTGTACATGGTGCACGAGAGTCACTTAGTGTTCAGCAGTCTAATGGCAGAGGGGAAGAAGCTGTTCATGTGATGGGAGGTTTTAGTCTGGATGGACCGAAGTCTTCTACCAGAGGGGAGGGGGGCAAACAGTACGTGACCAGGGTGTGAGGGATCGGCTATGATCCGGCCAGCACGCCTCCGGGTCCTGGAGATGTACAGATCCTGGAGAGATGGGAGCTTGCAGCCGATCACCTTCTCAGCAGTGCGCACGACGCGCTGCAGCCTTAGTCTGTCCCTGGCAGTGGCTCCTGCGTACCACACGGTTATGGAGGTGGTGAGGATGGACTCGATGATGGCTGTGTAGAACTGCACTAACATCTTGGTGGGTAGCTTGAGCTTCCTCAGCTGCCGCAGGAAGAACATCCTCTGCTGGGCTTTTTTGATGAGTGAGCTGATGGTCAGCTCCCATTTGAGGTCCCTGGTGATGGTAGTGCCTAGGAAGCGGAAGGAATCAGCAGTGGTGATGGGAGAGCCTGAGAGGGTGAGGGGGGGGCAGAGGAGTAGTGACTTTCCTGAAGTCTACAATCATCTCCACTGTCTTCAGAGCGTTCAGCTGCAGGTTGTTATTGCTGCACCAGGACGCCAGCTGGGCCACCTCTCTCCTGTAGGCGGACTCGTCGCCGTTGGAGATGAGCCCGATGAGGGTGGTGTCGTCCGCAAACTTGATCAACTTGACAGACTGGTGGCTGGAGGTGCAGGAGTTGGTGTAAAGGGAGAAGAGTAGGGGGGAAAGTACACAGCCCTGGGGTGATCCGGTGCTGATGCTAGTATAGTCTGAGACAGTCTTTCCCAGC
This sequence comes from Pholidichthys leucotaenia, assembly GCA_020510985.1. Taxonomy (NCBI): domain Eukaryota; kingdom Metazoa; phylum Chordata; class Actinopteri; order Cichliformes; family Pholidichthyidae; genus Pholidichthys; species Pholidichthys leucotaenia. The sequence goes on along the minus strand of CM035849.1, from coordinate 148,568,802 downwards.
CGCACATGCTGCCTCCGGTCCGTCAGGAAGTCGATGATCCACCTGCAGAGGGAGTCAGGCACGTTGAGCAGGGACAGCTTGTCCCGGAGCAGAGCGGGGCGGATGGTGTTGAATGCGGAGCTGAAGTCCACAAACAGGATCCTGGCGTAGGTTCCCGGGGAGTCCAGGTGCTGCAGGATGGAGTGGAGGGCCAGGTTGACTGCATCGTCTACAGACCTGTTGGCTCGGTAGGCAAACTGCAGCGGGTCCAGGAGAGGGGTGGTGATGGACTTGAGGTGGGACAGGACCAGGCGCTCAAAGGACTTCATGACTACAGAACTTTATGATACAGTGGGGTAAAAAAGTATATAGTCAACCACCAATTGTGCAAGTTTTCCCACTTAAAAGATGAGAGAGGTCTCCAATTTTCATCATAGGTATACCTCAACTATGAGAGACAAAATAAGAAAAAAAAAATCCAGAAAATCACATTGAAGGATTTTTAATGAATTAATTGGTAAATTCCTCGGTAAAATAAGTATTTGGTCAATAACAAAAGTTCATCTCAATACTTTGTTATATACCCTTTGTTGGCAATGACAGAGGTCAAACGTTTTCTGTAAGTTTTCACAAGGTTTTCACACACTGTTGCTGGTATTTTGGCCCATTCCTCCATGCAGATCTCCTCTAGAGCAGCGATGTTTTGGGGCTGTCGCTGGGCAACACAGACTTTCAACTCCCTCCAAAGATTTTCTATGGGGTTGAGATCTGGAGACTGGCTAGGCCACTCCAGGACCTTGAAATGCTTCTTACGAAGCCACTCCTTCGTTGCCCGGCCGGTGTGTTTGGGATCATTGTCATGCTGAAAGACCCAGCCACGTTTCATCTTCAATGCCCTTGCTGGTGGAAGGAGGTTTTCACTCAAAATCTCACGATACATGGCCCCATTCATTCTTTCCTTTACACAGATCAGTCGTCCTGGTCCCTTTGTAGAAAAACAGCCCCAAAGTATGATGTTTCCACTCCCATGCTTCACAGTAGGTATGGTGTTCTTTCTCCTCCAAACACAAGTTGAGTTTTTTACCAAAAAGTTCTATTTTGGTTTCATCTGACCATATGACATTCTCCCAGTCCTCTTCTGGATCATCCAAATGCTCTCTAGCAAACTTCAGATGGGCCTGGACATGTACTGGCTTAAGCAGGGGGACACGTCTGGCACTGCAGGATTTGAGTCCCTGGCGGCATAGTGTGTTTCTGATGTTTCCTTTGTTACTTTGGTCCCAGCTCTCTGCAGGTCATTCACTAGGTCCCCCCATGTGGTTCTGGGATTTTTGCTCACCGTTCTCATGATCATTTTGACCCCACAGGGTGAGATCTTGCGTGGAGCCCCAGATCAAGGGAGATTATCAGTGGTTTTGTATGTCTTCCATTTTCTAATAATTGCTCCCACAGTTGCTTTCTTCACACCAAGCTGCTTACCTATTGCAGATTCAGTCTTCCCAGCCTGGTGCAGGTCTACAATTTTGTTTCTGGTGTCCTTTGACAGCTCTTTGGTCTCGGCCATAGTGAAGTTTGGAGTCTGACTGAGGTTGTGGACAGGTGTCTTTTATACTGATAACGAGCTCAAACAGGTGCCATTAATACAGGTAACGAGTGGAGGACAGAGGAGCCTCTTAAAGAAGAAGTTACAGGTCTGTGAGAGCCAGAAATCTTGCTTGTTTGTAGGTGACCAAATACTTATTTTACTGAGGAATTTACCAATTAATTCATTAAAAATCCTTCAATGTGATTTTCTGGATTTTTTTTTTCTCATTTTGTCTCTCATAGTTGAGGTATACCTATGATGAAAATTGGAGACCTCTCTCATCTTTAAAGTGGGAGAATTTGCACAATTGGTGGCTGACTAAATACTTTTTTTGCCCCGCTGTACAATACCTCTTGTATCGATGACCTGACGAGGTCTCGATGAAAGTACCCTCTACATAAAGTTAAGCTATAAGGAAATGAGTACATGCAAATCTGCGGCAAATTCTCCACATCGTGCAAGCTAATCTCTGTTAAATTTTGTGTCTTTAGGGGATAAAAATGTGGTCTGAGAAATACCGGGGGTGGAAATATCTATTAAACTTTTCCTATAGTATGATTTAACTAATGGCACTCTTTTGACCACGTGGCTAGAACAAAGGCCAGTGTGTGTTTTTCCACAAAGGAGGGAGGTAATTCAACCCCACTCATGAGTGGGGGTGAGATTGGTAAAACAGATTACTGAGAGATTATTTGAGGTAACAGTATTAAGATGAAACGCTAAATTAAAGATGTAAGGTTATTCTGGCATGTTTACAGCTGAAGTTAGGGAGGCAGCGCTCCATTTTCTTAAAAAAAAAAAGTAGTGGTTTGTGAACAATAGACTACGGAGCTATTTTGCGCGTTCACAGTTGCGCATGAGTGGGTAGCTGCGGCACAGTGCCTTCATCGTGTGGCCAAATGTAAGAAGTGCATTCTTTCATAAATTGACTGCAAATTAGGGCTTAAAATCATCCTAATAAATGTGGAACTTTATCTCTCTGGCTGAAAGGAAAGTTTTAAGTTCATGCACGGCAAACAAACATAAAGTCCTCCCTCGCCCACCTATGTGGGTTTGATTGTAGTGAGGCAAAAAAGCATGCCCATTCGGCTGGAGAGAAAAGGATCAACTTTAAATTAGGCAGAGGGAGGTATAAGAATAATAACTATTCCTACTTATACAATAAAGGTTTAGAAGAATCCTAGGTGGACAATATATAAAGGTGAGGTAATTTAAATGAATAAATAAGGAAAATTGTAAATTGGAGTAAATAAATAAATGAATACAAAAATAAATGACTAAATAAATAAACTAAAATGAATGAATAAAAATAAATAAAAAGGAGTTTTTGTTGCGGAGATGAACCTTGTGGAAGTGAGAGTGGGCAGAAAATGGAAAGGGAAATTTGTTTTTTAAGAAAATTGAAAACTGATGAAATGTTAAAGTTTTGTGCAGGACACAAGACAAAATATGGAGAAACAATTGGAGGAAGGAAAGAAAAAATGTAAAGTAAGAATAAGAGACTTTATGCTACAATGGTGAGAACAAATGCAAAATAATCAATAAACATGATAGAACGGAAAAGGACAAAAACACGCTGTCCCCTTCATAGCACCCTCAATGTGTTACTGGCAAGTCATCCTCGTCTTCCCCCTCGGGCCTGCTTCATCCTCTCCCCATCTCCAACAGACCCTGGTCCCACGTCGCCTTGGACTTTGGGACCAGTCTCACCCCCTTTGCCAAACACACGGTCATTCTCACCATCGTGGACAGGTTTTCGAAGGCAGCCCACTTCATCCCCCTTTACAAGCTTCCATCGGCCAAGGAGACAGCTGACCTGACCATGGAATCCCTGTGGACATCGTTTCGGACCAGGGTCCTCAGTTCATTTCCTAGGTTTGGCAATCCTTCTGCATTGCCATTGGGGCTACAGTTAGCTTATCCTCAGGTTGCCATTCACAGAGTAATGGACAGTGTGAGCATACCAACCAGGAACTGGAAGCAGCCCTGAGGTTTGTGGCGGCCTCTAACCCAGTGTCTTGGAGCTCATACCTACCTTGGATCAAGTATGCACACAATTCTGCCACCTCTATGGCCACGGGTCTCTCCCCTTTTAAGATAAGATAAGATAAGCCTTTATTAGTCCCACAACGGAAAAATTCCAGGATTGCAACAGCACAGGGATAGCAACACTCAGAGCAACAATCAGAAGGCAAGAAAAAACAAGCAAGCAAGAGCAGCTAATATACATATGTACATATTACTATAAAATATATATATACACACACACACACACAGACACACAGTGCAGAGCATTGTAGCTGGATGGAATAAATATATGAATATATGAACACACAGTGCAGAGCATTGTAGCTAGATGGAATAAATATGTAAATATATAAACACCCACAGTATGGAGCATTGCAGCTAGGTGGAATAAATATGCAAGTATATAAACACACACAGTGCGGAGCAATGTAGCTAGATGGAATAATATGTAGATATATAAAAACACAGTGCGGAGCATTGTAGCTAGATGGAATAAATATATAGATATATAAATATAAACACACCCAGTGCAGAGCATTGTAGCTAGATGGAATAAATATGTAAATATATAAACACCCACAGTATGGAGCATTGCAGCTAGGTGGAATAAATATGCAAGTATATAAACACACACAGTGCGGAGCAATGTAGCTAGATGGAATAATATGTAGATATATAAAAACACAGTGCAGAGCATTGTAGCTAGATGGAATAAATATGTAAATATATAAACACACACAGTGCAGAGCATTGTTGCTAGGTGGGATGAAACAGCATAACCGTCTATTTAGTTATCCTACATGGTATGATTATGTGCCCATACATATTCTCACCCTCCATAGCGACCGGTATGTTCCTAGTTGTATGCCGGAGAGGACCATTGTGTAAGTCTATTGCATCTTTTGCATTCAAAAAAAAAAAAAAAAAAACTATTAGTTTGTTACGTCTTTTTGCTATCTCTGCGAGCAGCCCTGCTTAGGTTGTACAGTCTGACAGCCGTTGGTAGGAAGGACCTACGAAACCTCTCGGTTGTGCACCTGGGATGATGTAGTCTGCTGCTAAATGAGCTCCTCAGTGCATCCAGTATGTCCTGCATAGGGTGGAACTCGGACTCCAGCAGAGATGACAGTTTAGCCACTGTCCTTCTCTCTCCTATCTCCTCCATCGGATCAAGGCGTTGCCCCAGGACAGAGCTAGCTTTCTTAATCAGTTTGTTCAGTCTCTTCCTATCGGCTGCAGTAATGCCACTGCCCCAGCAGACCACTCCAAAAGTGATGGCTGATGCCACCACCGTGTCATAGAATGACTTCAGCAGCGCCCCTTGTACACCAAAAGACCTGAGTCTCCTCAGCAGGAACAGCCTGCGCTGTCCCTTCTTGTAGAGTGCGTCAGTATTGTGTGACCAGTCTAGTTTATTGTTCAGATGAATACCCAGGTACTTGTAGGATGTCACCATCTCGATGTCTGTTCCCTGTATATTTACTGGTGCTGTGAGGGGCTGTCCATGCCTGCGGCAGTCCACCACCAGCTCCTTAGTTTTCCTCGCGTTGATCTGGAGGCAGTTCCGATGGCACCAGTCCACAAAGTCCTGGATAAGCCCTCTGTACTCAGCTTCATCTCCGCTGGAGATGAGACCAACGATCGCAGAGTCATCAGAGAACTTCTGTAGATGGCAATGTGTTGTGTTGTGTGAGAAGTCCGCAGTATAAAGAGTGAACAAGAAGGGAGCCAGCACCGTTCCCTGGGGGGCCCCCGTGCTACTGATGATCGTGTCGGAAACACAGTCCCGGGTTCTCACAAACTGAGGCCGGTTCGTGAGGTAGTCCAGGATCCATGATGACAGGTGCTGGTCCACCCCTGCGCGCAGCAGCTTGTCCTTCAGGATCATCGGTTGGATGGTGTTGAAAGCACTGGAGAAGTCAAAGAACATGATCCTCACCATATTCCCGGGCTTCTCCAGGTGGGACAGAGAACGGTGAAGGAGGAAGATCACCGCATCCTCCACCCCAATGCCATGCTGGTAGGCGAACTGGAGTGGATCCATCGCTGGTTCCACCAGGGGGCGGAGATGAGCAAGGAGCAGTCTCTCCAGGGTCTTCATCAAGTGGGACGTCAAGGCCACCGGTCAGAAGCTGTTCAGGTCTTTGGGGTGGGAAGTTTTTGGTACAGGTACCACACAAGATGTTTTCCACAGCTGTGGTACCCTCCCCAGTTTCAGGCTCATGTTGAAGATATACGTCACAATCCCACACAGCTGGTCTGCACAGGACTTGAGGAGCTTTGCGCTGATGCCGTCCGGTCCCGACGCCTTCCTCGCCTTGATCTTCCTCAGCTCCGTCCTCACCTGAGTCTTGGTCAGGGTCAGGATGGGGGGCTGTGTGTTGGGAGTGGGGGGGGGCTGTCGGTGGAGTGGGGAGTGGGTAGCAGGACTTGATTTCTTAGAGGCAGCAGTGGTTGTTGTGCAGACAGGGGGGAGGGCGGTTGGTCAAATCTATTGAAAAACAGATTCCGGTTGTTCGCCCACTCCCTGCCCCCCGTGGCCTGGGGGGAGGTATTCTGGAGCCCCGAGATGGTTTTGAGGTTTCTCCAGACCCCGCTGATGTCGCTCTGTTGCAGCTTGTCCTCCATCTTCTTCCTGAAGCTGTCCTTGCCTTCTCTGATCTTTCTCCTCAGCTCCCTCTGTACGGACTTCAGCATCTCCCTGTTCCCCGACCTGAAGATCCTCTTCTTCTCTCTCAGAAGTGTTTTTATCTCAGGGTTGATCCAGGGTTTGTTGTTTGAGTGACGCCGTATGGTCTTGGTGGGAACGGATTTGTCCACACAGAAGCTGAGGTAGCCCGTGAAGGTGTGAATGAGGCCATCGATGTCCTCACCATGTGGATCGCAGAGCTGCTTCCAGGCAGTGGCTTCAAAACAGTCCTTTAGAGTGTCCATTGTCTCCTCAGACCATAACTCCACAGTGTGCATGGCCGGAGGTTGTCTGTGCACTAGGGGTTTGTACACCGGTCGGAGATGAACCAAGTTGTGATCCGATCTCCCAAGTGGGGGGAGTTGTGATGAGGTGTACGCCTCCTTAGTGTTTGCGTAGAACAAATCCAGTGTTTTATTGTCTCTAGTGTGGCATGTGACATACTGGGTGAAAGTGGGCAGAATGGGAGACAGTGAAACGTGGTTGAAATCGCCTGAGATGAGGAGAAGAGCATCTGGGTGTTCTGTCTGCAGCCTGCTGGTTACTGAATGGATGACGTCACGCGCTGTCCCAGCATTCGCCGTCGGATTTGCATAAACAACAATGCAGATCACGTGTGAGTGTTCTCTCGGGAGATATGTAGGCCTCATGCTAACAGCTAGCAACTCAATGTCTTTGCTGCAGTGTCGTTGTTTAACAGTGATATGTCCCGGTCTGCACCAGTTGTTGTTAACATACATGATCACTCCACCGCCCCTAGTTTTGCCACTCTCTGGTGTTCGGTCAGCTCGTATCGTGTGAAAACCCTCCAGCTCAATGTTAGCATCTGCTGCTAGTTCAGTTAGCCACGTCTCAGTAAACAAAAGGAGAGAGCACTCCCGGTAAGTGCTATCATAACGGGAGATAGCCGCTAGCTCATCTAACTTTCCCAGTATCGACCGTACATTTCCCATGACAACAGATGGAAGGGAGGGTCTGTACCTTATATTTTTTGTCCTCCGCCTTACTCCAGCCCGGCAGCCGCGGCGTTTTCGCCTCAGTTCTCTCGGTATGTCGAGTTTTTCCAGTGGGACCGGGTGGCGGTTAAATGCTAGCAGCTCTTCCCTGTTATATCGTATCCTGCTATAAACAGTGGCTCCGTCCACCGGCTCAGGAGACATTTGGGATGATCTGTGTGTCCGTGATATAAGTGGGGTGAAAAAAAAAAGTGATCAAAAGAGAGAGGAAGGGAAAAAAAACTCGGAATCGAGCCGCTGTTGCAAAAGGCAGCCGACTGGTGTGGCGCCGAGAGGAGAAAAAAAAAAAAAAAAAAAAAAAAAAAAAAAAGTGTCCCTAGGTTACAACCCCCCTGTTCCCGGAGGAGGAGGTGGAGATCGCAGTCCCATCGGTCCAGGCTCACATCGAGCGCTGTCGCCGGTTATGAAGGGCTGCCAGGGCTGTTCTCCGTCGCACAGTGGACCACAACACTGAGATTGCCAACTGCAGCAGGACCCCGGCTATGCCCAACCGTTTCAGACAACAGGTATTGCTGTCTACCAGAAACATTAATCTGAAGGCAGAGTCTAAGAAGTTACCCCAGTGCTTCATTGGTCCTTTTTCCATTAGTCATATGGTCAGTCCAGTGGCTGTCCATCTGGCTTGTCCCCCTTCGCTTCATATCTGTCCCACTTTCCATGTGTCTCAGGTGAAGCCATTTGTCTCCAGCCCTCTGTGCCCCCCTTCCAAGCCCCTGCCCTCACCAGTGATGGTTGATGGTGGTCCAGCGTACAAGGTCAGCAGTATCCTGGATGTCCAATGCAGGGGGTGTGGTTTACAATAGCTGGTGGATTGGGAAGGGTATGGTCCAGAGAGGAGGTCCTGGGTGCGTTCCTCCTTCATGATGGATACACAACTCATCAGGGAATTCCACCGGACACACCCAGACAGGTTGGACCAGCCGCCGAGAGGCGTCCCGTGGGGGGGGGGGGGGTGTACTCTGATGATCCAACCTGTGTGTTCTCTGCTCCTAATTATCTCCACAGCTGCGCGCACACCTGCTCCTCCCAATCAAGCAGCCTTTATAAGGAGTGTTGCCCTGCAATCTGCACGGAGATGTCAACGCTCTTCCAGAGTGAAGATCTCTGTGCTAGAGTCTTCTCTCTCCTTCTACAGGAAGTTTCGCTTTCCTCTCTCCTCACGCTTCAGCATTTCTACGTATGGGAGTTTCATCTCCCCAACTCAACTGTAAGCAACTGGATTTACTCATCCTCTGCACCTGCTTCTCTCTCTCCCTTTTCCAGGTGCACTCCCACCCCAGGCTCATCGGGTACCCGCGCCCACCTGCAGAGTCCATGGAAGCTGGCGACATATGGACCGCTCCAGAAAAAACAGGTGGGTGAACCAAAAAACTACAAACTAGCAGCAGCTGGGTCTTAACTGGTCAGTGCCTACTGTCATGATTTACCCCATGGGGCAGGAACAAAGACCGAAGTACTGGACTGCTAGTTGTGCAATTTATTGAGAAAAACATAAAGTCCAAACAGTGAGCAAATTTAAACTTACATCAACGGAGGAGTCCAGGGAAATGGTGAGGATACAAACAGGAATGCACGTCGGTACAGGGTAGGGGTTCAGGTGGAGTAGAAAAACAACAGAACAATGAAGCACTAACAAGTGTGTAAACAATTATTTTTTTTTTTGATTTTGTATACTTTATTGATCCCCAGAGGGGAAATTGAGGGCATCCACCTGGATGGATGAAGCAGCCACAGTACGGCGCTATCCCTTAACCATTCACACCTAGGGTCACTTTAGAGTCTCCAATTAACCTAACCTGCATGTTTTTGGCATGTGGGAGGAAACCGGAGAAATCCCGGAGTAAACCCATGCAGATACAGGGAGAACATGCGATCGTTGCGATCGTTGGCCTCATCTCCAATGGAGATGAAGCTGAGTACAGAGGGCTTATCCAGGACTTCGTGGACTGGTGCCATCGGAACTGCCTCCAGATCAACGCGAGGAAAACTAAGGAGCTGGTGGTGGACTGCCGCAGGCATGGGCAGCCCCTCACAGTACCAGTAAATATACAGGGAACAGACATCGAGATGGTGACATCCTATAAGTACCTGGGTATTCATCTGAACAATAAACTAGACTGGTCACACAATACTGATGCACTCTACAAGAAGGGACAGCGCAGGCTGTTCCTGCTGAGGAGACTCAGGTCTTTTGGTGTACAAGGGGCGCTGCTGAAGTCATTCTATGACACGGTGGTGGCATCAGCCATCACTTTTGGAGTGGTCTGCTGGGGCAGTGGCATTACTGCAGCCGATAGGAAGAGACTGAACAAACTGATTAAGAAAGCTAGCTCTGTCCTGGGGCAGCGCCTTGATCCGATGGAGGAGATAGGAGAGAGAAGGACGGTGGCTAAACTGTCATCTCTGCTGGAGTCCGAGTTCCACCCTATGCAGGACATACTGAATGCACTGAGGAGCTCATTTAGCAGCAGACTACATCATCCCAGGTGCACAACCGAGAGGTTTCGTAGGTCCTTCCTACCAACGGCTGTCAGACTGTACAACCTAAGCAGGGCTGCTCGCAGAGATAGCAAAAAGACGTAACAAACTAATAGTTTTTTGAATGCAAAAGATGCAATAGACTTACACAATGGTCCTCTCCGGCATACAACTAGGAACATACCGGTCGCTATGGAGGGTGAGAATATGTATGGGCACATAATCATACCATGTAGGATAACTAAGTAGACGGTTATGCTGTTTCATTCCATCTAGCAACAATGCTCTGCACTGTGTGTGTTTATATATTTGCATATTTATTCCATCTAGCTACAATGCTCCGTACTGTGGGTGTTTATATATTTATATATCTACATATTATTCCATCTAGCTACATTGCTCCGCACTGTGTGTGTTTATATACTTGCATATTTATTCCACCTAGCTGCAATGCTCCGTACTGTGGGTGTTTATATATTTACATATTTATTCCATCTAGCTACAATGCTCTGCACTGTGTGTTCATATATTCATATATTTATTCCATCCAGCTACAATGCTCTGCACTGTGTGTCTGTGTGTGTGTGTATATATATATATTTTATAGTAATACGTACATATGTTTATTAGCTGCTCTTGCTTGCTTGTTTTTTTTTCTTGCCTTCTGATTGTTGCTCTGAGTGTTGCTATCCCTGTGCTGTTGCAATCCTGGAATTTCCCCGTTGTGGGACTAATAAAGGCTTATCTTATCTTATCTTATCTTATCTTAACATGCAAACTCCACATGGATCACTGTTGGTCAGGGGCTGGGATCGAACCAGGGATCCCATGGCCAAGGGTGAATTGCTGTGCTGGTAACCACTGCACCACCGCACCGCCACAAAGAAGCGGTCTTAAATAAGGCAGACAATTAAACACAGCAAGTGCCATCAGGTGTGGAACACATGAGAGGGCAGGTGGACCTAATTACTAAGCATAATGACTGAGCAGCACAAACAGGGTGATAACAAGGTGGGAGTGTCTGGAAACTGAGGTAGAGAGCTCCTGCCACAAAGAAACAAAATATAAACGCCAGAAACTAAATACCAGGATAATAATAATAATCACAATAAGAACACGAATGTATAACAGAACAACTGACGGCTAGGAACACGTCCAAAACCAACATACAGTAAAATGAACACACAACACTGGGAAAATGCAGGAAATAATCAGAAAAAAATTAAAAGCCTCAAAAAGGTCTAATTCTGATGGATTCAAGCAGTCAGTGCTGTCTTCTGCTATACTGAGACATGTTAATAGAGTAAGTGCTGAAGGGATTAATTCTTTAAAGTGAGCCACAGCACTGTCAGGTAAGAATCTGGTAACTGTGTTTCTGCTTGATGCTATAAAATCAGATAACATAAATTTGAAAGTTATCAAATAATGGTCAGTCAGTGTAGGATTTTGAGGAATGACTAGCAGCTCATCAATTTCTACACCATAGGCCAGGTCACACCAGGTCAAGGGTGTGATTATGATGATGAGTTGGTTTACTAACACACTGAGAAAAACCATGTGAATTTAAGAGGGAGAGGAATGTTACACTATGACTATCATTATCAGCATCTATATGAATATTAAAATCACCAGCTATGATAATCTTGTCTGAACTGAGAACTAAGGTTGTTAAGAACTCAGAGAATTCATACATAAATTCAGCAAAAGAAGCACTGGGAGGGCGATATACTGTGGTAAATAAAAGAGGCTGTTCTGACCTCCAGAATGGTTGTGCTAAGCTTAAAATTAAGCATTCAAACGAATTATAATTTGAGTTTAGCTTAGGCTGAGGGTTCATTGGTAATGTGGATTCATATATTACCCCAACACCACCACCTCGGCCAGTGTTTCTAGGAATATGAATATTACCATAGCTGGGGGGGGTGGCCTCATTGATACTAACAAAGTTATTGGGGTGTAGCCATGTTTCTGTGAGATGGAGTATATTTATATTGTGAACCATAATCATATCATTAATTAAGGTCGCTTTATCGGACAGAGATCTTATATTCAGCAGTCCACTTTTAATTATTTTATTTTTCTGTGGTAAATTAATGGTTTTAATCTTTATCAGGTTATGTTGTATTTGTCTTGGGTTATAATGTTTTGGGACAGACACAATCTCTATGGGGTTGTGAATTAAAGACTGATCCAAACAGAGAGAATTATTTGGATTAATAGGAGTAATATGAGAAGTGGAAAGCAGAAAAGCTGGTTGGCAGACCCAGGCACTTTGGGATGAGATGACACACCAGCTTTCAGTCACTGTACTAAAAATTGCTGAATGGAATAAAGCAGATTGTCATAAATGCCCTTTTCAGGGCATGTATGAGGCACCAAACGCCAGCAGTGAGTTTGCTTATTTATTAACAAAAGCAACAAAAAAATGTGCCTCGAGGGGCAAAACATATACACTAAACACAACCTCACTGGGAGATAACGTGAGACACAAAGAATAACCACAAACACTTACCTATGAATATAGTAAGGGCGAAACCTGACGCTGTAGAGAGACTGGAGCCAGGCGTAGGAACTCCAGCCTAAGTTGGGCAAGATTGCAGCGAGGACTGAGTCTCGCTTGCGATCTTAAATAGGGAGCAAAACACAAACTACGAACAGGTGTGGAGACAAAAGTAATTCCTGAATACAGACAGCTGTGACAGGTCAGAGCAGGCTTGACAGCAGGAAGTCCTGCTGTGGTGCTGTCAAAATAAAAGCACAATCATAACGACATAAACATGACTAAATACATACACAGGAAAAAAGGATAATCATCAGGAGACCCGAGTACGGTATGGAACCGCACTCGGGATCATGACAAAGCTTGTCCCTTAAAACATGTGCACCGAGTCTACTTGGATGAATATCATCTGGCCTCATAAATGATGAGCGATTCCATAACAGGTTGAAATTGTCTATAAAACCAATGTTAAAAGTAGGACATGTTGAACACAACCAGGTATTAAGGCTAAGAGTTCTGCTGAAATAATTGCAACCTCTTCTAAAAGGAGCAAGTGGTCCAGAGATAAACACGTCTGCCACAGTTCTTAAGACTGGACAGAAGGCTCCTGAAGTTGCTCTTTAAGATCTCAGATGCTTCATCTGGGATTTTGTTGCATCCAACATGGATAATAACAGTTTTAGCGTGGGGTATTCATTTAATAGGTCAGTGGTAAGAACCTCAATGTCTGACAGTTTAGTCCCAGGAAAAAAATTTGTAACACAGTATAATTTTGTAACACATATACAGTAATTCATCGGGACCAGACATGATTTATAAAACAGAGACAGACACAGGATAATATCAGGCGCACACTTCATGTGATTCAAAATATCGTCAAAAAATGATTAGAAGCTGTAGTACTGGGATTGGATGCAGAAAAAGCTTTTGATTCTGTCTGATGGGACTTCCCATATAAGGTGATGGAGCGATTTGGCTTCCATGAAATATTTGTCAAAGCCATACAGTCTCTACATAATAAACCCACAGCTAGGATAAAAATTAATGGGAACCTTTCAGATTCCTTCATGCTGGAATGATGGAATGATGGATGATCCAAGATGGCGCCCACAGTGGCCGCCATGGTGCTTCGCTGCGCCTTTCTTTGTATGTTTTTGTTCGTCAGTTGTGTGTCTGCCTGCTCTTACACCCGTGAAGAGCTCCTAAATATCAGGACTTTCACTCCCACGGACCTACTCCCAGTTTTTTTGGCTCCTGCCGCCGATCTGGTTCACTTTTTAGCCCAAAAAGTGAGACGGCGAAAGAGAGGAAGGCGAGCGGGCGCTCTCGTGCGGCTTTGCAGGAGAGGCACGCGCACGGCTTTGCCTGGCATATTTCTGTCCAATGTCAATTCTCTCTTTAACAAGGTAGATGAACTGAGACTGCTGATGCGATTTAAGGACCCCTCTTCCTCGTCTGCCCTCTGCTTTACTGAGACCTGGCTTAAGGAAGTGACTCCGGACAGCGCGCTCCTCCTCGAGGGATTTCAGCTGTTTCGTGCTGATCGAGATACAGAGCTCTCCGGCAAGTCCTCAGGAGGAGGAGTCTGCTTTTACATCAACAGCAGCTGGTGCTCTGATGTAACGGTGATCTCCCAACACTGTTCCCCCGCTCTGGAATATTTATTCATTAACTGCAAGCCTTTTTATTCCCCGCGTGAGTTCGCTTCATTCATCCTGGCCGCTGTTTACGTCCCGCCCAACGCAGACGCGCGTGAGGCTCAGCGCGCGCTCGCAGATCACATTCAACAAACGGAGCGGTCTTTCCCAGACTCTCTGGTTATTGTGGTTGGCGACTTTAACCAGAGCAACCTGAGCCACGATCTCCCCCGATACAAACAGTTTATTAAATGCCCCACCAGAGGAAAGAACACGCTGGATCACTGTTACACTACAGTGAAGGACGCGTATCGCGCTGTTCCCCGCGCTGCGCACAGACTATCTGATCACGTGATGGTCCACCTCATTCCCACATACAGACAGAGACTAAAGCTCACTAAACCTGTTGTGAGCACTACGAGGAAATTGACCAGTGAAGCTGGGGAGAAGCTGAGCACGTGCATGGAAATAACTGACTGGGGCATGTTTAAAGGAGCCACGCATGATCTGGATGAGTACACGGACACTGTGAACTCATATATCCACTTTTGTGAGGAGAGCATTCTTCCATTGTGCACCAGGGTGAGGTACTCAAATGACAAGCCCTGGTTCACTGCTAAGCTCAGACAGATCAGGAAGGAGAAGGAAGCAGCGTTGAAAAGTGGAGACAGGGACTGCTACAGGGAGGTCAAATATCGGTTTAGCAGAGAGCTGAGGAGAGCTAAATCTGTGTATTCTGAGAGACTCCAGCAGCAGTTCACTGCTAATGACTCTGCTTCTGTGTGGAGAGGACTGAGGCAAATCACCAACTATCGGCCTCAGGCTTCTAAAGGTCAGGATGACAAAGCCCTTTGTCAAAGACTGTCCCAACATTATGCCCGTTTTGACACCTCGTCAGCTGTGTCCATCTCCCCCCTCCCCCCAGCGCCACTGCCTCCACGGTCCCCACTTCATCAAAGGCGGCCCCCCTCCTCCCCCCCTGCCCTTGTCATCAGTGAGCAGGACATGCACAGACAGTTCTCCAGACTGAACCCGCGCAAGGCACCCGGTCCGGACGGTGTGTCTCCCTCCACCCTGAGACACTGTGCGGAAGAGCTGACTCCTGTCTTCACAGACATTTTTAAACACCTCCCTGAAGTTATGCCACGTGCCGACCTGCCTCAAAACCTCCACGATCATCCCTGTACCCAAGAAGCCACGGATCACTGTACTTAACGACTACAGACCTGTAGCGCTCACCTCTGTAGTCATGAAGTCCTTTGAGCGCCTGGTCCTGCCCCACCTCAAGTCCATCACCACTCCCCTCCTGGACCCGCTGCAGTTTGCCTACCGAGCCAACAGGTCTGTGGACGATGCAGTCAACCTGGCCCTCCACTCCATCCTGCAGCACCTGGACTCCCCGGGAACCTACGCCAGGATCCTGTTTGTGGACTTCAGCTCTGCATTCAACACCATCCGCCCCGCTCTGCTCCAGGACAAGCTGTCCCTGCTCGGCGTGCCTGACTCCCTCTGCAGGTGGATCACCGACTTCCTGACGGACCGGAGGCAGCATGTGCGGCTGGGAAAGACTGTCTCAGACTCTGTTAGCATCAGCACCAGATCACCCCAGGGCTGTGTACTTTCCCCCCTACTCTTCTCCCTTTATACCAACTCCTGCACCTCCAGCCACCAGTCTGTCAAGCTGATCAAGTTTGCGGACGACACCACCCTCATCGGGCTCATCTCCAACGGCGACGAGTCCGTCTACAGGAGAGAGGTGGCCCAGCTGGCGTCCTGGTGCAGCCAAAACAACCTGCAGCTGAACGCTCTGAAGACAGTGGAGATGATCGTGGACTTCAGGAAAGTCACAACCCCTCTGCCCCCCCTCACCCTCACAGGCTCTCCCATCACCACTGCAGATTCCTTCCGCTTCCTGGGCACCACCATCACCCGGGACCTCAAGTGGGAGCCGACCATCAGCTCCGTCATCAAAAAGGCCCAGCAGAGGATGTTCTTCCTGCGGCAGCTAAGGAAGCTCAAGCTACCCACCAAGATGTTGGTGCAGTTCTACACGGCCATCATCAAGTCCATCCTCACCACCTCCATAACCGTGTGGTACGCAGGAGCCACTGCCAGGGACAGACTAAGGCTGCAGCGCATCGTGCGCACTGCTGAGAAGGTGATCGGCTGCAAGCTCCCATCCCTCCAGGACCTGTACATCTCCAGGACCCGGAGGCATGCAGGCCGGATCACAGCCGATCCTTCACACCCTGGTCACGTACTGTTTGCCCCCCTCCCCTCAGGTAGAAGACTTTGGTCCATTCAGACTAAAACCTCCCGTCACATGAACAGCTTCTTCCCCTCTGCCATCAGACTGCTGAACACTAAGTGACTTATTAGACTCTCGTGCACTATGTACAGCAGCTCAACCAGACTCATGTCAATCATCACTGTTTTCTTTTTGCATTACTGACTGCACTATGTGGTACTCCACAATATCTGCTGCTCGCTAATATATTTAAAAATTGCTTTGACTAGTATTACTCATTCATATTCTACATTTTATTGCATGTATAGTTTTTTTATTTCTATCTTTTATTTTTATCATGTTTAATGTTGCAGCATTGCACCGAGACAAATTCCTAGTTTGTGTACTACATGAACAATGGCAATAAATCTGATTCTGATTCTGATTCTGAATGCGGGTGTCGTCAAGGCTGCTCAATCAGCCCACTCCTCTTTGCTATACTGTATATTTGGAACCTTTGAGCCAATGGATAAACAAGCGGCAAATATTAATGGTGTAGACGTGGAAGGCGATGAGCAGAAGATAACTTTGTTCGCAGACGATGTTATAATATACTTACGACAACCCGTGATGTCTCTTCCAGTCCTCATGACAACACTTGAAGACTTTGGTCTATTGTCAGGCTATAAATTAAATGTGGGAAAAACACAGGTGCTTACCTTCAACTATACACCGGACCGACTCATCAGAGAAAGTCTCAGATTTAATTGGGATTCAAAATCCATGAAATGTTTGGGAGTAAATTTGCGTCAAGACTTATCACAGTTGAAATCTATAAATTATCATCCTGTGGGGGCATGGTGTTGGACTTCTCCACCCAGGGAACAATGGACTGAAAGAGGAGGTGTCACTGGGGGGTACGAGATGGGACAGTAAGGACTATGCGCCCCCGGGGAGAGGAGTAGAATGCTGGTGCCGCTGAGAGAGGAAGAGTGTCGAAGCAGCGCTGGCGTTATGTTATGTTAATGTGTCACAGAGGTCTTTGTTCAAACAACAATGTGCAACACTCGGAAGTCTGGGTCTCAATGCATGGAAATAAAGTTATAAAAGAGGAATGCACAGAGACCTGGGTTAGCTCTTTTGCAGTAAATATGTTGGAGAAGGAATAAATGAGGAGCGATGAAGAGATCGTGGTAGCAGCTGTCGACCATGCCTCGGTCACCAATGCAGCCCGCGGTCCACCACCTACTGCCACGGCCGACGGTGAGAATGCGGATGTGGCCACCAACTCTGCAGAGGCCTGTGCTGATGACGCTGTCGACAGCAGCCCTGCTGGAGTTGCCAAAGTTGCTGAAGTTGCCGAAGAACGCGAGTTCGAGTTCGAGGAAGTCGAGAGTCGCCGTACCAAGAAGAAGAAGAGGTCCTATGCCAATGCACTCCAATCGACTGACAACCAATCGACTGCCAAACAGACCACGAACCAGCTACAGGTTGTCAACAAGACACGCCCCCACTCACAGCTACGCATTGTACCGAAGTCTGGTAGGACGTCTGGTGGACATCAGGGTCAAGGTCAAGGTCATAAGAAGCACCAAGTCTTCATCAGTCGACTCGACCCCACCACCAGACCCCATCATGTACACTCCTATATCAAAACTCATGTTAAAATAAATGACAATCTCAAGATTGAGCAACTAGAAACCAAGCATGATGGTTATGCCTCTTTCAAAATTACATGTCCTGCCAGTTGTAGCAAGAAGTTGCTTGGAAAAAGTGTGTGGCCATCTGGTTTATACTATTGACAGTTTTTTGAGAAGAAATGAACTACTTGCGATTGTCATTATTGTGTTTGTCATCATATCCATTCAGTAGTAGAACCAACCTAAGAATATGTTCATTCAACTGCCAGAATGTAAAAACTTCAACTAATGAGATCTCCAGTTTATGTGATAACCATGACATTGTGTTGTTGCAGGAACATTGGTTGTTTGAACATGAATTGTCTATTCTGAGCAGAATACATGGTGATTTTATAGGACAAGGTGTTTCTTTTATGGATACGGAAGAACGTGTTATCTTAGGTCGCCCCTATGGTGGCGTTGGTATCCTATGGCGGAAGTCACTTGCTAACAGTTGTGTTGTGAAAACTTACGAGTGCGAAAGAGTGACAGGTATTGAAGTCAACCTGGGTGACTTTCACTGTCTTATATTGCGTGTATATTTCCCCTGTGACAGTGTTGAAAACTTGGATGAATACTTGCACTGCATGGGTCTTGTTAAACGTATCACTGAGGATTTTCCAACTCCATATGTGTATATACTTGGTGAATTCAACGCTAATATATCACGTTCAAGTTGTTTTGGAAATGAACTGGTGTCTTTTTGTGAGAGATACTCTTTACGCATCTCGGACAGGATTATCTTACCAGGTGATACCTTTACTCATGTTAGCATGGCTCATGGCTCTACATCATGGCTTGATCACTGTGTGACTACATCCTCAGGCCATGATAATGTGTCCAATATCAGAGTTCTGTATGGTTATGTGAGTTCCGATCATGTACCTTTATCTATGGATATTGAGGTATCAAGTGCTGTAAGTGGCCCCTGGGGACCTCCCTCGGCCACAACGGGTAGTAGGACATACAAATGGCGTGATGCCACAGCGTCAGACCTGTCCAAATATAAGGAACTTACTCGTAGGAAACTCTGTAACATCCATGCTCCTACGGACGCCATCAGGTGTCATGACCGTAATTGTGCGGCACACAGGGATGATATCAATAGGTTTTACAGCAATATTGTTGATGCTTTAAATTTTTGTGTGAGTGAATGCATTCCTAGTCACAGTGTGGCCACCCAATATAACATCCCAGGCTGGAATGATGTTAGCGAGGCTCACACCGCTGCTCGGGATGCTTTTTTGTGGTGGAAGAGTAATAGCAAACCACGTTATGGTCCAATATTTGATAACATGAAAAGTTGTAGGGCTAGGTTCAAATATGCTCTACGAGCATGTAGGCGCAATGAAGAAAGTATCAAATGTGACCAGTTAGCTAGTCATATGAGTGAACTGAACATGGTAGAATTCTGGAAACAAATGAAGGCTATGAGCTCCCACCGCGCTGTTAGATCAAACACTATTGATGGTGTGACTGGTGATGTTAATATTGCTGAAAAGTGGAAATGTCAATATGAAGCTATTTTCAACTTAGTCAAGAATGTTTCAATGAAGGATTCTGTTATGCATGATGTTCACCTGTATAATGACATGTTTGATGCCTCTGATATTTCTGCTGTTACTCCTGTTGAAGTTGCTTCACTGATCAAAGTTCTCAAGAAAGGCAAATCAGCTGGCCCTGATTGTCTCACCAGTGAATGCCTCATCAATGCTGATTTCAATTTGTGTATTCTGTTGTCATTGTGTTTTAACTGTATGTTTGTTCATGGTTACATGCCAGATATGTTGATGGACTCTGATATTATTCCATTGGTGAAAAACAAGTGTGCCAGTCTGTCTGATATGAACAACTACAGACCTATAGCTATTGCAAATGTTATATCTAAATTGTTAGAGGGTTTAATTCTGAACAGAATTGAGGATTATCTGTGGACAACCGACAGTCAGTTTGGTTTCAAGTCAGCCCATTCAACTGATAAGGCTGTTTACCTACTCCATGAATTTGTTGACTACTTCAGAAGCCAATCCACTAGTGTCTAAGCTACGTTTTTAGAAGCTAGCAAAGCTTTTGATAGGATTAACCACTGGTGTTTGTTTAGAAAACTGATCGATCAAGGTATTCCTATTTACATTGTTAGCATCCTGTTATACTGGTACAGAAGGCAGTCTATGGTTGTTAGGTGGGGCAATGTTACCTCATCCAAATTTCATGTGACCAATGGTGTTAAACAAGGTGGTATACTGTCACCCTTGTTGTTTAATGTCTATGTTGATGATCTCAGTGTACTGTTGAACAATACTAATGTGGGTGGCTCCATTAATGGTGCACTGTTAAATCACATTTTCTATGCTGATGATCTCTGTTTGTTAAGTTTGTCTACTGCAGCGATGCAACATCTCCTCTCGGAATGTGAGAAATTTGGTGAAAAAAATGACATCTTGTTCAACTGTACTAAATCTATGTGTATGGCTTTCAAACCGAAGGGTGTCAATACTTCGAATCCTGTTATGCCATTTTGTGGTAATAGCTTGAACTTTGTTGAAAAAGTCAAATACCTAGGTGTGTGGATTGAATCTGATAAGACCAATGTTGATTTAACAGGCAACTCAGGAAACTCTATGCTCAAACAAATTTACTGTTGCGAAATTTCCATAGATGTTCTTCTGATGTTAAATGTATGCTGTTCAAGACCTTCTGTACCTCAATGTATTGCTCGCCTTTATGGTTTAATAGCAATGTTGCTGTTAGGAACAAAATCCACATTGCATATAATAACTCCCTAAGAAGGTTGTTAGATATACCTCGTAGATCGAGTGCAAGCAAGATGTTTGTGTCCTTGAACATTCCGTCTTTTGGCGAGTTGATACGAAAGAATGTTTACAGTTTTATGAGAAGGTTGCTGGCATGTAACAATCATCTTATATCAGCAATTGTCAACTCTTCACTCACACTTCACTCCAGCATTTGGAAGTGGTGGCGTTCTATTTTATACTGAGTTCAATATTGTATGTTATTGTGTTACAAGAGCGCCGAGTGACTGCTGAACTGTATATACCTTTATTTTCTACACGTTTTAGTTCTGCATTTAAGATGAACCCTGAGTTTGAAATAAACATCTGAATTGAATTGAATTGAATTGAATAAAGTAACTGTGTCGTCCAGCTTGTTGTCTCGCCTCCCTTCTTTCTCCACAATCCACTAATTTCAAAGAAAAAAGGTGACATGACAAGACATGACAAGATGTAATTTGATCCCATTCACAAGTTGGGGTACAAGAGTAGAAGTGATTAAAATGAATGTTCTTCCAAGGTTACTGTATTTGTTCCAAATTCTACCAGTAGAAGTAACAGACAGAGATTTCATAGAATGGGATAGATTAATTTCAAGATATATATGGCAGGGGGGGAAAACCACAGATTAGATTCAGAACCCTACAATGGCCCAGAGTCAAAGGGGGATTAGCCCTACCTTTTCTCAAGAGTTATTATCATGCAGCACAGTTAAAAACTTTGTCCCAATACAGGCTATAATAAATTATAATAAGCTGAGGAAATACCTTAAAGAGGATCTAAATCCATAGTTGGATGTACAGTATCTCTAAACATATGGCTTGGGATTATAGCAAAGAATAGTCTGATTGAGCAGAGTAGGATGCTGCAATGCATTGCACGTTTCAGATTTTATACTGAACATAATGGATAAGAGATTCAGCAGGTGGGATGGGGGCCCAACAGTATTTTGGGAGCTTTTAAAGAAGAGTGTAATCAAAAATTTTGAGGATCTAAAGAAACAGTATGACTTAAATAATGGAGATTTTTACAGATATCTACAAATTAGACATTATATGCAAAACAAATAATAAAAAAGATCAACTTAGACGAACTTGAATCGGGAATTATTAAATTGTTTATTTTGGCATACAAATCAGATCTGGGTAAAAAAAAAAAAAAATCTCAAAATTGTACCAAGAAGTGGGAAACTTAAAAGGTGATAATACAGGGTATGTAAAAGAAAAGTGGGAGTAAGAGGCTGGAGGAATAATAACGGAGGAGGAATGGGAAGAGATTTGTGAGCTGCAGTGGAAAACAACCTGCTCCCTCTCTTGGAGAGAGTATAGCTGGAAGAACAATGTGAGTTACTTTATTACGCCAGCACAAAAAAATATCAGGATACAAGTTGCTGGAGACTGTGTGGAGAAAGGAAAACCAATCATTTCCACATATTTTGGGAATGTTCCTCGATTGCACCTTCTTGGGAGGATTTAAAGAACTGCAGGGGGAAAATCTGGAAAGTGGGTATTCTATTCACATTTGAGGCAATTTACTTTGGAAAATGGATCCAGAAATTAACAAGTTCAAGGGACAAATATATATTCAGAGTATTGTTAGTTGCAGGGAAAAAAACTATCACCAGAAAATGGCTGAATGCAAATGTACCTAAGAGAGAGGATTGGATTGAAGTGATGCATTCCATTTACGTGATGGAGCGATTGGCTTTCTCTGCTAAATTAGAATTCGATAAATTTGAAAATCTGGGGAAAAACTGGGTTGACTTTGTGTTACCATTGAGGGTAGATTTTACACAGTATAAGTATTGTATTTTGAAGACCCCTGGGTTCAAGCTACAGAGTGTGTTAGTGTTTCTTGTTTTTTTATGTCTTGTTTATTTTATTTTAAACTCTTTATATATATATATATATATATATATATATATATATATATATATATATATATATATATATATATATATATATACTGTATATAGTGTAGCGAGGTGTAGCACCTTGGGAGAGCCAGATTGTCTAGCATCTCAGACAGGAGACAGTGGATAAGCTTGGGAGAACAAAGAGTAGGGGATTCCTGGTGAGATAGCAGGAAGGAGTCAAGGATGAAGGGGTTGAATGCAGTGTGATGCAGATGTCATGTTGTGTGTGATGTAAATGCCATGAAACTTAAGAGAGGAGTTTCTGCTTGAGAGTTCATTCTGTTCTGTGCTTGAAAGATGTGAGTGTGTAATAAATCATCTGAAATGATTCCGCCTCTGATTTCACACACTCCACACTGGTGACCCAAGACGTATTATGGAACACAAGACAAGATCCCCGGAACCGGCCCGGTCAGGAAGCTACAGCGAGGCGGCAGCCATCCCACAGACAGCCAGTACTGGAACCCCCAGCCACGCGTGTGTGGTTTCAGTCAAGCTACCGGATTTCTGGCAACACAAACTGCGCTCTTGGTTCCACCTCACCGAGGCCCAGTTCACCCTCCGGGGAGTAACGGTAGATGATACCAGATTCTACCATGTGGTCGCAGCGCTCGACGCCCGCACAGCTCAGCAGGTAGCGAGCCTGCTCGATCAGCCACCAGCTAGTAGCAAATATGAAGCGCTCAAGGCTGCACTCATCCGGCGCTACACACTCTCGGAATGTGAGAGAGCAGAGAGGCTCCTGACGCGGACCGAGTTAGGAGATGGTTCAGCCGTAGAACTGATGGAGAAGATGCTGGCGTTAATGGGCACGGACGACGGGCACTTTCTGTTTGCCCACCTCTTCCTCCGGAACCTTCCAACAGAGGCGAGAGCGGTTCTGGCCAATTCGCCGTGGCTGGCCGCGCGCGACTACCGTGCGCTAGCCCAGGAGGCAGACTGGATCATCATCACCACCAGGGCGATCACAGTCAACGTGGCAGTGGCGGAGCCCAGCGAGACGACCAGAGGAGGCGAGGAGCCACCGACGGTAGCAGCAGCGGGGGCCAAGGAGTGCCAGAGAGACACGCTCTGTTTCTACCGCTTCAGAGAGAAGGCACGCAGATGTGCACCACCGTGCCAATTCAAGCACTCGGGAAAACACCAAGGCCGGGGGTCGGTAGCAGCTGCGACCCTCGGTGAAGAGAACAAGCTGCTCTACTTAACGGATGCACGCTCTGGGAGGCGTATCCTCGTGGACACCGGAGCCCAGAAGAGCTTCATCCGGCCGACCTACGCTGACCGGCTGGCAGGATCTAGCGGCCCCGGGATGTTGGCAGCAAGCGGCTCGGATATTAAGACCTTTGGTGAGAGGACTCTGCTCTTATCTCTACACGGCCGTACGTATGAGTGGACTTTTGTCGTAGCAGCACCGAATTACCACATACTGGGGGCTGATTTTCTGTGTGCAGATGGTTTACTGGTTGATGTTGCTAACAGGCGCTTGGTTAATGCACTGTCCTTTGACTCTCTCCCCTGTATAGCTCGAGTGACCCAGCCAACAGCACAAGCCAACGTCACAGCTACAGGCGGTAAGTTCCACACACTGCTCACTCAGGTCCCAGCACTCACGGTCCCGACGTTTTCCGCGGCCATCGCTAAACACGGGGTGGAGCACTCTATCACCACCACCGGGCCGCCCGTTTTTGCAAGACCTCGGCACATGGACGCAGCTAAATTGGCCATAGCGCGCGAGGAGTTTGCCAACCTGGAAAGGTTGGGCATCATCAGGCGCTCGAACAGCCCATGGGCTTCCCCGCTACACATGGTCCCTAAGGCTGAGGGATCATGGCGACCGTGCGGGGATTTCCGCAGGTTGAACAACGCCACAGCGCACGACCGCTACCCAATTCCCCACATACAGGATTTTTCCGTTCACCTCGCCGGAGCGCGCATTTTTTTCCAAAATAGACCTGGTCCGCGGTTACCACCAAGTCCCAGTGCGCGCTGAGGACATACCCAAAACAGCGGTAATAACTCCGTTCGGTCTATTCGAGTTCCTGCGCATGCCATTCGGGTTAAAAGGAGCGGCACAGACGTTCCAGCGCATGATGGATGCAGTGCTGCGTGATCTCCCGTTCGTGTTCGTCTACCTGGACGATATCCTGGTAGCCAGTGCGTCCGAAGACGAACACGAAACCCACCTCACGACGGTTTTCCGGAGGTTGGAGGAGCACTGGTTAATAATCAACCCGGCGAAATGCCAGTTCGGCGTGACGGAGATTGGTTTTCTGGGGCACCGCGTCTCTCCCGAAGGAGCGATCCTGCTGCCCGACAAAGTGCGCGCCGTGGCGGATTTTCCCCGTCCTCAGACGGTCAGGGCGCTGCAGGAATTTTTGGGAATGGTGAACTTTTATAATCGTTTCCTTCCCCGCACGGCGCAGCTCATGCAACCATTATACGCCGCACTCAAGAAACAGAAGCCCGCGGATAGGGTCGAATGGACCCCGGAGCGAGAGCAGGCGTTCTCGGAGGTTAAAGCAGCCCTGGCAAACGCCGCACTGCTGGCGCATCCAGATCCGACAGCCCGGATAGCGCTCACCACCGACGCTTCAGATGTGGCCATAGGGGCTGTCGTGGAGCAGCACGTCACCGGGGCTTGGCAGCTGCTTGCTTTTTTCAGCAGAACTTTGCGCGACAGCGAACGTAAATACAGCGCGTTAGACAGAGAGTTGCTGGCCCTTCACCTGGCCATACGCCACTTCCAGTTCTGGCTGGAAGGGCGCAGCTTCACCGCGTTCGTGGACCACAAGCCGCTAACATTCGCGATGGCCAAGGTTTCAGAACTGTGGTCGGGCCGGCAGCAGAGACAGCTGGCCGTGATCTCAGAGTTTACTACCAATACTCAGCATGTGTCGGGTAAACTGAATGTAGTGGCGGACTGCCTCTCGCGCACCGTAGTGGCCCCGGTCTGCGTGGGCATAGATTACGCAGCCATGGCCGCGGAGCAGGTTAGCGATGCAGACGTGCGCGCGCTCCAGTCTGGACCAACAGGGTTAAGGCTGGAGAGCAGGGTGCTGCAGGATGGCGCCCCCCCCCTCCAATCTGCGATGTCTCCACGGGTCCCCCGCGTCCGGTGGTCCCGGCCGCGTGGCGCCGCCGCGTGTTTGAGTCGGTTCACACTCTGGCGCACCCAGGAGTGCGCGCGTCGGTCAAAATGGTGGGAGAGAAGTTTGTGTGGCCGAGCCTATGCAAACAAGTGAAAGAGTGGGCTGCAGCCTGTGTGGCGTGCCAACGAGCCAAGGTACACAGACACATGAAGGCTCCCTTGGAGCCGTTTCGTATTCCGGCTAAGAGGTTGGACCATGTTCACGTGGACCTCGTGGGCCCCCTCCCGCCATCACAGGGGTGCACGCACCTCCTGACAATGGTGGACCGCACCACGCGCTGGCCAGAAGCGGTTCCGCTGGCGGCAACTACGTCCGTGGATGTAGCGCGTGCTTTTTTAACAGCATGGGTGGCGCGTTTTGGAGTCCCGTCGGACATTACGTCTGACAGGGGCCCACAATTTGTTTCCGAACTCTGGTCTGCGATGGCCCGTAGCCTGGGTGTTACAATTCACCACACAACCGCGTACAACCCACAGGCCAATGGGTTATGCAAGCGTTTTCATAGATCACTGAAAGCAGCACTCAGGGCTTCATTGACGGATGCAAATTGGGTAGACAGGCTGCCATGGGTTTTATTGGGGTTGCGCTCTGCGCCGAAAAAGGATCTGGAAGCTTCCCCGGGAGAGCTCGTTTTTGCGCAGCCCCTACGGCTGCCCGGGGAATTTCTGCCAGATAATCCCACACCGGGCAGCTCCCCGTCTCAGCTTTTGCAGTGTAGCGCAAACACAGGCACGCTGCCGGGCCCTGCCCACCACAGTTTTCCGCGTGTTTTCGTGCCTAAAACTTTGAAGAGCGCGGAGTTCGTGTTTGTCAGACACAATGCCCACCGACCTCCATTTGCGCCCACCCATATGATGGACATTCAGAGTGCTGGAAACAGGGATAAGCATTTTTTGCTAGACTTGGGGGGTAGAAGGGAAAAAATTGGCATAGACAGACTCAAACCCGCTTTCGTTGTGGCGGACGAGCAAGTGCTGTTGGCTAAGGCCCCTCGGCGTGGAAGAACCCGACGGAGAGCTCCCCAGGGAAACGATTCACCAGAGCAGCCACACGGACAGACCGAAATGCCCCCCCCCCGCCGATAACAGCCCACCCGCAGTCAGACACACTCCCAGCAGCCCCCTACCGGCACAGCAACGCCGCGGAGGCGGTAAACCCCAGTTACAGCAGATACGGGAGGAGACGGAAGCCCAAACAGCATGTGGAATGATGTTCAATTGTTCTATCACAGCATGTGGACTGTTATTCTATTGTCCTATCTAAGATGCTGGGGGGGTGATGTGTAGTGAGGTGTAGCACCTTGGGAGAGCCAGATTGTCTAGCATCTCAGACAGGAGACAGTGGATAAGTTTGGGAGAACAAAGAGTAGGGGATTCCTGGTGAGATAGCAGGAAGGAGTCAAGGATGAAGGGGTTGAATGCAGTGTGATGCAGATGTCATGTTGTGTGTGATGTAAATGCCATGAAACTTAAGAGAGGAGTTTCTGCTTGAGAGTTCATTCTGTTCTGTGCTTGAAAGATGTGAGTGTGTAATAAATCGTCTGAAATGATTCCGCCTCTGATTTCACACACTCCACAATATATATATATATATATACAGTATATATATATATATATATTTCTTATGTCTGCATAAACATCAAGAAAATCAATAAAAAGTGAATGTAAAAAAAAGAAAAAGTTGTTAAACTCTAGCAATGACCATGTGATTCTGTACCAGTTTGTTATCAATATTAAGTTCCATGTCTCTGTCATCTTTTTTGTTCTGTTCATTTGTGAATTTGTTAATATTATTCCATTTTTTTGCCATCTCCTTTTGCATTTTAAATAATGGTTATAAAAAAGTTTGCGTTAGCCTTTCTCATAGTTTGTGTTACCTTTTTTCTAACAGATGTAAATTTTTGTCTGTCTGTTGTTAATACCTGATTTAGACTATTTTTAAGAAGATGAGCTCCGGTCCTCATTAGTTGTAGACATTCAAAGTTGAATCATGGTAAGTTGATTCTTCTGTTGTTTCCTTTTTTGAAAATGACACGATAACATCCTTGATTTTCATTATAAAAAATTCACAGCTGTGATTTATTTGAAGAGGTGATGTCCTTGCATTCAGTTTTGTTTATTGCCATTGTTATATTTAGTTTAGTTGTTTTTTTCCACAATATCTTTATTGAACCTTTTTTTTTTTTAACAAACATGATACAAACAATCAAACACTAACACTAAAGTACTACAAAAAAAAAAAAATGCACTAAAAAACACCAACAACCACCAACAAATAAAATCTTCAACAATGCTCCTCTGTTTAGTCTAGACACTCCAATACATAAGTATACATATTATGTTCACCAGTTTGGAATTTACAAGGTCCACACACATCATTCACCTTCTCTTCAAAAGTTATGTTTAAATTTTTTACATAATCAATAAAAGGTCTCCATATATTCTCAAACACAATTTCCTTTGATTTCAGTATATATGTTATTCTTTCTAATGGAAGGTTTGTTAACATCTGTCTTAACCACTGAGTCACATCTGGTCTATGAGTCTTTTTTCCATAATAGTGCAATACATTTTTTGGCATTAAGCAAACTGAGGTCTATGAATGTTCTTTCACTTTATTAAAATTATGCTTTTCTGGGTACAGACCCAACAAAAACAATTTGGGATTCAATATGATTTTGTTTTGAGATTATTTTTTCAATTGTTACCCTCACCTCTTCCCAAAACATTCTTATTAATCTACATTCCCATACACAATGAAATAGAGTTCCTTTACTTTCCATGCATTTTGTGCATGTATCTGGTATATTTTGTTATATTTATTTAACTCCTCCGGTGTAACATACATCCGCATTAACCATTTGAAATGTATCAATTTAAGGCGTACATTTATTGATTTGGTTTGAGCTTCTGTACAAGCCAATTCCCATTGTTCCTCTGAAATTTCAGTTTGCAGATCTTCTTTCCAGTAGTTTAATCTTTTCAGTGAATTTTCACATTGAAGATAGTGTCAATGAGTTATAAAACTCTGAAATAATACCCTTTCTTTTACTATCTTTCATCATCATTTTTTCCAAGGATGAATAAATAGTCGAGTGAGAGCTTTATTTTGATTTGATCGAATAAAGTTATCTAAGTTGAAGATATTTAAAAAAATGTGTTCTATTGAGATTAAATTTGATCCTCAGCTCTTCAAAAGACATTATGTTTTCTGCACATGGGCAAATATAAATCCTGAATCTTTTGTATCCCATTTAAATTCCATACTTTAAATACAGCGTCTGCTCTCCCTGGTTTAAAATATTGATTACCCCATATTGGAGCTAAATTGTGACAGTAACTGTGGTTCTTTTAAATAGTTTTTAGCTTCACACCATATTTTGATCATATGCTTTACAAATGGATTTTTAACTTGTTTTTGTAATTTTTTTTGCCGAATCTGAGTATATGAATATGGGAAGAGGTAAAGGTAAATTGTATGATTCCATTCAGTCCAGTGAGGGACATCATTTGATGAAAAATAATATGTCATAGACCTCAGTTGTGCCGACCAATAATACAACATAAAATTTTGGACATTTCAGACCTCCACGATCAAAATGGAAATATAATAAAGACAGACGAATCTAGCCCTCCTGTTGTTCCATATAAATTCCACTAACTTTTTTTTTATCTTGAGAATAAATCTAAAGGTGGTGATAAGGGAATGTATTGAAATAAATAAAGTATTTTAGGTAAAATATTACTTTTAAGTATATTGATTCTCACCGATCATCGACATTGGTAGTGACATCCATCTCTGAGTTAACTCATTGATATCTGGTCATTAAGGCTTCATAGTTTGACACTGGCGACTGATTCTAGCTTAGGCACAATTTGGATTCCTAAATTATTTTAAACTGATTTACAACATTGAATTGATTTACCTCAGGGGCTGGGTAATTCTCTGGGTCTCATTTAGCATTAATATTGAAGATTTAGTTTTATTTATTTTATATCCTGATATTTACCCAAAATTCTTTATTAAATTCAACAAGGTTGGAATTGAATTTTTTTAGATTCGACATAAACAAAATTATGTCATCGGCGTACAGGGAGATTTATGTTCTGTTGGTCCAACTTTAATTCCATATATTTGTGAATGTAAACGTATCGCTATCGCTAAAGGTTCAATTGCCATAGTAAACAGTAAAGGTGAAAGTGGACAGCCTTGTCGACATCCTCTATTGATTTTTATTGGTTTTGAATATTGTTATTTGTTAGGATTTCTGCTGTAGCATTATTGTATATTATTTGAACCCATTTTATGAAATTATTTCCAAGTCCAAACCTTTGTAGGACTTCAAAAAGAAAGGGCCATTCAACTCTATCAAAGGCCTTTTCGGCGTCCAGTGATAGGAGAGCTGTATCCGGTGCTTCTTTATTAAAATAAATAATATTAAATAGTCTTCTTACATTATGGAAGCCTTGTCTTCCCTTTATAAAGCCATTCTGATCTCGATTAATAATATTTGGTAAAATTTCTTGTATTCGTCTTGCTAAAATTTTACAGATTATCTTAAGGTCGGCGTTTAATAGGCTTATTGGTCTCATATTTTCACATTTATTAGAGAGCTTACCTGGTTTTGGCAGCAGTATAATTAAGGCATTATTTATGTATGATGGTAAATTATTATTTTGAAATGCTTCTAAAACCATTTCCAAAAAAGGTTTTATTAATTTATTCTTAAATTTCTTATAAAGGTCAACTGGAAGACCATCTGGTCCTGCACTTTTTCCTGATTTCATATTATCAATGGCTAGCCCAACTTCTTCTTGACTGATTTTAGACTCCAATATCTCCCTGTTTTCATTTGGAATACACGGTATAGATAGTTCGTTCAAAAACCCATTTAGTTTTGTTAAATCAAATTCATTTTTAGTATCATATAATTTTTCATAGTAATCTCTAAAGGCTCTGTTAATTTCTAAAGGATCTATAACTACCTGTCCATTACTTATAATACTAGTAATTGGTGTTTTAATTTCTAATTGTTTAATCTGCCATGCCAATAATTTTCCTGATTTTTCACCTTGTTCATAAAAAGATTGTTTCAATCTTAGAAGACTCGAGGCAGCTCTATTTGCTAATTTTTTGTCGTATTCAGCTCTCAAAATCAGTAATTCATTCTCCAACCTTGGATCACTTCCTGCATACACTTTTTCCTGAAGACTTTCATTTTATGTTCCAATTTAGCTCTCTCCTCTCGAGTCTTCTTAGATTTTGATCCTGTATAACTAATAATATGTCCCCTAATAAAAGCTTTGAAAGCTTCCCACTTTACACATGCTGATGTTTGTGTAGTATTGATGTCAAAGTACTCGTCTATCTGTTTTTCTATATACTTGACAAATTCCTCATCCTGAAGCCATTTATGCTGAAATTGCCATCTACCTGATTCCTTTGTCAATTTTTTATCTACATATATTAGACAACAGGGTGCATGATCAGAGATCACGATGTTATCATAAAAGCAGTTTTGAATCTTGGATCTTAATTCTGTGGAAATCAAAAAATAATCAATACGTGAGAATGTCTTGTAGGTACTGGAATAACAAGAATAGGCTTTAACTTGTGGTTTCATTTCTCTCCATATATCTAACAATCTCAATTCTTTCATAAAATGATTAATAGTCATCCTACATCCATTGTGCGTACAATCCAGTCCTGTTGATCTATCTATACCTGGATTCAATGTACAATTAAAATCCCCTGCTATTATATGTTGCCCTGTAAGTGATGATAAAATAAGAAATAAATTAACAAAGAACTTTTGATCATCTATATTGGGACCATATAAGTTCACAAGATTTATATTTTCTAATAGCAACGAACCTTGAATGATTACATATTTTCCAAGTTTGTCTCCAATTACATTTTTCACTTGAAAAGGGACTGATTTATGTATGAGAGTCATAACTCCCCTGGCCCGGGATGAAAATGATGAGGTGAATACACTTCCTTGCCATCTACTCCTAATTCTTTTTATATCCTCCTCTATTAGATGAGTTTCTTGTAAAAACACAATTTTTGAACCCATGTCTTTTATTTTATTCATAACTTGTTTAAGTTTTTTTAAATTTTGTAGACCTCTGCAATTCCATGAAGTTAAATTAAGATTAACACTTTGGTTTATGATCAATAGAGAGTTTGGGATTACCTTGCAGTGTAAACATGCTCATACAGAGAAGCAAAAACATGAGTGGTTGAACATTCATCCTACAAACTACACACAAACAAATTCCCTCTTCCCACACTTGTGGCGAACCCCCCAAAATCAAAAGAAAAATTCCGTCTCCCGATATAGCCATCGACCGTTCCACATCCACGGGGAACAGCCTAAGCCACTCCTTCTTCATCCTCCCAATCACCCTAACTCTACTGCTTTTAATGACGTAACATTAACTCTCCTCTGTAGTTTTCCAACTTAACTCCAGAATTTTTAACAACTTTGTACATCATAGTTTTTTTTTTGTTTGTTTTGTTTTTTTTTTTTTTTTAATATATAATACAATCTATATTTTGTAAACTTGCTGTTTACTTCAAGTCAGTCAGATGCCTGTGCAAATACTTAATTATTCTACCTTATATTTTGTTCATGCTTAGCTCCCACCAGTCTCTTCTTCTTCTTTGATCTTCTTGATGAACTCCTGCGCCTCCTCTGGGGTCTTGAAGATGTGGGTTCTGCCCTCATACGTGGTCAACAGTCTCGCAGGATAGATTACACCATGACGAATCCCAAGGTTGCGCAGCTCCTTACGTATGGGATCAAACTGCTTCCTCAATT
This sequence comes from Pholidichthys leucotaenia, assembly GCA_020510985.1. Lineage (NCBI taxonomy): Eukaryota > Metazoa > Chordata > Actinopteri > Cichliformes > Pholidichthyidae > Pholidichthys > Pholidichthys leucotaenia. The sequence goes on along the minus strand of CM035849.1, from coordinate 148,536,302 downwards.
GTTGGATTCCTGTGGCCAAATCTGGGTAGAACCGCACCTGCTGATCCTGGTGTTTAATCTCTCCTTTAGCTCGTGCAGCGTTGAAGATCTTCATCCTGTCTCTGTTGCTAAGAAACTTCATAATTAAGGTCCTCGGCGGTCCCTTATCTCTCCGTGGGCCAATACGATGTGCTTTTTCCAGAACCACTGCTGATTGCAACTCCTCGCTGCCCAGCACCTCCGGAATCCACTTTTCCAGAAAGGAACATACGTCCCGACCTTCTGATTCCTCTGGAAGACCCACCAGCCTCAAGTTATTCTGTCTCGACCGAGATTCCAAATCCAAAATATTATCTTCTAGACATTTATTTTTTTTTTTCCAAAGTGCGCACCTTTAATTGAAGACGGGTGACGTCATCTTCAGCACTAGCGAGACGGAGCTCCATCTGCGCCGTTCGTTCTACACAGTCACCCAATTCCTTTCTTATTCCTTCCAACGCTGTCATAATCCCATCAAATCTAGAGGAAAAGTCCGCTCTCATTGAACTCATGGCAGCCATCAGCGCATCTGCGCCATTCCCCGCAGATATCGCACCGTTGCCAGCCTCCTCCGCCATATATGGAGTTTTGTTTGCTGCGTCACAGACCTGAAAGTCCGTTAATTTGGACTGTTTCGGCGGCTCGCTTTTTCCTTTTCCTGGTTTTCCAGCCTTAGGCTTCGCCGACATATCCTCGCCCAAACGCTGGGATACGTTCTGTCCCAAATGAGAGAGTTATTTGCCGATTTTTTTCTCCAGGAGCAGAGCAGAATGAAACACGTCCGTCTTACGTGGCAGCCATAACCGGAAGTCCTAGTTTAGTTGTTTAGTTTAGAAGTTTAAGAAACTTCATGAAATTTGAAACTTCGTAAAAAATTTTTGCTCATGGATTAACTTTTTTTTTTAAATTTGTGACTTTTGCGTCATAAACTGGTGTCTTTTTTTCTTCCATCTTTTTATTTTTGCCTCAATGATTTTCCCTCATCTTTCCATTAATTTTTTCCTTATTTTTTTTTAATTATTGCAAATGAGCTACATTTCTCTTGTGATTTTCTGACCTTTGTCGCAACAATTTTTTTTCTTAATGAATTTATTAAATCTTTTAAATAACTTTGTGTTTACATTCTCAATGACTGTAATTGTACATATGTGAATTTTTTCCTCATAAATTTGCAACTATTGCCATGAATTTGTAACTTATCTTTTAAATGCAAGGTTGTGTTTCTTGTAATTTTGCTTTTTTTCTCTCTCATGAATTTAGTACATAAAGGGCATCCCTCCCTATAAATTTGTTATGTTATTCTAGCAAATTTGAACCTTTTATTGTATATATGTTTGTGGCAGGGTTTTTTTTCCCCTTGTAATTGTGTGGCTTTTTCTCAAAGTTTTGCACCTTTGGAAAATTTTGAGACTTTAAAATTATGACAAAATATTTATGCAAAGTAGATAAAGTAACTTTCTTTCTCTCTTTTCTTTCTTCAAAACCACAGAGAGCCACTTGTTAAGGGCAAAAGTTGGATAATTCTGACCTCTGTTAGACCATTAAGTGTGATGGTTGAATGTTGCTACTTAACAAATTAGACTAAAAATGCCAGGGCTGATTTTTTTTTTTTTTTTTTTTTTTTGTCCCAGTCCAACCCTGGCTAAGAATCAGAATCAGAATCAGATTTATTGCCATTGTTTATGTAGTACACAAACTAGGAATTTCTCTCGGTGCAATGCTGCAACATTAAACATGATAAAAATAAAAGATAGAAATAAAAAACTATACATGCAATAAAATGTAGAATATGAATGAGTATTACTAGTCAAAGCAATTTTTAAATATATTAGCGAGCAGCAGATATTGTGGAGTACCACATAGTGCAGTCGGTAATGCAGAAAGAAAACAGTAATAATTGACATGAGTCTGGTTGAGCTGCTGTACATAGTGCACGAGAGTCTAATAAGTCACTTAGTGTTCAGCAGTCTGATGGCAGAGGGGAAGAAGCTGTTCATATGACGGGAGGTTTTAGTCTGAATGGACTGAAGTCTCCCACCTGAGGGGAGGGGGGCAAACAGTACATGACCAGGGTGTGAGGGATCGGCTATGATCCGGCCTGCACGCCTCCGGGTCCTGGAGATGTACAGGTCCTGGAGGGATGGGAGCTTGCAGCCGATCACCTTCTCAGCAGCGCGCACGACGCGCTGCAGCCTTAGTCTGTCCCTGGCAGTGGCTCCTGCGTACCACACGGTTATGGAGGTGGTGAGGATGGACTCGATGATGGCCGTGTAGAACTGCACCAACATCTTGGTGGGTAGTTTGAGCTTCCTCAGCTGCTGCAGGAAGAACATCCTCTGCTGGGCCTTTTTGATGAGGGAGCTGACTCCCCGGGAACCTATGCCAGGATCCTGTTTGTGGACTTCAGCTCTGCATTCAACACCATCCACCCCGCTCTGCTCCAGGACAAGCTGTCCCTGCTCAACGTGCCTGACTCCCTCTGCAGGTGGATCACCAACTTTCTGATGGACCGAAGGCAGCATGTGCGGCTGGGTAAGACTGTCTCAGACTCTGTTAGCATCAGCACCGGATCACCCCAGGGCTGTGTACTTTCCCCCCTACTCTTCTCCCTGTATACCAACTCCTGCACCTCCAAGACAGCTAGTCAATCAACCACTGTGCACTGTTTGAATTTGAGAGAAAGAAGCTGTTGTTGTTTTGGTATACAGCGGAGAAAAAAAGGTACTGAACACGTCAACATTCTTCTCATTAAACATATTTCTGATGGTGTGGATCATGAAATGATGAGACTGGATAATTTCTCAGTACGGTTTATTCATCTCAACTCCCCAGCTCTCTCTCTCTCTCTCTCTCTCAGTCAGGAAAAAAGAGAAAGAGCTGCGGTAAACCCACATACATTTATACCCACACATCAAACACAGAATCACACAATCAAGTCAAATCCTTCCATTTACACTCAATCACTTCAAAGTCCTCTTTGCTCTTCTGTCTGACCCCAGGAGGTCAGACAGTCCTTTCAGGCTCTCGCTCCAGATCCTCTGACTTCTTCCCAAGTCCGCAGGTGGTCCAGACTCATTGTCCATCTGAGGCGTGATGTCAATACACACCGCAAGCTTAAAGTCCTTCTATGCTTGGGTCTCTGCAGTGAAATATGTGAGCTACATAATGTTACCATTATGGGCGCTACATCACTCCCCCCCAAACGCCAAAGGATGGACACACCCGATAACCGTATCCTACTGGCAATACAGCATATGTCGCCCCCCACCTGCGGAATTTACAGCACGGCCTACACAGTTTGAACGAAACACACATCACTCTGCCCGTAGTCTGGGCTTCAACCTCCTCCCAAACTTGCTGTACGCAGGTTTCACAGTCTGTGTTGTGCCGTCCTGCGGCGAATCTGTGGAATGAGGGGGAGAAAGGTTATTTGTCCCCTGCGGGGCCTCCAGGGGCTGTTCCCTGGGTGGTCTGCCGCGTCGAGGCGTCCTCGCCGGTCGTACAGATTCGTCATGCAACACAAAAGCAGGCTTTAATCTATCAATACTGATGGTTTCTTTCCTGCCCCCCAAATCTAGCACAAAATATTTATCCCCGGTTTCCAGCACTCGAAATGGACCGTCATATGGTGGGCGGAGACTGTGTCGCTGAGCGTCGTGCCTGACAAAAACAAATTCAGCATTTTGTAAAGCCTTGGGAACGAAAACACACGGAAAAGTGTGATGAGCAGGGCCCGGGAGCATTTCTGCTCCCGTGCCAATCAGAGGTCCCCGCACCGGGGGGCGCCCTGGTGCCGCATGGGCTGGTAGGAACTCGCCAGGCAGCCTGAGAGGTTGCGCAAAAACCAATTCTGCGGGTGAGGCATCTAAGTCCTCTTTGGGTGCCGAACGCAACCCCAATAAAACCCATGGTAGTTTGTTTACCCAATCTCCATCCGTGAGCGACGTTCTGAGGGCTGCCTTCAAAGACCTGTGAAAACGCTCGCATAAACCGTTGGCCTGGGGGTGATAAGCGGTAGTGCGGTGGACTGCCGCTCCTAAGCCGCTGGCCATTGCTGACCACAGCTCCGACACAAATTGAGGTCCCCTATCGGACGTAATATCCGACGGAACCCCGAACCGCGCTACCCAGGCTGTTAAAAAAGCACGAGCCACCTCTGCCGCTGTGGTCGACGTTAACGGGACCACTTCCGGCCAACGTGTGGTTCGGTCCACCATTGTCAAGAGATGTGTGAACCCTTGTGACGGCGGCAGGGGGCCCACTAGGTCTACGTGCACATGATCGAATCTCTTAGCCGGAATGTGGAACGGTTCTAAAGGGGCCTTCGTGTGCCTGTGGACTTTGGCCCGCTGGCAAGCCATGCAGGCTTTCGCCCACTCTTTCACGTGCTTGCGCAGGCTCGGCCAAACAAACTTCTCCGCAACCATTTTCACCGAAGCGCGTACTCCCGGGTGCGCCAGGGAATGCACCACGTCAAAAACGCGACGGCGCCACCGGGCGCGGTCGCCCGGTGGATACGTCACAGATTAGAGGGGGTGAACCGGTTTGTAAACTTTTGCTCTCCAGCCTTAACCCTGTTGGTCCAGACAGGAGCGCGCGCACGTCTGCGTCTCCGCTCTGCTCCGTTGCCATGGCTGCACAATCTATCCCCACATGAACAGGGGCCGCGTGCGCGTCCGCGCTGTTACCCCGCCCCGCGTCTGCGGTAGTACAGCCCGCTTCCGCGCGGACAGGCACTGTTACCGCGTGTGAGAGACAATCCGCTACTACGTTGAGTTTACCGGCTACGTGCTGAATATCGGTGGTAAATTCCGAAATTGTGGCCAGCTGTCTCTGCTGCCGTCCTGACCACGGTTCTGAAATTTTGGACATTGCAAAAGTGAGCGGTTTGTGGTCGACAAACGCGGTGAAACGTCGCCCCTCCAGCCAGAACTGGAAATGGCGAATGGCCAGGTGGAGCGCTAGCAGCTCCCTGTCAAACGCGCTGTATTTCCGCTCAGCATCGCGCAAGGACCTGCTGAAAAAAGCGAGCGGTTGCCAAACCCCAGCGACTTGCTGCTCTACAACGGCCCCTATTGCCACATCTGACGCGTCGGTGGTTAGCGCTATGCGGGCTGATGGGTCTGGGTGAGCCAGCAGTGCTGCGTCTGCCAGTGCTTTTTTAACCTCTGTGAATGCGCGCTCCCGCTCCGGGGACCACTCGATCGCATTGGAGGGCTTCTGCTTTTTAAGCGTGGCGTATAACCGTTTCATGCTCACATATTTCACTGCAGAGACCCAAGCATAGAAGGACTTTAAGCTTGCGGTGTGTATTGACATCACGCCTCAGATGGACAATGAGTCTGGACCACCTGCGGACTTGGGAAGAAGTCAGAGGATCTGGAGCGAGAGCCTGAAAGGACTGTCTGACCTCCTGGGGTCAGACAGAAGAGCAAAGAGGACTTTGAAGTGATTGAGTGTAAATGGAAGGATTTGACTTGATTGTGTGATTCTGTGTTTGATGTGTGGGTATAAATGTATGTGGGTTAGTGAGGCGGATGATATAATAAAGGCAGCGATGAGAGGTTTTAAGCAGGTTTATTAAATAACACCACCGTCACAGAAACTCCGCTCCAGCCCATAGTGTGAGCAGGCTGGAGCGGGATTCCTCAGGCTCTCAGAGAAGAGACACAGCGTGTGCGTGTCAGCAGCAGTTGCTGGAGTGAGAGGATGAGTTACAGAATCGTGCAGCATATATACCCAGTTACAAACAATACATGAAAGAGCATTCACAGCAGTCGGTATGGGCATTTGCATATGAGAGACATACATAACAATAGGTAGATTGCTGGCCTCTGCTCCAGCTGCAGGACAAAGAGGTTACAAGGCACATCTACATATTGATCTCAGTCCCTAGGTCACAGTAAGGACAGGACGCATGAACACAATGCATGAATGGCGCATTAACATCACAATGCATGAATGGCACATTACATCTCAGTAGTGCAGCGGAAAAAACCAGAAGTAGCGAGCTGACTGTCCTTAGTCTGTTGTGGGGGTTATCCCAAACCCGCCACACTGCTCCCCCCCAGAGGGCTCGGCAGGTGGTCGAGACCTCGATAGTCCAGCTTTGGCAGCGAGCAGGAAAAGCTCTGTGCAGGAGGAGATGGAGGGGGGTGGGGGGTAGTTAGTGCTGGCCAGGGACAGTGAAATCGTCTGAGCCACGCAAAAATTGCTTGTGGGTCCGCGATGTCGAAGGGCTGTCCCGTTGAACGTGCAGAGGTCCACAAGAAGAAAAATTAGTCACTGACTCCTCTCGCGGCCATGAAGAAAAAAGGAGCGGCGAGGCTGCGTAGCGGCTGTAAAAAAAAAACAAAAGCAGAGGGACTTGGCATGTTGACTTTAGGTGCAGGCGCAGCCCTGAAGCCCTCGGGAAAGCTGACGGCTGAATCCCATTGTGCGCCATGGCTGAGACCATTAGAAAATCCTGTGAGCGAGCTGCTTGCGTGCTTCAGGTGTACGAGCAGCCCTGAAGGCTCTGTGTGCAGCGGCGAAGGACAATGGCGGTCTGTAGAGCCGTATTTGTCCTGTGCATGGTGCACCGTCCTCGTATCTCCCCGGTGCGTGTGCCGGGGTTCTGTGCGTGGGTGGGCCGCTGGGGAGGCGAGTCAGGGTCCGGAATCTTGGTGGAGATCAGCGCAGTCGGCGCCGATAATCATTCAAATTGAGCTGTGGCTGTAGATTGGTCATGGTGCGTTGGAGCAGTGAGAGAGAATAGACGATCTTTGTCCCTCGGGCTCGTGCAGATGCGTTGGAGCAGTGAGAGGGAGGAGACGATCTTTGTCACTCGATCGGCCATGGTGCGTTCAGGTCCACGCGCTGCATTGTCCGTCAGCCATGGAGGTCGCCGTCGTGGAGAGGGGACGAGGTGCATGCGCTCTCGTGTGGAGGAGCTGCGAGCGCGGCTGGTCCAGCGTGGATGTGCAGATGTCACCATGAAGTTTGCTGCGGCTTTCCCGGTCGTGGCTGATGCCCAGAGAGTTCCCAGAAGCAGAAGGGAGCTGCTGCGTTCACTTGTCGTTGGAGCATCACCGCCGGGTGCTGCGTTCGCCGGCAGCGTGGCTGTCCAAGCCAGAAGGTTGCGTCGCACAAAGCGTGTGCGTCTTCGGGGTCACCAGTGAGGCGGATGATATAATAAAGGCAGCGATGAGAGGTTTTAAGCAGGTTTATTAAATCACACCGCCGTCACAGAAACTCCGCTCCAGCCCATAGTGTGAGCAGTTGCAGGAGTGAGAGGATGAGTTACAGAATCGTGCAGCATATATACCCAGTTGCAAACAATACATGAAAGAGCATTCACAGCAGTCGGTATGGACATTTGCATATGAGAGACATACATAACAATAGGTAGATTGCTGGCCTCTGCTCCAGCTGCAGGACAAAGAGGTTACAAGGCACATCTACATATTGATCTCAGTCCCTAGGTCACAGTAGGGACAGGACGCATGAACACAATGCATGAATGGCACATTAACATCACAATGCATGAATGGCACATTACATCTCAGTAGTGCAGCGGAAAAAACCAGAAGTAGCGAGCTGACTGTCCTTAGTCTGTTGTGGGGGTTATCCCAAACCCGCCACAATGGAGCCATTAACCTGACATTTTCACCAGATATCAGTAACAACCCAAGTAATCCTTACATACAAAGAAATCAAGGCAACTCTGTTCACAAAACAAGTTATATTTATTAAAGTGGAATGACACGGGGAATAAGTATTGAACACGCTTGGTGAAATTCATTTAATATTTAGTAGAAAAGCCTTTGCTGGTAATAACAGCTTCCAGACATCTCCTGTATGGAGAAACTAGGTGCAAGCATTGCTCAGGAGTAATTTTAGCCTATTCTTCCACACAAACTGTCTTCAAATCTTGAAGGTTCCATGGGTGTCTTCTATGAACTCCGAACTTCAGTTCGTTCCATAGATTTTCAATTGGATTCAGGTCAGGTGACTGACTGGGTCATTCTAGCAGCTTCATTTTCCTTCTCTGGAGCCAGTTGAGAGTTTCCTTGGCTGTGTGTTTGGGATCATTAGCCCCTTTTCCCCAAGTACCTACTCAGCCCAACTCGCCTCGATTTTACTGTTTGTAGGGTTTTCCATTAGTACCTGGTACCAGGTACTTTTTTCGTACCTACTCCAGTCGGGTTCCAACCGTGCTGAGTTGAACTGAAAATGTGACGTCAACAGACTGCAGGTCACTGATTGATCAGAGTGTAAGGTTAGGAGAGCAACATCTTCACCTGAATCTTCAGCCGCCATTTGCAAAAATTCTTCAGTGAGCGAGTGTCAGTGTAAGCACAACAATGATAGAAAGGGCTTCACAGAAATCAACACCGTGGCCTAACAGACTTTTCTGTGCCTTTTGGCTGATGAGAGAATCCAGAGGGAACTAGACAGAGTGACCCGAAATGAATTTACGGCCACCGACCGGCAAATAACGGGAGGCACACTGGCGTTGACCATGGCATCATCACTGTTGAAAACCGTGATAGAGGATGGTAAGTGATGTGATATGATGTGATATTATGTATCTTTTATGTTATTTATCCCAGCGGTGGCAAGCTCACTTTGAACAAACAACACCATTGTCGCCTGTATGCAGCCAGTGAGCTAGCTAGTTAGCCATCAATGCTAACTCCGTGCTCTGCTTGTATTTTGTGCTTGTGTCGACAACATCAGAACATTACATTGTGTGGCTTATATTATTCATATATCCATACCTGCATATGTATAAACTTAAGAGGAATGTTTAGTGATTACATATGTGAAAGGACCTCACGTCTCAGGGCAGGACAAGAGGTCTCGACCGCCAACAAAGATCAAGGAGTAGACGGAGGCACAGCGGTGGAGACCTGAATGCCTTCCTGACCCCCCAGGGTCAGGTGGAGGAGGGAGAGGACAATGGAGGAAGATAACACCTTGGAGGATGTCGGCTTTGATATGCAATGTCTTTTGTGATGTGATGTATAAGTAGGAAGGTCTGACTGCGATCAGCCTCTTCATTCTGCTTCTGCATTTGAGATGAGACATGTTAGGGACTGGAAGCTGGCAATAAAACTTGATTTATAAAATCACTTTGCTTCCTTATTCCAAGCTCCCTACATTGGTGACCAGACGTGAGGATGGACCAAAGACGTTCTCCCGCTACAAACTCATCAGAGGCGACCCAGGCAAGCGCCGTCGCCAACACAGACAGGGGAGCAGATGGAAGACGTTCCCCCACAGCAGAATCGTCAGAGAGGGCTCAACCGAGCACCGTCCCCAGCCCCGCCGCGAGAACAGAAGAAAGGCGTTCTCGCCCTGCGGACCCATCGGAGATGTTTCAGGCAAACGCCGTCACCGTCAAACTGCCAGAGTTCTGGCAAAACGACCCGAGCTCGTGGTTCCAGCAGGCTGAGGCTCAGTTTGCACTGGCGGGAATTACGGCGGACGAAACCAAATTTTATCACATCGTCGCCAGACTCGATGCCGCCACATCAAGATGCGCGTGGAGCGTGATTCAACAACCGCCCGCCCACGACAAATACAAAGAACTGAAGGCGACCCTCATTGAGAGTTTCGTCCCCTCAGCCGAGGAAAGGGCTGGGAGGATTCTGGCGATCTACGGCCACGGAGGACACAGACCGATGGCCCTTATGGAGGACATGCTGCAGCTGAGGGAAGCAGACAATGACAACTTCCTTTTTCAGCATATTTTCCTCAGCACTCTGCCGTCACACATGAGAGGGATCCTGGCCAACATGTGGTGCAGCACCCAGCAGGACTTCTGCGCGCTGGCCCGAGAAGCGCAGCGGCTCATCAACTCCTGCGGCGAACAGATGGCCACAGCAGCATCTGCAGATCTCAGCGCGGAAGCCCAGAGCAGCGGAGAATCGCAGACGACGGAGCAGATTCCGCCCACCATGGCAGCGACGCGACCGAGGCGCAACAAGTGGAACGACCTCTGCTATTATCATCAGCGTTTCGCCGAGAGGGCGTACAAATGCGTGCCCCCCCTGCAATTTCAAGAACTCGGGAAAACGCGAAAGCCGGGAACCGTTAGCAGCTACAGCCCTCGGCGAGACTAACAAGCTGCTTTACGTCACTGACGGACGCTCCGGGAGACACTTCCTCATCGACACCGGAGCTCAGGTGAGCTTCATCACCCCGTCCCACGCAGACCGGGCAACCGGACCACGAGGAAACGGAGCGATGGCAGCTAACGGCTCAATCATCGACACTTTCGGTGAAAGAAACCTGCCTCTGTCCCTCCACGGCCGCAACTATAGGTGGACATTTATTATAGCTGCGGTGAGTTTTAACTTGTTGGGAGCTGATTTCTTATGTGCATATGGGTTGTTAGTTGATCTTGCAAATAGACGCTTGGTTAATGCACTGTCATTTTCTTCTATCCCCTGCTCAGCTCGAGTCTCTCCACCACCCGTGCAGGCCAGCGTCACCACAGCAGGAGGTAAGTTCGACCAACTCCTCACCCAATTTCCAGCACTCACAGTTCCCAAATTCTCAGCAACAGTAGCGAAACACAGGGTTGAACACTTCATTCCCACAACAGGCCCACCTGTTTTTGCCAAAGCTCGGCGCTTAGACGCGACCAAGCTCGCCATAGCACGCGACGAGTTTGCCAGCCTAGAAAAACTGGGCATTATTCGGCACTCGAAAAGCCCTTGGGCATCGCCACTACATATGGTCCCGAAAACCGACGGTTCTTGGAGACCTTGCAGTGATTACCGCAGATTAAACAATGCGACAGCGCATGACCGCTACCCGATCCCTCACATCCAAGATTTTTCACTACATTTGGCGGGTGCGCGCATTTTTTCTAAAATAGACCTGGTCCGCGGCTACCACCAAGTCCCGGTTCGATCGGAGGGCGTTCCTAAAATGGCTGTAATAACCCCTTTTGGTCTTTTTGAATTCTTGCGAATGCCGTTTGGCCTCAAAGGTGCTGCCCAAACTTTTCAGCGTATGATGGACGCGGTATTACGCGACCTCCCCTTCGTGTTCGTTTACCTCGACGATATTCTGGTAGCCAGCTCGTCAGAGGAAGAACACGAACAACACCTCACTACGGTTTTTCAGAGGCTAGAAGAGCATGGGTTAATAATCAACCCAGCCAAATGCCGATTTGGCGTGTCACAAATTGATTTTTTGGGACACAGAGTTTCTCCAGAGGGGGCAGTTCCATTGCCGGACAAAGTGCACGTGGTAGCAAATTTCCCACGACCACAAACGGTCAGATCGCTACAAGAATTTTTAGGAATGGTGAATTTTTACAACCGTTTCCTCCCCCGCGCAGCTCAACTCATGCAGCCCCTGTATGCCGCGCTCAGAAAACAAAAGCCCTCCAACGCGGTCGAATGGACCCCGGAGCGGGAACGCGCCTTCGCGGAAGTAAAAAATGCACTAGCGAATGCTGCATTGTTAGTTCACCCCGATCCCTCGGCCCGCATAGCGCTAACCACAGACGCTTCAGACCTGGCCATAGGGGCAGTCGTGGAACAACAGGTTGGCGGAACCTGGCAACCATTAGCATTCTTTAGCAAATCCTTAAACCAAACCGAGCGCAAATACAGCACCTTTGACAGGGAGCTGCTTGCGCTTCATTTATCCATCCGCCACTTCCAGTTCTGGCTGGAAGGGCGGCATTTCACGGCTTTTGTAGACCACAAACCACTCACTTTCGCGATGGCTAAAATTTCAGAACCATGGTCAGGCAGGCAACAAAGACAACTAGCTGCAATTTCAGAGTTCACCACAGATATTCGACATGTGGCAGGCAAACTTAATGTGGTAGCAGACTGCCTCTCCCGCGCTGTGACATCGTCAGAGCGCGAGGAAGCAGATTATACTACCGCAGCCGCAGAGCTCATGGCCAACGCGGACGCGTACGCGGCCCCAATCCACGTAGGGATAGATTACGCGGCCATGGCTGCGGAACAAAGCAGCGACGCGGACGTGCGCGTGCTCCAGTCTGGACCAACAGTGTTAAGACTGGAGGAAAGGGGTTTGCGTGACGGTGTTCCCCCCCTAATCTGCGACGTGTCAACCGGCCAACCTCGCCCGGTAGTTCCAGCCGCGTGGCGCCGCCGCATTTTTGACGCGGTTCACTCCCTCGCGCACCCAGGGGTGTGCGCCTCGGTTAAAATGGTCGCGGAGAAGTTTGTTTGGCCAGGCCTGCGTAAAAATGTAAAGGAATGGGCAAGGACTTGCATGTCTTGCCAACGCGCCAAAATTCACAAACACACAAAAGCTCCTCTAGAACCTTTCCGAATCCCAGCCAGGAGATTTGACCATGTACACGTCGACCTCGTGGGCCCACTGCCGCCGTCGCAAGGGTTCACACACCTTTTAACAATGGTAGACCGTACCACACGCTGGCCAGAAGCAGTCCCGCTGGTGTCAACCACAGCCGCGGAAGTCGCTCGCGTTTTTTTAACAACCTGGGTGGCGCGCTTCGACGTCCCATCGGACATCACGTCCGATAGGGGGCCTCAATTTGTCTCAGAGCTGTGGTCAGCCATGGCCGGCAGCTTAGGGGTGACAATTCATCGCACCACCGCATATCACCCTCAGGCTAACAGGTTATGCGAGCGTTTTCATAGGTCTTTAAAGGCCGCCCTCAGGGCCTCACTGACGGATACAGATTGGGTCAATAAACTTCCCTGGGTTTTATTAGGGTTGCGTTCTGTGCCTAAGGAGGATCTAGACGCCTCCCCGGCAGAATTAGTTTTCGCACAACCCCTCAGGCTCCTGGGTGAGTTCTTACCAGAACATCCAGAGCCCGGACACCCACCAGCCATGAGGCCCCTAAGCAGCACGGGACTGGACACGCTCCCCGGACCCGTACACCGCTCTTTCCCGCGGGTTTTTGTCCCCCAAGCCTTAAAAGACGCCGAGTTCGTTTTTGTTAGGCACGAAGCTTTAAAACCAACCCTCCGCCCACCATATGATGGACCATATAGAGTGCTGGAACCTGGTGATAAGCATTTTGTGCTTGATTTAGGGGACAGAAAAGAAACAGTCAGCATTGACAGACTTAAACCTGCATTCATGTTGAGAGACGAACCTGCACGGGTGGCGAGAGCACCTCGACGGGGTAGACCCCCCAAGAGACACAACTCAGCCCCCCCGCAGGGATCAAATAACCACTCTTCTCCCCCAGCTGCAAATCCCTTACAGGACGACCCCGCCAAGACACCAAAGCAAGCCTACAGCAGATTTGGGAGAAGATTGAAACCCAGATGACACATAGACTGATGTAAAATTGACAAAGGGTTGTTAACTATGCTGTCGGATTGTACCGTTGCAGTTTTAGGGCTGACTTATGACATAGACTATACTGTTGTTTTTACCACTGAATTTTCAACATGTGCATGCTGTATAGCTTGTAGGTAGCATAGCTGCTGGAGATATTTTTCCTTTTTCATGTTGAAGTGAATAATGGTGTAATATGTCATGAAGGTGATCTTAAGCTGTAAACTTAATCTTATTGTCCTTTTCTTAGACGTTTGGGGGGGGGGGGGCTGTGGCTTATATTATTCATATATCCATACCTGCATATGTATAAACTTAAGAGGAATGTTTAGTGATTACATATGTGAAAGGACCTCAGGACAAGAGGTCTCGACCGTCAGCAAAGATCAAGGAGTAGACGGAGGCACAGCGGTGGAGACCTGAATGGCCTTCCTGACCCCCCCAGGGTCAGGTGGAGGAGAGAGAGGACAATGGAGGAAGATAACACCTTGGAGGATGTCGGCTTTGATATGCAATGTCTTTTGTGATGTGATGTATAAGTAGGAAGGTCTGACTGCGATCAGCCTCTTCATTCTGCTTCTGCATTTGAGATGAGACATGTTAGGGACTGGAAGCTGGCAATAAAACTTGATTTATAAAATTTATTCCAAGCTCCCTACACTTTGTGTGTATTTTCGTTCTGGAGTCCGACCAGCATCTGCTTTGACACCGGAAACGTAGCATGACACAGCAACATGTTATGACTAGAAAGTAAAGTTGCACACCCCGTTGTTTTTAGTAGTGGTGGACAAAGTACTCAAATCCTTTGCTTTTTAAGTTAAAGTACAGATAAAGTGCCAAAACTAAAGCAGCACAATTTCCACTTAAATAAAAATATTAAAGAACTTACTTTTGAATGTACTTGAAGTATAACTAGTGCATGCCCATAGAAAGCAAGTATTCCTGTCTGAAACAGGTAGCCCAATCAGGCTTTACAGGCCCTAATGTAGGCTGTGTTTGAAAGTGGAATACAGAGGTTTAGACTATATGTAAGCAATCACACATGCTAGACTTTGACAAATATGAAAGGGACTGAACTGAGATTTATTTGATTGTGTGAATATTAATTGCAGAATAACTGAAAATGAATGGGACATCAAATATTAGTCACTGTTTAAGAACCGCTTACGTATTTTTTTTGTCAGATCACTTATTTGTGTGAACTTTTATGACTTATATTCATAATAGTGTATCTTGCACTTTGGGGAGTGGGAGTTGTTCAGTCACCATTATAACTTAGTTTGTATGTGTAGTTTATAGTATATCGTCAATAAACTCATGCAGTACTATAACAGGACACATTTACAAATATTTGAGCCCCATTGTAGTGCATCCTTTTATAGTTTAGCAATATTATAAGTACAAAACACTGCCCACACTTCTTGAAGCCAGGGCATGAAGAGACACAGATGGGTGACTAAACTTTAATTGATAAAAAATTACATATTTTGACTGAGCAACTCCATACTCGGGGATGCACATCCTTGTAACCTCAGCAAAAGCACATATAAAACCTTAGGTCAGTCTGACGAACGGTTCAAGAGATATGCATGGAACAGACACACAGATAGACACACAGACAGAGAGATGCTACATTTATAGATAGCTAAAGTACTAGAGTTCATTCAACTGAATGTATTAACTCAGTCTGATTGCTGAGGCCACAGTAAAAAATGATTTTAAACATAACCAGCCCTTGTAAAATCTATTTTGCTAAAGCTCAGCTACATGAAAATTGTGCTTAAATACAACAACAAAGTACTTTTTCATCACATTCCACCACTGGCTTTTATCAACAATGTCATATCCGGCTCTAGGGAGCCGGGCAATCAGAGCCAGGGACAAGCCAGTGAGTCGTGATATTTTATTCAGGGTAAAGGGGAAGGGATGAGGAGAGCACAGATACTCATGCAGAGGTTCACTCACAGGTTGCACAGCGCAGAGGTAAGCAGCTCGTACCGGACGTGGGGGTAGCAAGACGTACATACTCACAGCGGGATACAAACACAGGAATGCTGCAAGAGGAGTATAAGCTGACACCAGACGAAGGGGCTTCAGCTTAGCAATGTGTTTATGTCGCAGCCCCGAGTCATCGAGGCTGCTCCTATTTATCCTCATTGGCAGCGCCCCAGCTGATGAAGACTAATTGGCCCCAGCCGTCCATAATGCTGCCAGCTGGGGGCCAGCTGAGACGCTGCTCAATGGGAAGCAGGGATGAGGGAAAACATGGGCTGAGTGCCGAGACGGCATCTCAACCCATGGTGACAGAGCCCCTCCCTCAAGGTCGGGCTCCTGAACGACCAGGAACATCCCAGCCCCCCCCCCCCCACCTAGGGTGGGAGGAAGGGAGGCGGACCGGAGGGGAAGAAGCCAAGGGAAGGACAACACCAATGGGGCAATGTAGGGTAGCGGGAAAGAAAAACCCAAATACAATACTGACAAAACAGAATAATTAACCCAGGTACAGATGGGGAGAAGAACTGGGTCAGCACGCCGGTTACATACTACCCAGAGAGTACCAACCATGCGTGACCCAGAGCAAGGAAAAAAGAACCACCAAAAAGGTACAGGGCAAAAAATGCTGAGTACGGTTAAATAAAGGGGAACCTATACACAGCGCTAATTTAAGTACATACACAGTCACCAAGAAAAGTGAGGGTGACTGGAACAAATGACAATTATAGAGCATGGTGTTACGGAAAACAAGGCACATGACTCTATAATGAACCAACAGGACAAAAAAGAAATACTGAGTGCAGGCAAAAAAAAAAACCACACACACGAATATATAAATACCCAGTCACCTAAAGAAATGAAAGTGACTGGAATAAATGGATAACTGCAGAGCATGGTGTTATGGAAAACAAAACATAACTCTACAATACAAAAAACGAGGCTAAAAACATGGCACAAAAAGTAAAATGCTGAGCATGAGCGATGGAAAACACAGCACTATAAAAACGAATCCACCAACAGGACAAAACATTACACCCGAGTGACCTTAATAACAAAAGAAAAAGTGACACCCGAGGTGAATGGCAGGCAGAGTCCAAAAATGGCCGAGATGGCTCCGGAGATCTCCCCGCCCATTGTCCAGCTGGCGAATCAGGGGAAGAGAAGTGTTCGGACGGCGAACTCTGGACCCAGATCCCAGGAATCCAGTCCACCGGCAGCCGAACCAGACTGCCCAGAGGGAAACACAGACCAGTGGGGGGAACCAGATCACCGAACCGAAAGTTCTGTGGGTCGGGTCGTCGACCCGCATCACTCAACCACCAGGACCGTTGAGACGGGCGAAGGATCAGAGCGGATCCCGGTGGAAGAGGCTCAGGGGAGAGCCGATGACGAGGGCGGCGGGCGTCAGGCCGCAGGAAAACGGCCACCTCCTCACTGGACCTGGACAATACTGGGGCAGCACCCACGTCGGACCCCGATCGGGCCTCAGGCGAACCCACGTTGGACCCCGACTGGGTCTCGGGCGAACCCACGTTGAATACTGCACCAGAACCGACCTCCAACGTTGAACCCGGACCCTCCAGCACCACGAGGAACAGCAAGTCCTTGCCGGTGACCCTGGAAGAAGGCTCAGAAGAGAAAACAGAACCGGGATCAGGATCACCGGCAGCGCCAGAACCCGGCGAGACGAGCTCAGACGCAGCGGACGGCTGCACCCGGCTCGTCTCCCCTGAAGATAGGCTGAAGTGCTCGGGGATAAAAAGAGAAAAAAGAAAGGAGAGCACTCGCCTGATCTCGGGTTCTGACGCCGTCCAGGACTGCGAAGATCCAGGATCCGTCGTCAGGAGGTCGTTGTCAGGCTCCCATCTAGCCGCGTCGGGCCCCGCAGCCAGCACGATGGTCAGCGCAGCTTGAGATCCCTCCAGCTCAGGTAACCCCGCCGACGATCCACTCGGCGTGAAGCCAGAAGAATCTCGTCCCGCCGGACCGAACCGCTCCTCCATGGAGACCCGGGGACACTCAGTCGTCGGCGCAGACTCCACGCAGCAGTCAGTCCCCCTCCTCCGTCCGCAATGTAGCTGCGGAACCACAGGCCCTCTCCATATCCCACCACGTTGACCCGGAGCCGGGGACCGCTCGGCGGAGAGAGACACAGAGGATGCGGGATTAGGCATACAGGTTACAGCAGGTGGGGAGAGTTCAGGGAGCTGCGAACCCTGAACTTCTCCTCCAGGGATGTGACAGAGCAAATCATTAAGCAGGTGTGAAAAAACAATGACTTGCCTGCCCCCTGGAGGTTGAGTATCGCCTGCTGTAGTGGAATCTGCTTCTTCCTCTCCCCGCCCGGCGATAACGGAGGACCCCCCGGGAATTCGTCTGAGGGTCGCTCGCGTTGTCTCCAGCAGAGAGCTCACCAGGCCGGGATTCCAGGCACACACAGCAGTCAGGAAGCGCGTCGAGGAGGAGGGGGAAACAGCCGGGGTGAGCCAGCCCGAATGTCCAGGAATGACAGCGGGGGAACGAGGCTCAGGGGACGAGGCTGTAGAATCTCCACACTGACGAGGCGAAGGGATGACAGCTGCGTGGGAGGAACGGTCCTGACGATGACCCAGAACTGGATCCGGACGAGGTTCGTGCAGAGGTGACTCGGCGATGTGATGACGACTACTCCCAGGGGACGAAGCGAGGGGGAAACCCAGGATTCGCCGCTCCAGATCGGAGATCGAGACGAGGAAGGCGTCGAGCACGGGAAAGCTTCGTAGCCCTGAAGTCCTCACCATCAATCTCACTGCCGCCGCCACATGCCTGAAGGTGGTGACAGGAAACACAGTAGAGCTCGCGACAGCCACTCGACCCCGGACATAACTGCTGTCAGCTGCGGCTCCTTGAAGGGAATCCCGAGTGACGTGGCGCAGGTCGGGGGAAGTCCTCTGGTTGGCGCGAACTCCCGGACTGGAATGGCGGCAGGAACGGGACTCCGAAGCGGGGAAAGACGTCGCCCACTTCGACTCCCTGCCGGGATTTCCATCCACCCCGTGGAGCTTCTCTCGCTGTGTACCTGCAGCGTCTATCCTGGCACTGTCCTCCAGATGGTACAGAGAGTGAGGGTGACAGTCCAGGAGTTCCTCAGCACGGCCCGGATGCCAGCGTCTCGCGTTGGAGGCGTCGTACAGGGTGAAGAACGTCCCGTCGACAGCCTCCGAGATGGACCTCAGCTCGTCGCCCTGGCGCCGGAAGTGACTCCTGGGAAACGGCATGCTAGCAGCGCTGACACCCGGACAGAAAAGTACATTTCCACGGCGACTCACGGCCGCCGGTAGCTCTTCTGGCTGCGACATACTGTCATATCCGGCTCTAGGGAGCCGGGCAATCAGAGCCAGGGACAAGCCAGTGAGTCGTGATATTTTATTCAGGGTAAAGGGGAAGGGATGAGGAGAGCACAGATACTCATGCAGAGGTTCACTCACAGGTTGCACAGCGCAGAGGTAAGCAGCTCGTACCGGACGTGGGGGTAGCAAGACGTACATACTCACAGCGGGATACAAACACAGGAATGCTGCAAGAGGAGTATAAGCTGACACCAGACGAAGGGGCTTCAGCTTAGCAATGTGTTTATGTCGCAACCCCGAGTCATCGAGGCTGCTCCTATTTATCCTCATTGGCAGCGCCCCAGCTGATGAAGACTAATTGGCCCCAGCCGTCCATAATGCTGCCAGCTGGGGGCCAGCTGAGACGCTGCTCAATGGGAAGCAGGGATGAGGGAAAACATGGGCTGAGTGCCGAGACGGCATCTCAACCCATGGTGACAAACAACTGTATTTCCCAAATATATGTTTTAAACTTGCTCTGATTAAACACCACCCATTTCTGTCTTTTGTCTAGGGAAGAGGAAAACGATCCACCCCAAATCGGACCTTATGACACTATTTACAGAGATGCAGGCTGAAGATCTGCTGAACCGGGACCAGTATGAGCGGCACATCCAGTTGCTTCTCAGTGAGGCAAGACAGCATGAAAATACCTTGTGAAGGGAGGAGATGGCTCAGAATGCTTCCTTCAGTCAAGCGTTCCTTGGTGTACTGGGCCACCTTGTGAAGGCGATGAGTGGCCGGAGAGTGACCCATTCTGAGTTGTTTTTTTTTTTTTCTTACAGTTCAGAGTTTGAATTTTGCACATTCTAAATAATCTGGATTTTGCTGCTGATTGTAATAAACAATTTAGTGATTTATGTGTTTGCATCATGATTTTCTATTTTGTCTGTTAAGACACCGGTGGGGAAAGAGTCAACAGTACAAACCATTTATCAATGACGTTGAAAATAATGGCTCATTTTTAAGAAAAAGTAACCAAAAACAATTATTTTATTGACTGAAGACTGTATTGTTGGATGTGCCAGTGCAGAAGACACTGCACACTTTAGTGATAGTACCAGTATATCGAGGAATTCTGGGCCATATTAGCATCTGTATTTCCTAATAATGGGTTAAGCCATGGGCTGCACGGTGGCGCAGTGGTTAGCACTGTGGCAGCACAGTTTGCCCTCAGCCGGGGGATCGCGGGGATCGTGAGATCGTGGGTTTGATCCCTGCCCCCGGCCAACAGTGATCTGTGTGGAGTTTGCATGTTCTCCCCGTGTTGCGTGGGTTTACTCCGGGATTTCTCCGGTTTCCTCCCACATGCTAAAAACATGCAGGTTAGGGATAAGGGGCACTTGCGCACGCAGCGACCGGCAGCTGGTGGCTTGTCACCAGACTGCAAAACAAATCTACCTACGGGTACAAAATAAGTAATAAGTAATAAGTAATAAAAAAAAAATGGAGGGCCAAGACCCTGCAGGCTTTACCTCCAACCAGTGTCTTCATCAGCAGATTCCACTGAATTTCTTTCCACTGATTGCTGATAAGTGAAAACACCTGCTGAAGAGACTGGGTAGAAGAGAGAACCTGCAGGGTCTTGGCCCTCCATGGCACATGATTGGACACCCCTGGGTTAGGGTTTAATGGGATTTAACATTTTAACACAAACTGCTCTATGGTTCATAGTTTTGTTGGCAAATTTACAAACTAAAAGTGATTTCTTAAACTGCTGGATTATTCTTAGACAGCTTTTCCAATCTTTTAGTATTTAATTTGCCACTTGTTGGTAACCTTCACAAATAAAACAAACAAAAATGAAGACACATCTGCAAAAAGTACAAAATGTATTGTCAAAATTCCTAGTGCAATACTAAATGAATACATGTATAGTACATTGTTGATGCAGAGAATATACAGTATATTTATACAGCATCTACCTGTATATATCCATTAAATCCATGTATTTCTCAATGTAACCTTGTTACTGCAATATTTTTAATTGCTTTTAATCCTAGTTCAAGTTTGTTTTGGGTTAAAATGCATCATAATTGTTAAATATATCTTATTATATCTAACTCAGTACTGTTTACCTGTTGAAATGTGTATTTTACTGCTAATATAACCCCATGCAGCAAAGACATTGAGTTGCTAGGTGTTAGCATGCGGCCTGTTTACCTCCCGAGGGAATACTCACACGTGATCTGCATTGTTATTTATGCAAATCCAACGGCGAACACTGGGGCACGTGACACCATCCACTCAGTCACTTGCAGGCTTCTGACAGAACACCCAGATGCTCTCCTCATCTCGGGTGATTTTAACCATATCTCACTGTCCGCCATTCTGCCCACATTCACCCAGTATGTCACATGCCACACCAGAGACAATAAAACACTGGATTTATTCTATGTGAATACTAAGGAGGTGTACACCTCATCGCCACTCCCCCCGCTTGGGAGATCGGATCACAACTTGGCTCATCTCCTGCCAGTGTACAAAACCCTAGTACACAGACAACCTCCTGTTACACACACGGTGAAGATATGGTCTGAAGAGGCAATGGATGCTCTAAAGGACTGTTTTGAAATCATCGCCTGGGAGCAGCTCTGCGATCCACATGGTGAGGACATCGACAGCCTCACTCACATCGTCACGGACTACATCAACTTCTGTGTGGACAACACCGTACCCACCAAGGTCATACGGTGTTGCTCAAACAACAAACCCTGGATCAACCCTGAGATAAAATCACTACTGAGAGAAAAGAAAAGGATCTTCAGGTCGGGGAACAGGGAGATGCTGAAGTCCATACAGAGGGAGCTAAGGAGGAAGATCAGAGAAGGCAAGGACAGCTTCAGGAAGAAGATGGAGGACAAGATGCAGCAGAGTGACATCGGTGGGGTCTGGAGAAGCCTCAAAACCATCTCTGGGCTCCAGAATACCTCCTCCCAGGCCACGGGGGGCAGGGAGTGGGTGAACAATCTGAACCTGTTTTTTAATAGGTTTGACCAACTGCCCTCCCCTCCGCCTGCACAACAACCACTGCTGCCTCTACTGTCATCGAGACCTGGTGTCCACCCCCCCCACACCAACACCCCCCCCCCACTCCCAGCACACAGCCACCCAGCCCCAACCTGACCCTCACTAAGACCCAGGTGAGGGTGGAGCTGAGGAAGATCAAGGCGAGGAAGGCCTTGGGTCCAGACTGCATCAGCACGAAGCTCCTCAAGTCCTGCGCAGACCAGCTGTGTGGGATTGTGGAGCACATCTTCAACCTGAGCCTGAAGCTGGGGAGGATACCACAGCTGTGAAAAACATCTTGTGTGGTACCCGTACCAAAGACTTCCCACCCCAGAGACCTGAACAGCTTCAGACCAGAGGCCCTGACTTTTCACCTGATGAAGACCCTGGAGAGACTGCTCCTTGCTCACCTCCGCCCCCTGGTGGGACCAACAATGGATCCATTCCAGTTCGCCTACCAGCATTGCATCTGGGTGGAGGATGCAGTGATCTTCCTCCTACACCGTTCCCTGTTCCACCTGGAGAAGCCTGGGAACATGGTGAGGATCATGTTCTTTGACTTCTCCAGTGCTTTCAACACCATCCAACCGGTGATCCTGAGGGACAAGCTGCTGTGCGCAGGGGTGGACCAGCACCCATCATCGTGGATCCTCGACTACCTCGCAAACCGGCAACAGTTTGTGAGAACCCAGGATTGTGTGTCCGACACGATCATCGGCAGTACGGGGGCCCCCCAGGGAACAGTTCTGGCTCCCTTCCTGTTCACTCTTTATACTGTGGACTTCTCACACAACACACTGCCTTCTACAGAAGTTCTCTGACGACTGCAATTGTCGGCCTCATCTCCAACGGAGATGAAGCTGAGTACAGAGGACTTATCCAGGACTTCGTGGACTGGTGCCATCGGAACTGCCTCCAGATCAACGCGAGAAAAACTAAGGAACTGGTGGTGGACTGCCGCAGGCAAGGACAATCCCTCACAGCACCAGTAAACATCCAGGGAACAGACATTGAGATGGTGACATCCTACAAGTACCTGGGTGTTCATTTGAACAATAAACTAGACTGGTCGCACAATACCGACGCACTCTACGAAAAGGGACAGCGCAGGCTGTTCCTACTGAGGAAGCTCAGGTCTTTTGGTGCACAAGGGGTGCTCCTGAAGACCTTCTACGATTCGGTGGTGGCATCAGCCATCGCTTTTGGAGTGGTCTGCTGGGGCAGCGGCATCACAGCAGCCGACAGGAAGAGACTGAACAAACTGATCAAGAAAGCTAGCTCTGTCCTGGGGAAGCGCCTCGACCCAGTGGAGGAGATAGGAGAGAGAAGGATGGTGGCTAAACTGTCATCTTTGCTGGAGTCCGAGTCCCACCTTATGCAGGACATGCTGAATGCACTGAGGAGCTCATTTAGCAGTAGGCTACATCATCCTAGGTGCGCGACCTAGACGTTTCGCGGGTCCTTCCTACCTATGGCTGTCAGACTTTATAACTTAAGCACGGCTGCTTGCAGAGATTGTAAAAAAACGTTATGACCTAATAATATTGAATGCAAAAGACGCAACAAACTTACACAAAATGGTCCCCCTCCAGTATACAACTAGGACAAGAGCAATCGCTACGGAGGGTGACAATATGTATGGGTACATATTCATACTATGTGGGGTAACTAAATAGACTGTTATGCTGTTTATTCCATCTAGCTACAATGCTCCGCACTGTGTATATATATTTATGTGTACATATGTATATTCACTGCTCCTATTTTCTTATCTTCTAAATTATTGCTCTGTGTGTTGCTATCCCTGTGCTGATGCAATCCTGGAATTTCCCCATTGTGGGACTAATAAAGGATTATCTTATCTTATAACTATAATATGGCACCTGACATCAATTTCTGGCAGCTGATCACTTTTTGCTATGACACCACCACAGGCTGGACTGCTGCTGGAGCAGGTACATCCCATAACATCTCAATAGTATCTCCATGATTTTCACATAGATCAGAGCAATTTGTAGCACAGGAAGCTAAACGTTTCTTCACACATTCTGAAGTTCTGCAACCACTGTGTCATGAATTGCCCGTTTAACGGGTGAGGAATAGGACACCACGCCTTCATTGTATGTTTTTGCACATTTATTAACGCAAAGGACACATGCAAAGTGCTACAACATACTGGGCTGGTGAGCATATGAGAAATCCACTGACAGCAAATGACACAAATACTGATGGAAGGAATGACAGGTAGGCAAAATAGTTTAAAGATAAGGTGAGCATAATCGCCAGCTAACCTGGGGCAAACACAGAAGCACAGGCAGCAGAAACAGCTAAACTACAGCGAACGTAATCGCCGGCCAACCCACACACCACCAATAATACATGCGGTGAAGAGCTGAGCACTACATGAACATAAATGGTCTGAGAGTGAGTGGAAAAAGTGGCTACGCCTGACCTTGAATATGAAGCAGCACACACACAGATAACAAATAATATAAACACCCAAAAGAGAAATGGAAAAAAGCACAAATGCTGGAATTAGTAATGGGTCCGGCAACACCGATGCGTCGGCGCATGCGTCGAGCTCATAGAACAAAACCCTGTGTCGGTGCGTGTCGGTGCGTATCGCTTTAAGAAAGTCACGTGACCGATACAGGTACTGTATCGGTCACGTGACGAAACACTGACGCACCAGCGTTAGCGCATCTGTCAACGGGATGCGTCTGCCCAAAGAATCTCTGATGTGTTGCGGACGGTTCATCGGCAAATTCCTCAAGAATTATGGAGCACGAGCAGCCTCAAGCTAAAAGAAAGGTTTCCGCCATGTGGGACCATTTTGATCTCATATCGGAAAATAAGGTATTTGTTTTAATTTCCTTGTTGTTTCATCCTGTTCCTCTCAGAGTTTCCACTTGATCTATCTGAATTCCAATTCATTTCAAAGTGACTCTTAGTTTACTATTCATATTATTTTCTGCAAGTTAAATGTCGCATTTGTTCGACCGAACTTTCATATTTAAACAAAAGCACCTCCTCAATGCTGAGGGATTATAGGGCCAGGCATGACAATGAAGTCCCAGATACACCCAGGATAGACTCAGATATACAGCCATTCTACAGCTTACTCACAGTTGCTTTATTGGTGAAGGCAGGGTGAAGGAGGGCTGCGTGTTTTAACTGACGCTGTTTTCGCGTTAATTTTTTTTCCCCCTCTTAAATAAAAGCTGAAAAAGAATGCTGTTTCATTTTTGCTGATCTTGGATTTTAAACTAGTGGAGTACAAGCAAAAAGATAACGACAGCAGCACTTTTTTAGGGGTGGTGGTTTTGGGGTTTTTTTTGTTTTTTTTTGCTTTATTGATAATTAATTTCTATTAATTTATTCTTTACTTCATTTTTGTCCATCAAGCTTCCAGGAAGCAGATCCCGGATGAGGCTCCGCTGAATTTAAATCACCCTTATTGTCATTCAACCGTACAACCAATCATGTACAGTAGAACGAGATTGTGCTTTACCTATCTACAGTGTCAATCACACACACCCCAAGTGCAGAATCAGAGGGTCGCTGCCATGCAAGGCGCCGCCACAGATTTCCCTCCTCCATTCCATTATTGCTGAGCACCAAGCTGGACGGCAGGAAGTTCTGCTTTTATATGGTCTTCAGCATGACCCGGCCGGGATTTGAACCCCTGCCTCGCGGGTGTGGGGCGGATGCTCTACCAACTGAGCCACCACTTCATCCTGAAGGACTGCCAGCCCCTCAGCACTGTGGAGGGTGAAGGGTTCAGGGAACTGGTTCAGGCCCTTCAGCCCTCATATGTTTTGCCCACCAGAAAGGTTTGTGTAGAAATTATCTAAAGTAGTAGTTGATATATCCAATTTATTTAATCTTTAATTTAAATATATGTATTTTCTTTTGGTTTGACTTGGTGTAATTTTCAGACCATCAAACAAATGGTGGCCAAAAAGTACGAGGAGGAACGGGAACGAGTGAAAAAGGAAGTACAGCAAGCTGTGGCAGTGAGTATAACAGCTGACATGTAGACATCTGTGAACATGGAGGCATACTTGGCTCTTACCTGTCACTACATTAATGGGAATTTGCAGTTGTGTACATCTGTGTTGGGAGTGCAATACTTTCCACAAAGTCACACTGCTGACAATTTGCCCCAAGTCAAAAGGGGCATGATGGAGGACTGGACCATAACCAATAAAGTGTTTTGTGACCGACGCGGCACCAAACATGATTGCATCCACTAGACAGCTCCAAATTCGGCACTCAGTTTGCATTGCACATAGTCTCAATTTAGACGGGACCGTCTTCACAACAGCTGTCTGCACCCACTTCAGGCATATTATTCAGCATTATTTGTTGTTTGGAAATCATGTACTAAAATGCCAATTTGTTGTTTTTTAGATAACCTTTGGCAACATCTCGACATCGAAGTGGGCAGACAGACCAAAAGTGCCACAGCTGCTGCCATCGAGGAGGTGCAGATATACCTGGCAGAAGGCAATAAGATAAGATAAGATAAGATAAGATAAGATAAGCCTTTATTAGTCCCACAACGGGGAAATTCCAGGATTGCAACAGCACAGGGATAGCAACACTCAGAGCAACAATCAGAAGGCAAGAAAAAAAAACAAGCAAGCAAGAGCAGCTAATAAACATATGTACGTATTACTATAAAATATATATATATACACACACACACAGACACACAGTGCAGAGCATTGTAGCTGGATGGAATAAATATATGAATATATGAACACACAGTGCAGAGCATTGTAGCTAGATGGAATAAATATGTAAATATATAAACACCCACAGTACGGAGCATTGCAGCTAGGTGGAATAAATATGCAAGTATATAAACACACACAGTGCGGAGCAATGTAGCTAGATGGAATAATATGTAGATATATAAATATATAAACACCCACAGTACGGAGCATTGTAGCTAGATGGAATAAATATGCAAATATATAAACACACACAGTGCAGAGCATTGTTGCTAGATGGAATGAAACAGCATAACCGTCTACTTAGTTATCCTACATGGTATGATTATGTGCCCATACATATTCTCACCCTCCATAGCGACCGGTATGTTCCTAGTTGTATGCCGGAGAGGACCATTGTGTAAGTCTATTGCATCTTTTGCATTCAAAAAACTATTAGTTTGTTACGTCTTTTGCTATCTCTGCGAGCAGCCCTGCTTAGGTTGTACAGTCTGACAGCCGTTGGTAGGAAGGACCTACGAAACCTCTCGGTTGTGCACCTGGGATGATGTAGTCTGCTGCTAAATGAGCTCCTCAGTGCATTCAGTATGTCCTGCATAGGGTGGAACTCGGACTCCAGCAGAGATGACAGTTTAGCCACCGTCCTTCTCTCTCCTATCTCCTCCATCGGATCAAGGCGCTGCCCCAGGACAGAGCTAGCTTTCTTAATCAGTTTGTTCAGTCTCTTCCTATCGGCTGCAGTAATGCCACTGCCCCAGCAGACCACTCCAAAAGTGATGGCTGATGCCACCACCGTGTCATAGAATGACTTCAGCAGCGCCCCTTGTACACCAAAAGACCTGAGTCTCCTCAGCAGGAACAGCCTGCGCTGTCCCTTCTTGTAGAGTGCATCAGTATTGTGTGACCAGTCTAGTTTATTGTTCAGATGAATACCCAGGTACTTATAGGATGTCACCATCTCGATGTCTGTTCCCTGTATATTTACTGGTACTGTGAGGGGCTGCCCATGCCTGCGGCAGTCCACCACCAGCTCCTTAGTTTTCCTCGCGTTGATCTGGAGGCAGTTCCGATGGCACCAGTCCACGAAGTCCTGGATAAGCCCTCTGTACTCAGCTTCATCTCCACTGGAGATGAGGCCAACGATCGCAGAGTCATCAGAGAACTTCTGTAGATGGCAGTGTGTTGTGTTGTGTGAGAAGTCCGCAGTATAAAGAGTGAACAGGAAGGGAGCCAGCACCGTTCCCTGGGGGGCCCCCGTGCTACTGATGATCGTGTCGGACACACAGTCCCGGGTTCTCACAAACTGAGGCCGGTTCGTGAGGTAGTCCAGGATCCATGATGACAGGTGCTGGTCCACCCCTGCGCGCAGCAGCTTGTCCTTCAGGATCATCGGTTGGATGGTGTTGAAAGCACTGGAGAAGTCAAAGAACATGATCCTCACCATATTCCCGGGCTTCTCCAGGTGGGACAGAGAACGGTGAAGGAGGAAGATCACCGCATCCTCCACCCCAATGCCATGCTGGTAGGCGAACTGGAGTGGATCCATCGCTGGTTCCACCAGGGGGCGGAGGTGAGCAAGGAGCAGTCTCTCCAGGGTCTTCATCAAGTGGGACGTCAAGGCCACCGGTCTGTAGCTGTTCAGGTCTTTGGGGTGGGAAGTTTTTGGTACAGGTACCACACAAGATGTTTTCCACAGCTGTGGTACCCTCCCCAGTTTCAGGCTCATGTTGAAGATATACGTCACAATCCCACACAGCTGGTCTGCACAGGACTTGAGGAGCTTTGCGCTGATGCCGTCCGGTCCCGGCGCCTTCCTCGCCTTGATCTTCCTCAGCTCCGTCCTCACCTGGGTCCTGGTCAGGGTCAGGATGGGGGGCTGTGTGTTGGGAGTGGGGGGGTGTTGGTAGAGTGGGGAGTGGGCAGCAGGACTTGATTTCTTTAGAGGCAGCAGTGGTTGTTGTGCAGTCAGGGGGGAGGGCGGTTGGTCAAATCTATTGAAAAACAGATTCAGGTTGTTCGCCCACTCCCTGCCCCCTGTGGCCTGGGGGGAGGTATTCTGGAGCCCCGAGATGGTTTTGAGGTTTCTCCAGACCCCGCTGATGTCGCTCTGTTGCAGCTTGTCCTCCATCTTCTTCCTGAAGCTGTCCTTGCCTTCTCTGATCTTTCTCCTCAGCTCCCTCTGTACGGACTTCAGCATCTCCCTGTTCCCCGACCTGAAGATCCTCTTCTTCTCTCTCAGAAGTGTTTTTATCTCAGGGTTGATCCAGGGTTTGTTGTTTGAGTGACGCCGTATGGTCTTGGTGGGAACGGATTTGTCCACACAGAAGCTGAGGTAGCCCGTGAAGGTGTGAATGAGGCCATCGATGTCCTCACCATGTGGATCGCAGAGCTGCTTCCAGGCGGTGGCTTCAAAACAGCCCTTTAGGGTGTCCATTGTCTCCTCAGACCATAACTCCACAGTGTGCATGGCCGGAGGTTGTCTGTGCACTAGGGGTTTGTACACCGGCCGGAGATGAACCAAGTTGTGATCCGATCTCCCGAGTGGGGGTAGTTGTGATGAGGTGTACGCCTCCTTAGTGTTTGCGTAGAATAAATCCAGTGTTTTATTGTCTCTAGTGTGGCATGTGACATACTGGGTGAACGTGGGTAGAATGGGAGACAGTGAAACATGGTTGAAATCGCCTGAGATGAGGAGAAGAGCATCTGGGTGTTCTGTCTGCAGCCTGCTGGTTACTGAATGGATGACGTCACGTGCTGTCCCAGCGTTCGCCGTCGGATTTGCATAAACAACAATGCAGATCACGTGTGAGTGTTCTCTCGGGAGATATGTAGGCCTCATGCTAACAGCTAGCAACTCAATGTCTTTGCTGCAGTGTCGTTGTTTAACAGTGATATGTCCCGGTCTGCACCAGTTGTTGTTAACATACATGATCACTCCACCGCCCCTAGCCTTGCCACTGTCTGGTGTTCGGTCAGCTCGTATCATGTGAAAACCCTCCAGCTCAATGTTAGCATCTGCTGCTAGTTCAGTTAGCCACGTCTCAGTAAACAAAAGGAGAGAGCACTCCCGGTATGTGCTATCATAACGGGAGATAGCCGCTAGCTCATCTAACTTTCCCAGTATCGACCGTACATTTCCCATGACAACAGATGGAAGGGAGGGTCTGTACCTTATATTTTTTGTCCTCCGCCTTACTCCAGCCCGGCAGCCGCGGCGTTTTCGCCTCAGTTCACTCGGTATGTCGAGTTTTTCCAATGGGACCGGGTGGCGGTTGAATGCTAGCAGCTGTTCTCTGCTGTATCGTATCCTGCTATAGACAGTGGCTCCGTCCACCGGCTCAGGAGACATTTAGGACGATCTGTGTGTCCGTGATATAAGTGGGGTGAAAAAAAAAAAAAAAAAAAAAAAAAAAAAAAAAAAAAAAAGACGGATCAAAAGAGAGAGGAAGGGAAAAAGACTCGGAATCGAGCCGCTGTTGCAAAAGGCAGCCGACTCGTGTGGCGCCGAGAGAAAAAAAAAAAAATATTGCTAGGTCCCAGGATCCTATGAGATACTGGGACAACCAAAAGACAATCTATCTAGACAAAAGACAATCTAGACAAAAGACAATCTAGACAACATACACTGAGACACACACACACACACACTGTCTCTCTCAATTTTTGCTGCTTTGTTAATGTGTGATCTGTATTGTCTGCTAATTGTGCATTAGAGGGTTTTTTTCTATGTGATCACAATTTTGCTCATACGAGCTTTATTTTGATAACTATGTTTTTTCTCTCTGCCCAATGTGTCATCCCCCCCCTTCCCTTCTTTACCCCCCACTTATGACAGGCGTCTTGCATGGCTGCCGCGTCATTAGGAAGCGCTTATCAAGCACCCTAATGTCAAGTCAAATTCCTCGTATGTGTAAAAACATGCTTGGCAATAAAGCTTATTCTGATTCTGATTCTGATTCTGATCTATCCAAACCTCTTTCAGCTTGCCTTACAATTTCTCTGCACTCCAGCCTCATCTGTGCCGTGTGAGCGGGTGTTTTCTACAGCTGGAGAAGTTGTCAAAAAAGCGTAACCGACTGAATTTCAAAACGTTGGAAAAACTTATTTTTTGGAATAAAAATTTGTAAAAAAAAAAAAAAAAAATCCCAGTCCACAAGCATCCTCATTCACAACATGTTCACTTAGATTTTCATGTTATGATGCATGTTCACATTATTTATTGACTGTATCTAAAAATATCAACAATATTTTAAATTAAAATGAAGATATGAAATAATACAATATAAAATACAATGACTTAAATTATATACTGCTCAGAAAAATAAAGGGAACACTAAATATACACATCCTAGATTTGAATGAATGAAATATTCTTATTAAACACTTTGTTCTTTACATAGTTGAATGTGCTGACAACAAAATCACACAACAGCATGTGAAATTGATTGTGAATCAGTGTTGCTTCCTAAGTGGACAGTTTGATTGAGGGACAGTGTTCCCTTTTATTTTTTTGAGCAGTATATTATTGTATATACTAGGTCATCAAATCAGTGTCAGTTGAGTCTGTCAACTAGGTTGCCTGTAGGGATTTTTAAGGTCCAGCAGGTGTCAGTATTCAGTGACACAGTATCAATACAGTTTTGCAATGTGTCGAAACGCATCATGACGCCTCATCTACCCATCACTAGCTGGAGGCAAGCTGGGCTCAACGCCTTTGGTGCCAAAACACTGGGAACACCAGATCAGAGGGAAAAAAAACTCAGCCGGAGACCCAAGAGCAATGGAGCTTGACGGCTGAGACAAATAGGGAGAAAATGGCACCCAGATGGAGCACTCCAACTAACCTCACCAGCAGGACCCCAAACCATGAAGATTGGTCACAATGGGAACAACAAAAGAGAGTAGTGAAAAGTAGGACACGGCAACGAACAGGAATCGTCACGTAACTGAAATACCCATACAATGATTACAGACAAGTGTAGCTCATAAGTGGTCAATTGGCAGCAGCTGTGCACCCCCAACGAATAGGCAACTGGAAGCTGTACAGCGCTGTCAAAATCAACAGACCAGAAACAGAAAATATAAATACAGAAAAATACAACACATCATAGTAAACTAAGAAATAACAGAAAATAATCAATACAACGTTCACCGGGCAGAGAAGCTGGGCACGGCTCTAACCCGTGCCCCAGGAACATGACACACTGCTCGTTTGTGAAGTTGGAGTGACATCCCACCACTGGAAGGTTTGGTTGAAAGCCCAGACCGACGGTTTGAAGTGATAATTTTGCCACAAGACAGCCATCTGAAGCACACACATAGCATACATATTTTAATACCTAATAGCGATAACTTGCCATGATTACAATGTAGTACGGGGGACTTATTAATGACTGTAGTAAACTAGAATTCGCAATTATAGGCACAAAGTCACCATACTAAAAGGCCAGACCACCGAATGTGTACAATCCTACAAATATCTTGGGACGATTATTGATAGTGGATTGAACTTTGAGGTGAACAGTGAAAGGGTGTGCAAAAAGGGTCAGCAAAATTTGCATTGTTTGAGGAAACTTGCACACTTCCAAACTGACTGAACCATAATGACTATGTTCTATCGGGCTTTTATTGAATCTGTTTTATCCTTTTCTTTAATGTCATGGTTTGGTCAGATAAAACTGAAACAGAGGAAATCCTTGGATCAGGTAGTCAGATGGTCCAGTCGTTTGCTTGGTGAGTCACAGCTGAGCCTGACATCCCTGTACACCAGACAAGTACAGAGGATGGCCGACTCGATTTTAAATGATGACTCCCACCCTTTGCACTGCAACTTTCAGCTTCTTCCCTCCAGACGGAGGTTTGTTGTCCCAAAAAGTAGAACCCAGCGCTACAAAAACAGCTTTGTCCCTGCTGCTGTCAAAGAGTTGAACAAGCTATAAAAATTATATTGTACATATTTTATATTTACCTATTTTGTAAGATGTGTGCCTGTGTTTGTGTCTATGTTGAATGTAATTAGTGGCTTGTAAATATGGATGTCACCAACTGCAAAACAAATCTACCTACGGGTACAAATAAAGTAACCTGAACCTGAACCTGAACCCTCACATGTGATCTAGTTTGTACCCTCACGTCTTCACTTTATACTGCTCCATGGCTTCCTAAACTCTCCAGTACTTTTCCAGTGTTTTGTCTCACCACCTGTAGCCTTCGCTGGCTCTCCTTTGTCGCCTTTACTCTGACAAAAAGCCAGGAAGCAGCAGGCTTGCCTCGATATCCATCTTGTGTTTTGCTTGTCACATACAAATGACGTCACGGGAGCGTCGGGCCGCCTTGCCGTAAAGATCCCACACACTTTGAGGTGGTACTCAGGTGTAATGGAAAACAAACCACACCGTGTCGAGATGAGTTGAGTAGAGGCGAGGCAAGTTGGGCTAAGTAGGTACTAGTGGAAAAGGGGCTATTGTCTTGATGAAATTTTCACCTTTGTTTCATCTTCAGTATCTTGGCAGATGGCAACAGATTCTTATCAAGGATGTTTCTGTACATTTGTCCATTCATCTTTCTTTCAATTATATGAAGTCTGCCTGTGCCATGTGCTGAAAAACACCCCCACACCATGATGAGATGTGCAGTGCCATTTCTCCTCCAAACATGCTGTGTGTTGTGGCATCCAAAGAGTTCAATTTTGGTCTCATCTGACCAGAATATGTTCTCCCAGTATTTTACTGGTTTGCCCAAATGCTGTGCAGCAAACTTTAAACAAGCTTCAACATGCTTTTTCTTCAGCAATGGAGTCTCTCCACAAGGGGTCTTTGGCTCTTGGATAACTCTTCTGATAATTCTTTTGACTTCTCTGTCAGAAATCTTGTGAGGAGCTCCTGG
Source organism: Pholidichthys leucotaenia (assembly GCA_020510985.1). Taxonomy (NCBI): domain Eukaryota; kingdom Metazoa; phylum Chordata; class Actinopteri; order Cichliformes; family Pholidichthyidae; genus Pholidichthys; species Pholidichthys leucotaenia. The sequence continues at coordinate 148,502,992 of CM035849.1, read as the reverse complement.
TTGTGGCCAGTTTAAGATAAAAAGATATTCTTTCACTTCCAAATGATGGCTCCAACAGTACTCACTGGAATATTCAGCAGTTTAGAAACATGCCTGTAACCAATGCCATCATTATGTTTTCCAACAATAAGGTTGCAAAGGTCTAGAGAGAGCTCTTTGCTTCTACCCATCATGAGTTCTTTGTGGTGTGACAATCTGATATTCACAGACCTTTTTAAAGGCTGTCATTCAGGACTTAACCAGCTGAAATTAATTTGCACTCATGGGGGATGGGATAGTTTTCTTCAGCTGTTTATTTGGCTTTCTATGCCATTTTGCACCTCTTTTTCTTCATGTGTTCAATACTGATTCCCTGTGTCATTCCACTTTATTGAATATAACCTATTTTGTGAACACAGTTGCCTTGATTGCTTTGTATGTATGGATTACTTGGGTTGTTACTGATATCTGGTGAAAATATCAGGTCAATGGCTCCATCAGAAATACTGTATGTCTGACAAAAATGTTGATGTGTTCAATACTTATTTTCCCCGCTGTAAGCAAAGTATTAAATCCAAGCTGTCACTGTTTTTATGTATCATCACATACCATGTTCACTAACTAAAGGCCAGGGAGGAGATTTATTAAAGATGATACCGCTAACAAAATGTGTGCATGTGCGTGCGTGCGTGCGTGCGTGCGTGCGTGTGTGTAAAGGGTGGGTGTGTGATGGAGCTCATTGGGTGCTCAGCTCCCCTAAAGCTCTGATCCTAGAACCATCTCTGGTACAAACGCTGGTGGAAAGGAGAAAGTGTTGTTTTATCGATTACCTGCAATTATTTTGAACCAAGGTGAGTTAACTCGGGAGCTATCAGAGAAATGGAGGAGAATTTGGCTTTCTCATATTAGTAGAGCTGACTTGGCGCCTTCCTTGTTTGTTTGTTCCAAATTGTGGGTGTGCTCTGACCATTTTGTAATAGGTTTGTAGAAATAATTGACTAACAGTATTGTTGAGTCTGTGATGTTCTGTGGACATTTTCACACATTCACCTGCTCTCTCTGTTCTGATTAGCTCAGCTGCCACCTGGAGTGCGCACACACACACACACACACACACACACACACACACACACACAGAGTTAAACACACATACTTGTTTGTGTAACGGGACCTATCAGGGATCTGTCTGAGCCAACTTAAAGGGCCTATATCATGCTATTTTAAGCCTTTCAGAGTAAACTATATGCATGTACAGTATGTGATAGTATATTACCTTTGGTACACTGGAGAATGAATTTCTTATGAAATATGAGTTATTTTCGCAAGCTACTTTTCCAACCTGAAAGTAAGATGCCTCGATCTCTGAGGCTCCGCCTCTCCTTCTTGTGGCTGCCGCCCATTTCATGACGATAATAAACTCCAACCATTTCTGACGAGTAGGCTCTTCTTTAGGAAAGCTGAACAAACTCCTAAATCTCTCACAGCCAAAGACACATTTATGCCACTTAGAAGACATTGTCTTACGTAAAAAAGCAAACAGTTGTTGTCAGTGAGCAGATTAGGTGCAGGAGGAACTACTTCTTCACAGCATCAATGCTAAAGTGAAAGAGTTTTGCCGATCACCGCTCCGTTAGCTGCGTGGAGAAAGTGGGTGTGTGCGTTAGCCTGGGGGCGGTGCTGGCAGCACAGGCACTTCCTGGAGTGGGCGGCTCACCCACGTTCATACGTATGAACGTGGGGACCCAGTCATTATCAGGGACAGGGCAAAGCAGCAGCTCAGAGAGCAGGGTTGAGGAGGAATACTCAGAGATGTGTGAATGGAGCAAAATACCACTTTGGGGGTGTTTTTGGTGAGGAATTAACAATATAACATGCTTAAAAAGCTCAAAAAAGTCAATTTTGCATGATATAGGCCCTTTAAATGTAACACTTTCAAGCTACAGGATATTATGAAGATCCAAATCGCTGTTTAGCCCCCCTAACCATGTTTTTACCTTTGACTGCAGTCTGAACCATCAGCTGTTCACACAGCCACAGGCAAGTAGGAAAATGTCTCCTTCCGCTCAGCTACATAGGTGCTTCTAATCATTCCGGCTGATGAGACTTCCTATTGGCCAAGAGGGAAGCTGTTCGCCACATTTGGATCCTGCTCACCTCTTGTTTCCTTACCGATGAAAGAAGGATCCAAAGAGGAGAAAAACAACACAACTTTACTCTTGAGGCTGCTGGTAGGAAACCAGCAAAGCAGGAACACTGCTGGAACAAGCTAGCTGCTAAAGCTAACCTTAGCTGGAGTTAAGGCTTTTTGAGAACGACGCTGAGATCCAAACTTCACCAACATTCAAGAGTGTCACTCGCTTGGGAACTCTTATTCTTCTGAACAACAACTGAAGAAAATGATGGAGTAGTAACCCAAAGTTTGCCGTTCTGATGCCAAAATGTCAGAACACTGGCTAATCTGTGGGGCTGCACACACACAATCACAAACAGAGGGAGACACAAAACATGAGCAGAGGATCAGGGGAGACAAGACCATGACAATCATAAAGCAAATAATGACTAAACTGAACTCTGATGTTAATAATCATAATATAATACTCACAGAACTAACAGAATCATGAATCTAACAAATAATAATAAAGACAGAAAATTCACAGAAATAACTCAAGGTGAGGACATGGATTGGAGTCCACACTCTAAAGAAAAGAAATACAAACTATGACTCAAGATCAAGACATAGGACCCAACCCACACTCTGACAATAATAAAGTAGAGTTCCATCCATCCATCCATCTTCTACCGCTTTTCCGGAGGTCCGGGTCGCGGAGGCAGCAGTTCAAGCAGAGAAGCCCAGACTTCCCTCTCCCCAGCCACCTGCTCCAGCTCTTCAGAGGGGATACCAAGGCGTTCCCAGACCAGCTGGGAGACATAGTCTCTCCACCGAGTCCTGGGTCTGCCCCGGGGTCTCCTCCCAGTGGGACATGCCTGAAACACCTCAAGTGGGAGGCGTCCAGGAGGCATCCTAATCAGATGCCCATACCACCTCAACTGACTCCTTTCAATGTGGAGGAGCAGCGGTTCTACTCTGAGCCTCTCCCGGATGACTGAGCTCCTCACCCTATCTCTGAGGGTGAGTCCAGCAATCCTATGGAGAAAGCTCATTTCAGCCGCTTGTATCCGTGATCTCGTTCTTTCGGTCATTACCCAAAGCTCGGCTGCACGGTGGCGCAGTGGTTTAGCACTGTAGCAGCACAGTTTTACCCTCGGCCGGGGGATCGCGGGGATCATGAGATCGTGGGTTCGATCCCAGCCCCCGACCAACAGTGAGCTGTGTGGAGTTTGCATGTTCTCCCCGTGTTGCGTGGGTTTACTCCGGGATTTCTCCGGTTTCCTCCCGCATACCAAAAACATGTAGGTTTAGGGCGCTCGCGCACGCAGCGACCGGCAGCCGGTGGCTTGTCACCAGACTGCAAACCAAATCTACCTACGGGTACAAATAAGTAACAAAAAAAAAAAAAAAAAAAAAAAGCTCATGACCATAGGTGAGAGTAGGAACGTAGATTGACTGGTAAATCGACAGCTTTGCCTTAGAACTAAGCTCCCTCTTCACCACAACAGACCGGTACAACGTCCGCATCACTGCAGATGCTGCTCCAATCCGTCTGTCGATCTCTCGCTCCATTTTCCCCTCACTCGTGAACAAGACCCCAAGATACTTAAACTCCTCCACTTGGGGCAGGAGCCTATCCCCAACCCGGAGAGGACAATCCACCTTTTTCCGGCTGAGGACCATGGACTCGGACTTGGAGGCGCTGATTCTCATTCCAGCCGCTTCACACTCAGCGGCAAACCGTCCCAGCAAGAGCTGTAGGTCATTGCTGGATGAAGCCAACAGGACAACATCATCTGCAAACAACAGAGATGAGATCCTGTGGTCACCAAGCATGACACCCTCCATTCCCTGGCTGCGCCTAGAAATCCTGTCCATAAAAGTTATGAACAGGATCGGTGACAAAGGGCAGCCCTGGCGGAGTCCAACTCTCACTGGGAATGACTCCGACCGAGTGTTGGCAATACGAACCAAACTCTCACAACGGTCGTACAGAGACCGAATAGCTCGTAACAACAAGCCCGATACCCCATACTCCCGAAGCACCCCCCACAAAAATCCACGAGGGACGCAGTCAAACGCCTTCTCCAAGTCCACAAAACACATGTAAACTGGTTGGGCAAACTCCCACGAACCCTCAAGAATTCTCGAGAGGGTAAAGAGCTGGTCCAATGTGCCACGGCCAGGACGAAAACCACATTGCTCCTCCTGAATCCGAGGTTCGACCAGCGGCCGGACTCTCCTCTCCAGTACCTTGGCATAGACCTTCCCAGGGAGGCTGAGGAGTGTGATCCCTCTAAAGTTGGAGCACACCCTCCCCCTCATGGATCGTCACCTTATCGTGGTGGGGGGGTTTGCGTGCCCCAGTGATCCCAGGAGCTATGTTGTCCGGGGCAATTTGCCTCTGATAGGGTCTCCCAAGACAAACTGGTCCTGGGTGAAGGGCCAGACTAAGAACGATCCAACAGACTCTCATGATAAATTGTATATCAAGGATTCAGTGTACCCTGCCCGGTATGGGGTTACCGGGGCCCCACCCTGGAGCCAGGCCTGGGGGAGGGGCTCGAAGGCTAGCGTCTGGTGGCCGGGTTTCCACCCATGGGACCCGGCCGGGCTCAGCCCGAAGGAGTTACATGGGTCCGCCCTCCAGTGGGTTCACCACCTGCAGGAGGGATCATGGGGGTCCGGTGCTATGTGGATTAGGTGGCGGTCAAAGGCGGAGACCTTGGCGGACTGATCCCAAGCTTTCTAAAGTAGAGTTGTTTAAATAAATTACAAATCCTGACATTGTGATTTACTGAGAAACACTAGTATGTCGTTACACTGAGACTATGACCTCACACTGCTGGAACACAGGAAGCACTGATATACTGTATAATGATAAAAAAAAAGATTATTTTAAATCAAAGTCTGATTGAACGAATGTACCAAGGTACTGATGCCTCAGTGCCAGAGCCTTGGCGGAGGTATGTGTTCTCGGATCATCACCAAAATTTTATGTGTTCCTCTCTATCCCAAGGACCACCTCTGGTAAAAACATTTCATCAAAATTCATTTAGTAGTTTTGGAGTATTTTTACTAATGCTCTTTGAGAAGATAAGTGCCTTGGTGGAGGTATGCATACTGGTATCATTACCAAAATGTTATGGTTTCCTCTCTAGCCCAAGGACCACCTCTGGTAAAAATTTCATCCAAATCCATCCTGTAGTTTTGGAATATACACATGTGCAGTGCAAATAATCTGCAGTTCACATGCCTGTACTGTTGGCGGCAGCCAAGAGCCACTAAACTGTTTTGAACAGCTGCAATCCAAACACAAAAGAAGAGCATGGTAGCAGACGTTTTAAATGGCTGAAGCAATGGAGGTACATGAATACATTGACAATCAAGACAAACAGGAGCTTTTGCTGTTTAGTGGCAGAGGAAGAAAACAGACAGGCATTTGTTCACCCAGTATTGGCGGATTGCTCAGTACGTCCCTCTGGCGGGTGTTTCCAGGTGCATGCGCAGTTCACTGAATGTTTGGACTTGTAGTTTTTAGCGAGTTTTTAACGAGTTTTACCTCGTCCTTCCTCTGCAAAACTAAATAGCAAAACTAGTGTGAAAACAATCGGTGTGGTGAACAAATTATGGAGCTGCTCAATACATGAGATTTTTTTCAGTAACCGCTATTTTATAACAGTTTGGTTCAACATGCTGTAAAAAAAATGTGCTGTGTTGTGCTGTAAAAAAGTCACACTGCCTAGTTATGCACAGTTATTACAATACCTTTTGTATCAGTTCCACTGATGTTACAGGTGAGTTAAATTTGTATTTATTTCAAAAACTAAGCCTTATCTCGAAATTCTGGCAAATTAAAAGTTGACAAAATATGGTCATACAATGATACAAGCCTTTAGTTACACTTAATTTTGACTGGATGAGCTGAAAAGCTGGTAACAGACAGATACACCTCCAAGATCATCACACTGAGCACAGGGGCCCAACAAGGGTGCATGCTCAGTCCACTGATCTTCACCCTGCTGACCCATGACTGTGTACCAGCCTACAGTACCAACCACATCATCAAGTTTTTTTTGGGCAGTGCGGTGGCGCAGAGGTTAGCACTGCGCCAGCACAGCAACTCACCTTTGGCCATGGGATCCCTGGTTCGATCCCAGCACCTGACCAACAGTGATCTGTGTGGAGTTTGCATGTTCTCCCCGTATCTGCATAGGTTTACTCCGGGATTTCTCCTGTTTCCTCCCACAGGCCAAAAACATGCAGGTTAGGTTAATTGGAGACTCTAAAGTGGCCCTAGGTGTGAATGTGTGAGTGAATGACCTGGCTAATGACCTAAACAGCTTTTACTGCAGGTTTGAAAAGAACCTACAGTTCTCACCTCCCACCCACACAAAAGGATTATCTGCAGCCCCAGGAACTCCATCCCTCCTCCACTCTGACCTCCCACCAGCACTAATGATCTGTGAAGAGGAGGTGCGCCGGGTCTTTCAGAGACAAAAGATCAAGAAGGCTGCAGGACCTGATGGTGTGTCTCCGTCCTGCCTGAGAGTCTGCTCCAACGAGTTGGCCCCCATCTTCACCCGGATCTTTAACAGATCACTGGAGCTGCGTGAAGTGCCTTCCTGCTTCAAACGCTCCATCATCATTCCAGTTCCCAAGAAACCCTCTGTTACAGGATTAAACGACTACAGACCTGTTGCCCTGACCTCTGTGGTCATGAAATCCTTGGAGAGATTGGTGCTGAACCACCTGAAGGTCATCACAGGCCCCCTGATGGACCCACTGCAGTTTGCCTACCGGTCAAACAGGTCAGTGGATGATGCAGTGAATATGGGACTACATTACATCCTGCAACACCTCGACTCCCCAGGGACGTACGCCAGGATCCTGTTTGTCGACTTCAGCTCAGCGTTTAACACCATCATCCCAGGCATTCTTCATCAGAAACTCCTCCAGCTCAAGGTGCCCCCCTCCACCTGCCAGTGGATCTCCAGCTTTCTGACTGACAGGTGGCAACAGGTGAAGCTAGGGAGATTTACATCCAGCTCCCGAAAAATTAGTACTGGCGCCCCCCAAGGATGTGTCCTTTCCCCACTGCTCTTCTCCCTCTACTCCAACGACTGCACCTCAGAGGACCCTTCGGTGAAGCTCCTGAAGTTTGCGGACGACACCACAGTCATCGGTTTGATCCGGGATGATGATGAGTCTGCATACAGGCAGGAGGTGGAGCAGCTGATCCTCTGGTGCAGCCAGAACCATCTTGAACTTAACCCAGCCAAAACGGTGGAGATGACTGTGGATTTCAGGCGACACCCCCCTTCATTCCCCCCACTCACCATCCTCAACAGCACAGTGTCCACTGTGGACTCCTTCAAGTTTCTGGGTACCACAATCTCCCGGAACCTGAAGTGGTCCTCCCATATTGACACTGTCCGGAAAAAGGCCCAGCAGAGGTTGTTTTTTCTGCGTCAGCTCAAGAAGTTTGATTTGCCTCAGGAGCTGCTGGTTGTCTTCTACACCGCCATCATCCAATCTGTCCTCTGCTTTTCCATCACTGTCTGGTTTGGATCTGCCACTAAACAGGACAAGACCAGACTGCAGCGGATCATTAAGTCTGCGGAGAGGATCATTGGTACCGACCTACCCTCCATTGAGAACTTATATCGGTCCATAACCAGGAAACGGGCGGGAAACATCTGTGCTGACCCATCACACCCCGGCCACAAACTGTTTGAACTTCTATCTTCTGGTCGTCGTTACAGATCACTGAAGGTCAAAACCACCCGTCACAGGAACAGTTTCTTTCCTCAAGCCATCACTCTGATGAACTCCTAACATTCACCTAGTCCTACCTGTTGCTGTACTCATGACTTTTCATCCATTATTACATTGCACATAACTCTCACACTGCTTTTTACTTCATTCACATTATATCACTGAATCTGAGTCCACATTGAAATACTGTGTGATTGTATATTTTTTCATATATTTCTGCAAAGTGTGGTTAGTCCAAGTAAATAACTGCATATATTCCTGTATATATTTGCATCCTTTTATAGAAACGTGGACAGACTGTAATTTACTGTACATACTGTGGTTGTCATTGAATCCTTATTTAAATCCTTCACCTGAACAACGAGAGCAAGTTTTTAGCCAAAGTCAAATTCCTTGTATGTGTTGTGCATACTTGGCCAATAAAGCTGATTCTGATTCTGATTCTGATTCTGATTCTGATTCTGATGAATGGTTAAGGGATAGCGCCGTACTGTGGCTGCTTCATCCATCCAGGTGGATGCCCTCAATTTTCCCTCTGGGGATCAATAAAGTATACAAAATCAAAAAAAAGTTTGCAGCCGACACAACGGTAGTGGGCCTCATCACCAACAACGAGGAGGCCAACTACAGAAATGAGGTGAGCCAACTCGTCCAGTGGTGTAAAGACAATAATCTCTTTCTGAACGTGGGAAAAACCAAGGAGATTGTGGACCACTTCAGGAGGGGACACACACAGCATCCCCCTCTGATCATCAGTGGTGAGGCTGTGGAGAGGGTGAGCAGCACCAAGTTCCTGGGGGTGCACATCTCTGAGGACCTCTCCTGGTCCAACAACACCACGTCACTGGCCAAAAAGACTTAAACTCGCTTCCATTTCCTCCGCAGACTGAGTACAACACAAGTCCCACCACCCATCATGTGTTCATTCTACTGGGGCACCACTGAGAGCATCCTCACCAGCTGCATCACGGTGTGATATGGAAGCTGCACCGCCTCCTGCCAGAAGACACTACAACGCACAGTGAAAGCAGCCAGCAAGATCATCAGTGCCCCTCTGCCCCCCTTCTTGGACATCCACTTCACCCACCAAGCCATCAACATTGCAGGCAACACCTCCCACCCCTCACACTCTCGCTTCAGCCCTCAGCCATCGGGGAAAAGGTACCGGAGCCTCTGGGCCCGCTCCACAAGTCTGCTAAATAGTTTTGTTCATCAGGCCATCAGGACCATGAACTCTGACCCCCCCCCCCAATCTGGACCGTAACGCACTCACCCACACAATAACTACCTCAGCTGTTTGCACAGAAAGACTGGCACACCACCAGTAATAAATAAAATAAATAAATAAAATAAAATAAAAGCCAGTTTAGAAAGCTTGGGATCAGTCCGCCAAGGTCTCCGCCTTTGACTGCCACCTAATCCACATAGCACCGGACTTCCATGATCCCTCCTGCAGGTGGTGAACCTACTGGAGGGCGGACCCATGTAACTCCTTCGGGCTGAGCCCGGCCGGGTCCCATGGGTGGAAACCTGGCCACCAGACAAAAATAAAATAAATAAATAAAAATTCTATGAAAATTAACCAGTGAAAATCAGACAATGCTTTTGAATTGTGGTTCAACAGAATTATTTTAAAAAACAAACTCATGAAACAGGCCTGGACAAAAATGATGGTACCCTTAACTTAATATTTTGTTGCACAACCTTTTGAGGCAATCACTGCAATCAAACGATTTCTGTAACTGTCAATGAGACTTCTGCACCTCTCAGCAGGTATTTTGGCCCACTCCTCATCAGCAAACTGCTCCAGTTGTCTCAGGTTTGAAGGATTCCTTCTCCAGACGGCATGTTTTAGCTCCTTCCACAGATATTCAATAGGATTTAGATCAGGGCTCAAAGAAGGCCGCTTTAGAATAGTCCAATGTTTCACTCTTAGCCATTCTTCGGTGTTTTTAGCTGTGTGTTTTGGGTCATTATCCTGTTGCAAGACCCATGACCTGCGACTGAGACCAAGCTGTCTGACACTGGGCAGCACATTTCTCTCTAGAATACCTTGATAGTCTTGAGATTTCATTGTACCCTGCACAGATTCAAGACACCCTGTGCCAGATGCAGCAAAGCAGCCCCACAACATAACAGAACCTCCTCTATGTTTCACAGTAGGAGACAGTGTTCTTTTCTTGGTATGCTTCATTTTTGCGTCTGTGAACATAGAGCTGATGTGCCTTGCCAAAAAGTTCCAGTTTTGTCTCGTCTGTCCATAGGACATTCTCCCAGAAGCTTTGTGGCTTGTCAACATGCAGTTTGGCAAATTCCAGTCTGGTTTTTTATGATTTGTTTTCAACAGTGGTGTCCTCCTTGGTCGTCTCCCATGAAGTCCACTTTGGCTCAAACAACGACGGATGGTGCGATCTGACACTAATGTACCTTGACCTTGGAGTTCACCATGAATGTGTTTAGAGGTTGTTCTGGGCTCTTTTGTTGCCATTCGTATTATCCATCTCCTCCTGCGGCCACGTCCAGGGAGGTTGGCTACAGTCCCGTGGATCTAAAATTTCTGAATAATATGTGCAACTGTAGTCACAGGAACATCAAGCTGCTTGGAGATGGTCTTATAGCCTTTACCTTTAACATGCTTGTCTATAATTTCTTTCTAATCTCCTGAGACAACTCTCTCCTTTGCTTCCTCTGGTCCATGTTTGGTGTGGTCACCAAACAGCACAGTGACTACTTGTCACCCTTTAAATAGGCCGACTGACTGATTACAAGTTTGTAGACACCTGTGATGTTAATTAGAGGACACATCTTGGTTGAACATGTCCCTATGGTCACATTATTTTCAATCTTTTCTAGGGGTACCATCATTTTTGTCCAGGCCTGTTTCATGAGTTTGTTTTTTAAAGTAATTCTGTTGAACCACAATTAAAAAAGCACTTTGCCTGGGGGCTCCAAGACTGCTACTACCATCATGCCTGCTGCAGAGGCCACCACAGCAGAGTTCGAGGTTGAGCTGGACCTCCAGAGGGCCGAGCCTGAAGTAACATCATCGCTTGGATCGACGGAGTCCTGGATGGCGGTGGAGCTCGAGCTCAGGCAAGTGCTCTCCTTCATTTTTTCTCTTATCTGTATTAGAGCAATCTTGCCTGGCTCTTGGTGAGGAGAGCCGGGTGCAGCCGCCCGTTGCACCCGAGCTCGCCTCACTGGGCTCCGCCGCTGTCGGTGACCCTGATCCCTCTTGTCTGTGTGTTCTGTCCGAGCTTTCTCCCAGGGTCACCGGGAATGTTCCAGCAATGCCAGAGGTCTCCATGGGTCCAGGTTCACCACCAGGGGTCATCCAGGGTCCAGCTTTCCCCGCTGTGGAGGTCATCGTGGGTGATCAGTCCCAGCCCAGGAACTCCGTGGGTGCAGCTTCGGCCCAGGCCGGGTCCACCGTGGGTGCAGCTCCTCCTCTGCCCGAGGCCGTCATTTGGGTGCCTCCTCCACTGCTTGGGTCTCCATGAGTGCTGCGTCCCAGCCTCAAGCCTACGTGGGTGCTGCGTTCCAGTATGGGTCCGCCATGGGCTTTGCACTCCAGCCCTGGGCCCACTGTGGGTGCAGCGTTGGCCCAGCCCGGGCCCACTGTGGGTGCAGCGTTGGCCAGGCCTGGGCCCACCGAGGGTGCAGTGTTGGCCCGGCCCGGGTTCACCGAGGGTCCAGTGTTGGCCCAGCCTGGGTCCACTGAGGGTGCAGCTCTGCTCCTGCCTGGAGCCACTGCGGGTGCTGCTACACTCCAGCCCGGAGTCACTGCGGGTGCTGCAGAGCCCCAGCCCAGAGCCACCATGGGTGCTGCAGAGCTCCAGCCCGGAGCCACCGCATGTGCAACAGTGTCTCAACCCAGGACCACCGAGGGTGCAACCGTCCAGCCTGAGGATGTCATGGTCCCCCTTCCTCCTCTGCCAGATGCTGTCGTGGTCCCCCTTCCTCCTCTGCCAGACGCCATCATGGTCCCCCATCCTCCTCCACCACCAGACGCTGTCGTGGTTCCCCCCCTCCGGCCCTGCTGTCCATCATTGAGCCTTCCTGTGGGGGAGCCACCTCTTGGGTCTACCCTCCGGTCCTGGTGGCTTAAGAACTTCAGCCGGCCACCCAAACTATGTAACCCTGTGACCTAGGGGGCCCAGGGGCCTGGCATAGCATGGGTGCGGGTCTGAGTGAGCGTCATAATTTTACTTGGTTCATTGCAGTGCCGTTTCTTGGGGGGGGGGGGGGTCCTCCCTGCCATCCCAGCTGTTAGTGGCTGATTAATTAGGTCACCTGCTCACTCAGCTCCCCGCACCTGCCGCTGATCTGCTGCTCACTATTTAAGTACTGCTGTTTATTCTCTCAGTGCAGCAGCATTGTCTTATGTCTATGTCTAAGGACTTATCTCCTCATCTCCTCCAGAGCGATCTCAGCTCTGGAGCATGAATTCTGTAAGTTACTTTGTTTGTATTTTTATTGTTAGTGCACTGTCTGGATTTTTGGTTGATAAATGTCACTATGCAGTTCAGCAAGTGGGTCTATCTCTCTGCCCCAGAGGGGCCAATCATGACAGGTATAGTCTATCAGCCACGGAAAGAGCAGAAAAACTCCTCTCCCTGTTAGGTTTGCGTGACAGCATGGCTGTGGACCTTATGGACAGAATATTATCGCTGCTTGGAGCAGACGAAGGGAGTTTCCTGTTTCTACACATATTCCTGCACCAGCTCCTACCGCCTGTGCTTGTGATTTTGGCTAACTCCCCACATGTGGCTACCGGTGACTACCGAGCTTTAGCTGAGGAAGCTGATCAGGTCCTGCTGGTTACTAGGCAGTTTGCTGTGCAAGGCGGGGCATCAGATATCCTGCAACCCATGTCGGAGGACACGGACTCGGCGGCAGTAGCTGGAATTGTGGCCTGGAGACGATGCGGGAAAGGTCTGTGTTTCTACCACCTGCGGTTTGGCAGCAAGGCTAAGCGCTGCATTCCTCCATGCATGTTTGAGACAGCGGGAAAACTCCAGAGCCAGCGCTCAGTGGCAGCTGTGGGCGCTGGCGGACAAGGTGAGCTGCTCTTCATTTAAGACTCGCTGTCAGGGAGACATTTCCAAGTGGACTCTGGCTCACAGAAGAGCCTGCTCCCGCCAACCAGCACAGACAGACCGGGGGCGGGCAATGGCCTGCGTTTGAGTGCAGCTAACGGTTCTTCCATTGAGACGTTTGGCACAAGGTCTGTGACTGTTTGTTTCCAGGGGCACAGTTTTGAGTGGGACTTTGTAATAGCTTCCATTACAGTACCTATTGTTGATGCGGATTTTCTGTGTGCAAATGGTTTGCTTGTTGATGTTGCTAACCACTGTTTGATTGATGCTGTGTCTTTTGCCGCTTTTTCGTGTGAGGCTGGGGGAGCTGGGCTGTTGTCACATGCTATCTTTTTAGTGTTGGATGTTGTTTCTCTGCGTTTGCTGACAAATTTTCCATCGCTTACAAGGCCTGCTTTTTCCACTGCGGCTACTAAGCACGGGGTGGAGCATTTCTTCCCCACTGTGGGACCGCCATTTTTTTGCGCATGCGCAAGGTCTCAACACAGTTAAGCTGGTCATAGTGAAAGAGGAGTTCACCACTATGGAACGTTTGGGAATAGTGGGGCATTCTAACAGCCCATGGGCCTCACCGCTTTACATGGTACCTAAGGTGGATGGGTTATGGTGGCCGTGTGGTGATTTTCGTCGGCTTAACAACGCCACCATTAATGACCGTTATCCTATTCCACACATCCAAAATTTTTCCATGCGTTTGGCAGGCTCTGTCATTTTTTCAAAGGTGGCTCTGGTGTGCGGCAATCACCAGGTTCCTGTGCACGCAGCGAACAACCCCAAGACCGCGGTAATTACCCCGTTCTGTGGCGTAACCCCCACAACAGACTGGGTCAGGCACAGCGCTCGGCTAGAGCAATTAACAGACCAGTGAAATGTGTGTATTAATGTCAACAGGCAACCCCGCTTCTTCTGGCTTTTTCCGGCTCAGTACTGTGATGTTAATGTGTCATTCATGCATTGTTCATGCTTCCTGCCCTTACTGTGATCCAATGACTGATAACAATATGTAGATGTGCCTTGTAACCTCTTTTGTCCCACAGCTCCGGAGCGGAGGTGAATTACGGCCAGCAATCTCCTTATTGTTATGTGTGTCTCTCAAATGCAAATGTCCCATGCCTGTCTGCAGTCCCTTTGATGATACCATGCCTTTCATGTATTGTCTGTGACTGGGTATATAAGCTGCATTACTCTGTAACTCACCCTCTCACTCTCTCACTCTGGCGACTACTGCTCATCTGCTCACTTTGCTGGAGAGCCTCCGGGCTCGCTCATGGAGCGAGCTCTGTGATGGCGGCATGATAATAAACCTACTTAAAACCCTCAGTTCGCTGCCTTTATTTTATCATCCGCCGCACTGGTGACCCCGAAAATACACACGCTTTGTGCAACGCAACCTTCTGGTCTGGACAGCCACGCTGGTGACCCAACACTGGAAAGAACACACTGCCAGCGAACGCAGCACCCGGCGGTGATTCTCTGACGACAAGCGAACGCAGCAGCCTGACGCAAATGATCTGCCCTCCCTTCTGCTTCAGGGAGACTTCGATGCAGAGTTACCAGGCGAAACTCTCCGGAGACCACCCACAACCGGGACAGCTGCGGAAAATTTCATGGTGAGATCTGCACGCCTAGATCGGCACATCCACGCTGAACCGGCCGCTCTCACGGCTTCTGACACACGATTCCGTGTCTCCACACGAGAGCGCGCGCACCTCGTCCTCTCTCCACGACGGCGACCCATGGCCGATGGAGAACGCAGCGCGTGGACCTGAACGCACCATGACCTATCTACAGCAACACGTTGAACAGGGATGATTAAGCTCCCTGACCCTGACTCTCCCTCTCCAGCAGGCCCACCCATGCACGGAACCTTTATTTTATCATCCGTCGCACATTCGAGCTTTTTGAATTCCTGTGCATGCAATTTGGCCTTAAAGGTGCGGCCCAGACATTTCAGAGGTTGATGGACTCGGTGTTACGCAACCTCCCGTTCATGTTTGTCTACCTCAACGACATATTAGTGGCCAGTCCATCAGCCAAAGAGCACCTGTCGCACCTCAAACAAGTTTTTGGGCGACTTGAAGAACACGGCTGGATCGTCAACCCAGCTGAGTGTCAGCTTGGGCTGCCGGTGATTGACTTTTTAGGCCACCGCATTTCGTCACGACGCACGATTCCTTTGCCTTCTAAGGTTCAAGCGGTGGCGGAATTTCCCTGTCCGGACTCCATTAAGGCACTGCAAGAATTTTTGAGCATGGTAAATTTTTACAGTTGCTTCCTCTCTCGCGCTGCCCACCTCCTGCAACTGCTTTATGAGGCTCTGAGGCTAAAAAAAAAGCCAATGACCCTGTCACCTGGACTCTCAAACAGGTCTGAGCTTTTAACAGAGCTAAGTCTGCCCTTGCGAACGCTGCACTACTCACTCACCCTGTGCCCACAGCGCCCATAGCTTTGACAACAGACGTCTCCGACATAGCCGTGGGGATAGTGGTCAAGCAGCATGTGGCAGGGGCGTGGCAGCCGTTTTTGACTGGGAGTTGCTGGCGCTGTACCTGGCAACCTGTCATTTCCATTTCTTATTGGAGGGTCGTTCTTTCACGGCTTATGTAAATTAAATTAAATTAAATTGTAATTAAATTGTTTATGTAGATCATAAACCACTGACGTTCGCTATGTCCCTATGTCCAAGGTGACTGAGCCGTGGTCTGCTCGTCAACAACGCCATCTGGCGGCCATCTCTGAGTTCATAACAGATGTTCAGCATGTGGCTGGCAAGTCCAACCCCGTTGCTGATTGCTTGTCACGTGTGCTGGTGTGTCCGGTGCATCTCGGGATGGATTTTTCTGCCATGGCCGCTGAGCAGCCCAACGACCCGGACATCTCGACCTGGACAACTCGAGGAGGCGGTGATCCAGGAGGGCAGTCCTACTCTCCTCTGCGATGTCTCCACTGGCTGCCCCCGCCCTGTTGGCCCTGTGGCCTGGCACCGTCGAGTTTTCGACTCAGTTCACTCCCTCTCTCACCCTGGAGTTCAGGCATCAGTAAAACTGGTCAGAGCAAAGTTTGTCTGGCCCAGCCTCCTCAGGGATGTCAAGGGGTGGGTGGGTGGCTGCATGCTTGGCATGTCAATGCGCTAAAGTCCACCAGCACACCAAGGCATGCCTAGAACCGTTTCGGATTCCGGATAAACGTTTTGATCACATGCATGTGGACCTGGTGGGTCCTCTACCCCCTTCGCAGGGTTTTACGCACCTACTCACCATAGTGGATAGTACCACTAGGTGGCCAGAGACAGTCTCTCTGTCTTCCACTTCGGCTGCGGACGTGGCACGCATGTTTTTTTCTTCCTGGGTTGTGCGTTTCGGCACCCCATCAGATATTACCTCCGATAGGGGCACCCAGTTCATGTTGGAGCTCTGGTCAGCGCTTGCAAGGTCCTTGGGAGTGCAGGTACACCGTACTACAGCGTACCACCCTTAACCTCTTGCACTCCATTGTACCGCAAGCGGGCAAGTCTCTGCGTCCCAGAGCGCACGAGGGCGCTCTCGTGCGCCCTCGTGCGCTCTAGGACGCATGATGGAGATGGAGATGGTGATGGCGTCCAAGCGCGCACTGAAAATAAAAGCTGCAGACACAGCCACGAACAGATTAGTTCATCTGATTGACCTCTCATTCGACTAATAAGAGCCTTAAATTGGGTTTCTGAAACCTTGAAGAACCAATGACTGAAAACCTAGCAAGAAGGACCCGCCTACCAACGCTGTGAATGCAGTGAGCCAATTGAAGCAGAGAAGTTCGCCAGCTGTTTTTTTTAAGGCTGGGTGAAGACTGACTGCTGCAGCGGATCAAAAAAGGACCCGCAGGAAGAACCGTCACAGACCCAGCAGCACGGAGACCATCCACAAATGCAACCTTCGTGACAGCGACTGCCATTCGCGCATCGGCATGTTCGGCCACAGACGGTGCTTATTTTGTTTTTGTTCCAGCAGAGTAGACGTTATGATTTCTTCCATGGTCATCATAGACCAACGGAGGCTGACGACGAAGGCTGAGTGACACACACGCGTTCGCCAGTCTTTTTTTAATTACTACTGTTATTTGTTTTGAAAAATTGTTCGCCAAAAACCGCAATCATGGAAGCACAAAACCGCAATAATGGAATTATGTTTTGATCGGGTCGCGAGACCAGAACCACGAGCGGACCAGCGTCGCGTTCGTCTGACAATGAGGAAGAGAAGTTCGCCAGGACACTGCTGTGAAGAGGTAAGGTGTTATAAGCTAAATTATTCTTTATCCCTGAAAATTGTAATCCAAAATGACTTTTGACCGATCGGTAAATTACAACTGTGCGGCGCACGAAGTCTGAAGTTCGTGCGCCGCGGTACAAGGGGTCGTTCGCCGCGTCCAGACCGTGAACGCTGCCCCCCCCGCTATTCTTCTGTAGCGAGGGGGGGGGGAAGCCGCGGTGACTGCACTGCTGTCCCACATCGCCACATGAGGCTAATTCGTCATGTAGCGATGGCCGATGTCCATCCTCTGTAGCGAGGGGGGGGGACAAACGCCCCCCCACACACACACACAGACACAGCCCTGAGTGTGACCTTTCATTAGAGCCCAAAATGAAGCTTCTACATTGAAGCATTCAAAAGTTACAGACGTTTTTCCAAACTGTGCCATTTGGCACAATTTGGCACAGTTCCAAAACGCCTGGGAACTACCTGAGGAAAAAGCTGTGTAATATATTCATTTTTTGCGGTATTGTTACAAAATTTGGACCTGAGCTGGATAACACTTGGTTCTATATTTCTGTTGCATTTTCCAGCCCGGATTTGAAGCTGTGTGTTATTTGCAAGCATTTGTATCCAAAAAAAACACCCAGGCCAAATTTATTTTCTTCAAGTTCAGTATGTTTAGATGACTGTAACTCAGTGGCCGGAGCACTTAGAGAGATTATGACTGTTTTGCCAAAAAATTCAAAGTGTTTTCTTTTAAATGAGACCAACCCCATGAAGATGCTGCAAAGGGTTGAAAAACAGCTTTGGATTTAATTTGGGCACGTTATTTTTTGGCGTTTTTAGGGAAATTGACCGGAGTGCAAGGGGTTAAGCTAAAGGCTTGTGTGAACTTTTTCACCGGTCGCTAAAAGCGGTGTTGTGTGCTGCACTCTCCGATGGTAAATGGGTGGATCGTTTGCCTTGGGTGATGCTTGGGTTGTGTTCAGCTCCTAAGGAAGATCTCGATGCTTCACCCGCTGAACTGGTTTTCGGTCAACCACTCCGCATTCCGGGAGAGTTTTTGCCCAAAAGTTATGCCCCGCAGGCCAGCCCTGCTGTCTCCCCTTTTTCATCCGATGGCACACTGGCTCTGAGCCCCGTTCACCACTGTTTTCCAAGATAGTTTGTGCCTACTGAGCTCAGTGCGGCCTGTTTCATTTTTGTGCGACATGACACTCACTGCTTGCCTCTCCAACCAACATATGATGGTCCATTTCAGGTTCTGGAGATGGGCACTAAGAGTTTTGTGCTAGAGATGGGCGGACGTAAAGAGTGGGTCACGTTAAATAGGCTTAAGCTGGCACACGTTATGGCAGATGAGACTATGGTTCCAGCCCAGGTCCCCCGTTGGGGTCGTTCCCCCTACTAAGACCCCGGCTAGGTCTGCACTAGATGAGTTTTCTGGTTTCCAGCCCGCTATGGACTGTGTTTCACCTGTCCGTTGTCCATGAGGACGCTCTGTAGAAAAATCCTGCTGTAGAAAAATCCAAAACACACACACACAACCAGCCCACCCCAATTTGAAACCCAAATCATCCGCTAAACATAATTAAACCAAAATAATCAAAAGGAGCCTATCTCATTCATACCAAAAGAACTAAAATTAGGGGGGATGGGTAGATTGCCGTCCTACCCCTCACACGGCGAGGCAGATTATTCTGCCACCAATGTTACATAAAAGTCCAGATATCAACTAAAAGAAAATGCTGCCGTGTCTCCTAACTACAAAATACAAAGTAATCCCAGAACTATAAATACATAATAACCACTAACAATAAAACACAACATAACAATTCACAACCCGCCCATGACTCATGAGGATGACCCGTGCACCCCCCAGACCCATCACCATCAGTCCGCCCCTGGAGGCAGTCCGCTTCCCAGACCACAGCTGGTTACCTCAATCCCAAAGCATCTTCTCCTCCACATCTTTTCACGCCTTTCTGTCTTCCTCGGGGCACGTCGTAGCTCATTAGGATGGCGCCACAAGCCATCCGACAGCAGAAGATAACCATCATGCTGCACATCTGTCACCTGCAGCCAACCCTGGTACCGCTCCATCTTCCACTTCTCCCTCACCCGCCTGGACCTTGCCTCCACCCGAGCCTGAACCCAATCCGCGACTCCAAGTGGGGCGTTGCATGACCTGCGATGTTTCCGCCTGGCACCCACTCCTCCAGTGCCACTCAGTCCTGCCCCAACCGCTTGTAGATCTGCTGCTGACCCCGCCCCTGTGGTCCTGTATTCACCAGTCCTCCACAACTGTGCTCCGGGAATGTCTGAGACCATCATTTGGGCATCGCTCGCTGCCGCAGATCCTCACCTGTGCCGCCCGGCACCCACATCCAGGGCAGCTTGGACACTGGCACCGGGGCCCTCCTGCGGCGACCCTGAGCGCGACATGGCCTGACAACATTCTGGAGTGCCCAGCAACTGTTCATTCTACACAGCATCGTCCCTGACTCTTGGAACCAGTTGGTCCCACAGTCCGTAGCCCGACCACTCTTCCCCAGCGCCACTCTTGATTGAAAATCCAAGGCCATAAAACAGGTTGCAGCCCATGATGTTAGAACCATAGACCGTCACAATGAACTCCACATCGGCCATCTCCGCCGATTTGTACTGAGTCGTCAGTGTGACGGTCCCCATCGTGCCCAACCATTCTCCTCCATAGCCGCAAAGTGGTGCTGAGACACATCTAATCTTGTAGTGGGGAAAACATTCTCTAACCGTAGCCCAATTCAGCAGTGAACTCTTCGCTCCCATGTTGACCAGCATTGGTACCAGAACTCCATCCAGAACCACCGTGCAGCGTGTGTGCCCACAGGTACTTGGGGGCACTGTGTGTATCACCGTCGGGGCAGGAGAGTTGAATTCCTCAGTTAGCAGAGCTCTCCTGCTCTGCTAACTGGCATACTCTCACAAAGTGGTGTAGATGGCCACATTTTCCGCAGCGCTTCCCTCTTGCCGCACACTCTCTAGCCTTATAACGGTGCTTTGTGGACCCGCAACCCATACACCTGGGCTTCCCCAGGGCAGACCTCATCTGTGCAGCGCTGGCCTCCTTCACGTTATCCTTGACACTCCCATCGCTGTCCGGGTCCACTACCTGCGCAGCCATGCTTAGCTCCCAAGTTAGCTTGTCCGCTGCTTCCAGCTGTAGTGCCAACTCGACAGCCCTAGTCAGCAGCTTGGAGCAGACTGCAGCACAGTTGGTGTGTTCCACCAGCTGGTCATGAACAATTTCTTTCTCCAACAGCCTGAACCGGAACTCAGCGGCCAACTGCCCTAAGTCCAACACGAACCGCTGGGTCGGTTCGCCTACCTACTGTTGCCGGCACTGTCTGAACTTCATCTGTCTGACAATGACGTTGTCTGGCGCCCTAAAATGGCAGGTCATTAACTTGACTACTTGTTTGTAATTGTCCGCGTCTCCAAGCGTGCCCAAAATTCTCTGCCCCTCCATTCCTAAGTTGTGTACCAACAACACACGAGCCCTCAGCTTCTCCGTTTGTCCCAGGTCCAACGACACCATATATGTCTGGAATGCCTCGTACCAACGAGGCCACGGCACAGGCGGCTCCCCCAGGAGCTCCAGAAATGGACGACTAGGTGTTCCACACGCCTCCATGAGTTTACCTCTTGTCACCAAATGTTATGTCGTAACTTGTAGACAGAGATGACACCAGGAGTGGAGCAGAACACTTCTTTATTATAACGCTGATCTCAGTGCTACAGCCCTGCATGCAGCTGCTGGCAGAGGTAAGGCGGAAGAGACCGTCCCTCTACCCATAGCCTCTTATATGCCCATGGGGTTGGCGGAACCAGAAGGCAGAGCCACTACCCCGTGCCACACAAATAAGATCTCCAACTATATGAACAATAACTACATAATAGCAGGCTCATCGGGCCCCCAGTGAGAAACTGATTTTGGCTACAGGAGTCCCCTCTGGGTGTTCGGGGGGGGGGGGGGAAGGGGGGGCGCTGTGTGGCGGACTGAAGAGGTTTCTCTCACCCAGTGGGATTTGGGGTTAGGGGGCGTGTGATATCCTACCGTGTAGCAATGATCACACTTGAGTTATTTCTTTGGCTAACTCTGCCGTTTATTCTGCAACACACATAATATGACTGAACATGGATTCTGCGCGGGGTTTTCACACTCTTGTTCTAATGTGTCCCCTTAATAGTAGTGCTGAACAATACAGGTAGTTCCCCCTAGAGGCATGTGCCAGTAATGTTTTAAATTAGACTTGCAGTCTACCACATCCCTCCCCTCTAGATTAAACTACTTTTAATTACACTAGCCAATTATGCTAGACATCCTGGAACTCCCATTTAACCCTAAACAATCACAGTTACTTTTAACTTCTTAAACACATGTGCCATACACATAATTTCTTTCTCTTTTTTTTTTTTTTTTTTACATGTATAACACACATAACAGTCTAACTGGGGATTTGGTTTGACTACCGCATCCCAGTGAGGTTCCAGGACGCATTCTTGTCCTGTGGCTGGGGAACTCACTACTGACTAAGTATAGTCCTTCAAGTAGTCTGGAGCTTTCCTAGCTCGCTGAGATCTTCTCACGGCGGGTGAGCCAACTGCAGGTGAAGACTCAGACTGCTCCACTGTTTCGGCTGCTGCAGTGCTGCCCGTAGAATCTGCAGAGACGGTTACCTCAGGTTTCACCTGAAGTGGTGGTTCGTTGATGCTCTCCTCAGGATGGGTGTCAGACAACACCTCTGGTGCCATCGGCAGGGGAATGGAGCTCCTACCACGAACTTGGTCGATGTGTCGCCTCACCACTTGTCCATGACCTAATGTCACCTTGAATGACACAGGGCCTGTCTTTTCTGTTATTTCTCCTGGTACCCAGGCTGGTCCTGAGCCAAAGTTGCGGGTGTAGACCACGTCTCCTTCTCTCAGTATTCTCTCTCTAGCATGCATGTCATGATAACCTTTTTGTTTCTCTTGTTTATCATGCACTTTGTTTCTGAAGTCTGGATGTATTAAGTCAAATGTTGACCTCAACTTCCTTCCACACAACAGCTCAGCTGGTGACTTGCCAGTTGTAGATTGGGGTGTTATTCGATAGCTGAACAGAGCTCTCGACATTCGGGTTTCAATAGAGTCTCCTGTCATCTTTTTCATGAGTGACTTGAATGTCTGCACGGCCCTCTCGGCTAAGCCGTTAGAAGAAGGATGGTATGGCGCAGTCGTGATGTGACGTATGCCATTCTTTTCAGAAAACTCTTGGAACTGTTCACTCGTAAAACATGTACCGTTATCTGATACTATGATTTCAGGTAGCCCATGTTGGCTGAAACTCTTTCTAAGACATTCAATGGTAACAGTAGAAGTAGAGCTACTCACAGAATATGCATCGATCCACTTTGAGTATGCGTCAACTATGATCAGGAACATTCTTCCCATCCATGGACCTGCGTAGTCAATGTGAATTCTTCTCCATGGTTTATCTGGAACTTCCCAGGGGTGTAGTGGGGCTGCTGGAGGACTGTTCCTGTTCTCCTGGCATGCCGCACATGACTTCACAAGCGCCTCCACCTCTGCATCCATGTTGGGCCACCACATGTAACTCCTCGCCAACGCTTTCATGCGAGTGATGCCAGGGTGTGCTTGGTGTAGTTGTTGCAGTAAGGCATTCCTACCAGGTGGTGGAACAACCACGCGTCCTCCCCACAGGATACAACCTTCCTGGGTGCTGAGCTCATCCTGTCATCGGGCATAGGGAATGAACTCAGGACTGTTCATCTTCGGCCATCCTCGCAAGATGTATTCTCGCACTCTTGCTAGAACAGGGTCTTTGTCTGTCCACTTCTTTATTTGTTGTGCGTTCACCAGGGGCACGCCGATATCTTCAAACAATAGCACTCTCTCCTCCTCCTCAGGCGTGCTGTCTCTTCCTCCATCCAAGGGTAGCCTACTCATCGCGTCAGCATTCGTATGGTCCCGTCCGGCTTTGTAAACGATGGTGTACTCATACGCTGCTAATGTAACGGCCCATCTCTGAATTCTCTGAGATGTCATCTGGGGTATGGCTCTCATTTCACTGAACAGTGAAATTAGTGGCTTGTGGTCAGTCACTATAGCGAACTGTCTCCCGTACAGGTATTTGTGGAATTTTTTTACACCAAATACTACTGCAAGGCCCTCCTTGTCTAGCTGGGAGTAGTTTTTCTCAGCTGCACTAAGAGTTCTTGAGACAAACCCTATGGGTCTCTCTGAGCCATCCTCCATACGATGAGAGAGTACAGCACCCACACCGTAGGGTGATGCGTCACACGCCAGGATGAGTGGTTTGTTTGAATCATAGTGCACTAACACACTACAGGACTGAAGTAGCGCTTTGGACTCTTCAAACGCCTTCTGCTGCTTGACCCCCCATGACCATTTTTCTTCCTTCTTAAGTAAGGTATGTAGTGGTGCCAGCAGCGTGGAGAGCTTTGGGAGGAACCTATGGTAATAGTTCAACAAGCCCAGGTAGGCTTTTAACTCAGTAACATTTTGTGGCTCAGGCGCCTCCGCAATGGCTTCCACTTTGTCTGTTAGAGGGTGTAGACCACTGGCGTTGATCTTGTGGCCTAGGAACACCACCTCTTTTCCCATGAACTCACACTTGCTTCTTTTCAACCTCAGACCGCTTTTCTCCAACCGTTGAAGCACTTCCTCCAGCGTTTTCAGATGTTCTTGTTCATTTGGTCCTGTACAAAGGATGTCATCCAAATAAATGGCAACATTCGGAATTCCACCTAGGATGCCCTCCATAGTTCTCTGGAATATAGCAGGACTGGAAGCTACTCCAAATGGTAAGCGTGTGTAGGTATATAAGCCTTTGTGTGTATTGATGGTTACATACTTTCTTGATTCTTCTTCCAGGACTACTTGTTGGTAAGCGTGACTCATGTCTAATTTCGTGAAGTGTCGGCCGCCGTTCAGCTGTGCGAAGAGGTCCTCCACTTTAGGAATTGGATACTGATCCACCCGTGATGCTCGATTGACAGTCAGTTTGTAATCTCCACATATTCTAATGGAGCCATCCGGCTTTCTCACTGGGACTATGGGCGCCGCCCATTCTGCAACCTGCACTGGCTCAATGATCTTGTCATCCAGCAGCCTCTGTAGCTCGCTTTCAACCAGTGGCTTGACTGCATAGGGTACCGGTCGGGGTTTGCAGAATCGTGGTTGGGCCTCCTTGTCCACATTAATCTTTGCAGTGACACCTTTTAGCTGTCCTACGCCTTCTTTGAACACCTCAGCGTGTCTTTCGAGGATCTCCTCCAGCTGCAATTTGGGCTGAGATTCCACTTTATTCACCAACTGATCAATCATGGCCAGTTCTTGTAACCAACTTCGCCCTAGTAGATTTGGTCCTTCGCTCCCAACTACTACTACAGGTAAGTCCTTTTCTTTGTTTCGTGCTGCACCTTCACTTGTGCCATGCCTAGCACGTCTAGCTTCTCTCCTGTGTATGTTTTTAATTTTAATGAACAGGGATTTAATTCTGCTGTGTCTGTTTTCTTCCACAGTTGTGTATATTGCTGTTTACTTAATATGGTTACTCCACAGCCTGTATCAACTTCAAATGTTACTTTCATTCCATTAACATTCATGGTACGCGTGATGGGCGCTACCTTGGTCAGCTCCTCTGACGTGTTGTAAATTGTGTGAAAACCCATGTCTTCTGTATCACTTTCTCCCTCCCCTCTCAGTTGATTCGCTCGCTGTTCCTTTCCTGGGCCCTTGTTTTCATACTTTTGCCCATTAACTGTCGCTTTCAGCACCTGTGCGCTGTCCACCTTTATTCTACATGCTTTCTTAATGTGCCCTCGCTTGCCACAATTATGACACAGCTCAGTGGCAAATTTGCACTCGGCGGCATTGTGCTGGCCTTTGCAGCGATAACAACTGGGGAATTTGTGCTGAGTTTTGTCAGTCAACACTTTGTGGACACCTACTTGGGTCTTAGGCACACGAACATGCGTTGCTGTGTCCTCTGCTAGTTTCCTTTGCCTTTCTCTCACATCTTTAGATGCTGTTTCCATCGCTTGGCATAATTCCAAGCCTTCGCAAAAGTGAGTTTTGTTTCAGATAAAAGTCGCCGTTGCATTCGGTCATCATTCACTCCACACACAAGTCTGTCTCTTAACATTTCTTCCAATGAGTCTTTGTAATCACAGTGCAGTGTTAATTTCCTCAATTCTGCCACATACTCTGCTATGGACTCAGTGTTCCTCCTTATGCGTGAATTAAATTTGAATCGTTGCACGATTTCACTCGGTTTGGGGCTGAAGTGCTTCTGAAGCTCAGCAGTAAGCTGGTCGTACGTTTTATCTTTCGGTAATGCAGGGCTTATTAAATTTCTCAACAAGCTGTAAGTAGTTGCACCAACTCCACTCAACAGTACAGCCTTCCGTTTGTCTGGCTCCTCAATCTCATTAGCTTGGAAGAAAAAGTCCAACATTTCACCATATTCTTCCCATGACTGAGTCGAGTTATCAAAAGGGGTTACCGTTCCGATTACAGCCGCCATTGCTCGTCGTGGTGGGGAAACCTCGTTTTTCCTCCTCTGAACTTGCACTCGAACTACTGGAGTCACTTGAGTTCGCCACACTTGCAATGTTCTCTGTTTCTCGCCGCTGATTTTTTTCTTTTAATCCTCGTCGCCAATTGTGTGATATCCTACCGTGTAGCAATGATCACACTTGAGTTATTTCTTTGGCTAACTCTGCCGTTTATTCTGCAACACACATAATATGACTGAACATGGATTCTGCGCGGGGTTTTCACACTCTTGTTCTAATGTGTCCCCTTAATAGTAGTGCTGAACAATACAGGTAGTTCCCCCTAGAGGCATGTGCCAGTAATGTTTTAAATTAGACTTGCAGTCTACCACAGGGCGTGATTTGTGTTTCCCGGTTTTGGAGTCCGGGAGTGTTCAGTTAGTTGTTCAGTGGCAGGCTGGCAGCTGAGGAGTAAAGATAAAAACCCACCTTTGTACGAAGGTTCCAGGAGATGTCCCCTGTGTGTTTCTTCCTCCTGCCACACTTTTGAATGAATGAATGAATCTTTATTTCGGATAGATTAAAAGTAAAGATTAAAAAGAAACAGAATAATATAACAAAGGGGAAAAAACACTTTAACACGATAAGGGGGGCACTGAATAATGCCCAACAGAATAAGTGGAAGTGTACTCCAACTTTTAAAAAAGATGTCACAACTAAAATGTTGCATTTTTATTTCTTATTGAATGGGGTTGCGCATTTCTGCTGTACAGCTCTTATTTTGAAGGTCCCACCTGGAAGCTGTCTCTGTATATGCATGTTAAACTATTGCTCAGCATTTACACCAGATGAGCATCTTGTGGTTATTTTGACGGAGACAGACTGTGAAGTCCTGCCGGGTTGCAGCGTAGAGGGAGCGGGGACTGCTCACTCCCTCCTCCGGGGGCAGCTACGGAGACAGCCGCCGTTCTAGGTATCGGAATGGCGTCGTTCAGCGCGGGGCTGCATCTTGTCCGCAAGCGTGGGGCATCCAGGAGCTCCGTGGTGGAGAGGAGGAATCTGCTAACGGTGTGCAGGTGGGTTGTCCCGATGCTACATGTTTCAGTGATTACAGCAGCTGGGTTCATGACGACAGACTTGTTAATTCTTAATTTCAGACTCAGACGCGTGTTTGTCTTTGAGGTCAGATTTAATGGGAACTCCGTTACACCCAAATCCAACCCAACATGAAAACAAGGTTGAAGGAAGAAAGACGTCGTCTATTTTTTTTTTTTTAATATTAAGTAAGCAGCCTACAATCCTTATCAACTACACACTTCCACTAGCAGCAGTATCCACATGCAACTCAAGCACCCACACCATCACATTTCAGTTTTACTTTCTGCTCAATTCACGGTGAATGAAGCTAAGAGCATGGAGAAAATAAGTCACAATCCCCTCACATGGTTAAAGTTGGGTAACAGAAGCAGCTTGTCTGTGTGTGTGTGTGTGTGTGTGTGTGTGTGTATATATATATATATATATACTGTACAGTATATGTATATATAGTTATTGATGTACACAAAATGAGTCAATTTTTTGAAATCAAAGGATCATCTGGGTGTTTCCTACAATATTCAGTAAACATTAAGTGTCCTCTTCCCTCATGATACAAAGCACCTATAAGTGATTTGATTGTAACATAGTTATAGAGATTGTGAGAAAGCTGCTGAGGTGTGCACACGTCACACAACTTTTCCCTTTTGTCAGCAGTAGTGAACAGCACTGTACCACAAGTATTGATTTGTGGTCCTTTCAGTGCTGTCAGACGACAGTGGCTGACTGTTGGTCCCCATGGTGTATTTGAAGCAACAGCGTTGAAAGGGTCAGACCCAAAGGGAAGATATTGGAGTGTATTTTTTTGGCATAAAGACAATACTAATGCTTAGGAAAAAAAACCAATATTAATAAATAAACAGCATACCCCAGCTGGTATGTGCTCAGCCCTTTTTATGGAACAGGGGCCTCATGTACAAGCACTTGTGTGGATTTCCTATTGAAAGATAAGATAATATAAGATAAGCCTTTATTAATCCCACAATGGTGAAATTCCAGGATGACATAAATCAAGAAAATGCCGTAAGCAAAAAAAAAAAAAAAATAAAAAAAAAATCCAGATGTATGAAACGGTGCATATGCAGGAATCCAAGCACATTTCCTTTGTACATCCCAATCTACTTGAAATTGAACGCACAAAATACTGGACTCCTCCCTTGACATGCCTCTATTTGAATATGCAATTACATGCAAATGGGTATATACAAGCCCTGCATGTTTGATTCTTCTGTATCCACTATCAAAAAAAAACAGATTACATGGAATTTCACGGACTGTGAGTTGGAGGCACTCCTGAATGAGGTAGAGGCGCGTAAAAATGTTTTGTTTGACATGCTGTCCTCCGACATTAGTGCCGGATACAGGTAATTCAATAGCCTGCTCACAGCCCTACAAGATTAGTATACTGTTTTCCTTTATTCAGACAGGGATGAGAAGGAGATGTTTATTTTACCTTGACATGTTTCCACTGACATATGCAGTCGTCCTCAGATGCGTCAGCTGATCACTGTGATTTGTGACCAGCTGGACGGATCAGCTCGTTGAATAAAGGAAAACAGTAATGAAAAAGAAGACAATATGAAACCTATTTAGTTGGTAGCCATGGTCATCTGTCAGTTGAAAGCAAATCATATTAGACTTGACAAGTACATATTTTATGTCCAAAATGCAAATCTCATCCTTTATAGTTATGTACAACTTACATGGATTTCACACACTACTATTGTAAATGAATGAAGTGCGCTGGGGAAAGGGTGAGACTTTTGCATTTCAGAGTTTACACATGTGTTTATTGACATAACTACTGTACACATAGAGGCAATTGGGAGCTTGGTAGAATACTGTGAAACTGTAGTTTAATCAGCAAATAAAGGGAGTCACTTACTTGACCACTGACTGGTAATCAAGCCTTGAAGACAGGGTGATATTTGAGGGCCCACAGGCGCATTGCATATGAGGTGGGTTATTATTAAGACAATTACATGAATTTTCTCACTAAGAAGTCACCCATCCGTACAGTGCCAGCTTGTAGTTTGTTCCCAGCAATGCTGTTCATTAGAATCATTAGGAAAACCGGCTCTCACTGCAAATTGCACTTTGATGTTGGCCTGTTCAACTGCATTGTATGGGAATATGATGTACCTGAGTGACAACTGAATAATGCAATCCCACACAGCTGGCATAGCTCAGCTCAGGGTCGACTAGGAAATTCCCAATCGGTCTGCCAGCTCCCTCTTGAAATGCCCCTGTTCCCAGGAACCCCAGTGTTGTCAGCACCTGCACTGGGACGGGCAGTGCACGGCTTCTCGCCAAGTTGCACTTCAAGAGCGGCCATAGCTCTGAGCACAGTTCCACAAGGACTGCCCATGGAAACCTAAACTGGCTGATAAGCCAGTCATCATCCTGAGCCAGAAAATCTTCTGTCTCTAAATACCCTTTCTCTTCTCACTGTGCATTTTGCAATATCGTCTAATAATGCTAATGCCATTGTTGTTAGAGGCATTTTCTGCACTTCTTTGTGCTTGCTTTTGTATCCACTCATCAAATTGCACACACTTGGATGTTTGTTCATCATGTGTCTCTGGTGTGTACAGTAATTTTCACGTCATTATCAGTCTCCCAACATCACCTCTAAGTGTCACCAATGGACCAATAACAGTAGAAACATACGTACGTACACCAGCCATGAAGTTGGCGTGGGGCTGTGCATATTTCCACGGACATTCATTCTTGATAAATCTGAAATTTTCTGTGGAAAAGGACGTACACCATGTTTTTGTGTGCAAGTACCCTTTGTACATGAGGTCCCTGGTCAGCACACAAAACACTTTCAAGTGAAGACAGTGAGGTGCAGCTGTGAGCCTCCCTCTGTTATTCACAGATGTAAAAGAAAAGCGATTACACACATGTGCACTTTGCTGACCAGGCTCTTACTTTCTAGCTCTTCCTGCTGCCGCACCAGCCATCAACGTACTGATTGACAAAAGCGGAGGAGGGTGAAGACTGAATATGGCACAGGATAATTCTAGTGACAAGAGTTGAGAGAAACTCTGCTTTTAGATACAGTAGAAGAAGGGTATTTAACTCCACTATGCAAATGAATTCACTTTTGTTTCTTCTTCGATGGCTTTAATGATCATCCACCTGCTGCAACCAGGCAAAATAGTTAATTATTAATTGGCAAA
Source organism: Pholidichthys leucotaenia (assembly GCA_020510985.1). Taxonomy (NCBI): domain Eukaryota; kingdom Metazoa; phylum Chordata; class Actinopteri; order Cichliformes; family Pholidichthyidae; genus Pholidichthys; species Pholidichthys leucotaenia. The sequence goes on along the minus strand of CM035849.1, from coordinate 148,472,953 downwards.
GAACAGTAAAAAAATGATATTTACTAGTTAAAATAAAGGTTAGTGTTCTAGAGCTAGAGCATACCAGTTTACAAGGATATTTTAACTGCATTTCCATCAGATGTATTTTTACATTTAAAAATTAATAAAACAGTATTTTGAAAACCATACTGAACTCACATTTGAAGAACACCAACCAGTTTGAATTGAATTTCATCAGAGAATGGGACATACCAAGATAGATATATGTACTTTATAGATAGATGTACTTTATTGATCCCAAACTGGGAAATTACAGTGTAACAGCAGCATGATACAGACCAGACAACCAACAGAAATACACACAGTGTAATAGAAAAAGGAGTTACCTAGGGAAGTAAAGTAAAAATGCTTTGATAACTTTATATACAACATAGGCTACTACTAGGTTAAATAGATGATAATCCTTATGAGTCTATGGATAATACTAACTGTACAAAGGATTATATGGCGCAGGGTGAAATATGAGGTACCAATTATACTGTATGGTGCAGTATAGCAGCATTGTTATGACCAAAATTCAACATTAGAGTGAATTATTGTACAGTGAAATGGCATGTGGCAGAAAAGATTTCCTGTACCTGGCCGTACGGCAGCAGAGCTGTAGCAGTCTGCTGGAGAAAGTGCTCCTCTGTCTGTCCAGTGTGTGGTGGAAGGGGTGATCAGGATTGTTTATGATGGATCGCAGTTTGTTCAGTGTCCTCCTCTCCACCACAGATTCAAAGATCTCCAGCCTGAGACCAATCGCATCGCCAGTCTTCTTGATAATCTTGTCAAGTCTATTGGTGTTGCTGGCCCTGATACTACTACCCCAACAGACAGCAGCAAAGAGGATGGCGCTGGCAACAACGGCCTGGTAGAAAAGCTCCAACATCTTGTTGCACACGTTGAAGGATCTCAACTTCCTCAAAAAGTAGAGTCTGCGCATCCCCTTCTTGTATGCAGCATCGGTGTTAGATTTCCAGTCCAGTCCGCTGCTGATCACGACACCCAGGTATTTGTAGTCCGTCACTACCTCCACACCCTCCCCCTTAAACCCCAATGGCTGTGAAGGCGTCTTCTTCTTCCTGAAGTCAATCACCATCTCTCTGGTCTTGCAAGTGTTCAGCCTTAGGTGATTCTGCTCGGTCCAGTCCACAAATCTGTCTACCAGTGCCCTGTACTCCCCCTCCTCTCCCCCTCTTATACACCTAACAACAGTAGAGTCATCAGATAATTTCTGCAGGTGACATGACTTGGTGTTGTACTGAAAGTAATTGGTGTATAAGGTGAAGAGAAAAGGAGAACTCAGTCCCCTGTGGAGCTCCAGTATCACTAACCACCACATCAGACAAGACACTGCCCAGCCAGACAAACTGTGACCTTCCTGTCAGGTAGTCAGTAATCCAGGAGATCAGAGAGCTGTTAATCCCCATCACCTGCAGCTTCTCACCCAGCAGCAGTGGCTGAATGGCATTAAATGCACTGGAGAAATCAAAGAATGTGATTCTCACAGTGTCTTCTCCTCCATCCAGGTGCAAATGGGCTCATTACAGCAGGTAGATGACGGCTGATATGCAAACTGCAGAGGGTCCAGCCACGTCTTTACCTGCGGCCTCAGGTGGGCTAAAACAAGTCTCTCCATGACCTTCATCACATGTGATGTGAGGGCAACTGGTCGATCGTCATTCAGGTCCAATGGAGACGAGCTCTTGGGGACAGGAACCAGGCAGGACGTCTTCCACAGCACCGGAACTCTCTCCAGACTCAGGCTCAGGTTGTGTAGGTGTTTCAGTACTGGAGCTAGCTGGTTGGCACAGGTCATCAGGATCCAGGCAGAGATACCATCAGGGCCCGCACCCTTCCTCTGGTGAAGTCTCTCCAGCTGTTTCCTCACCTCGCCTGTAGTCACAGGGATGTGGGGGTTGGTACTGATGTCTTCAGTGGAGAGGAGGGGGGTTGAGGGGAGAGAGATGTGCTTCACAAGGGAGTGGGGGGTTAGGGGTGTGTGGTGGTCTGGCTGTGTTGTTGGGGTGATAGACGGTGAGTTGACCCTATTAAAAAACAGATTGAGCCCATCTGCTCTCTCATGGCTCCCTGCTGTCTGTCTCTCCCCTTACACCCAGTGATATTTTTCATTCCAGACCACCCCTCTCTCATATTTTTCTGCTGGAGTTTATCCTCTAACTTCCTCCTGTAATTGTCTTTACACCTCCTCAGCATCTCTTTCAGTTCATGCTACACTCTCCTCAGTTCCTCCCTGTCTCCAGACCTAAAAGCCCTCTTCTTCTTGTTAAGAAGTGCTTCCAGGTCACTGGTGAGCCATGATTTGTTGTTGGGGAAATGGCACACAGTCTGGGCTGGCATGGTCGTCTTTTCACAGAATCTAATTTATTCTGTGATGCAGTCAGTCATGTTGCCTTTGTCCTTCCCATGTGGCCCACAGAGTCCATCCCAGTCCGTCGTCTCAAAGCAGTCCTGTAGTGCATCAGCAGCCTCCTGTGTCCACCTCCTCACAGTCCATGTGTGAACAGGCTGCCTTTGCACAAGAGGAATGTACTTGGGTGATAACAGAGCCAGGTTGTGATCAGATTTGCCTGTGGTGCCTGTAGCGCTGTGGTCCATCTCTGACATTGGCATACAGAAGATCCAACGTTTTATTTTCTCTGGTGGGACAGTCAACAAACTGGAAGTTTGGTAATGTTTTGTCCAGTGAGACATGGTTAAAATCTTCCATGATTGCCATGAATGCATCAGGATGCTGGGCCAATAGAGTGGCAGCAGTGGAGCTGATGGTATCACATGCCACCACTCATCAGCTGATGGATGAATGTAAACAGCGATTACAATGGCGCACGTGAGCTCTTTGCATGTAATAAGGTCGCATATTCACGGCGAGCAGTTCAGTGTCTGGGCTGCAGAGATGTTCCTTTACATGAATATGTCTGGGATTACACCACTTCTCGTTCACAAAAAGCGCAATTCCACCTCCCTTCCTTGTACCATTCCCTATAACGTCCCTGTCCGCCCGGATGGTCTTAAAGCCGGGTAACGTGACATTGTTGTCAGTAATGTGTGAGTGGAGCCATATCTCTGTAAAACGCTCTAGCTGTATTCTCTCTGTGTCCTGATCAGCGCTGTGAGTTCGTCTGTCTTATTTCCCAGAGAGCTCACGTTCCCCGTGATTAACACTGGTATGGTTGGTTTAAACTTTCTCCTCCTCATTCTAGCCTTTCTTCCAGCTCTTCGCCCCCGGCAACTCCTCCTGAACTTGTCCGGGATCAGGGACTTAGCTCCGGGTAGTTCATTCAGCGCAGTCAGCTGGTTGCGTGTGTAAATGATCCTTTTTACTCCACTCGTATTGTTCTCCATAGCCACGAGGAAGAAAAATGGCAGGAAAACCAGCAGAAAAAAAAAGTAAAACTTGGTCCAGTTGTTACTCAAGTCTTATTACCCAGCCTTGATAAGAAAGAACACACTAGAGACAGAATACACTAAATAAAGACACAACGTTAGGAAAAATGTTAACAAGAGCTGCTGTTACTGGCTGCCATCTTGCGGCCGGAGGGGAAAAAAATAAAATTATTTAATAATAATATTTAATCCCAAACAGGGAAATTACAGTGTAACACCAGCATGACACAGTAGATGACCAAACCACCAGAAATACACACAGCATAATAGGGTAGGAAATGGGGGGGGGGGGGGGGGAATTACCTAGGTAAAGTAAAATTGCTTAGATAACTTTATATTCATCACAGACTACCACCAAAGGTAAATAGATGGTCACCCATGTAGATATATGGATCATACTAACTGTACAAAATAGGACTATAAGGTGCAGGGTGAAATGCAAGGTACTAATTGGACTGTAAGGTGCAGTGCGACAGTATTATGACCAAAATTCAAGCATTAGAGCGAGTTATTGTACAGTGAAATGGCATGTTGCAGGAAAGATTTCCTGTACCTGACCGGTAATGTCAGACATTCCCTTTCATTTCCTTTCAACAAGAGCATATTTGTAAGTAAAGTTTTATGCAAAAATTTATCCACCCTTTGACAAATAGCATTTCTTGGTGATTTTTATCCCCCGCCGGTCGAAGCCCAAAAGGGTTGAAGAGCCCTTTGGACGAAGACCAAAGGGGTCAGTCCGTTCGTCCGTCTGTTCCACTTCTGTGAAATCAACTTCTCCTACAGTTTTGTTCTGATTGTTCTGAAACTTGGTACCATGGTTTGATGTACACTGATGATGCGCATATTGCAATTTGGTTCTGATTGGCTAATTTTTCAAGAATTGTAGCCCCTGACCTATGACCTCCTATTTCACCTCATTTCATAGACAGTAACTGTCTTGTGAAATCAACTTCTCCTACAGTTTTGTTCCAAATGTTTTGAAAGTTGGTATCATGGTTTGATATACGCTGATGATGCACATATTGCAATTTGACTCTCATCCGATGACCTTGAGGTCAGAGGTCAGATTTCCCTAAATCTTCTCAGGGATGAGAATCCTCCGTGCATCCGTGGAATTCCGCGGATTTGATCATGTCTAGGGTCATTCTCGTGAATCATCTAAATTCGAGGAGAAAATTTTAGGAGGGGGGGGTGAGGTCTGTTATGAGCGGTGAGTCGTGTTTTCGATCGGCTGCTAAAATCCACCGCGCAGAACGCGCTACCCAGCAAGATCAGTAATGTAATGTAACAAGGCCACTGATTGGCTGATACTTATTGAAGCAACCAATCGGCAATTTTGTTAGATTTCCTTTGTCATATCCAACACGTGGAGCGAAATGCAAATGGCGGACAGTTCCATCAGTTCAATCAACTGAGTTTTCCCGATTTCGTCAAAATGGTGACCCTAAAACTCACGAAAGACAACAAAGCAAGAATTTTAGAAATTGACAAAGGGATAAGGAACAAGTTTCGTTGGGAATGGCTCGAAAAAACTGTGTCAATGACTGTAAAGATCGGTAAAAATACCAAAGTTGTGGTTGAAAAAATGGCCGACTTCATAGCGAAGTGCGTAGTACCAGGGAAAGCCCAGTGTGTTTATTGCAACGATTTCTCAAGTTATGGATCTCGTGGTTGTGTTGCCTTAGTTGAACACTGTTCAAAACAGAAACATCTCAAAATTGTGGCTACAAGGAGATCGAACTACTCGCTCGGTGCTGCATTAAAAGCGATCCATGGACACGGTCAAATTCAGATGCTAGTCAATCAAAGTTCATCACAATCGGTCCCGATTACAGCAATTAGTGATCGGAAGACACATTCCGAGGTAAGATTTTTTTCTCGTTATAAGTAATGTACTTGAGAATTTTCGCGTAATGAATTTGTTATGAAATGGCATGTGTAAGTTGTGATGTCATGCCTGTTTTGAAACACTAATTGCATTTGAATGCTGATAATCGATTGTTAATAGATAAATGTTATTACATATTTTCTCACAATTTTGAAATGCAATCTAAGAATTTTGAATATAATTTATCATTTTTTGTTTCACTAGGAGGAGTTACATAATGCATGTGTAAGTTTTTTTTGTCATGGGTGGTGATGGGTTGCCTTTCCTAAGATATCTTTGCTTTTATTAGTAAACATAATTTCTTTATGGTCATTGCATAAAAACATTAAACATCTTTTAGGTTTTACTTACTTTCTTAGATTATCTTTCAAATATTAAAATATACTAATATGCAACTTTTTTATATTCCTAGTAACACTAACAAATGCACACATTAATAAATCAAAATGTTTGCAGAATGTCAGTATATTTTAATAAATGGGTGGACTTGGTGATGGAATTTTGTTAATATTTATAATTTATTTTACTTGGTTAAATTACAAATCTACCTACGGGTACTAATAAAGTAACCTGAACCTGAAATTATTTTGTCTGTTCTAGAACTATGTAAATGTAATTCTGTGTCAGTTCTAAACATATTAAATAGTAGTAAAATATAATTTAGTATTATTACATCAACATACCATTCAGATATCATAAATTTACACATGTGATGCAGCAGCAGATTAAAAAGGTAAACTATAAATGCATTTGTACTTACTTCTAACTTTAAATATAAGACCACATTTGAGCATTCTAAAACACCAGATTTCGTTAGCGTTGCCCCCCAGACCCCCCACCAAGGCTCTGCCTTGGATCCGGCTTGGGGGCCTGCGTCCCCCAAGACCCCCGGCTTAGTTTCCTCTTTTTTTCCCAAACCCCATTCTCATCCCTGTCTTCTAAATGCAATAACTACTAAAAAAAGTGATGTAGGCTTATCAAATCGATACAGTAGTTGTATCCAAGGCTACAGTCACACTGCAGGTCTTAATGCTCAATTTCGATTTTTTTGTGGAGATACAATTTTTTTGTGTGTGGGGATTCACATTATAATTTAAATGCGACCCCCATCAGACTCCAGTGTGAACGGTTTACAGCTATGAAGTGACAAGCATGCGTACAAGAAAACATAATGTCAGACACAGCGTTATATTTACGGAAGTAAATATGAGCCCCGAAGGATTGACAGGGACAGAACTGCTTCACCTTGATGCAGCACAGCAAAATAAAATTTTAAAATCATTCAAAAATGATTATGCACAAAATATGAGACCAGCTTCTTTTCTCTGCACGCCAGATGACCGCTGTGATCAGCTGTGCTTTAACAGAACTGATCGATTAAACAGCTCTCTTGAAAATGAGACCCTGTGTCTCAATGGGATTACTTGTTTAAATAAGGTTAATAATAAATAAACAGCGTGGCTAGTACCAGCGGCATATCACCGATCCCGCAAAGGAAGGAGAAGCCGCCAGACTCCCCTCTCCTGGACTGCATGTCCTCATATCCCCCTATCTGGCCATTGTGCTCCACAGTCATGTTAGTATTAACTTCACATTTTAGATAATATAGCAGCCAGGACTCACGGTCTGCTGTTTACAGGGAAAATTGGAATTGAGCATTAAGACCTGCAGTGTGACCGTAGCCTAAGATGCATCTTGGACGACTTGCACCCTGATCTGACTATAGGTTTGTGGTTAAAAGGTCAAAGGTCACAGTTAACATTCCATTTGCACTATGGTAAATGATAAATGCTACATTTACTATTACTATAAAACGAGTAAAGCTAGGGCCACCAATCCTGGTACACATGTTCACCTTGGGATCCTGACCTCTGACTATGGGTTTGGGGTCAAAAGGTCAAAGGCCACGCTTAACATTTCCTATGCCTTATTACTGTACAACAAGTAAAGCTAGGGTCACCAAACTTGGTGCACAGGTTTACCCTGTGATCCTGAAGTGTGACTATGGTTTTGGGATCGCAAGGTCAACATCAAAATGATGTATAAACTATACCTCAGCAACAAAGAAAGTTAGGGTCACCAAACCTAGTACACAGGCTCACTCTGAGACCATGACTTCTGACTACAGGTTTGGGGTCAAAAGTTCAAGGTTGGCACTCCCTATGCCCTCTTACTATAAAATGTGTAAACCTCTCTAGGGTTGCCAAACTTGCCACACAGGTTCACCTCGGGATCCTGCTTTAGAACTATGGGTTGTATACTTTGTTGTACATTCATGGATGGTGGGTTTATCATAATTTGGTTCTGCCTCAGAAATTAAATTGTAAAGTTGAAAACTGCTCTCCTTCAGTAAGTATTGGGCTCTTCAAAGAAAATGGAGATGGGAATATTGCGCTTGCATCTGAGTGCTCTTGTTTTAATTGGTGTATTTAAGTGTGTTGGGGGCTCAAACTTTTGCACATGCCACAGTTGTGTTTTTGTTGTTTGCTTTGTGAAATAAAAAGTGTGCATTAATGTTTGCTTGTGATATTGTATTTTGTTCATGTCTTACAGAGACTGTGTTTACATCTTTTCAATTGGAAGATATGTAATTTTTCAAGGGGTGGCCACATTTTTGCATACGAGTGTAGTTTGATGATAATTTGTTGACTTGTCTTATAATAAAAACTGTAGACAAAACGAACAGTTATACATAGGCTGTGTTAGAATAAAGTGGCATAATTTGTTAGTCATGACTCCAATTTTTCTTTTAAAAAACTTTAAATCTGTAGCTAGGCACACCTCTACAATTTTTTTTCTCACATTCTCAGTGGAGTATATGAATGAAATCAGTTTTAAAAAATTTGTTACCAGACTGAAAAGGACAGTGTTCCAGTGAGCTGAGCTGAAATGCAGTTTAAAATGTTCTTCTCTTTAGCTACAAATTTGTTGAGGCAAATTGTTTGTTTCTCTCCACTTGTCTGGGTTTAGTCCCATTGGTTAAACACCATCAAATACTTTCACTGGTAGCACCATATTCCTCATGCCAAAATGCATTATAAGTGTTAAATACAGACGTGGACAAAATTGTTGGTACCCCTCTGTTAATGAAAGAAAAACCCACGATGGTCACAGAAATAACTTGAATCTGACAAAAGTGGTAATAAATAAAAATTCTATTAAAATTAACCAATGAAAATCAGACAATGCTTTTGAATTGTGGTTCAACAGAATTATTTTAAAAAACAAACTCATAAAACAGGCCTGGACAAAAATGATGGTACCCCTAGAAAAGATTGAAAATAATGTGACTATAGGGACATGTTCAACCAAGATGTGTCCTCTAATTAAAATCACAGGTGTCTATAAACTTGTAATCAGTCAGTCAGCCTATTTAAAGGGTGAGAAGTAGTCACTGTGCTGTTTGTTGACATGGTGTGCACCACACTGAACATGGACCAGAGGAAGCAAAGGAGAGAGTTGTCTCAGGAGATTAGAAAGAAAATTATAGACAAGCATGCTAAAGGAAAAGGCTATAAGACCATCTCCAAGCAGCTTGATGTTCCTGTGACTACAGTTGCACATATTATTCAGAAATTTAAGATCCACGGGACTGTAGCCAACCTCCCTGGACGTGGCCGCAACAGGAGACGGATAATACGAATGGTAACAAAAGAGCCCAGAACAACCTCTAAACACATTCATGGTGAACTCCAAGGTCAAGGTACATCAGTGTCAGATCGCACCATCCGTCGTTGTTTGAGCCAAAGTGGACTTCATGGGAGACGACCAAGGAGGACACCACTGTTGAAAACAAATCATAAAAAAGCCAGACTGGAATTTGCCAAACTGTATGTTGACAAGCCACAAAGCTTCTGGGAGAATGTCCTATGGACAGACGAGACAAAACTGGAACTTTTTGGCAAGGCACATCAGCTCTTTGTTCACAGACGCAAAAATGAAGCATATCAAGAAAAGAACACTGTCCCTACTGTGAAACATGGAGGAGGTTCTGTTATGTTGTGGGGCTGCTTTGCTGCATCTGGCACAGGGTGTCTTGAATCTGTGCAGGGTACAATGAAATCTCAAAACTATCAAGGTAGAGAGAAATGTGCTGCCCAGTGTCAGACAGCTTGGTCTCAGTCGCAGGTCATGGGTCTTGCAACAGGATAATGAGCCAAAACACACAGCTAAAAACACCGAAGAATGGCTAAGAGTGAAACACTGGACTATTCTAAAGTGGCCTTCTATGAGCTCTGATCTAAATCCTATTGAACATCTGTGGAAGGAGCTAAAACATGCCATCTGGAGAAGGCACCCTTCAAACCCGAGAGAACTGGAGCAGTTTGCTGATGAGGAGTGGGCCAAAATACCTGCTGAGAGGTGCAGAAGTCTCATTGACAGTTACAGAAATCGTTTGATTGCAGTGATTGCCTCAAAAGGTTGTGCAACAAAATATTAAGTTAAGGGTACCATCATTTTTGTCCAGGCCTGTTTCATGAGTTTGCTTTTTAAAATAATTTTGTTGAACCACAATTCAAAAGCATTGTCTGATTTTCATTGGTTAATTTTCATGAAATTTTTATTTTTTACCACTTTTGTCAGATTCAAGTTATTTTTGTGACCATTGTGGGTTTTTCTTTCATTAACAGAGGGGTACCAACAATTTTGTCCACGTCTGTATATCTTATTATACCTAACTCAGTACTGTTTACCTGTTGAAATATATATTTTGTGGCTAATATAATCCCATAACAACAACATGGCACCTGGCGATCCTTTTTTGGCATGACACTGGATCAGTGGAGTCCCACCAGTATCGTGACCGTGGGTGTGCCCAGGTAACAGGCGACCTCCGCCTCATAATGCACCGTAACACCATCTATTACAGAATTGACATAAATTTTACATTTAAAAGTGTAGTCAGTGCTAGGTAGTTGAACTACAAACTTGAGCTAACAATGGCTGACAACTGAAATACTGATAATTACCTGTCTCCTTAAACATAGCCGCCGTTCTCTGCGATTAAAAATAAAACTGTTTCTGGATGGTAATACAGGTTTGGAATAATAAAAGCAGCACCTTTACCTTCTTCTTCTGTGATGTTCTGTGGGGTTGTGTAAAGATGCTTTACACTACATAATGACATAGCCCTGATGTAATCCCGACTAGCTCCGTGTCGGTTGAAAACCAACTGGTTCTTACGAAGTACGACAGTTGAACTGGTTAACCACCGGAACCAAACTAGCACTAGTTCTTTTTTTGGTGGAAAAGACCTATCTGTGGTTTTCCTCTTTTCCTCCTTCCTGGCAGCTCCACTATCCCTCCTCTGCACACGTCCAAACCATCTCAACCTTGCCGCTCTTACTTTGTCTTCAAGCCGCTCAACCTGATCTGTCCCTCTGATATCCTTCCACAGCATGTGAGACACCATGTGGTGTATGGGGCAGCGCCCATCTCTGTTTCACTGAACCTAGGCCACACAGCTACTGTGAGTAGTGAAAGCTACAGTGGGAGGTCAGTCCTCTGGTATCTCTGTGCGTTAACTTTCCTTTCCATGTTCTATTATGCTGAACACCAAGCTAGAAGGTGGGAAGTACCATTTTTGTATGGTCTTTGGTATGACCCAGCTGGGATTTGAACCCACAACCTCCCGGTTGTGGGGCGGATGCTCTATCAACTAGGCCACCACCCCAGTCTTCCCTCTGATACACTCATTTCTGATCATGTCCCTCCTAATCACTCCCAATGAAAATCTTAGCATCTTAAACTCTGCCACCTCCTCCTGTCTTTTTGTCAGCGCCACCATCTCCAATTATCAGCTTTTTATAGTGTGCCCAATGCAAAGCATTGGAACACTGTATTACTATTTCAAAATTTATTCCAGCGTTTTACAGTTATATTCCAGTTTCTGCCGATTTTCGATATGTATCTCCTCTCACAGCTTTGCGAAACCCCCCACAAAATATATATCAAAATGTGCAGCTTGATCCGGAGATTTATGCTTGTATTTTTGTTTCATATTTTTTGCTTGGTGTCCGAAATATTAATGAAAAACCAAAAACATTTTCCCATTGAAAATGCATGGAGTTTTTGAAGAAAACCCAACATTTCAGAGCCCTGTATCTCAACCATATGTTTTCCTACAAACATCATTTTTACTTCATTTTGTTTCTGCAAGTTTCAGCTACTTAACCTTCATTCATCTTTTCGATAAAGATGGGGCGGCAGTGGCTCAGGAGGTAGAACAGGTCGTCCAATAACCGCATGGTTGGCAGTTCAAATCCCGCTCTCCCCGGATATCCTGCCATTGTGTCCCTGGCCAAGACACTTCACCCCTAATTGCTTCTGGTGGGTCTGGAAGCGCCATGTTAGGTAGCATGCCGCCATCAGTTTGTGGATGTGTGTGTGAATGGGTGGATAGCAGGATCTGTAAAGCACTTTGGTCCTCAAGAGATGAGAATAAAAGCGCTATATAAGTGAATGCCATTTACCATTTTTACTGTTTTTGAAATATTTGCATCTAAATTCAGGTAGGTTTTTCAGCAAAAATCAGCATTTAACATGGGAGTCTATGAGACTTCACTAGAGTGGGGCTCGTTGGGTTAGAGTGGAGAGGCGGCACATTTCAGCAGAAAATGTTTCTGGATAAATCGCGATTGTGGCCACAATTTTTACTCTACGGACTTCATTTTTTTTTTCTACAAATGTAGCCACACATGTCCTCTCACTCACAAACTTGTCCTCGAAGCCATAAGTTTTCCTTTCTGTTTTCTCCAGTAGCTCTGAAGTGGACAAAAAAACATTGTCTCCTATACATTTGTATTGGGAGGAGAAATTCTGAGTCACAAATGTTCTCGGTTTTTAAGTTGCCAGTGCGACCACAATTTTGCATTTAGCAACACAAAATTTACACAGCTGCGTAGCTCAACGTCTTAGAATTCTGACAATGCCAGGATTCTGACAATGCCAGAATTATATCTGTCAGTCTTATGGTTTGTGTTTTATTGATGCCTGTTTGAGGACTGTTCTCCAGTATGTTTTAATATGGAGCTAGTAACCCAATCTCAACGACCTGTCTGACGCTTGTCATTTACTGTCAATGAATAGCTCAGTGGGTAAGGTGCCTGTCTACAGAGCACCTGGTGAGGGCAGTAATGATTTTTAGGATTAATATTGTATTTAGCATTTTTAAGTCAAGTTTCTTCAACTATAAGTGATATTGGCTTAATGCTCACATTTTTCATACTTTAAGCTATGCTAGCATGTAAGCTACCATTTTTGAAGGTTAACCTCTTGCACTCTGGTGTACCGCGGACGGGCACGTCTCTGTGTCCTAGAGCGCACGAGGGCGTACGAGAGCGCCCTCGTGCGTTCTAGAGCGCACTGAAAAAAAAAGCTGCATTTCCGTTCTTCCACTACAGACACAGCCGCGAACAGATCAGATATGATTGACCTCTCATTCGACTAATAAGAGCCTTGAATTGGGTTTCTGAAACCTTGAAGAACCAATGACTGAAAACCTAGCAAGTAGGACCTGCCTACCAACGCTGCGAATGCAGCGAGCTAATTGAAGCACAGAAGTTCGAAAGCTGTTTTGTGTAAGGCTGGGTGAAGACAGACTGCTGCAGCAAATGAAAAAAGGACCTGCAGGAAGAACCGCCATAGACCCAGCAGCACAGAGACCACCGACAAGTGCGACCTGTGTGACAGGGACTGCCATTCGCGCATCGGCCTGTTCAGCCACAGGCGGTGCTTCTTTTTTTTTTTTATTCCAGCAGAATAGACATTTAGGATTCTCTTCCATGGTCATCATAGACCGACGGAGGCCGACGACGAAGGCTGGGTGACACACACGCGTTCACCAGTCTTTTTGAATTACTAGTGTTATTTGTTTTGAAAAATCGTTCACCAAAACCGCAATCATGGAAGCGCAAAACCGCAATAATGGAATTATGTTTTGACCGGGTCGCGAGACCAGAACCAAAGCGGACCAGCGTCGCGTTCATCTGACAATGAGGAAGAGAAGTTCACCAGGTACTCAGCTGCAGTGAACAGGTAAGTGTTATAAGCTAAATTATTCTTTATCCCTGAAAATTGTAATCAAAAATGACTTTTGACCGATCGGTAAATTACAACTGTGCGGCACACAAAGTCCGAAGTCCATGTGCCGCGGTACACGGTTCGTGCGCCGCGTCCGGACCGTGAAGGCCCCCCCCGCTACTCTTCTGTAGCGAGGGGGGGGGGGCCGCGGTGACTGTCGCCGCTGTCGCCACATCGCTACATGACTATTCCGTCATGTAGCGATGGCCGATGTCCGTCCTCTGTAGCGGGGTGGTGGGAGTTGTTATCTTCTACATTACAAATATTTTAGAATAATTTTTAGTGCACTGTAGGTTATTTTTTCTTGTTAAAAAAAAAGCCACACATTTTTTACGTGGCATGCTTCTTTGTGTGTGGGGGCTTGTTTGTTCATTCATTCATGAATGAATGAATAAACAACCCCCCCCACACACACACACATAGCCCTGAGTGTCACCTTTCATTAGAGCCCAAGATGAAGCTTCTATATTGAATCATTCAAAAGTTACAGACATTTTTCCAAACAAATGGCACAATTTGGCACAGTTCAAAAATGCCTGGGAACTACCTGAGAACAAAGCTGTGTAATATATTCATTTTTTGTGGTATTGTTACAAAATTTTGACCTCAGCTGGATAACACTTGGTTCTACATTTCTGTTGCATTTTCCAGCCCGGATCTGAAGCTGTGTGTTATTTGCAAGCATTTGTATCCAAAAAAACACCCAGGTGAAATTTATTTTCTTCAAGTTCAGTATGTTTAGATGACTGTTACTCAGTGGCCGGAGCACTTAGAGAGATTGTGACTGTTTTGCCAAAAAATTCAAAGTGTTTTCTTTTAAATGAGACCAACCCCATGAAGATGCTGCAAAGGGTTGAAGAACAGCTTTTGATTTACTTTGGGCACGTTATTTTTTGGCGTTTTTAGGGAAATTGACTGGAGTGCAAGGGGTTAAAGCTTACATTTAGCATCTTTAACCTAACTTCTTGCAACATTAAACTATTTCTTCGAATATACTGTTTTTTTTAAGATTGTGCTAATTTAGCAGGTAAGCTAGCATCTTTTTACATTTTAGGCTCATTTTTAATGTGTTTAAGCTAACTTCCTGGAACTTTAACCTATTTCTTCTTTTATGCTAATATTTTTAAATATTATGCTATTTTATTATGTAAGCTAGCATGTTTTACGTTTTAGGCTAATATTTAGCATCTTTATGCAAACTTACTATAACATTAAGCTACTTCTGCTTTTCTGCTAACGTTTGTCAAGATTAGCCAGTTTTAGCATGTAAGCTGTCATTTTCAGGTTTAAGCTTATATTTAGCATCGTTAAGCTAATTTCCTGCAATCTCAAGGTATTTCTACTTTTATGCTAACATTTTTAAAGATTGCGTTATTTCAGCTATATGTACTATTTATGCTAGTTCTACTTGTTTTTTATGCTGCTTCTACTTGTATGCTAATGTTTTTTTTAACAGCTATTTTAGCCTTTCAGCTAGCTTTGTTCGAAGAATTAAGGTTGCATTCAGTGTCTCTAAGCTAACTTCTGCCACCTTAATCAATTACTACTTTTGTGCTAATGTTTTTGAAGATTAGGTGATTTTAGCCATTCAGCCAGCATTTTTTAGGTTTTAAACTTATATTTAGCATACAGTATTTAAGCTGACTTCATGGAACATTAACCTACTTATACATATACACTACTCACAAAAAGTTAGGAATATTCTGCTTTGGGGTGAAGTTTCAGGATGCACCTATAATGCACTATGACCTTTACAGGTGAACGTAATTTGACCTTCTCTAACCTTTTGAAAGCACATGTCCAACTGTTCAGTGTTTGAGTACTTTTTGCATAACTTGCTGTTCTCTCACAAGGTGCTTAAAGGCAAAATTCACAGCAGGTGTTTGAGCCATGATTCAACTATTAAATTTTCTGATTCAATTAGAATTGTTATTTAAACAGTCCTCTTCATCATGCTGTTCACATTTTGACATGAGACCAAGACGGCGCCTAAAAGTTGATCAACAGTACCTCACCATTGCAAGGCTTCAAACAGGATGTTCTCAGAGGGAAGTGGCCACTGAGCTTAGAGTGTCACAGACTGTCATCAGCAGGTTGCAACAGAGATACAGAGACTGTAAAAGTCACAGAAAGGTATAGAAGTGGACATCCTTTGGCCACATCCCATGCTGATGACCGCTTCATTGTGAACAGTGCCCTGCAGAACCAGATGATGAAACCACTCAACTCCAGGCACATTTAAGGGAAGTGAGAGGCACCCAAGTGTCATGTCAGACCATTCGAAACAGTTTACGTCAGCGTGGTCTGCATGTATAGACGACCTGCAAGGGTACCTGACCACACTACCAAGCACAGGCATCATCGTCTTGCATGAACCAGGGAGCATTTTCGCTGGACAAGAGACCAGTGGGCCTCAGTGCTGTTCTGATGAAAGTTAATTCACGTTGAGCAGAAATGATGGCTACCAACGATGTTGGAGACGTCAAGGAGAGCACTATGCGTCAGCTACTGTTGTCACCAGATGAGCCTTTGGTGGTAGTGGTATTACAGTCTGGGCAGGTGTGTCTACCCAATACAGAACTGCCCTGCACCTTGCGAATGATACAGTGACAAGCAGATACTACCTGAATAACATCATTAATCCAGTCATTGTGCCCCTGTATGAGCAACACAGGCCTAATTTCATCTTCATGGACCACAATGCTCCAGCTCATCAAGGTCGCATCATTAGGGAATGGCTGCTGGAGGCTGGGGTACCTCAAATGGAGTGGCCTGCACTTTCTTCAGACCTGAATCCCATAGAAAACCTATGGGATCAGCTGAGTCGGTGTGTAGAGGCTCGTAACCCTGCACCCCACAACCTCAATGACCTGAGGGCCCCCCTTCAAGAAAAGTGGAATGCCATGCCTCAGCAGACACTAAGTTGACTTGTGAACGGCATGAGACATTGTTGTCAAGCTGTAATTGACAAGTGCTCAAGGGCACATAGCAAGTTATTGACACATTGACATTTTTTGTTGTGGTATACCCACCACTGTTGTTGGCTTTTGTTTCAATAAATTATTTGAGATGAGGAAATCATTATTGCATGCTTCTACTCAAATGCCCTAGTTTCATGATATAATATCACTGTAACTGTGAACTTTTTAACATTTTCCATGAATTTCACCCGAAAGCCAAATATCCCTAACTTTTTGTGAGTAGTGTATGCTTTTAAAGCTACTTTGTGCTAGTATATTACTGCATTTTTAAGCATTTCAGGAATGCATTTATTAATGCATCTACATTAGGTCCTCAAACTTAAAGCCACAGTAAGCGGGCAGTAGTGGCACACTATCAGAATTTCCATGGGAATTTTCTAGTTTGTTTTTTTCTTATTTCAGACAAGGATAAAAGGAAGACTGCAGTCGACAGCTGAAACATGTAAAGGTAAAAACATCTTTTTTTATCTTTGTCTGAAATAAGAAAAACAAAAAAGCTGATGATTGAAGAGAGACACAAAATGAACCTACTCGAGCTACCATCTCCAAACCATACGTCATAGCAGGTCTCACTACCATCTTGTAAATCTTCCCTTTCACTCTTGCTGCTACCCTTCTGTCATAAATCACCCGACACTCCTCTCCACCCACTCCACCTTGCCTGCACTCTCTTCTTCACCTCTCTTTTTAGTTAAGGTCTTTTTATTTGTTTTTTTCTTATAGAAAAACAAAATATGAACAAAAAGAAAAAAAGCATTACCCCCCACCCCAAACTGCCAGACATATAAAAACAATGCCTTTACCCTGATATCTGAATATAAAATGGACAAATATATGTATAACAGATGTGAAAAAAGAATAATCAAATAAAGCGCAATAATAAGATTTACATGATTATGTTGTTGGCTTCAGCATCTTCAACAAAGGTTAAAAAGGGTTCCCAAATGACATAAAATTTTTTAGTGGATCCCTTGACAGTATATCTTATTTTTTCTAGTTTAAGAAGGTACAGGACTTCTCTGATCCAGTGACTGTATGTTGGTGGCTTAGGTTCCTTCCATTTGAGTAATATCAGTCTCCTAGCCAGAAGAGTGCAGAAAGCCAGCATACTGTTTTCTCGCTTTTGAAGGGGAGTGTCTG
Source organism: Pholidichthys leucotaenia (assembly GCA_020510985.1). Classification (NCBI taxonomy): domain Eukaryota; kingdom Metazoa; phylum Chordata; class Actinopteri; order Cichliformes; family Pholidichthyidae; genus Pholidichthys; species Pholidichthys leucotaenia. The sequence goes on along the minus strand of CM035849.1, from coordinate 148,455,451 downwards.
TCTGATTCAACAGGGCCAAAAGTGGTGACTGAGTTATTGTCCTTTTGCATCTTCGAGAAAGTTTCAAAGCTAGTACTCCAATAAGTATGTAATTTTGGACATGTCCAAAACATTGTTGGGTCTGGTTACATGTCCAAAAGATGTATTAGAGTGGCTGGATCTCACCTGCAATGATCACAAATGGGATCCACACCCTGTTTTATCTTAGAGAGCCTAGCCTTAGACTAGTGCATTTGGTGTACTATTTTGAACTGAATGACAGCATGTCTAAGACAGACTGAAGATGAAATTTCCTGTAGTACTTTATACCAAATTTCCTCTGAAATTTGTTAGTTTAGATCTATCTCCCATTTGTTTTTAAGAGACTCCAATGATGTCAAGTTATACAGTGAGGCAAAAAAGTATTTAGTCAGCCACCAATTGTGCAAGTGCTTCCGCTTAAAAGATGAGAGAGGTCTCCAATTTTCATCATAGGTATACCTCAACTATGAGAGACAAAATGAGGGAAAAAAAAAATCCAGAAAATCACATTGAAGGATTTTTAATGAATTAATTGGTAAATTCCTCAGTAAAATAAGTATTTGGTCACCTACAAACAAGCAAGATTTCTGGCTCTCACAGACCTGTAACTTCTTCTTTAAGAGGCTCCTCTGTCCTCCACTCGTTACCTGTATTAATGGCACCTGTTTGAACTCGTTATCAGTCTAAAAGACACCTGTCCACAACCTCAAACAGTCAGACTCCAAACTCCACTATAGCCAAGACCAAAGAGCTGTCAAAGGACACCAGAAACAAAATTGTAGACCTGCACCAGGCTGGGAAGACTGAATCTGCAATAGATAAGCAGCTTGGTGTGAAGAAATCAACTGTGGGAGCAATTATTAGAAAATGGAAGACATACAAGACCACTGATAATCTCCCTCGATCTGGGGCTCCACGCAAGATCTCACCCCGTGGGGTCAAAATTATAACGAGAACGGTGAGCAAAAATCCCAGAACCACACGGGGGGACCTAGTGAATGACCTGCAGAGAGCTGGGACCAAAGTAACAAAGGCTACATCAGAAACACACTACGCCGCCAGGGACTCAAATCCTGCAGTGCCAGACATGTCCCCCTGCTTAAGCCAGTACATGTCCAGGCCCGTCTAAAGTTTGCTAGAGAGCATTTGGATGATCCAGAAGAGGATTGGGAGAATGTCATATGGTCAGATGAAACCAAAATAGAACTTTTTGGTAAAAACTCAACTTGTTGTGTTTGGAGGAGAAAGAACACCATACCTACTGTGAAGCATGGGAGTGGAAACGTCATACTTTGGGGCTGTTTTTCTGCAAAGGGACTAGGACAACTGATCCGTGTAAAAGAAAGAATGAATGGGGCCATGTATCGTGAGATTTTGAGTGAAAACCTCCTTCCACCAGCAAGGGCATTGAAGATGAAACGTGGCTGGGTCTTTCAGCATGACAGTGATCCCAAACACACCGCCCGGGCAATGAAGGAGTGGCTTCGTAAGAAGCATTTCAAGGTCCTGGAGTGGCCTAGCCAGTCTCCAGATCTCAACCCCATAGAAAATCTTTGGAGGGAGTTGAAAGTCTGTGTTGCCCAGCGACAGCCCCAAAACATCACTGCTCTAGAGGAGATCTGCATGGAGGAATGGGCCAAAATACCAGCAACAGTGTGTGAAAACCTTGTGAGGACTTACAGAAAACGTTTGACCTCTGTCATTGCCAACAAAGGGTATATAACAAAGTACTGAGATGAACTTTTGTTATTGACCAAATACTTATTTTACCTAGGAATTTACTAATTAATTCATTAAAAATCCTTCAATGGGATTTTCTGGATTTTTTTTTTCTTATTTTGTCTCTCATAGTTGAGGTATACCTATGATGAAAATTGGAGACCTCTTTCATCTTTTAAGTGGGAGAACTTGCACAATTGGTGGCTGACTAAATACTTTTTTACCCCACTGTAGATGTAAATTAAATTATAAATTGTGCTGACAGACTTTTTTTTTGCTGGTTTACAATTAAAAATAGAGTCTAGTAAAGAAGAGGGACGGCGTGATGGAAAAGAATATAGATTTGAGGTGACAAAGCTGCGAAGCTGCAAATACCGACAAAAGTGAAATTTGGGGATATTATATTTCTGTACTAACTGTTCAAAAAAAGCAAAGCTGCCATCAGTAAAGAGATCTGATAATGAGAGCATCCCTGTTCTAGATCATTTGTCAAAGGCCTCATCTATCAATGATGGGGCGAACATGATTTTTTGAAACTGGAGTGGCCAGGGACAGGCCCTGGAGAGAGAAGGATCTTCTAAATTGATTCGAGATCTTAAATGAGTGTAATACAGCTGGATTGGAAGAGAAACTGGAGATAGGCTGTGCATATGGTAGCTTTGAGCATAATAAAGCTTGTAAGGAGGTGGATCTGACTGATGCTGCCTCTAAGCCTGTCCACTTGAAGCCTGCAATGTCACTACTCCAGTATATTCCAGTATACAGTGGGGCAAAAAAGTATTTAGTCAGCCATCAACTGTGCAAGTTCTCCCACTTAAAAGATGAGAGAGGTCTCCAATTTTCATCATAGGTGTACCTCAACTATGAGAGACAAAATGAGAAAAAAAAAAAAATCCAGAAAATCACATTGAAGGATTTTTAATGAATTAATTGGTAAATTCCTCAGTAAAATAAGTATTTGGTCACCTACAAACAAGCAAGATTTCTGGCTCTCACAGACCTGTAACTTCTTCTTTAAGAGGCTCCTCTGTCCTCCACTTGTTACCTGTATTAATGGCACCTGTTTGAACTCGTTATCAGTATAAAAGACACCTGTCCACAACCTCAAACAGTCAGACTTCAAACTCCACTATGGCCAAGACCAAAGAGCTGTCAAAGGACACCAGAAACAAAATTGTAGACCTGCACCAGGCTGGGAAGACTGAATCTGCAATAGGAAAGCAGCTTGGTGTGAAGAAATCAACTGTGGGAGCAATTATTAGAAAATGGAAGACATACAAGACCACTGATAATCTCTCTCGATCTGGGGCTCCACACAAGATCTCACCCCGTGGGGTCAAAATGATCACAAGAACGCTGAGCAAAAATCCCAGAACCACACGGGGGGACCTAGTGAATGACCTGCAGAGAGCTGGGACCAAAGTAACAAAGGCTACATCAGTAACACTACGCCGCCAGGGACTCAAATCCTGCAGTGCCAGACATGTCCCCCCTGCTTAAACCAGTACATGTCCAGGCCCGTCTGGAGTTTGCTAGAGAGCATTTGGATGATCCAGAAGAGGATTGGGAGAATGTCATATGGTCAGAAGAAACCAAAATAGATCTTTTTGATGAAAACTCAACTTGTCGTGTTTGGAGGAGAAAGAACACCATACCTACTGTGAAGCATGGGGGTGGAAACATCATACTTTGGGGCTGTTTTTCTGCAAAGGGACCAGGACGACTGATCCGTGTAAAGGAAAGAATGAATGGGGCCATGTATCCTGAGATTTTGAGTGAAAACCTCCTTCCATCAGCAAGGGCATTGAAGATGAAACGTGGCTGGGTCTTTCAGCATGACAATGATCCCAAACACACCGCCTGGGCAACGAAGAAGTGGCTTCGTAAGAAGCATTTCAAGGTCCTGGAGTGGCCTAGCCAGTCTCCAGATCTCAACCGCATAGAAAATCTTTGGAGGGAGTTGAAAGTCCGTGTTGCTCAGCGACAGCCCCAAAACATCACTGCTCTAGAGGAGATCTGCATGAAGGAATGGGCCAAAATACCAGCAACAGTGTGTGAAAACCTTGTGAAGACTTACAGAAACCGTTTGACCTCCGTCATTGCCAACAAAGGGTATATAACAAAATATTGAGATGAACTTTTGGGATTGACCAAATACTTATTTTATAGAGGAATTTACCAATTAATTCATTAAAAATCCTTCAATGTGATTTTCTGGATTTTTTTTTCTCATTTTGTCTCTCATAGTTGAGGTATACCTCTGATGAAAATTGGAGACCTCTCTCATCTTTTAAGTGGGAGAACTTGCACAATTGGTGGCTGACTAAATACTTTTTTGCCCCACTGTATATCCAGTGTAATAATGCCCTAATACAGTGGGGTAAAAAAGTATTTAGTCAGCCACCAATTGTGCAAATTCTCCCACTTAAAAGATGAGAGAGGTCTCCAATTTTCATCATAGGTATACCTCAACTATGAGAGACAAAAAGAGAAAAAAAAAATCCAGAAAATCACATTGTCTGATTTTTAAAGAATTTATTTGCAAATTATGGTGGAAAATAAGTATTTGGTCAATAACAGAAGTTCATCTCAATACTTTGTTATATACCCTTTGTTGGCAATGACAGAGGTCAAACGTTTTCTGTAAGTCTTCACAAGGTTTTCACACGCTGTTGCTGGTATTTTGGCCCATTCCTCCATGCAGATCTCCTCTAGAGCAGTGATGTTTTGGGGCTGTCGCTGGGCAACACAAACTTTCAACTCCCTCCAAAGATTTTCTATGGGGTTAAGATCTGGAGGCTGGCTAGGCCACTCCAGGACCTTGAAATGTTTCTTATGAAGCCACTCCTTTGTTGCCCGGGTGGTGTGTGTGGGATCATTGTCATGCTGAAAGACCCAGCCACGTTTCATCTTCAATGCCCTTGCTGATGGAAGGAGGTTTTCACTCAAAATCTCACGATACATGGCCCCATTCATTCTTTCCTTTACACGGATCAGTCGTCCTGGTCCCTTTGCAGAAAAACAGCCCCAAAGCACGATGTTTCCACCCCCATGCTTCACAGTAGGTATGGTGTTCTTTGGATGCAACTCAGCATTCTTTCTCCTCCAAACACGACAAGTTGAGTTTTTACCAGAAAGTTCTATTTTGGTTTCATCTGACCATATGACATTTTCCCAATCCTCTTCTGGATCATCCAAATGCTCTCTAGCAAATTTCAGACGGGCCTGGACATGTACTGGCTTAAGCAGGGGGACACGTCTGGCACTGCAAGATTTGAGTCCTTGGCGGCGTAGTGTGTTACTGATGGTAGCCTTTGTTACTTTGGTCCCAGCTCTCTGCAGGTCATTCACTAGGTCCCCCCGTGTGGTTCTGGGATTTTTGCTCACCGTTCTCATGATCATTTTGACCTTACGGGGTGAGATCTTGCGTGGAGCCCCAGATCGAGGGAGATTATCAGTGGTCTTGTATGTCTTCCATTTTCTAATAATTGCTCCCACAGTTGATTTTTTCACACCAAGCGGCTTACCTATTGCAGATTCAGTCTTCCCAGCCTGGTGCAGGTCTACAATTTTGTTTCTGGTGTCCTTTGACAGCTCTTTGGTCTTGGCCATAGTGGAGTTTGGAGTCTGACTGTTTGAGGTTGTGGACAGGTGTCCTTTATACTGATAATGAGTTCAAACAGGTGCCATTAATACAGGTAACGAGTGGAGGACAGAGGAGCCTCTTAACCCCTTAACGCCTGAATTTATTTCCAATTATGAAAAAAAAAATTTCACTTGTGTTTTTGCTTTCAAGTAGATGCAAAATTAAGTTGAGAAAGTTAATTTGACTATAGCACATAAAATAGATATAATTTTAGGTATGATGCAAATTAGCGACAACAGGCATCTATGGTAAAAAAATGGTAAAAAAGCACCTGTTCCCATCTCAAGTATGAAGAATCTTTTATTTATGCAACAAAGTTTTTTTCAGTATTTTCAACTTTCATGACTTCCAAACTATAACCCTAACCCTAATCCTAACCCTAACCCTAGCAATCAGGAAATGGATGGTGCTCCATCTCTGACTGTCCCTACAAGAAACTAATGCTTGCAAAAGGTTCCTAGGTATGTGTTGGAAGTGCTCCAACCGGAAGTGGAGGAATTCAGATGGTATTTTGGTTGCATTTGGAGCGGAAGCGGTTTGATGCGAATTCGCGACGACAGGCGTCAAGGGGTTAAAGAAGAAGTTACAGGTCTGTGAGAGCCAGAAATCTTGCTTGTTTGTAGGTCACCAAATACTTATTTTCCACCATAATTTGCAAATAAATTCTTTAAAAATCAGACAATGTGATTTTCTGGATTTTTTTTCTCATTTTGTCTCTCATAGCTGAGGTATACCTATGATAAATACTGGAGACCTCTCTCATCTTTTAAGTGGGAGAACTTGCACAATTGGTGGCTGACTAAATACTTTTTTGCCCCACTGTAACTGTCTGACGCATAGTTGGGGGCAAGGTTGTGGTTAAGAGTGTCTCTTCGAAAACTGACAATAGTAAAGGGGAAAGTTGGGCCAAAAACTTTTTTTTTTTTTTTTTTTTTTTTAAATCTGTTGGATAGCCATCTGACCCTGGAGATTTGCCACTTTGCATGGACTTGATTGCTGAGGTTATTTCATGGGTCAAAAAGTCCCTCTCCAGCTCCTCAGCCATATCTGAGTCTATGGTTGGAATATGCAAATGTCCAAAAAAATTCTCAATTTCACTTGGGTCTGCCTGAGATTCTGATGTGTACAATGATTGAAAAAAGTTTGAAAACAGGAGTTAATTTTAAGATTATCTGTAATTTTGATACCTTGCTCATTATTAATTGCAGAGACGGTCTGATTGGCAGTCCTTTGTCATAGCCGATGGGCAAGTATTCGTCCAATTTTTTCACCATGTTCGTAGCAACCATGCCAGGATTTTGAGAGAAGTTGCTGAGTTGACAAAATGTCTAATTCTGATTGTAGCAGCAAGTGCCTTTACATGTACATTTACATCATGTACAAAGCTTGGACAATTTAAACAAAAACTAAAGGAAGAAATACTCCAAACATATTTACAAGACGACATGTAAACTCACATAAGGATTGACATTTCCAGCCTGTGTTGTGTTATAGCTTAGTTTTTCTTTTTTCTCTGTGACACTATGTCTTAGATTTGTTTTTGAATAGTAACCGCTTAACTTAGACTAGCTCAGTTTTCTTTTTCTCTCAGTCATATTTTGTCTTAGCCTTGTTTTAAATTGTAATCGCTCTTGTCTTGTTTTCTCTTTTTTCTCCTTTGAATTCTTGGATGGAATATGGGTGGGCAATATAAGCTGCGGCTTCAGCCATCACCCATTTCGGATAACTCACGTGGAATTGTATAGTAGAAGGAGTCTTTGTCTAATTTGACCTTGTTGTTATATTATACAGTTTCTTCTAACCTGTAATGTACTATCCGAAATAAATAAATAAATAAATAAATAAATAAATAAATAAAATAAAATAAATAAACATTATTTCTGCACAAGGTTGGAGACAAGATCTATCCAGCTCCAGTATTTCATCAGCCAGCTAAATTGTCCTTAGGTATGACTGCGAGAGTGAATGGTTGTCTGTCTCTCTGTGTTGGCCCTGCGATGGACTGGCGATCTGCCCAGGGTGTACCCTGCCTCTCACCCAAAGATGCTGGGATAGGCTCCAGCCCCCCCGTGACCCGAAAAGGATTAAGCAGAAGAAGATGAATGAATGAATGAATGAATGAGCTCCTTAATGCGTAGTGTATTTGTTCTCTTTTTATTAGCACAACAAGAGATAACCTGACCACGCAGATATGCTTTCAAAGATTCCCAAATGATTAAAGGGGACGTTCCTGGGGTTTGATTAATTTCTAAAAATAATTTAAATTTCGGATGATATAAATTTAGTAAAAGACTCCTCTGAAAGAAAAAGAGGGTTGAGTGTCCAAGTATGGTAGTCAGATTGAGTGCTAGGAATATGCATTTTCATAATCAAAGGGCCATGGTCTGAAATAACTATAGCTTCATAGTTGCATTTAGTTACACAGGAAAGTAACTTCTTATCGAGGAAAAAATTATCTATGCGGGAGTAGCTCTTATGAACTGAGGAGAAAAAAAAATATGCCCTGGAAGTGGGGTTTTGAAACCGCCAAACATCAGCTACGCCATACAACTTCAAAAACAGCTGTATAGCTTGTGCAGATTTAGATTGGGAGGTCATAGAGGAGCAACTACGGTCCAAGGCAGGGGAGAGTGTGTAATTTGTATCTCCACCTAAAATAAGGTGGTGTGTTGTCATGTTTGGTAAGTGGGGAAAAAAAATTTAGAGAAGAATGTGGGATTGTCCCAGTTTGGTGCATAGATATTAGCCAGGATTGCCGGAAGCGTATAGAGTTGCCCCACTACTATAAAATATCGTCCCTCAGGATCTGAGTCTACATATGTCATTGTGAAGGGTATGTTTTTCCCAACTAATATGGTCGTCCCTCTGGCTTTGGAGTTAAATTTAGAGTGATACAATTGCTCCACCCATCCCCTTTTAATGCGAAAGATGTCTGCTGTGCACAAATGGGTTTCCTGAAGGAAAGCAATATCAGTTTTTAACAGTTTCAAATGTTTAAGCACCTTCTTACGCTTTGTTGGACGGTTGAGTGACTTAACGTTCCAGTTGACAAAATTGACAGAGCACTCCTCCAATCATCCTGCAGCAGTATCAGTCATACTGGATCAGAGAAGCTATACGATTGAGATTGCTATTTGTGAGAATTTTTTTTTTTTTTTAAAGGATAAAGAGATCAATATCAGTAACTAAGAAAGTCTGGCATTCCCTTTCCCACCCACCCCTCCCAACACCTACAAGAACAAGGTGAACATAGTGCCCCTCCAAAACAAATCCACACATTGTACTGGGGAAAGAACTCTATGAAGCTATCCAAACAAGCCCATGCCGGAGCTCACAATGAAACTTAATTTAATGCTTCAAAGTCTGTTATAAACTCTGCTATAAACTCTGCTGTAAAGTAAAATAATGACGATATTAAAAAAAAAGTTAAATGAAATAGGACTTTAAAGAATTAATGCAAACTAAACTATTAATAGTGCATTAATTAAAATAATAAAGACGGAAAGAAAGAAATTAACAAACCTAGGCCAAACTGCTTACAACTTCTTGTCTCATTTCCTTTTTTTGGCAAGGTGTAATTGACTGGAATTATAATTTATCAGTCAGTGAACGAAACAAGCATTGCTTGGTAAAACTGTCCTTAAATTGAAGCAAAACTTGACATTTAAAGCCCCGAAATGAAGTAGCATAAAGCTGATAACATTAGCCATAACGGTGACTATATATACCTGTAAAAAAATTTTCTTCATATTAACAACAAAGAACAAGATTATAGTTCAGACATTTAAGGAGGACTCACAGAAGCGCCATCTGTTACGAGTGGAAGCAGAACATTTTTTTTTTTTAAATCTTGTTTTTTACCTGATGGAGAGGGTATTAAATTGAGGTCATGTTCTGTCATATAAAAGTCTCCTTGACATTTAATTCTCTGACTCTGAGATGTTATGCGTCTTAACATAGGTCATGGCTTTATCCGCATCGATAAATTCCTTCTCTTCTCTGTTGTGTGTGATACGCAGGCGGGCTGGAAACAATATTCCAAAGTGGACACCCTCATGGTTACGAAGCAGTTTCCTGACTTCTGTGAACGAGACCCTGGCCTTTGCGACGGCTGGAGTATAATCCGGGAAAATAGCAATTGGCTCCCTATTATATCAGAGTGGGGCTCTGGAACGTGCTCTGCTCAGCACCTCAACGCAATCTTGATGGTAGTGGAGCTTAGTCACAATAGGTCGCGGTCTCCCACCTGGTTTCCACAGGGTCAGAATTCTGTGCAAGCGGTCCACAAGCATGTCTTTATCCAACTGTGGCACCTCTCTTAGCAGCTCTGACACCAAGGTTGTGGAGCTTGCTTCGGATGTTTCAGCCACCCCAAGTATTCTGATGTTGCGTCTTCAGATTGTCCCCTCCATGTCCTCACATTTGTCTCTGAGCCCCTCACCTCTGCTTTCAATTCAGTTATCGTACTATGGAGGGCTGTCATCTCGTCTGACCACGTAGACAGGCCAGTTTCAACCTCCTGGATAGTAACCTTCACTTGGTCCATGTCCGAATGAATTGCCACCATGTTGCTTGTTATTTCTGTCTTGATGGCCTGTATCTCATTCCTGAGAGAGTTAAAATCCTCGGTAAGCGCATTTCTCATTTCTGATTTTATCACAGCTGAAATTTCAGTCTTCAATGAGAGGAGAATTTCGATCTTTAGGGAATCAACATCCATTTCTGACTTAAATGGCGATGATGAAGCTGTCTCAGTTGGGGCGTCAGTGGAGCACAAGGAGGCGTTAGGGCTGGTGTTGGATGATCTGGTATATTTGTATTTGCATAGACTTGCCGCCATTTATCCACACTTACACCTTCACACAGCTTAATAAATAAGTTCAGAGCAGAATCCCAGCATTTGTAATGTAATGTGCTTCAAATAATCAATTCTTCATTAACATTAGGCTATGTACCGCAGGCTTTTAAAACTGCTGTAATTAAACCCTTACTCAAAAAGCCAACGCTGGATCCAGGAGTTTTAGCTAACTATAGACCAATCTCTAATCTGCCTTTCATTTCAAAAATCTTAGGGTTGTTGCTATGCAATTATTTGACCACCTGCAGGGAAATGGTTTATTTGAAGAGTTTCAATCTGGGTTTAGAATCCATCATAATACTGTAATGACCTCCTTGTCACATCTGATAATGGACTTGTTTCTGTACTTGTCCTTTTGGACCTTAGTGCAGCTTTTGATACTGTCGATCATAATATTTTACTTGATAGATTAGAACACCATGCTGGACTTAATGGAACTTTGTTGCAGTGGTTTACATCTTATTTATCTGATAGGTTCCAGTTTGTTAATGTCAGTAATGAGTTTTCTTCCAACTCAAAGCTCAGTCATGGAGTTCCACAGGGATCTGTGCTAGGCCCTATTCTTTTTAGTTTATATATGCTTCTGCTAGGCAACATTATTAGAAATCACTGTATACATTTTCGTTGTTATGCAGATGACACACAATTATACCTGTCAATGAAGCCAGATGAGAGTAATCAATTAGCCAAGTTAGAGGCCTGTCTTAAGGAAATCAAAGTTTGGATGACTTGTAATTTTCTGCTATTAAATTCAGATAAGACTGAAGTCATTCTAGTTGGTCCAAAATACCTTAGAAATACCTTTCCAAATCAAACTCTTTGTTTGTCTGTGATGAACCTTGAAGTTATTTTTAATTAAGATCTGTTTTTCAATTCACATATTAAACTTGTTTCTAAGACTGCCTTCTATCATTTGCGTAATATTGCCAAGATTAGGAGCATCTTGTCTCAGTGATGCTGAGAAACTAATCCATGCTTTTGTTAGTGCTAGATTAGATTATTGTAACTCTTTATTATCAGGCTGTCCTTAAACATCTTTAAAAAGTCTTCTGCTGATCCAAAATGCTGTGGCAAGAGTTTTAACAGGTACTAGAAAAAGAGATCATATCTCTCCGGTTCTGGCCTCCCTTTATTGGCTTCCCATAGAGTTTAGAGTTAAGCTTAAAATCCTTCTTCTCACTTACAAATCTCTAAATAATCAAGCCCCTTTTTATTTAAAAGTTCTGATACTACCCTATTTTCCTAACAGAGCACTACGCTCCCAAAATGCAGGATTACTTGTAATACCTAGAATCTCCAAAAGTACAATAGGAGGCAGAGCCTTCAGTTATCAAGCTCTTCTCTTGTGGAACCAGCTGCCAATCTGGATTCGGGTGTCAGACTCAATCTCTGTTTTTAAGAATAGGGTTAAAACTTTCCTTTTTGATATAGCCTATACTTAGGGTGGGATCATGTGCCCCTGAACCCTCCCATAGTTATGCTGCTAATAGATTTAGACAGCCGGGGGACCTCCAACAATACACTGGGCTTCACTCCTTTCTTCACTCTCAATGAAATATTTCAGCTGGTCATTAACATCTGTTTGTTCTCTCCCACAGATTGAGTCCCCGTTGTGCTGTTTGCTCTCTACATATCTGTTCTTTTCTTCTTCTCTATCCCTTCACCCCCCAGCCAGTCGCAGCAGGTGACTGCCCCTCCCCGAGCCTGGTTCTTCTGGAGGTTTCTTCCTGCTAAAAGGGAGTTTTTCCTCTCCACCGTCGCCAAGTTCTTGCTCACAGGGGATTGCCTGATTGCTGGGGTCTTTCTGCAGTTGTGGGGGGTTTTTCCTTACAGTTGAAAGTGCTTTGAGATAACTGTTGTTGTGAAATGGCGCTATATAAATAAAGTTGAATTGAATTATAAAATGAGAGCAAAAAGAGGAGTTCCGACAAGAGCTCAAACCGAACATGTCCTACTCCATTGTCAGTTCAGCAGCGCCTCCCTTCTTCACCTCTTGTGCAGGATTGAGACCACCTGGATAGTAATAACAGCAGACAGGTGTGGGAGGGGGTGCAGCAGCTCACTAATTTTAGAGCCAACCTTAGAGCGGCTGTAGGGAGCCCCTCGCTGGCAGAGGACCTGAATATTTTCTTTGCTCGTTTTGAGGTGGAGCCTCCAGAGATAGAAACAAGAACGGAGCCCACAGCTCCCAGTAGCCCAAGCCTCCTTGTCAAGGAGTATGAGGTGAGGAGAGTTCTGAGAGCAGTCAATCCGAGGAAGGCCACTGGACCTGACGGTGTCTCCGGGCGTGTGCTGAAGGACTGTGCGTACCAGCTGGCTGGAATTTTTACTAGGATTTTTAACCGGTCCCTGTCACAGTCCACTGTCCCACACTGTTTAAAATCCTCCACCACAATTCCTATACTCAAAAAACACAATGTTACCAGTCTTAATGATTACCGGCCAGTGGCTCTGACTCCAGTGGTGATGAAGTGTTTTGAGAAGCTTGTCAGAGCCCACATTATATCACTTCTCCCACAGTGTTTGGACCCCCACCACTTTGCTTATAGGGCCAACAGATCCACTGAGGATGCTGTAGCCACGGCCCTCCATGCTGCCCTGTTCCACCTGGAGCAGCCGGGGAGCTATGTGCGGATGCTATTTGTGGACTATAGCTCCGCCTTTAACACCATCCTCCCTGGCAGACTGGTGTCCAAACTTAGGGAATTAGGACTTCCATATTCCATTTGTACTTGGATCCAAAGTTTCCTCTCGGATTGCAGCCAGAGGGTCAAAGTGGGACCTCACATGTCCACCACCATTAGTCTCAGTACCGGCTCCCCACAAGGCTGTGTGCTGAGCCCCCTACTGTACAGCCTTTACACCTATGACTGCACCCCCATACACCACAGCGACAGCATCATCAAGTTTGCTGATGACACCACAGTGGTGGGGCTCATCTCGGGGGGAGATGAGACCGGTTTTAGGGGCGAGGTGCAGCAGTTGATAGAGTGGTGTGGAGACAACAACCTTCTTTTAAATGTCACAAAAACAAAGGAGGTCATCATAGACTTCAGAAGAAATAAAACAGACATTCAACCTCTGACTATTAGTGGTACGGGTGTGGAAAGGGTCGAGGTTTTCCGTTTCCTGGGGGTCCATATTCAGGAGGACATGACATGGGGAGTGAACACAACTGAGTTACTGAAAAAGGCCCAGCAGAGACTACATTTCCTCAGGGTGTTGAGAGGAAACAACATCTGTCAGAGACTGCTGTTGTCTTTTTATCGTTGCTCTATTGAGAGCATTTTAACTTATTGTATTTGTATTTGGTTCAGCAGCTGCACGGTAGCTCAGAAGAAAGCTCTTCAGACTGTCATCAACACAGTCCAAAAAATTGTTGGTTGCCCTCTCCTCAGCCTTGAAGAACTGCACCACGCCCGCTGCCTTAAAAAGGCACAAAAAATCTTGAAGGACCCCTTTCATCCCGGTCACTCTCTCTTCCAACTACTACCATCAGGAAGAAGGTTTAGAGCAATCAAAACAAGGACAAACAGATTTAAAACCAGTTTTTATCCGACCGCAATTACCTGTCTGAATTCTAGCAGAACATGAGGTTTGTAACTGTGAAACTGAGTGTGTGTGATATTTAAAAGTTAGTAATGTATATAATCTTTTTTAAGCTTCTTTTTACTTTTAATTCACTGATTGGTTTGCATTTTAATTTCTTTGTACTTGTTATAATGACAAATAAAGTCTATTCTATTCTATTCTATTCTATTTTCCATTGCTTTGGAGGGTTGACCCCAAGTACAGGTACATCTCAAAAAATTAGAGTATCATGAAAAAGTTCAATAGTTTTTGTCACTCATTTCAGAAAGTGAAACCCATATATTATATAGATTCATTACACAGAGACTGATATACAGTATTTCAAGTGTTTATTTATTTTAATTTTGGTGATTATGGCTTACAGCCCATGAAAACCCCAAATTCAGTTTCTCAAAAAATTAGAATGTTACATAAAATTAATTTTAAAAAATAGTTTTTTTAATACAAATGTGGACCGACTGAAAAGTATGTCCATGTACACACTCAATACTGGGTCGGGGCTCCTTTTGGATTAATTACTGTATCAATGTGGCGTGGCATGGAGGTGATCAGGCTGTGGCACTGCTGAGGTGTTTGAAGGTCCAGGTTACAATATGGCTGCAAATCAACATCGCCTTTTGGGTATGCCACACCAGGCTCCCGTATGTGCCCCTGGGCCACATCCTGGTGTAGTGTCTCTCATGGCCTCTGATAACTTGGGTAAGACCAGCAGCTCTGGCTGTGGTGCCATTGGGCAAGTGGATGTCTCTGAGGATGATGATGAGGTCGACAGTGACTCTCCGGTCGAGAAGGTCCTTCCTGAGCCCTATGATATAGCTGTCAGGGCACTGCTGTCTAGAGCAGCATCAGATGCTTGGCTTCCTCCCCCATCTTCTCCACCTAGGGCTTCGGCTTTGGACAGAGGTACTGCAACCCGGAGGCAGATTCCCTTGCCAGTTTATTGTGACTTTGTGAAACATTTGCAGAAGTCTTGGGCTCGTCCAAGGGAGGCTGCTGCCTCTCATTCTACACTCAGTGTTGTGAGTGGTGCTGTGGAGCAGGGCTTGGATGGTGTGTTGAGGGTGGGCCCTACCTTTGTATTGCTGGCTGGAGCTCCCCCCACAGGCAGTAAGTGTATATGCCACCCTAACAAGAAGTGTCGTGCCATTGATGATTTAGTGGCTAGGGCCTACCAGTCTGTGGCTATGGCCTCTAGGCTGGCAAATACTAATACACTTCTTTTAGTGTATTTAGAAGGTCTGATACAGGACCTAGAGTCAAAAAGCAGAGCTGACCTTCTGCCATAGTTGTGGACACTGTCATTCAAGGAGCTAGCTCTCAGGCTACAGCACTTGGGAATTCCTTGGCCCAGCTGACCATGGCCTGGCGGCATGTGAGGTTGAGCCAGTCTGGATTGGCAGATACAGACAAGGCTGCTGTTTTGGAGGCTGCAATAACGCCTGGTGAGGTCTTTGAGCCTGCAACAGAGGCGGTGTTAGACAAGGTGCATAAGGTGAGGTTTCATCAGCCGGGACCATCCAGGTCAAGTGTTCGGAGACCTCTTGAGGGGCGTGAGAATCCACAATGGCTTCGTTTCACAGAGCCAGGTTCCTCTTGGAGTTGGGTCACCTAGGGCAGAGGGCCTCTCGGCAGCAGGTATGTGTTCAACAGCACTCACGTCTGCGCTGTCTGGAGTGTGTAGGTCATGGTCCTGCCAAGCCCTGCCAGCATTCCTGACTGTGCACTTCCCCTGACGTCAACCTTCTCCGCAGAGCACCTCATGAGTTGGCGTCAGTGCACCTCATGTCCATGGGTGATTGATACACTGGAATTTGGGTACCGCCTACAATTCAAATCTCATTCCCCCAATTTCAAGGGGTTTTGGAAACAAAAGTAAAGGAGGACTCTCTTTCTGCAGTTTGGGGTGGGGAGGTCTCTGCCCTACTGGGAAAGAACACAATACGGTTTCTGTGTCCAGGGGAAGAGAGGCGAGGCTTTTACTCGGCCCATTTTCTTGTTCCCAAGTGAACTGGGGGTCTGTGCCCGATTCTAGACCTGAGGCAGTTGAACAGGTATCTCAAGGTGCTCCCCATCCAGATGCTCTGGCTGAGGACATTATTTCAGGCCATAAGGCCAGGCGACTGGTTCACAACACTGAACCTTCGCAATGCCTATTTTCATATTCCCATAAACCCGGCTGACAGGAAGTTCCTCAGATTTTCCTTTCAGGGCAAAGCTTTCGAATACAACGTCCTACCTTTCAGTCTGTCTGTCACCTCGGACGTTCACAAAGTGCATGGACACTGCACTCGCCCCACTGTGGCAGAAGGGCATTCGAGTTTTCAATTACCTGGACGATTGGTTGGTTTGTGCTTCATCAGAGGCCATGGCGAGGAGCCATATGGAGACCATATTGGCTCACTTGGCTGCACTCGGGTTGCATTTAAATGTGGAGAAAAGCTGCCTGGTTCCAATCAGGGTTGTCGAGTACTTGGGACTCACCCTGGATTCAGTTGCCACGAGGGCATCCCTAACTCCAAAGAGAAGGCGTACTATCAGGGAATGATCAAGGGCTGCATTTCACAAAGGACTGTATCAGTGCAGCAGTGCCAGAGGATCTCAGGTCTCTTTGCTACAGCTGCCCAGGTGGTGCCACTGGGTCTTTCACATATTCGTCCCCTTCAACAGTGGTTCGCGCTTCAGAAGGTGGTTTTGCCCAGAGACAAGAGGAGGAGGCTTGTTCTTTCCGAAAGGAGCCTCATAGTCCTCAGGTGGTGGAGACACTCATCAGCAGTCTGAGATTGTGTTCCCCTGGGCCAAGAGGGCTGCAGGATGACCATTACAACCGACGCCTCCCGAGCAGGCTGGGGTGCAGTCTGGGAGGGCAGGTTTGTTCAGGAACACTGGAGTCCAGCTCAGCAGTCTTGGCATATAAACAATCTCGAGATGGAAGCAGTGTGTTTGGCTCTGGGGCATTTTCTTCTGGTCGTTCAGGGCAGATAAATTCTGGTGTGAACGGACAGCAGAGCTGTGGTGTCGTACATCAACCGGCAGGGCGGTCTAAGGTCTCCCTCTCTTCATGCTAGGGCATGCCATCTGCTGTTATGGGCTCAAGCCAAAGGTATGTCCCTGAGGGCTTTTCACCTGCTGGGGCCCCAGAACATGGCTGAAGATCTGCTGTCATGAGGGGTCCCCACCCTGGCGAGTGGCGACTGCATCCAGAGATAGTCGAGCAGATATGACTTCGGTTTGGCCAGGTGGAGGCAGACCTGTTTGCGACAGCGAAGAATACCCACTGTACTCTTAGGCCTCGATACACGGCCTGCCAGGTCCACTAGGTACAGATGCTCTGAGTGTTGCCTGGCCTCCAGTGAAACTGTTTACCTTTCCGCCACTGCCTCTTCTGCCAGCTTTCCTCGTGAAGGTGAGACTACTGTCTGTTCAAGTAATTTTGATAGCCCCAAATTGGCCACAAAGACCATGGATGGCGGCGATCCACAAGATGTTGGAAGGCCATCCTTGGCCTCTCCCAGTCAGATGGGACATGCTCTCACAGGCACAGGGCAGGATTTGGCATCCAAATCTCCAGCTCCTGAGGCTTCATGTATGGCCCTTGAACTGGAGCAATTGTATAAACTTGGCTTAGAGAAGGTCATAGACACCGTGCAGGCTTCACGGGCCCCATCTACCCAGCTGCAGTACAGTGTGAAGTGGAATTTTCAAGCTGATGTCGGACCAAGGGCAAGAATCCCTTGACATGTCATATCTCTGTCATCTTGTCTTTCCTCCACTACCCCTTCGCTCAAGGTTGGGTGGAGTCAACTATCGAAGGCTACCTGGCAGCAGTGTCAACTGTCCATGAAAAATGTGATGGCTTGTCTCCTGGGGCACATCCCTTGGCTAAGCAATTTATAAGAGGTGTGAGACAGAGCCGTCCTTTGCTGCCCACTTGGGATCTCCAGACAGTTCTCAGGGCTCTATGTTTGCCCCCTTTTGAGCCAGTCCCCATTGCTGATCGTCATGTGATCTCTTGGAAGACTGCTTTTCTCTTGGCAATTGTCTCAGCCAAGAGGGTCAGTGAACTGAATGTGCTCTCTGTGGACGCAGCATGTCATAGGTTTGATGGTGATCGGGTGGCCCACCTGTGGCCCTACCCAGCTTTTCAACCCAAAGTGCTGACTAGTGGGTTTGTTTCCCACCCTCTTGTGCTTGAAGCCTTTTACCCTCCCCCACACACTTCTTCAGAGGCTGAGAGGCTCCATAGTTTGTGCCTGGTAAGGGCCCTTAAGGTTTATGTTGACTATATGAGGTCTGTCCGCTCTTCAGATAAGCTTTTAGTGTCCAATGGGAAGTCTACAATGGGTAGGCCTATCTCTAAGCAGCGCCTGTCTCATCGGACAGTCGACCGATTGCCTTCGCGTATGTACAGGCTGGAGCAGAACCACCAGCTGGGCTGGTGGCTCACTCAACATGGGAAATGGCCACTACGTGGGCACTATTTAGAGGTGCACCCCTGGAGGATGTATGTGCAGCCGCTGACTGGGCTTCTTCCTCAATATTTGCCTACAGAAGTGGGTAAATGTTGACCCATCTTCGGTTACCTGGAGGAACCGGCTTAACTTGTACACACTCAGTTAAGTACAATAAAGCAGCTGAACTCATCAGGTTGTGTTCTGTGCTTAATGGCGTGATTGCAGCATTGTGCTTCCCCGGCAGATGGGTGATGCCACCTGCATTCCTCTCAGGGCTCATTTGGTATGCTGTTGTCACACGGTTACAGGTTCATGAAAATGAAATAGAATGAATGTTTACGTATGTAAACAGGGTTTTATGAATGAAAGTGAACCTGTAACCATTCATTGGGGGTGGCAGTGGCTCAGGAGGTAGAGCAGGTCGTCCAATAACCGGATGGTTGGCGGTTCGAATCCCACTCTCCCCATATATCCTTTTGTTGTGTCCCTTAGCAAGACACTTTACCCCCAATTGCTCCTGGTGGGTCTGGACAGCGCCATGTTTGGCAGCTATGCAGCCATCAGTGTGTGAATGTGTGTGTGAACGGGTGGATAGCAGGATCTGTAAAGCGCTTTGGTCATCTAGAGATGAGAATAAAAGCGCTATATAAGTGAATGCCATTTACCATTTTACCATTTACCATTGTCCATCGTCAGTGGAGGCCGGCTCCTCCCAGTCATTAGAGGAACAATAGGCAGATACAAGGGATATACTGTATATACAGTGGTGTGATAAAGTGTTTGTCCCCTTCCTGATTTCTCATTTTTTTGTATTTTTGTCACACTTAAATGTTTCAGGTCAAAAATGGCCTGCATGGCAGAGTTCCAATACAAAAACCGGCTAAGCAGCTAGTGTTTGAACATTTTAGACATCTTTAGAGGTGGGTGGTGCGGTGGCATCCCATGGCCAACTCACCCTTGGCCATGGGATCCCTGGTTCAATCCCAGCCCCTGACCAACAGTGATCTGTGTGGAGTTTGCATGTTCTCCCCGCATCTGCGTGGGTTTACTGCGGGATTTCTCCGGTTTCCTCCCACAGGCCAAAAACATGCAGGTTAGGTTAATTGGAGACTCTAAAGTGGCCCTAGGTGTGAATGTGTGTGTGAATGGTTAAGGGATAGCACCGTACCGTGACTGCTTCATCCATCCAGGTGGATGCCCTCAATTTCCCCTCTGGGGATCAATAAAGTATACAAAATCAAAATCAAAAATAATTGCTACATCTGGTCAATGAGCTTTAAAGCTGTGGCTCTCTGGTCTGGACGGACAAATGCCAGATAAATGAAAGATATGTGTGTGTCAAGACCGACGTGCAGCAGACAGACAGGTAGGAGTTAGGCACAGAGAGAGAATATTGTCTGTAATTTTTTTTTTTTTCAGAAAAACACACTCCTATAGCCAATACAGAGCAACAGAATAAATTATTTATTTTTTCTCTCTGCTTGGTACCAAGTGGTTGGGGACCGTAGGGAGTTTTCAAATGAAGGTGCTGCCAATAATTTCCAAATCTATACTCTTTAACATGCATTCAATGCAATTTTGCTGTTGTAATGGATATTATGTTTGTATTTGCTGTTGCACAAGAGTTTTTCTGTATAGCAGAAGTTTCTGCTTAATTAACATTTCACTGTAATAGGATTTTTTTTGGCAATCCTGTGCTTTTCTTGTATTGTTATATAGAATATCACTGCAGTAAACTGGAAAAAAGCATCTGCTTTAAAATTTGTAATTCTTCCCACAACTTTCAGTGCGAAAAACACTAAAAACATTGCAACTTTGATCGCAACTTTTTACAAAAAGCTCCCGCGAATTCAGACTTTTTGGGCCGCAGCAATTCTAAAAACATCCTGCGAAATCCTGGAGGGACTGGGCAATGTTTGCAAAACGTATGGGGGGGTGGGGGGGCGGAATTTGGAGAATACGCTGGGGTGTGTGAATCAGTTATGGCTCAGTTTTGTCTAAGTTAAGAGCATGCTGAAGCATGCTGGAAGACTGTATTGTTTGCCGAGCTCCTCTGAAAATTAATTTTCAGCATACTGAAAATTTTCCAACATATCCAGTCTATGGCTGATAACGTCCTGCATTTGTGGCACAAATGGCATATTTGCAGTGTTGGTTCAGAGGAAAAAGCCTGTACAGAGCTCTCTGCCTGCAACGCATATGCACACACACACACAAAGCTAAACACACGGGACCTGTTGGGGTTGTTTATATTTAACTGAAGCCTTTACAATCATCTGTCCAGTGTTGTTGTGATAGATATGCCAAAATGTCAGAACACCAGAGGAGGATTCAATCAGCTGATCGCCTGAAGCGCAGAGCGCAGCCGTTTACTTTGCTGTTGGCTGCGCCTCCCAGCAAAAGCACACTCCATGTATTATCTTGGTTTTATTTTTTCACTTTATTGAAAATAAACTTTTTTTTATCGCCATCAGTTTGCGTGCCTTTGAGCCAGGTTGTGACAACTGTTATTTGATGTTCCTGACGTGTCACATCAGCTGTTTTAGGCACGACTGACCTGACAGATTTGACAGCTCTGCCAGGTCGGTCACGCCACCCGCCATGGTGTTTGGAGGGGAGAATCATCTCAGTTAAACAGAGATGATCTCTCTCAAAACTAGGATTCGTGGATTGGGAAGCAACTGCAGTATGGCATGACTGCACTATGCAGAAGTTATCCTGTTGGTGCGCATAAGTTGTGAATGTAGGCAACACGCTAAGCATTAGTTGGTCTAAGTTACTATTACTTAATTATATGTCCAAGTCATTATGGATACGCGATGCATACGGCCAAAAGTGAAAATTTCGGAATATCCAAGCGTTTGACCAATTTTTATACATTTGGCGAACACTGCCTAAATCGTCATGGTGTGACAATAGACAGCTCAAGTTTGCATATCCTGTCTGGCTCCAAGTATCTACTCCATCAGTTGCAAAGAACAGAAATTCCCAGCAAGATAATTTGAAGCACTTTTTTGAGCCTGTAATCCAAGGATACCGCTCGTTGTTAATATGGAAGTGACGGACAAATACTTTCCCTGGCTGAGACGGGCCTGCTAGCTTCAGGGTTGGCCAACCTCTCTTCATAATGACCAGCTTTTCTTGAAAAGTCCATCTGGCAAATTGCCTTTTTTTTTAACATATCAGCAACCAAATCATTTTCCTTTCCCCTGTCAGCCATTGTGGGTGGAAAAATAGCTCTTATATTTAAACAGATACAGTATATTGTAGCTGCTTAAGCAAGTCCTTGCACTAGCGTTTTGCTAGCTAGGATCCTCTGCATTGTGGGTGGAGAAATCTAACAATCCAGTCAAAAGACGTAAAAATGCCGACATTCTCGGATGCCTTCTATGTATCCCTGGACGTACAGAAGACAGCTGATTGGTTAAAGCAACGGGATAAGTTTAACAGTTAATTTAACCTACAGAGCCGCACTGTTAATTCCTGAAGGCCCAAGGCAGATTTGCTTGACCCTGGCAACACAGATGGTTGAAATACGATTGGACAAAAAAACTCTAACATGCATTACACTACTGGAAGGAGTGCAACCAAGAGAAAAGCTACAAAATGAAGAGAATAGATTATTGGGAATAATTTAATACATCCTCATGGAACAAATATGTTGTAAAGGTTGTAAATGTAGCTCTGATAGTGTTTGGGCCAGCAGAGAAGGCTTTGCTGACCCTGAGGGTCCACCACTGACAAAACCGTTTTTACATACATAAACGTCCTATTTGAAACATGGTACCATGGTTTGATGTACATTGAGGATGCGCATATGGCAATTTGGTTCTGATCGGATGATTTTTGCAGCAGCTGTAGCCTCTGACTTATGACCTCTTATTTCACAGACATACTGTGAGACAGACGACACAAGACAGTAACTGTCTTGTGAAACCAACTCCTACAGTTTTGTTCCGATTGTTTTGAAACTTGGTACCATGGTTCGATATACTCTAAGGATGCGCATATTGCAATTTCACTTATGACCTTGACATCAAAAGTCAGAGGTCACGTTTTCCCTTCTAAACACAATAACTACTGAAAGAAATGATGTAGCCTTTTCAAATCAATACAGTAACTGTATCTAATACCCATCTTGGATGATTTACACACTGACCTAACTATGAGTTTGGGGTCAAGGGATCAAAGGTCAAAGTTAATATTGCAGTTACACGAAAGTAAATGCTACATTTACAATAAAACGAATAAAGCTAGGGCTGCCAAACCTGACCTCGGACTATGGGTTTAGGGTCAGAAGGTCAAAGGTTAACTTTAACATTCCCTATGCCTTATTACTGTACAACAAGTAAAGTTAGTCACCAAACCTGATACACAGTTTCACCCTGCAACCCTGAACTGTGACTATGGTTTTGGGATTGCAAGATTACAATCACAGTACAGCATGACCCCGTGATTGAGCAGGTTCCCGTCATCATTAGGTACAGTAACTCGCTAAGCACAGTAGCATTGTGTGTAGAGACGTGCACAGACATTGTGAGAGGCTGTAGCTCTAACCTTAAACAAGAGCAAAACTAGAGGGCACTCAGAGAACAGATACCTCCGCGTAGGCCCTATCTTGCAATGGTAAAGAAAGTGGAAAAAGTGATCCAGAATCCACATCACCTCCAACACCTAGTGGTTTTATCTGTAGTCCAAGGGCCACCTCTGGTGAAGATTTCATCAAAATTCATCTTGTAGTTTTTTACATGATCCTGCTAACAAACAGACAAAGCAACATGAAAACATGCCTCTTTGGTGAATAGGTGAATTTACAAGAAAAGTCACAAATTAATGAGAAAAATTACTAATTTATGTGGGGAAAAAGTCAAATGTGTACAATACCAAGCACTAAAAAGATGGACAAAATTTGTGAGAAAGTTTTACATTTTAGAGAAAATGGCACAAAATTAAGAGAAAAGTAACACACTTCCATCAAAAAATCTGTATTTTTTTTAAAGAAAAAATATCAACAGACTGACATACAGGGAAAAATATTGACGAGTCTCAGAGTTGATTTAAAAAAATGTACACTTATGACACAAGTCACAAATTCAGGAATTCATGAGTAACAAAAAACATTTTTTTTGAAAAATGTCTTTAAATACAAGAAATAAGAAGAAAAATTATCTCAAACATGACAAGAAATAAGTCTAAGAATGTTCCAAATTTACAGGTAAAACACCTGTAATTTACCAAAACATACATATTTCAGACAGACCTCGATATATAAAACAAAAAATTTTCAGATTTTCTAGAATACATTGCAAATATCAGGGTAAAGTCTCAAAGTTACATGCAAAACATATGAGAGAAGCAAGGAAAAGAATGCTAATTTACTAGTATAAAGTAATACAATTTTGGTGCTGAAAGTTTTGGTTATGATGATTTATGTTTGTCTACTATCAGCATTTATAGGCTACTATAATAACGGGGCACAACAATTATTTTATTTAAACATAATTTTTTCCTTTGGAGGGGCAGCTCAAACAAAGACAATAATAAATCTGCTGTTGTCACTCTGGGCAGCAATAACGCATACCTGTGCACATCCTTGGTTGTGTGGGTGGAACCTAAAGTACAAGTGGAAAGATGTGTTTCACTCTTACACAGAATAAAGAGCTGGAACGGATCAAAAGTGAACACAAAAGCTTTAGCCTTTGGCAGATGTCTGGTAGACCTGAACTTATGTCGGTTTAGGAATAACAAGACTTAAACAATAGTTGCCTCATCATAGTCAGTCAGAAGCAAGATGTGTGTTAAAGATACCTTGGTTGACTAGCTACACACCTTTTAGCTTGATGAATACATTTTTATTAGAATAGTTTCTACATGAAACTTGTTATACACTTGTGAATCTTTGAGTTAACTATGTTGTGAATGTTTTAAGAGACACATGAAAGGTCCAGTAAGTGTTTTGTCCTCAGGCTGATTTGGGATGTTATTCAAGATGTTTTTATGGAATGAATGCTAACTGATACTGTCCTTTTTTCACGTGTGCTCAACACAAAGGTTAAGAGTGTGGTGGTGGTTGGCTGAATGCATTAGGTGGGAATGTTTTAAAAGGCATTTAGCAGAAAATGGGGTAAGATTCTTTTATATACAGTGGTGTGAAAAAGTGTTTGCCCCCTTCCAGATTTCTCATTTTTTTGTGTTTGTCACACTTAAATGTTTGAGATCATCAAACAAATTTAAATGTTAGACAGCGATAACACAAGTAAACACAAAATGCAGTTTTTAAATGAAGGTGTTAATTATTAAGAGGAAAAAAAATCCAAACCTACATGGCCCTCTGTGAAAAGGTGATTGCCCCTCCTTTTAAAACATAAATTAACTGTGGTTTATCACATCTTTGGAAGGCTGAGTTCAATTTCTCTAGCCACACCCAGGCCTAATTACTGCTGCACTTGTTCTCAATCAAGAAATCAGTTAAATAGGACCTGCCTGACAAAGTGAAGTAGACCAAAAGATCCTCAAAAACTAGAGATCAAGCTGCCATCCCAAAAAAATTCAGGAACAAATGAGAAACAAAGTAATTGAGATCTATCAGTCTGGAAAAGGTTATAAAGCCATTTCTAAAGCTTTTGGGACTTCAGCGAACCACTGTGAGAGTCATTATCCACAAATGGCGAAAACATGGAACAGTGGTGAAACTTCCCAAGAGTGGCTGACCGACCAAAATTACCCCAAGAGCGCAGCGATCACTCATCCAAGAGGTCACGAAAGACCCCACAACAACATCCAAAAAACTGCAGACCTCACTTGCCTCAGTTAAGGTCAGTGTTCATGGCTCCACCATAAGAAAGAGACTGGGCAAAAGTAACACAGCATTTCAGAAAAGGAGCATCATATCAACAGTAAAATATGGCGGTGGTAGTGTGGTCTGGGGCTGTTTAGCTGCTTTAGGACCTGGAAGATTTGCTGTGGTAAATGGTACCATGAATTCTGCTGTCTACCAAAAAATCATGAAGGAGAATGTCCAGCCATCTGTTCGTGACCTCAAGCTGAAGCGTACTTGGGTTCTGCAGCAGGACAATGATCTACAACACACCAGCAAGTCCACCTCTGAATGGCTTAAGAAAAACAAAAAGAAGACTTTGGAGTGGCCTAGTCAAAGTCCTGAATCCGATTGAGATGCTGTGGCATGACCTTAAAAAGGTGGTTCATACTCAAAAACCCTCCAATGTGGCTGAATTACAACAATCCTGCAAAGATGAGTGGGCCAAACTTCCTCCACAGCGCTGTAAAAGACTCATTGCCAGTTATTGCAAATGCTTGATTGCAGCTGTTGCTGCTTAAGGGTGGCCCAACCAGTTATTAGTTTTAAGGGGCAATCATGTTTTCACACAGGGCCATGTAGGTTTGGATTCTTTTTCCCTTAATAATAAACACCTTCATTTAAAAACTGCATTTTGTGTTTACTTGTGTTATCTTTGCCTAATATTTAAATTTGTTTGATGATCTGAAACATTTAAGTGTGACAAATATACAAAAAAAATGAGAACTCAAGAAGGGGGCAAACACTTTTCACACCACTCCGTGTGTGTGTGTGTGTGTGTGTGTGTGTGTGTGTGTGTGTGTAAATATATATGTGTGTATGCATGTATGTATAATATATGTGTGAGTGTATATATGTGTTTGTGTGTGTGTGTGTATAAGTATATATGTGTGTGTATGTATAAAGGATTAAGTGGAAGAAGATGGATGGATGGATGTATAATGTGTGTGTGTGTGTATAAAGCAGGACATTATCATTGCACGGTGAAGATATGGTCTGAGGAGGCAATGGACGCTTTAAAGCACTGTCTTGAAACCACTGCCTGGGAGCAGCTCTGCGATCCACATGGTGAGGACATCGATGGCCTCACTCACACCATCACGGACTACATCAACTTCTGTGTGGACAACACCATACCCACCAAGACCATACGGTGTTGCTTGAACAACAAACCCTGGATCAACCCTGAGATAAAAACACTTCTGAGAGAGAAGAAGAGGATCTTCAGGTCGGGGAACAGGGAGATGCTGAAGTCCATACAGAGGGAGCTGAGGAGGAAGATCAGAGAAGGCAAGGACAGCTTCAGGAAGAAGATGGAGGACAAGCTGCAACAGAGCGACATCAGCGGGGTCTGGAGAAACCTTAAAACCATATCTGGGCTCCAGAATACCTCCTCCCAGGCCACGGGGGGCAGGGAGTGGGCAAACAATCTGAACCTGTTTTTTAATAGGTTTGACCAGCTGCCCTCCCCCGCGACTGCACTCCAACCACTGCTGCCTCTAAAGTCATCGAGACCTGCTGTCCACACCCCACTCCACCAACACCCCCCCCCCCCCCACTCCCAGCACACAGCCCCTCAACCTGACCCTCACTAAGACCCAGGTGAGGACGGAGCTGAGGAAGATCAATGCGAGGAAGGCCTCGGCACCGAACAGCATCAGTGTGAAGCTCCTCAAGTCCTGCGCAGACCAGCTTTGTGGGATTGTGGAGCACATCTTCAACCTGAGCCTGAAGCTGGGGAGGGTACCACAGTTGTGGAAAACATCTTGTGTGGTACCTGTACCAAAGACTTCCCACCCCAAAGACCTGAACAGCTACAGGCCAGTGGCCCTGACATCTCACATGATGAAGACCCCTGGAGAGACTGCTCCGTGCTTACCTCCGCCCCCTGGTGGGACCAGCGATGGATCCACTCCAGTTCGCCTACCAGCATGGCATTGGGGTGGAGGATGCAGTGATCTTCCTCCTTCACCGTTCCCCGTCCCACCTGGAGAAGCCCGGGAATGCGGTGAGGATCATGTTCTTTGACTTCTCCAGTGCTTTCAACACCATTCAACCAATGATCCTGAAGGACAAGCTGCTGTGCGCAGGAGTGGACCAGCACCTGTCATCATGGATCCTGGACTACCTCACTAACCGGCCACAGTTTGTGAGAACCCGGGATTGTGTGTCCGACACGATCATCGGCAGCACGAGGGCCACCCAGGGAACAGTTTTGGCTCCCTTCCTGTTCACCCTTTATACTGCGGACTTCTCACACAACACAACACACTGCCATCTACAGAAGTTCTCTGACGACTCTGCGATCATCAGCCTCATCTCCAACGGAGATGAAGCTGAGTACAGAGGACTTATCCAGGACTTCGTGGACTGGTGCCATCGGAACTGCCTCCAGATCAACGCGAGGAAAACTAAGGAGCTGGTGGTGGACTGCCGCAGGCAAGGACAACCCCTCACAGCACCAGTAAACATCCAGGGAAAAGACATTGTAGATGGTGACATCCTACAAGTACCCGGGTGTTCATCTGAACAATAAACTAGACTGGTCACTCAATACCGACGCACTCTACAAGAAGGGACAGCGCAGGCTGTTCCTACTGAGGAGGCTAAGGTCTTTTGGTGTACAAGGGGTGCTCTTGAAGACATTCTACGACACGGTGGTGGCATCAGCCATCACTTTTGGAGTGGTCTGCTGGGGCAGTGGCATTACAGCAGCCGATAGGAAGAGACTGAACAAACTAATCAAGAAAGCTAGCTCTGTCCTGGGGCAACGCCTTGACCCAGTGGAGGAGATAGGAGAGAGAAGGATGGTGGCTAAACTGTCATCTCTGCTGGAGTCCGAGTCCCACCCTATGCAGGACATACTGGATGCACTGAGGAGCTCATTTAGCAGTAGACTACATCATCCTAGATGCGTGACCGAGAGGTTTCGCAGGTCCTTCCCACCTACGGCTGTCAGACTGTATAACCTAAGCAGGGCTGCTTGCAGAGATAGCAAAAAAAACGTGACAACCTAATAGTATTGAATGCAAAAGACGCAATAGACTTACACAATGGTCCCCTCCAGTACACAACTAGGACAATATCAGTCGCTGTGGAGGGTGACAATATGTGGGGGTACATATTCATACCATGAAGGGTAACTAAATAGATAGTTATGCTGTTTAGTCCATCTAGCTACAATGCTCCGCACTGTGTATATATATTTATATATTTATATGTACATATGTATATTCACTGCTCTTATTTTCTTATCTTCTAAATTATTGCTCTGAGTGTTGCTATCCCTGTGCTGTTACAATCCTGGAATTTCCCCATTGTGGGACTAATAAAGGCTTATCTTATCTTATCTTATCTTATCTTATCTTATTAACTGATTTTGATTGTTATCATTTGCCTAGCAATAAAGATCGCATGACCATCTTTGTTTTATACTACATAAACACAACATCAGATGTTAGACTTGAACATAGCTTGAAAAAAAATATATTGTAAATATAAAAAATAACACCCCTTTAAAAATACTCATGTTATAAGTTGCACTGAGTAATACAGCTGGTAAAACAAAAACTGTCTGTCTTCATTTCAAGCTGCAAAGCAGCAAAATGTCAGGATTTTGAAAGGGGTAATCTTTTCTATACTCTTGCCTGTGTGTGCCCAATGGGTTTTTTTTTTTTTTTTGCTTCTGTTCAGAGAATACCAGTTTCATGGAAATGCACCAATCGCCATCACTTTTACTCTTTCTTAAAAAGCACACAGGCTGTGGTCACCCTGCTGCTAAGCAACAAGGAGGAGCAAGAGAAGCAGAGGAAGATATGAAGTCAGATTACACTCATTTTGGCTGAATTCATAAAGATCGCACGCACACTGGGACATATCACAGCCTCATCTATTCACTTTCCTTCCTGCATAATTGCTTTCTATCAGATTAGACTGTTACGGTGGGCTGGACATTATTACATCACAGTGTAATAAACTGTCATCTCAGGAGATTAATCAGTTTATTACAACAACCGAGGCCATGAACCAATATGCCATCCTCAAAAGTATCATTTGATAGTTTTATTTGTCTTTGTCACTTTTCATTGTGTGATCAGACAGCAGGAAAAGGGGATTTGAAATTATGGACACTTGAATTCAGCTCAGAAAATATCTGACATTCATTTAAGTGTCACCATAAAGATTTAAAAGGGGCAGAATGGTAGAAGTTAAAGAATAAGAGCAAGTGATATTAGATTTCAGATATGTAGTGGGGCAAGTTGATATTATTCACTTCCATCATATCCTCTCTAAATGGAGAAATTGGTCTGTTTCATGTGTTATGCTGGTGTCCTTCCCAGTCAAGATTTTGTTATGAATAGACATATTGGTGGGCACCCTGGCAGTGTGTCTAGAAAGCAAACATCTATCACAGTTGGATAGATGATGCGACCTTTTTCATGACTGCGTCCCTTCTCCTATTCCCTTTTAGTTTTTATTCAGCTGCAGCTATTCAGTAAAGCTGATATAAGGCAAAATGAAGTTGATGGATGTTATTTGCGTAGCCTCCTAACCAAATCAAGAGAAAACCCTGATCATATCTCATTTATTTCTTTATATGTAAAATGGATGTAATAGACTTTTAAAATGTAGATCCAGTAATCGATGGCATTACAAGTTTGTGTATTTTGTTTCATTTTCAGGTTTTCAGTTAAGACTCTGCTGGATCGCTCATGTTTTGAGACAATAGATGACTCATCGCCAGAGTTCATTAACTTTGTTTCCATCCTGGAGCACATCCTCAGTCATAGACTCAAAGGTATGTAACCCTCGTGTCCACATTAGATATGCTCTCCATATACAGTATGTAGGCACATTTAAAACTAGAAAAGCACTTGGAGAGCGCAGACCTCCGCCAAGCGGCACAGTTCCCCCCCATACAGTGTTTGTGAGTAGGTTTTCAGATTCCTTGACTATGAAAACATATGACTAGCAATTGGATTCCCAATGATAGGATTAGTGGTTCAGTAGTAAAAGCATTGCCTCCTTGGCGGAGGTAATAAACTGAAGTGTTGCTGTTGTGTCCATGTCCTCCATCTGCAAAGTGCCAGGCTGCGACCTGTCAAGGCATACCTCATGCCTCCCTTATTGGGGGGGCTTTCACACCTGTACTGACCTCATGCCTCCCTTATTGGGGGGGGGGGCTTTCACACCTGTACTGAGTACTTAAAAACTGTATTTATCGGCAGATGAAAGAAAACTGAAGCAAAAACAAACAAACAAAGAAAAACTAAGGAAACAGCAACTGCAACATGAACTATTTCAAACATATTTATTCAAATGTACACTTACATGGACACTATGTTGAGCCATAACTTTTTGGTAATGTGAAAATAATAAGCCAAGTAGCACCAAAAAAGTTGAGTGCTCTTGCTGTCAGGAAACAATGTTGGCACCAAATCACTGAAGTGATGTGCCACCAATGGGGGTAGATTGTGCTCTGCCACAAAATGACAAAACATCACTTCTGCTAGTGATGCATTGGATTTGGAAGGTGTCGGTTGTGTCACTGGCTGAAAATGTTCATCCATCGATGGAATTTGGCTACACAGTTTTTGTGGCCCTGTGTAGCAAAGTGCGACTTCAGGTGGAAAATCCCTGATGCAGTCACTTTTAGTATTAGAGTCACACATATCAGGCGCAGCATTACTGGCGCGGGGATTCCTCTCTGTTGCTGAGCCGCAGGACAAAAGAAGGTGCGATAATGGTTGCCGTGGGTTTTATTGGGTTTGCGCTCCGCGGAAAAAAGAGGATTTGGAAGCCTCCCCCGGCAGAGAGCTGGTTTTTGCGCAGGCCCTATGGCTGTCCGGGGATTTTCTGCCAAATAATCCAGCGCTGGACAGCTGCCCGTGTCAGCTTTTGCAGCATAGCGCGTAAAACTTTGAAGAAGGCGGAGTTTGTGTTCATCAGACACGACGACCAGCGCCCTCTATTGCTCCTGCACACATGTTGAAAATGGCCGTATTGGGTAGACAGACTGCCATGGGTTATCTGGATCAGTCTTCGTAATATTATATATTATAGAACCTGAAAAAAAGAAAAAAAAAGAATCCTTTAAATAAAAAATTCCTGGATCCAGATGGGGATCCGGATGACCTCCAAAACGTAATCATCTGTAGGATACCACATTTCTGACAATCTGTGAAAACTTTTTGGCAAAAAAAAAAAAAAAAAAAAAAGAATCCTTTAAAGTAATCATCTGTAGGATACCACATTTCTGACAATCTGTGAAAATTTCATGAAAATCCGTCCATAACTTTTTGGCAAAAAAAAAAAAAAAAGAATCCTTTAAAAAATTCCTGGATCCAGACGGTGATCCGGATCAGCACCAAAATCTAATCATCTGTAGGATACCCCATTTCTGACAATCTGTGAAAATTTAATGAAAATCCGTCCATAAGTTTTTGAGTTATCTTGCTAACAGACAGACAAACAAACAGACAAACAAACAAGCAAACAGACAAACCAACGCTGATGATCACATAACCTCCTCCTCTTGGCGGAGGTAAAAAAAAAAAAATTGTACACATTAGGAAAAAAGAGTAGATTGTGTGATTGTTTTTGAGAATAACAGGAAACTGTGGCTATGTTTACATGCACAACAATACTCAATATTGTGATATGATATTAATGCAGTGTTCTGACTAGGGCTGTGCGATATGACAATGTAGTATATCAGATGATGATATAAAAACACCTATCGTTTCATAGAATATCGTTTATATTGTGATTTAAAATGCACATGCTCCCGTTTCTTCAGCAAAGCTCCTCACACACTACTTGTCAGTGCCCCACCTCTCCCCTGCAGTGCACACAGTGGAACAGGTGTGTGGTGGGTGGCTAGGCTTCAGTCCAGTGGTTAGGACAGCAGCTATCTCCAAACTACTGGTTTTGGTCAAATAGCTGCTACTCCTGTTTGCCAGGGATGTGGGACTGTTTTCCATCATGCTGCATCAGAGAGGATAGTCCGCTAACCTTGTTTTAATAGGAGGTAAGTAACATTAACACCATGTCTAATTACAAAACAGCAAATGCTGAGTTATGATGCTACGTTGTGCTAATTGGTGTCACCATGGGTTGAGATGCCGTCTCGGCACTGAGCCCATGTTTTCCCTCATCCCTGCCTCCCATTGAGCGGCGTCTCAGCTGGCCCCAGCTGGCAGCATTATGGACGGCTGGGGCCAATTAGTCTTCATCAGCTGGGGCGCTGCCAATGAGGATAAATAGGAGCAGCCTCGATGACTCGGGGCTGCGACATAAGCACTGCTAGGCTGAAGCCCCTTCGTCTGGTGTCAGCCTCAACTCCCCTTGCAGCATTCCTGTGTTTGTATCCCGCTGTGAGGATGTACGTCTTGCTACCCCCACGTCCGGTACGAGCTGCTTACCTCTGCGCTGTGCAACCTGTGAGTGTACCTCTGCATGAGTATCTGTGCTCTCCTCATCCCTTATCCCTTACCCTGAATAAAATATCACGACTCACTGGCTTGCCCCTGGCTCTGATTGCCCGGCTCCCTAGAGCCGGATATGACAGTATGTCGCAGCCAGAAGAGTTGCCGGCGGCCGTGAGTCGCTGTGGAAATGTACCTTTCTGTCCGGGTGTCAGCGCTGCTAGCATGCCGTTTCCCAGGAGTCACTTCCGGCGCCAGGGCGACGGGCTGAGGTCCATCTCGGAGGCAGTCGACGGGACGTTCTTCACCCTGCACGACGCCTCCAACGCGAGACGCTGGCATCCGGGCCGTGCTGAGGAACTCCTGGACTGTCACCCTCACTCTCTGTACCATCTGGAGGACAGTGCCAGGATAGACGCTGCAGGTACACAGCGAGAGAAGCTCCACGGGGTGGATGGAAATCCCGGCAGGGAGTCGAAGTGGGCGACGTCTTTCCCCGCTTCGGAGTCCCGTTCCTGCCGCTATTCCAGTCCGGGAGTTCGCGCCAACCAGAGGACTTCCCCCGACCTGCGCCACGTCACTCGGGATTCCCTTCAAGGAGCCGCAGCTGACAGCAGTTATGTCCGGGGTCGAGTGGCTGTCGCGAGCTCTACTGTGTTTCCTGTCACCACCTTCAGGCATGTGGCGGCGGCAGTGAGATTGATGGTGAGGACTTCAGGGCTACGAAGCCTTCCCGTGCTCGACGCCTTCCTCGTCTCGATCTCCGATCTGGAGCGGCGAATCCTGGGTTTCCCCCTCGCTTCGTCCCCTGGGAGTAGTCGTCATCACATCGCCGAGTCACCTCTGCACGAACCTCGTCCGGATCCAGTTCTGGGTCATCGTCAGGACCGTTCCTCCCACGCAGCTGTCATCCCTTCGCCTCGTCAGTGTGGAGATTCTACAGCCTCGTCCCCTGAGCCTCGTTCCCCCGCTGTCATTCCTGGACATTCGGGCTGGCTCACCCCGGCTGTTTCCCCCTCCTCCTCGACGCGCTTCCTGACCGCTGTGTGTGCCTGGAATCCCGGCCTGGTGAGCTCTCTGCTGGAGACAACGCGAGCGATCCTCAGACGAATTCCCGGGGGGTCCTCCGTTATCGCCGGGCGGGGAGAGGAAGAAGCAGATTCCACTACAGCAGGCGATACTCAACCTCCAGGGGGCAGGCAAGTCATTGTTTTTTCACACCTGCTTAATGATTTGCTCTGTCACATCCCTGGAGGAGAAGTTCAGGGTTCGCAGCTCCCTGAACTCTCCCCACCTGCTGTAACCTGTATTCCTAATCCCGCATCCTCTGTGTCTCTCTCCGCCGAGCGGTCCCCGGCTCCGGGTCAACGTGGTGGGATATGGAGAGGGCCTGTGGTTCCGCAGCTACATTGCGGACGGAGGAGGGGGACTGACTGCTGCGTGGAGTCTACGCTGACGACTGAGCGTCCCTGGGTCTCCACGGAGGAGCGGTTCGGTCCAGCGGGACGAGATTCTTCTGGCTTCACGCCGAGTGGGTCGTCGGCGGGGTTACCTGAGCTGGAGGGATCTCAAGCTGCGCTGACCATCGTGCTGGCTGCGGGGCCCGACGCGGCTAGATGGGAGCCTGACAACGACCTCCTGACGACGGATCCTGGATCTTCGCAGTCCTGGACGGCGTCAGAACCCGAGATCAGGCGAGTGCTCTCCTTTCTTTTCTCTCTTTTTATCTTTGAGCACTTCAGCCTATCTCCAGGGGAGACGAGCAGGGTGCAGCCGCCCGCTGCGTCTGAGCTCGTCTCGCCGGGTTCTGGCGCTGCCGGTGATCCTGATCCCGGTTCTGTTTTCTCTTCTGAGCCTTCTTCCAGGGTCACCGGCGAGGAGTTGCTGTTCCTCGTGGTGCTGGAGGGTCCGGGTTCAACGTTGGAGGTCGGTTCTGGTGCAGTGTCCAACGTGGGTTCGCCCGAGACCCAATCGGGGTCCAACGTGGGTTCGCCTGAGGCCCGATCGGGGTCCGACGTGGGTGCTGCCCCAGTGTTGTCCAGGTCCGGTGAGGAGGTGGCCGTTTCCCTGAGGCCCGCCGCCCTCGTCATCGGCTCTCCCCTGAGCCTCTTCCACCGGGATCCGCTCTGACCCTTCGTCCGTCTCAACGGTCCTGGTGGTTGAGTGATGCGGGTCGACGACCCGACCCGCAAAACTTTCGGTTCGGTGATCTGGTTCCCCCCACTGGTCTGTGTTTCCCTCTGGGCAGCCTGGTTCGGCTGCCGGTGGACTGGATTCCTGGGATCTGGGTCCAGAGTTCGCCGTCCGAACACTTCTTCCCCTGATTCGCCAGCTGGACAATGGGCGGGGAGATCTCCGGAGCCATCTCGGCTATTTTTGGACTCTGCCTGCCATACACCTCGGGTGTCACTTTTTCTTTTATCGTTATTAAGGTCACTTGGGTGTAATGTCTGTCCTGTTGGTGGATGTGTATTTATAGTGCTGTGCGTTTTCCTTCCCTCGTACCCAGCATTTTATTTTTTGTACCATGTTTTTAGTCTCGTTTTTGCATTGTAGAGTTATGTTTTGTTCCCTTTCAGACCATACTCTGCAGTTGCCCATTCATTCCAGTCACTTTCATTTCTTTAGGTGACTGTGGGTATTTATATATTCATGTGTGTGGGTTTTTCTTTGCCTGCACTCAGTATTTCTTTTTTATGCCCTGTTGGTTCATTATAGAGTCATGTGCCTTGTTTTCCGTAACACCATGCTCTGTAATTGTCCATTTGTTCCAGTCACTTTTCTTGGTGACTGTGTGTATGTACTTATATTGGTGCTGTGTATTGTTTTCCCTTTATTTGACCATACTCAGCATTTTTTGCCCTGTACCTTTTTGGTGGTTCTTTTTTTTTTCTTGCTCTGGGTCACGCATGGTTGGTACTCTCTGGGTAGTATGTAACCGGCGTGTTGACCCAGTTCTTCTCCCCATCTGTACCTGGGTTAATTATTCAGTTTTGTCAGTATTGTATTTGGGTTTTTCTTTCCCGCTACCCTACATTGCCCCATTGGTGTTGTCCTTCCCTTGGCTTCTTCCCCTCCGGTCCGCCTCCCTTCCTCCCACCCTAGGTGGGGGGGGGGGGGGGGGGGGCTGGGATGTTCCTGGTCGTTCAGGAGCCCGACCTTGAGGGAGGGGCTCTGTCACCATGGGTTGAGATGCCGTCTCGGCACTGAGCCCATGTTTTCCCTCATCCCTGCCTCCCATTGAGCGGCGTCTCAGCTGGCCCCAGCTGGCAGCATTATGGACGGCTGGGGCCAATTAGTCTTCATCAGCTGGGGCGCTGCCAATGAGGATAAATAGGAGCAGCCTCGATGACTCGGGGCTGCGACATAAGCACTGCTAGGCTGAAGCCCCTTCGTCTGGTGTCAGCCTCAACTCCCCTTGCAGCATTCCTGTGTTTGTATCCCGCTGTGAGGATGTACGTCTTGCTACCCCCACGTCCGGTACGAGCTGCTTACCTCTGCGCTGTGCAACCTGTGAGTGTACCTCTGCATGAGTATCTGTGCTCTCCTCATCCCTTATCCCTTACCCTGAATAAAATATCACGACTCACTGGCTTGCCCCTGGCTCTGATTGCCCGGCTCCCTAGAGCCGGATATGACAATTGGAAACATTATAGTGTATCAGACCATCGTTTCTTTGGTTTAAATTACTGCTGAGTTTCATAGTTTTGTCTAAAAAAAATTTTTTAAAGCTGCAAAAGTGCATGATGGTGGCACATACACACATAATAAATGATAAATAAAACACATTGGAGGAGCAAGATGGCTCTTAATGTAACTGATTTCTAATAATTTTAGTCAAGTAGCGATAATGAGTCAAGTTAAAGTCATGACATGCATTTTATTGCATTACATTTTATGTCTTTGATTTTTCAGATCATGATCAATCTGAAATATTTTTACAGAAGCAAACAGATTAAATCAGGCCAGAATGGCTGTCTTCAGGCTGCAGGTCTACACTTTAATCAATGAAAATTTATTAAACTAACAGCTAATTTATATCTGTAGATGGCAACGATGGGTATTTTTTTCATTTTCAGACTTTTTTTTTTTTTTTTGCTATTCTCCTCTGGTGCAGGAAATATTTACCTTATTAATGTTTACTTTTTATTTATTCATATGATATGATTAGAAGAAAAATCTCAAATTTATGAGAATCAAGTTTCAAGTGCACATTAAAAAACTATTTTATAATAACACTACAAAATTATAAGGGAAAAAAGTGTCATGTACGCACCAATAAATGCATAGGAGCCCAACCGCTGGTGAAGTGAACATGTTTATGAACAAAAAGGGGAAAATGCAAAATACACAAAATGTTCAATGAGAAGCAGTCTGAAACACAGAGTGACAGATGACCGAGCTTAGTTGGCAGGAGGAGGAGGAGGAGCCCCACGCGCTCACAGACAGGACTGGAGCGGAGAGGAAGGACAGTTAAAGATAATAATGGGGAAGACTTACAAAAGGCGTTGGAGCGCAGCTGGTTATGGGAACAACAACACCTGAGTAGTCCAAAGGGAAGAGAAACAAACAGCTCCAGGACATCAACGTAGACTAGTGTAGAGTAGACTGGTATGACTTCTGACTATTGACTGATGCCATCACCCCGAATGCTCCCATTGCCACACATAAATACCTCCTGGACTAATGAGGCGTCAAGTGGACGCAGGTGCGACGGCAGCTGGTGCGTGAGTGAGTGAGTGAGTGAGTGAGGCTGTAAGTAGAAATGAATGTGTGTGCATGTGTGTGTATGTGTGGAAACAACAAGGGTGATGGAAAACAGCTGGTGAGTGCCTGGCAGAAAGAGAGGAGGGGACGTGGTTGTAGACTGGCAGGGAGCCCAGGCTCAGAGGCTCCAAACCTGCCAGCTGGAAATAATTAACAACAATCAGGGAACTACAGCCACAAGTCATGGAACGGGGCTGGAACATCAACCCCATTCATGACAGAGCCCCCCCCCCCCCCAAGGGGTGGATTCCAGACACCCACCGTACCATCAAAACAAAAAAGAAAACCTGCCCCCTCCTCCCCAGAACCCATCACAGCTAACCAGGGCGGAAGGTGGGGGAAAACAGATCAGGAGGGAATAAACCAACGAGAAGTGATACAACAATGCAACACAGGAAAACAAAAACTCCCTACCTCAAACAAAGACTAAGCCCCCCCCCCCCTCCCCAAAGACACAAGAGTCTTAAAGTTCAGGGGGCCGACCAAAGTCCAAGGCCCAGTAGGCGACCTGCAGAACAGTGTCAGGTGGCCTGCCAGGGAAAATGGGCCACCCGGCTAGAAACCCAGTCCTTTGGGTGGCCGGCCCGCACAGTTGAGCCACCAGGACCAGAGGGGTGAGTGAGGAGGCGGCCTACCCACCGGGAGGCTTAAAGGTGGGTGGATGGACCAGGGAAGGGGGACCCCAGCGGCAACTGGTGGCAGGACCTGGTGGACCATGGCGGTGCCCAGCAGAAGAAGGAGGAACACTCAGCAGGCCTCCAGAAGGAACGAGGAGATCCCGGTGTTCCCAAGCTGGCTGGCTGCACCCTCGGTGGTCTCCGCTTGGGACAGAAACTTGGCTGCATCCTCAGTGGTCCCAGCTTGGGACAGAAACTCGGCTGCACCTGTGGCAGACCTGGGCTGGGCCATGGCTGCACTCACAGTGGTCCCGGCCTGGGACAACGTTGCACCAGTGGTGGCCCCTGCCTGGGACCTCATTGCTCCCGTGGTGAGCTCCGGCTGGGCCCCTGCTGCACCCATGGTGGGACCCGGCTGGGCCACTGCTGACCCCAACGCCGCTTTAACCATGGGTCAGCCAACCCGTGTGAGCACCCGAGCCAGGAGGTGGTCGATTACGGGCGTCCTAGGCTGGAGCTGAGCACCCATGACGACCTCTTCAGAGGGGAAGGCAGGACCCCCGGTAACCTCCAGCGGCGAGCCTGGATCCACAGACTCGTCCGCCGATGATGGACTCTCTCCAGCGACCCTGGAAGAGGACTTGGACAGAGAGAAGGAGGGGTCAAGGTTGCCGGCAGCGGCGGAGTCCGGCGAGGCAAGCTCAGGTGCAGCATGCGGCTGCAGCTGGCTCTCCACACCTAGAGCTAGGCAAAAATTCTCTATAATAGAAAGGAGAAAAACAAAGGAGAGCATTTGCCTTAGCTCAAGCTCCACCGCCATCCAGGACTCCGACAATCCGGGCAATGTTTCCACGGGCTCGGCCTCCTGGAGGTTCAGCTCGGGTGCTGGCACTGCTGTGGTGGCTTCCGCAGCAGGCATGATGGTAACAGCAGTCACAGAAAATTATGTTTAGTATGATCAGATTTGACTATGGCATGCTAAAATTTACTTGAACTAAATTTACTACCTTTTTAGATAGATAGATCAATAGATAGATGTACTTTATTAATCCCAAACTGGGAAATTACAGGGAGATGACATGACCCCCCCCCCCCATACATACATAAAAATAGCAAGAAAAACACTGTTTATTTATGAACAGGACTAAATACTGTAAAACGGTCGAGAAAAATGTTTGTAATGTCAGTTTGAATTACAGGTAGATTTGGGGTGTGTCCCAATTCTCATTTGTACCCCTACCCCTATGAACTGGGACACCTCTTCATGGCTGTATTACATCATTAGTAATCGCTGATGGATTTAACCTAACTTGTTTTCGCCAGTAAAAAGAAGAGAAAGAAAAAGAAAACTGATTATAAAAAAAGTCTCATCTTAAGGAGAAAAATGTTTCAAATTTATATAAACTATTTTAATCAGTAGATAAGGTCAGAAATTTACTAGAAAGAAAGCTGTACATTCACAGAGAAAATTTGTACCCCATGGTGGCCGGTTTTGGCCCACGG
This sequence comes from Pholidichthys leucotaenia, assembly GCA_020510985.1. Lineage (NCBI taxonomy): Eukaryota > Metazoa > Chordata > Actinopteri > Cichliformes > Pholidichthyidae > Pholidichthys > Pholidichthys leucotaenia. The sequence continues at coordinate 148,416,034 of CM035849.1, read as the reverse complement.
GCCATATGTTTGACACCACTGGACCAACCCATAAAAAGTACATATTTAGAGAGTAAACGACAACTTCTTGCTCTAAAAAATAATAATGTTTAACCACAGAGGTAGGAGCTGATTTGAAGGGGGGATGTGCACAGACTACCTACTCACTGCTGGGACAACGGGGTCAGGGGCAGATCTCCTGGTAATCTGATTGCTGAAAGGGGGCCAGGTGTGTTCTGCTGGCTCTGTCTCCATTTCTCCAGATTGACTGCAAAAAGGGATTGACGTGCACTGCGCATGCATCAGTGTCTGTTTGTCTTTTTTTGGCGCTCTGAGATGCTATTTTGATATTTTACACTCTTTTGGCTATTTTTGGTTGATTTTTCAACTGATTTTATGTAGTATAGTACAGTAGACGTACTTTATAGTGTAGTTTACAATCGTCCACATACTGAATATATTAACTTCAGGATGACCCCAGCAACTTCACCTGATGACAACAAACTACACTGCATTCCAACCTATTATGCAAATAGGATTTTAGTGTCATAAACATTCAATTTTTTGTTTTTCAATTAAACGCATGGATGGTATTGTGTCTCAGGGCTCTTTAGATCACTGATATCAATCTCAGACACCTGTCATAATTAGTTTGCCAGGTGAGTCCAATTAAAGGAAAACTATTAACTTGACAACCACACTGAACTCCTTCTTTCCTACTGCCATCAGACTCCTGAACAGATAACAACTCCCAAAACTTCATAACACAGCTTTGCATATAGGAACTCACACACCGTCAGCTCAATTTGCACACTGCTCACCTGTACAGTAGATATAGTCTCACCCATCTGATGTCCATATCATCTCTGCTGCTAATTATCGTCTCTGCTGCTACTTATCATGCACAGTCTACTGGTACTGCCGTTACAGAGATTAGCACTGGGTGCTAATTTGTAATTATACACTGCTCGTTGCACAATGCTCATTTGCACACTGTACATAAGTCTATGCCATCTCAGGTTCACATCAGGTTGCACAATGCTCATTTGCACACTGTACATAGGTTCATGCCATCTCAGGTTCACATCATCCCTGATATCAGTATACCACTATCACTTTAGTCATCCAGTGAATTTTCAATTTCATTCCTCTTTTCTGACTGCTTTAACTGCCCAAACTGCCTAGTGTGTTATTAGTACTCATTAGTTTTAGTATTTAGTATCAAGGTGGGCTTAAGGAGTCCTAACTGCCTAACTGTGTGTTGGTGTGTGTGTTATTAGCATCCATTAGTATTTGGATTGAGTTACTGTGTATGGAGTAGTGGATGGTTGGTGGATGGTCACCATGTTCCAACAAGGGTGCGATGTCAGTAAGGGCCGGAATCATGGGGAGAGAGTTGGTAGGCTCCTTTAGGGTCCCTGAAGGTGTGAAAATGACCTCTGCAAAGTATGTAGAGTTTCTGACTGACCACTTTGTTCCATGGTACAAAAAGAAGCACTGTGCCATTCTGTAGCAAAATTATTTTTATGCATGACAATGCTCATTCCCAGTGAGAGGTGGACTCCGCCAGGGCTGCCCTTTGTCACCGATCCTGGTCATAATTTTTATGGACAGGATTTCTAGGCGCAGCCAGGGAATGGAGGGTGTCATGCTTGGTGACCACAGGATCTCATCTCTGTTGTTTGTAGATGATGTTGTCCTGTTGGCTTCATCCAGCAATGACCTACAGCTCTTGCTGGGATGGTTTGCTGCTGAGTGTGAAGCAGCTGGGATGAGAATCAGCACCTCCAAATCCGAGTCCATGGTCCTCAGCCGGAAAAAGGTGGATTGTCCTCTCTGGGTTGGGGACAGGCTCCTGCCCCAAGTGGAAGAGTTTAAGTATCTTGGGGTCTTATTCACGAGTGAGGGGAAAATGGAGCGAGAGATTGACAGACGGATTGGAGCAGCATCTGCAGTGATGCGGACGTTGTACCAGTCTGTTGTGGGGAAGAGGGAACTTAGTTCTAAGGCAAAGCTGTTGATTTACCAGTCAATCTACGTTCCTACTCTCACCTATGGTTACGAGCTTTGGGTAATGACTGAAAGAACGAGATCGCGGATACAAGCGGCTGAAATGAGCTTTCGCCGTAGGATTGCTGGACTCATCCTCAGAGATAGGGTGAGGAGCTCAGTCATCCGGGAGAGGCTCAGAGTAGAACCGCTGCTCCTCCACATTGAAAGGAGTCAGTTGAGGTGGTAGGGGCATCTGATTAGGATGCCTCCTGGACGCCTCCCACTTGAGGTGTTTCGGGCACGTCCCACTGGGAGGAGACCTCTGGGCAGACCCATGACTTGATGGAGAGACTATGTCTCCCAGCTGGTCTGGGAACGCCTTGGTATCCTCTGTGAAGAGCTGGAGCAGGTGGCTGGGGAGAGGGAAGTCTGGGCTTCTCTGCTTGAACTGCTGCCTCCGTGACCCGGACCTCCGGAAAAGCGGTAGAAGATGGATGGATGGATGGATGCATGCATGCATGACAGTGCACCATTTCATGCTGCAAAGAATATCTCTGTGTCATTGACTGCTATGGGCATAAAAGGAGAGAAACTCACGGTGTGGCCCCCATCCCCCCTGACCTAGTGATGTTATGCTCGACACCACCCACTCGACACTCATTCGAGCAATATAGCACAGAAGTGTTGTGAGCAGAGTGTCGAGCACTGTCAACATGGCCACAGTCACGTGACCGTAGTGAACAAGGCCTCATTGTCACATCACGTGATATGAGACCTGGCGAGAAATTTGAGAGGGCTCTGTGTTGCATACGTCAATAATGAAGGATTTAAAAGGGGTCTGATTCACCACTCAACCTGAGGGTTTTTTTGAGAGATTTGTTATCATCATTGCATTTGCTATTTGAGTAGAAGTCAGGGACAGTATTACACAAGCTAGAATTAGGTTTAGTAACATTAAACAACACATTACATGTACTAAATATTACACATAGACACATACACATACACCGGCCGAGTGAAGAAGCCTCACCGTTACAGGCCCGGTACCGTGGCTCTGAGAGAGATCAGTCGCTACCAGAAATCCACGGAGCTGCTCATCCTTAAGCTGCCCTTCCAGCGCCTGGTGATGAGCTGAGATCGCTCAGGACTTCAAGACCGACCTGCTCTTCCAGAGCTCCGCCGTCCTGGCTCTGCAGGAGGCCAGCGAGGCCTACCTGGTGGGTCTCTTTGAGGACACCAACCTGTGCGCCATCCACGCCAAGAGGGTCACCATCATGCCCAAAGACATCCAGCTGGCCCGCCGCATCTGCGGAGAGAGAGCTTAGACTTTCTGCTGCACATCCACCAACCACAATGCTCCGCACTGTGTGTATATATATATATATATATATATATATATATATATTAATATGTACATATATATACTAGCTGCTCTTGTTTTTTCTTGCCTTCTGATTGTTGCTCTGAGTGTTGCTATCCCTGTGCTGTTGCAATCCTGGAATTTCCCCATTGTGGGACTAATAAAGGCTTATCTTATCTTAGATACATTAGTGATGGAGAAACTGAGGCCTTATAAAACAATGAAGAACTTTGAGACAACTGCTTCATGTTCGACACAGTGTTATGAAACATTTAATAGAGTGCCATCTGCTGACTGAGTGTCAGAACTGCATCTGAGTAGAAAACTTTAAAAAATTGTCAATACTTTTTTTTTTTGAGCATTTGCCCATCCGAGGTCTATTCAAAACTGGATGGCAGGAACAAACGATACAAAGCAAACAAAAAAAACCTAATTCCAATAGAACCCTCTCAAATTTCCCACGAGCCATCAAGTCACGTGATGTGACCAACATAACGAGGCCTCGCTTGCTACGGTCACGTGACTGTGGGCGTGCTGAAACAGTGCTTGATGCACTGCTCATGATGCAAAAAAAATTGCAAGAGACATTGGACAGCTCCTATTACTATAATAACTAGAAAAGCACTCGGAGAGCCCAGACCTCCCCCAAGCGTCACAGTTCCCCCCCATACAGTGTTTGTGTGTACGTTTTCAGATTCCTTGACCATGAAAACATATGACTAGCAATTGGATTCACAATGATAGGATTAGTGGTTCAGTAGTGAAAGCATTACCTCCTTGGCAGAGGTAATACACTGAAGTGTTGCTGTTGTGTCCATCTCCTCCATCTGCAAAGTGCCAGGCTGCGACCTGTCAAGGCATACCTCATGCCTCCCTTATTGGGGGGGCTTTCACACCTGTACTGACCTCATGCCTCCCTTATTGGGGGGGGGGGCTTTCACACCTGTACTGAGTACTTAAAAACTGTATTTATCGGCAGATGAAAGAAAACTGAAGCAAAAACAAACAAACAAAAACTAAGCAAACAGCAACTGCAACATGAACTATTTCAAACATATTTATTCAAATGTACACTTATATGGACACTATCTTGAGCCATAACTTTTTGGTAATGTGAAAATAATAAGCCAAGTAGCACAAAAAAGTTGAGTGCTCTTGCTGTCAGGAAACAATGTTGGCACCAAATCACTGAAGTGATGTGCCACCAATGGGGGTAGATTGTGCTCTGCCACAAAATGACAAAACATCACTTCTGCTAGTGATGCATTGGATTTGGAAGGCGTCGGTTCTCTCACTGGCTGAAAATGTTCATCCATCGATTGAATTTGGCTACACAGTTTTTGTGGCCCTGTGTAGCAAAGTGCGACTTCAGGTCGAAAATCCCTGATGCAGTCGCTTTTAGCATTAGAGTCACACATATCAGGCGCAGCATTACTGGTGCCGGGATTCCTCTCTGTTCCGGAGCCGCAGGACAAAAGAAGGTGCGATAATGGTTGCCGTGGGTTTTATTGGGTTTGCGCTCCGCGGAAAAAAGAGGATTTGGAAGCTTCCCCGGCAGAGAGCTGGTTTTTGCGCAGGCCCTATGGCTGGCCGGGGAATTTCTTAAGGCCTGTCTTAAGGAAATCAAAGCTTGGATGACTTGTAATTTCCTGCTATTAAATTCAGATAAGACTGAAGTCATTCTTGTTGGTCCAAAAAACCTTAGAAATTCCTTTCCAAATCAAACTTTCAGTTTGGATGCAGTTACTCTTTCTCTTAATAGCTCTGTGAGGAACCTTGGAGTTATTTTTGATCAGGATTTGTCCTTCAATTCACATATTAAATTTGTTTCTAAGACTGCCTTCTATCATTTGCGTAATATTGCCAAGATTAGGAGCATCTTGTCTCAGAGTGATGCTGAGAAGCTGATCCACGCTTTTGTTAGCTCGAGATTAGATTATTGTAATTCTTTATTATCAGGCTGTCCTAAAACATCTTTAAAAAGTCTTCAGCTGATCCAAAATGCTGCAGCAAGAGTTTTAACAGGTACTAGAAAGAGAGATCATATCTCTCCGGTTCTGGCCTCCCTTCATTGGCTTCCCATAGAGTTTAGAATTAAGTTTAAAATCCTTCTTCTTACTTACAAAGCTCTAAACAATCAGGCTCCTTTTTATTTAAAAGATCTGATACTACCGTATCATCCTAACAGAGCACTACGCTCCCAAAATGCAGGATTACTTGTAATACCTAGAATCTCCAAAAGTACAATGGGAGGCAGAGCCTTCAGTTATCAAGCTCCTCTCCTGTGGAATCAGCTGCCAATCTTGATTCGGGAGTCAGACTCGATCTCTGTTTTTAAGAATAGGGCTAAAACCTACCTTTTTGATTTAGCCTACAATTAGGGAGGGATCATGTGTTTCTGAACCCTCCCTTAGTTATGCTGCTAATAGGTTTAGTCAGCCGGGGGACCTCCAGTAATGCACTGGGCCTCACTCCTTTCCTCACTCTCTATGAAATATTTTTTTTTGCTGGTCATTAACATTTGTTTGTTCTCTCCCATAGATTGAGTCCCCATCGTGCTGTTTGCTCTCTACATGTCTGTTCTTTTCTTCTTCTCTATCCCCTCACCCCCCAGCCAGTCGCAGCAGATGACTGCCCCTCCCTGAGCCTGGTTCTGCTGGAGGTTTCTTCCTGTTAAAAGGGAGTTTTTCCTCTCCACCGTCGCCAAGTGCTTGCTCACAGGGGATCGCCTGATTGCTGGGGTCTTTCTGCAACTGTGGGGGTCCCCCCCTACAGTTGATAGTGCTATGAGATGACTGTTGTTGTGAAATGGCGCTATGTAAATAAAGTTGAAATTGAATTGAATTGAATTTCTGCCAAATAATCCGGCGCCGGACAGCTGCCCGTCTCAGCTTTTGCAGCGTAGCGCAAACACAGGCACTCTGGCGGGCCCTGCCCACCACTGTTTTCTGCGTGCTTTTGTGCCTAAAACTTTGAAGAAGGTGGAGTTTGTGTTCATCAGACACGACGACCAGCGCTCTCTATTGCCCCAGCACACATGTTGAAAATGGCCGTATCTCACAATGTTAAAGAATCCTTTAAAAAATTCCTGTATCCAGATGGTGATCCGGATCATCCCCAAAATTTAATCACTTCTTCCTTGTACCATTTCCAACAAGGCCTGAAAGTTTCATCGAAATCCGTCCAAAACTTTTTTGAGTTATCTTGCTAACCAACAGACAGACAAACAAACAGACAAACAGACAAACAAACAGACAGACAAACGCTGGCAAAAACATAACTTCCTCCTGGCCTTTGGCCTGGCGGAGGTAATAAAAAAAAAACTATCAGAGAATTGTGCTCTTTACTTTCTCTCTCTCTCTCTCTCTCTCTCTCTCTCTCTCTCTCTCTCTCTCTTTTAGTATACCCTTTTTTTGTTAACCACTTGCGCTCCGTTGTTCTGCGGGCGGGCAAGTCTCTGCGTCCTATGACGCACGAGGGCGCACGAGAGCGCGCTCGTGCGCCCTCGTGCGCATGACGCATGATAAGGATATTGATGGTGATGGTGTAGGTGGTGTGCCCTCCAAGCGCCACTGAAAAAAAAATCTGCAAACACAGCCGCGAACAGATTAGTTCATCTGATTGACCTCTCATTCGACTAATAAGAGCCTTGAATTGGGTTTCTGAAACCTTGAGGAGCCAATGAATGAAAATCTAGGAAGGAGGACCCGCCTACTGTGAACGCAGGAGCCAATTGAAGCACAGAAATTCAGGCTGGGTGAAGCGATATTTACTGCTGCAGAAGGACTCTCTACGAATCTACTACAGACCCAGGCTCACCCAGCAGCATGGAGAACACCCACAAGTGGGACCTGCACTCATTCCAGCAGAATAGACGGAGGCCGACGACAAAAGTCGTAAATCATTCGCCAAAACGGCAATAATGGAATTATGTTGATCGGGATCCACGAGCGGAGCAGCGTCGCGTTCGTCTGACGCGTGGGAAGAGCTGTTCGCCGCGACTCTGCTGCTTTGAAGAGGTAAGGTGTTATAAGCTAAATTATTATTTATCCCTGAAAACTGTAATCCAAAAATGACTTTTGACCGATCGGTAAATTACAACTGTACTGCGCACGAAGTACGTGCGCCGCGATAAACGGTTCATTTGCCGTGTTCGGACCGTGAACGCCCCCCCCCCCCCCGCTGCAGAAGAGGAGCGGGGGGGGCACGGTCCGAACGCCCCCCGGTCCGCGGGAGGAAGCATATCAGTCTATTCCATCATGTAGCGATGGCCCTCTTCTGTAGCGAGGGGGGGGGGGCGTTCACGGTCCGTTCACGGTTCCCCCCACACACACACACACACAGTAGCGAGGGGGGGGGGAGCCGCTGTGAAAGCATGCAAGGAGTGTAATCCGTCATGTAGAGGGCCGAATTTGGTCCTTGGTAGCGGGGGGGGGGGAACGACCCCCCGCCCACACACACACACACACAGACACAGCCCTGAGTGTGACCTTTCATTAGAGCCAAAAATGAAGATTCTACATTGAATTATTCAAAAGTTACAGACGTTTTTCCAAACTGTGCCATTTGGCACAATTTGGCACAGTTCCAAAATGCCTGGGAACAGCCTGAGAACAAAGCTGTATAAAATATTCATTTTTTGTGGTATTGCTACCAAATTTGGATCTCAGCTGGATAACACTTGGTTCTACATTTCTGTTGCATTTTCCAGCCGGATCAGACAGCTGTGTGTTATTTACAAGCATTTGTATCCAAAAAAACACTGTGTCCAATTTTTTTTTCTTCAAGTTCAGTATGTTTAGATGACTGTAACTCAGTGGCCGGAGCACGTAGAGAGATTATGTTTTTTTTGCCAAAAAATTCAGTGTTTTCTTTTAAATGAGACCAACCCCATGAAGATGCTGCAAAGGGTTGAAGAACAGCTTTCGATTTACTTTGGGCACGTTATTTTTTGGCATTTTTAGGAAAATTGCCCGGAGTGCAAGTGGTTAATTGGAATGTGAAGTTTGACTGATTGTATATTTTTGTGAAAGTTCTGATTTTGTAACTCTTTTGTAACCTTTATCCTTTATCACAGTAACTCACCCTTGGCCGGGGGATCGTGGGTTCGATCCCAGCCCCCGACCAACAATGATCTGTGTGGAGTTTGCATGTTCTCCCTGTGTCTGCGTAGGTTTACTCCGGGTTTTCTCCGGTTTCCTCCCACTTGCCAAAAACATGCACATTAGGTTAATTGCCATCAAACTGGGGATTCTAAATTGTCCTTAGGTATGAATGTGAGAGTGAATGGTTGTCTGTCTCTCTGTGTTGGGCCTGCGATGGACTGGCGATCTGTCCAGGGTGTACCCTGCCTCTCGCCCAAAGATGCTGGGATAGGCTCCAGCCCCCCCACGACCCGAAAAGGATGGATGGATGGATGGATATTTGGACAAATGGATATTTAATATCAATGCTAAAAATACTCGGAGATTCATGAAATATAACTAAACAATTAAAAATAAATTAAAGACTTCTGTCAAATTTTCTGTAAAATGTAATTCTAAGCAAATGGTGAGGAATAAATTAGGACCCCCCATTTTTTAGGACCCCCCCCACATTCATTCCCACTTAAGATGGCTAAAATAAATGTTAAAAAATGCAAATAAAAACAAGAACAAGGTTAGACATAGATATGTGAACATTTCTTAATAAAGAACTGAATATTTATTGGGGTGTCCTAATTTTTTCACATGACTGTATATATTTATATATATATAATATCTCAGAGGTTTCATTCACTGAAAATTGTCCTTCCACAGAATTTTTCCAGCAATGACTACAAATTCTGATAGCTGTCTATCATTTGACAGATTACATAGAGGGTGATCTAATTAAAGTCAATTAAAATGATAGATAACAGACAGAATTTTTACAAGCCTGTATGAAAAAACAACATAAAAAGCGCAGTGCAACCTGTGATATAGAGTATTGCCCTTTTTCAGGTTTTCAACTCAGATGCAGTTCTGACAGTCACCAGATGGCAGTCTTTATTAGATGTTTCATAACACTGTGTCGCTCATGAAGCAATTGTTTCAAAGTTGCTCATTGTTTCATGAGGCCTTGGTTTTAACATCACTACCCTGACCTCAACCCTATTAAGAATCTCTGGAGCATCCTCAAGCAAAAGATCTATGAGGATGGGAGGCAGTTCACATCAAAACAGCAGTTGTGGGAGGCTCTTCTGACATCTTGCAAAGAAATTCAAACAGAAATTCTCCAAAAACTCACAAGTTCAATGGATGCAAGAATTGTGAAGGCTATATCAAAGAAGGGGTCCTATGTTAACCTGTAACTTGGTCTGTAAAGACGTTTGTGATTGAAATAGCTTTTGATTTCAGTAAAAAATGACCTTCTAATGCTGCAAATTCAACAAATGACCATTTTCAGTTCTTTACAGCTAATAAAATGTTTTGAACAGTGCATTTTGAGTTTTTTTTTATTTTTGCAAAAAAAAATTATTAAGAGGTTTGTTCAATAAAATATGAATTATGCTGTCACAGTTGATTACTTGAAAAATGTAGTGACTGTCATTTGCCTCAACTATTTAGGAAAATCAGAGACAAATATCATTTGCATAATGATTTGGAACACGGTGTACAGGAAGCATATAAAGTAATTGCTGACCTTAAAGATGCACTCCGCATCAAAAACCAATGTGTTTTGTTTCAAAATAGTATGTTGTGGCTTTTTATACACAAAAAACTTTCATTGCCTTAGAATGGCTTGGAAGGAGCTTTTATGTCTTTGACCTACTTAAGTATGCACAGAATATTCTAATTAGCTCCACCCATACTCCCACCCACCAGTAGCTGGAAGAAGACGAGGACAATGTACAAGGCTCTGAGAAGGCAATCTAACTTGAGGAAGTACCGTCATAGGTGAACCCACGGAAGAGTCGCTGCCCAGCGCAGCATGGAGGCTGGAAGGCTCCCCACCGGTCTCTGGTTACCCACTCACTGCGGATTGCCTCGCTGGGGGCTGGAGAGTAGTTTACCTTGGTCTGGTGCGCCCGCCAGCCGGCTCGCCTCCGAGGTGCTCCCAGGCCTCATTCTTTCAGAACTTGCCTTGCTTCGTTTGACCTGCTCTGAGACAAACTGCTCACCGGCCTCAGCGAGGTGATCCGTGGTGAGTGGGTAACCAGAGACCACTTCTTCGTTGGAAGAGGGAGGAGGTGAGGCGGGTGGCGGAGTGCACCAGTGGGTGCTCCTGGCGAGGGAAGCCCTCCAGCCGGGCAGCGACTGCCTCTCTGCTTCACCAAGAATGATCCTTACGCAGGTTCACCGACGACAATACTTGCCCCAGCCGTTGCGCCACGCACACCAGGGCCGTCTCCCCTGGCATGCATGCAGTGTTTTAGCAGGAACACTGAGGGTTTTCCAAATAAAACTAATCATTGTTGTCGTATTGCCACATCTGTGAGTAAAACATGTAATTTAAGAGGATTTCTTGCTCACACAGCCAAAAACTGAACACGTACGTGGGGCTGAAAAGTTCATAGACTGAAAAGTTCATAGTGGTCAGATTTGACCTAATGTGGCTTATTTTTCAAAATAGTCTCCCCTTTGGTCCACACACTTCTTCCATTGGTGTTGCAGCGTTTGGATCCCTGCAGCTGAAAAATAAAGCACATTTGGTCAAATTTGATAACGATGAACTTTTCAGCCCCCCCCCCCCCCATATAATCTGCCATCTTTCCCAACTTGTAAAAAGCTGAGCTCCTGCTTGCTACTTGGCTCCTTCCTCTTCCCCCGAGAGAGTCAAGTAGGGGTCTCAGTACTTGAGCATTAACCAATCAGGCTAAGCAGGAATACTAATGTAGCTAGAAACAATCTGTCCAAATCTGCCTCTTTTGGGGGGGGGGGGGGGGGCTTAAGCAGACATGCCCACCAGAAAAACGTATAATTGGGAGTTTGGAATGATTTTGCTGTTGATACACTACTCACAAAAAGTCAGGGATATTTGGTTTTCGGGTGAAATTTATGGAAAATGTAAGTACTCCTGCTGAAACTGTCTTTCCTCTCAAGGAGAAATGGCACTTGCTTTTCGAAATAAATCATAGCACAAATGACTCACAATACTCCCCCCCCCCCCCACCACCGTGCGTGGTGTCCATTTTAATCTTCCCGTGACAGTCACATCATTTTCTACACCTGTTCTCGCTCTGTACTTTTAGCTGAGAACAGTGTATTTGGCAGCATTACAGCTATTATTTCAGTTATACAATGATATGAAGGCATTTTCAAATTCCATACTGTGCAAGAAGTTAAGAGTGGTATACTGGATGAATGGGTACATGAAAATGTGTATATACACAAACACACACAAAATAACCAACATGGGTAGGTTACATCGGTTATACTCTACTCACAAAAAGTTAGAGATATTTGGCTTTAAGGTGAAATTTATGGATAGGAATAAAGACGTCCGCACGCTTAGTGAGTGCAATTTTCACTTTACTGCCAAGCTTTCAGTTCTGTCAAGCCTTCATCAGAGATGCTCTGATGAAGGATGCTCTGATGAGCATCCTTGGGCAGTTCTGTATTGACTAGACACACCTGCCCAGACTGTAACATGGTGACAACAGTGGCTGATGCATAGCGCTCTCCTTGACATCTCCAACATCGTTGGCAGCCATCATTTCTTCTCAGTGTGATTCGACTTTCATCAGAGAATAGCACTGAGGCCCACTGGTCCCTTGTCCAGTGTAAATGCTCCTTGTCTCATGCAAATGATGATGCCTGTGTCTGGTGGTGTGGTCAAGTACCCTTGTAGGTCATCTAGCATGCAGACCATGCCGATGTAAACGGTTTCAAATGGTCTGATGTGACACTTGGGTGCCTCTGACCTCCCTTAAATGTGCCTGGAGTTGAATGATATTCATCATCCGGTTCTGCAGGGCACTGTTCACAATGAAGCAGTCATCAACGTGGGATGTGGCCAAAGGACATCCACTTCTATGTCTTTCTGTGACTCGTCCAGTCTCTATATCTCTGTTGCAACCTGCTGATGACAGTCCGTGACACTCTAAGCTCAGTTGCCACTTCCCTCTGAAAACATCCTGTTTGAAGTCTCGCAATGGCGAGGTACTGTTGATCAAATGTGAGGTGTCGCCTTGGTCTCATGATATCAAAATGTAAACAGCATGATGAAGAGGACTGTTTAAATACCAATTCTAATTGAACCAGAAAATTTATTGGTCGATTCATGGATCAAACACCTGTTGTGAATTTTGCTGTTAAGTACCTTGTTAGAGAACAGCAAGTTATGCAAAAAATACTGAAACACTGAACATGAGCATTTAAAAGGTTAGAGAAGGTCAAATTAAGTTCACCTGTAAAGGTTATAGTAAATATTAGGTGCATCCTGAAATTTCACCCGAAAATTGAATATCCCCAACTTTTTGTAAGTAGTGTATATGCTCCCCTTAGGTGATATTATCAGAAAACATGCCATAAATTTCCACTGTTATGCGGATGATACACAGTTATACCTGTCAATGAAACCAGAAGATGGAAACAAATTGACAAGGTTACATGCATGTCTTAAAGACATTAGAACCTGGATGAACCACACCTTTTTACTACTTAACCTCTTGCGCTCCATTGTACCGCGGACGGGCAAGTCTCTGCGTCCTAGTGCGCACGAGGGCGCACAAGAGCGCCCTCGTGCGTTCTCGACGCATGATCCTGATGGTGGAGATGGAGATGGTGATGGCGTCCAAGCGCGCACTGAAAATAAAAGCTGCAGACACAGCCGCGAACAGATTAGTTCATCTGATTGACCTGTCATTCGACTAATAAGAGCCTTGAATTGGGTTTCTGAAACCATGAAGAGCCAGTGAATGAAAACCTAGCCAGAAGGACCCACCTTCCAACACTGTTGTTTTTTCTTCCAGCAGAGTAGACGTTATGATTTCTTCCATGGTCATCGTAGACCGACGGAGGCTGACGACGAAGGCTGAGTGACACACACGCCTTCGCCAGTCTTTTTTTAATTACTACTGTTATTTGTTTTGAAAAATCGTTCGCCAAAAACCGCAATCATGGAAGCACAAAACCGCAATAATGGAATTATGTTTTAACCGGGTCGCGAGACCAGAACCAGAGCGGACCAGCGTCGGTTCGTCTGACAATGAGGAAGAGAAGTTGGCCAGGACAATGTGGCTGTGAAGAGGTAAGGTGTTATAAGCCAAATTATTTTTTATCCCTGAAAATTGTAATCAAAAATGACTTTTGACCGATTGGTAAATTACAACTGTGCTTCGCGGCGCAGTTCGTGTGCCGCTGTACAAGGGGTTGTTTGCCGCGTACAGACTGTGAACGCTCCCCCACCCCGCTATTCTTCTGCAGCAGGGGGGGGGGGGAGCCGCGGTGATTGCGCTGCTGTCCCACATCACCACATGAGGCTAATCCGTTGTGGAGCGATGGCCGAAGTCCATCCTCTGTAGCAAGCGGGGGGGGGGCAACCCCCCCCCACACACACACACACAGACAGCCCTGAGTATGACCTTTCATTAGAGCCCTAAATGAAGCTTCTATATTGAATCATTCAAAAGTTACAGACGTTTTTCCAAACTGTGCCATTTGGCACAATTTGGCACAGTTCCAAAACGCCTGGGAACAACCTGAGGAAAAAGCTGTGTAATATATTCATTTTTTGTGGTATTGTTACAAAATTTGAACCTCAGCTGGATAACACTTGGTTCTACATTTCTGTTGCGTTTTCCAGCCCGGATCTGAAGCTGTGTGTTATTTGCAAGCATTTGTATCCAAAAAAACACCCAGGCCAAATTTATTTTCTTCAAGTTCACTATGTTTAAATGACTGTAACTCAGTGGCCGGAGCACTTAGAGAGATCATGTTTTTTTTGCCAAAATATTCAAAGTGTTTTCTTTTAAATGAGACCAACCCCATGAAGATGCTGCAAAGGGTTGAAGAACAGCTTTCGATTTACTTTGGGCACATTATTTTTTGGCGTTTTTAGGAAAATTGACCGGAGTGCAAGGGGTTAACTGAGACAAAACTGAAGTTATTGTAATTGGCTTTAAAAACATCAGAAACTCTGTCTCTGATCAGATATGTAGTTTAGATTGTTTTATCCTAGCCCCTAGCACCACTGTCAATAAACTTTTCCTGATCAAATCCTGATCAAACATTTTTGATCAGGATTTGTCCTTTAACCCCTTGCACTCTGGTCAATTTCCCTAAAAACGCCAAAAAATAACGTGCCCAAAGTAAATCAAAAGCTGTTCTTCAACCCTTTGCAGCATCTTCATGGAGTTGGTCTCATTTAAAAGAAAACACTTTGAATTTTTTGGCAAAACAGTCATAATCTCTCTAAGTGCTCCTGCCACTGAGTAACAGTCATCTAAACATAGTGAACTTGAAGAAAATAAATTTCACCTGGCTGTTTTTTTGGATACAAATGCTTGCAAATAACACACAGCTTCAGATCCGGGCTGGAAAATGCAACAGAAATGTAGAACCAAGTGTTATCCAGCTGAGGTCAAAATTTTGTAACAATACAGTGATCCCTCGCTACTTCGCGCTTCACCTTTCGCGCCCTCAGTGCATCGCGGATTTTTCAGAAATATTCATCAAAAATTCAAAATTGAGAAAAAATGGGCGGGCGCTAGCAGAAGGCAGGGAGACTACATTAGAACATCAGGTATCAACACGGACAGCCGCTCAACTCAAAATCCACCTCTCTGACCACCGCTCCACTCCTCTCCGCCCACCTCTTCACTGCTCGGGAATTTCGCAAGCTGATTGGCCGAGACGTTTTACCTCGCAAGCTGATTGGCCGAGATGTTTTACACAGCTTCTCTCCCTGCAGAGCGCCCATACCCACCGAAGGAAGACCGCATTCATTGTTCTTTATCGCTAGTCTCGCAGCGTGGAACTTTTCGCTGTTCTCTTGTCCCTTTTTGTGTGAAATAGTCTTCCCGTCGAGCCACTACGCCGCCTCCTGCAGCTGCCCTCGACAATCCTGCGCCTCTAGCACCTCACGATGAGGCGTCACCTGAGGAGCAGTAAAGCTCTCATTAACCTGTGCAGTACGTAAATCATCTTCATCTTGAGTTACGTATCTTGTTATAAAAATAAAAGAGTTCTAAAAACATATTTATGTACACTTTATTTACATCTACGTATGTATGTACACTTACACACACACACACACACGTATCATATGAGAGAGAGTGAGCGAATGAACGTATGTGTTATTTATGGGTGACGTCATTAGGGGTGACGCTACTTCGCGGTTTTTCACTTTTCGTTGTCGGTTCTGGAACCCATTAACCGCGATAAGTGAGGGATCACTGTACCACAAAAAATGAATATATTACACAGCTTTGTTCTCAGGTAGTTCCCAGGCGTTTTTGAACTGTGCCAAATTGTGCCAAATGGCACAGTTTGGAAAAACGTCTGTAACTTTTGAATGATTCAATATAGAAGCTTCATCCTGGGCTCTAATGAAAGTTGACACTCAGGGCTGTGTGTGTGTGTGTGTGTGTGGGGGGGGGGGGGTTGTTTATTCATTCATTCATGAATGAATGAACAAACGAGCCCCCACACACAAAGAAGCATGCCACGTAAAAAACGTGTGGCTTTTTTTTTACAAGAAAAAATAACCTACAGTGCACTAAAAATTATTCTAAAATATTTGTAATGTAGAAGATAACAACTGCCACCCCCCCCACCCCCCGCTACAGAGGACGGACATCGGCCATCGCTACATGACGGAACAGTCATGTGGCGATGTAGCGGGGGGTGGGGGGTGCGTTCACAGTCCGGACGCGGCGCACGAACCGTGTACCGCGGCGCACGAAGTCCGAGCGCCGCGGTCTACTAAGCACAGTTGTAATTTACCGATCGGTCAAAAGTCATTTTTGATTACAATTTTCAGGGATAAAGAATAATTTAGCTTATAACACTTACCTGTTCACAACAGCAGCGTAGCTGGCGAACTTCTCTTCCTCATTGTCAGACAAACAAGAAGCTGGTCCGCTTGTTACGGACTCATGGTTCTGGTCACGCGACCCGGTCAAAACATAATTCCATTATTGTGGTTTTGCGCTTCCATGATTGTGGTTTTGGCGAACGATTTTTCAAAACAAATAACAGTAGTAATAAAAAAAGACTGGCGAACGTGTGTGTGTCACCCAGCCTTCGTCGTCGGCCTCCGTCGGTCTATGATGACCATGGAAGAGAATCCTAAATGTCTACTCTGCTGGGACAGCACTGCCTGTGGCTGAACAGGCCGATGCGCGAATGGCAGTCCCTGTCACACAGGTCGCACTTGTGGGTGGTCTCCGTGCTGCTGGGTCTGTGGCGGTTCTTCCTGCGGGTCCTTTTTTCATCTGCTGCAGCAGTCAGTCTCTCTTCACCCAGCCTTACACAAAACAGCTTTCGAACTTCTGTGCTTCAATTGGCTGGCTGTATTCCCAGCCGTTGGTAGGCGGGTCCTTCTTGCTAGGTTTTCAGTCATTGGTTCTTCAAGGTTTCAGAAACCCAATTCAAGGCTCTTATTAGTCGAATGAGAGGTCAATCACATCTAATCTGTTCGCGGCTGTGTCTGTAGTGGAAGAACGGAAATGCAGCTTTTTTTTTTTCAGTGCGCTCTAGGACGCAGCGCCCTCGTGCGCTCTAGGACGCAGAGACGTCCCCGCCCGCAGTACACCAGAGTGCAAGAGGTTAATTCACACATCAAACAAATCTCCAAATTTACTTATTTCCACTTACGGAATATTGCTAAAATCAGGAACATCCTGTCCCAAACTGATGCAGAGAAACTAGTCCATGCCTTTGTCACATCTAGATTGTGTGTATGAGCCATGTGACAGCTGGCTAGCTAGATCTGTTTTAACTGGATGTCATTCACAAGTGTAGATTGGATTTTACATGTCATAGTTTTATATTTTACTATTAGTATCTACTACATGTGGCTCAGTTGGTAGAGCATCCGCCCCACACCCGGGAGGCAGGGGTACAAATCCCGGCCGGGTCATACCAATTCAATTCAATTCAATTCAACTTTATTTATATAGCGCCATTTCACAACAACAGTCATCTCATAGCACTATCAACTGTAGGGAGGACCCCCACAGTTGCAGAAAGACCCCAGCAATCAGGCGATCCCCTGTGAGCAAGCACTTGGCGACGGTGGAGAGGAAAAACTCCCTTTTAACAGGAAGAAACCTCCAGCAGAACCAGGCTCAGGGAGGGGCAGTCATCTGCTGCGACTGGCTGGGGGGTGAGGGGATAGAGAAGAAGAAAAGAACAGACATGTAGAGAGCAAACAGCACGATGGGGACTCAATCTATGGGAGAGAACAAACAAATGTTAATGACCAGCAAAAAAAAAATATTTCATAGAGAGTGAGGAAAGGAGTGAGGCCCAGTGAATTACTGGAGGTCCCCCGGCTGACTAAACCTATTAGCAGCATAACTAAGGGAGGGTTCAGAAAACACATGATCCCTCCCTAATTGTAGGCTATATCAAAAAGGTAGGTTTTAGCCCTATTCTTAAAAACAGAGATCGAGTCTGACTCCCGAATCCAGATTGGCAGCTGATTCCACAGGAGAGGAGCTTGATAACTGAAGGCTCTGCCTCCCATTGTACTTTTAGAGATTCTAGGTATTACAAGTAAACCTGCATTTTGGGAGCGTAGTGCTCTGTTAGGATGATACGGTAGTATCAGATCTTTTAAATAAAAAGGAGCCTGATTGTTTAGAGCTTTGTAAGTAAGAAGAAGGATTTTAAACTTAATTCTAAACTCTATGGGAAGCCAATGAAGGGAGGCCAGAACCGGAGAGATATGATCTCTCTTTCTAGTACCTGTTAAAACTCTTGCTGCAGCATTTTGGATCAGCTGAAGACTTTTTAAAGATGTTTTAGGACAACCTGATAATAAAGAATTACAATAATCTAATCTCGAGCTAACAAAAGCGTGGATCAGCTTCTCAGCATCACTCTGAGACAAGATGCTCCTAATCTTGGCAATATTACGCAAATGATAGAAGGCAGTCTTAGAAACAAATTTAATATGTGAATTGAAGGACAAATCCTGATCAAAAATAACTCCAAGGTTCCTCACAGAGCTATTAAGAGAAAGAGTAACTGCATCCAAACTGAAAGTTTGATTTGGAAAGGAATTTCTAAGGTTTTTTGGACCAACAAGAATGACTTCAGTCTTATCTGAATTTAATAGCAGGAAATTACAAGTCATCCAAACTTTGATTTCCTTAAGACAGGCTTCTAACTTGGCTAATTGATTAGTATCATCTGGCTTCATTGACAGGTATAATTGTGTGTCATCTGCATAACAGTGAAAATGTATACAGTGCTTTCTAATAATGTTGCCTAACGGAAGCATATATAAACTAAAAAGAGTAGGGCCAAGCACAGATCCCTGTGGAACTCCATGACTAAGCTTTGAGCTGAGAGAAAACTCATCATTTACATGAACAAACTGGAACCTATCAGATAAATAAGATCTAAACCACTGCAACGAAGTTCCATTAAGTCCAACATAGTGTTCTAATCTATCAAGTAGGATATTATGATCAATAGTATCAAAAGCTGCACTAAGATCTAAAAGGACAAGTACAGAAACTAGTCCATTATCAGATGCAATGAGGAGGTCGTTAGTGACCTTCGCTAAGGCTGTTTCAGTGCTATGATGGATTCTAAACCCAGATTGAAACTCCTCAAATAAACCATTTCCCTGCAGGTGGTCAAATAATTGCGTAGCAACAACTCTTTCTAAGATTTTTGAAATGAAAGGGAGATTAGAGATTGGTCTATAGTTAGCTAAAGCTCCTGGATCTAGCGTTGGCTTTTTGAGTAAGGGTTTAATTACAGCCGTTTTAAAAGCCTGCGGTACATGGCCTGAAGTTAATGAAGAATTGATTATATGAAGAATAAAGCTACCAATAAGTGGGAAGACTTCTTTAAATAACCTGGTAGGAATAGGGTCTAAAAGACAAGTTGAAGGTTTGGATGAGGAAACTATTTTGTCTAACTCACAAAGGTCGATTGGAGTAAACTCATCAAGACAGACATCAATAGAAGGAGTTGTAGTAGTTACAGTATTTAAGTTAACTGTGGGAAGAATCTGATTGATTTTATCTCTGATGGATGAAATTTTATTATTGAAAAAGTTCATAAAGTCCTGACTAGTAAGCTCTAAGGGGATGCTAGGATTGACAGAGTCCTGACTCTTTGTCAACCTGGCTACAGTACTGAAAAGAAACCTGGGATTATTCTTGTTCTCTTCTATTAATGCAGAGTAATAACTCGTTCTAGCTTTTCTAAGAGATTTTTTATAAATTAAAAGATGATTTCTCCAAGCTAAATAGATTTCATCTAAATTAGTAGAGCGCCATTTTCTTTCTAATTGACGAGTCTTCTGTTTTAAGCTACGAGTTTCTGTGTTGAACCAAGGAGTTAAAAATCTCTGATTAGACTTTTTCTTTTTTAAGGGGGCCACCAAGTCTAGAGCCTGATGCAGAGAAGCTGAAACACTATCCACCATGTTATCAATTACAGAAGGAGCAAGCTGTCTATAGCTTATTTCCGTTGTGTTGACACATGGCATAGAGGAAACAATCTGCCTAAATTTGGAAACAGCATCATCTGAGAGGCATCTACTGTGATAATATTTTTCTTTAGGAGCCAAATAGTCAGAAATAGTAAAATCAAAGGTTAACAGACAATGGTCTGACAGTACAGGGTTATGAGGAGACACTACCAGATTTTCTATTTCTATGCCATATGTCAGAACAAGGTCCAATGTATGGTGGAGGTAATGAGTAGAATTTCCTACTTTCTGAGAAAACCCAATCAAGTCTAATATTGAATTAAAAGCCACATTAAGGCAGTCACTATCTACATCCACATGTATATTAAAGTCCCCTACTATAATTATTCTATCAGATTTCAGCACTAAATCAGCTAAGAAATCAGGAAATTCGGATAAAAATTCTGAATAGGTTGATGGGGGACGATAAACTATGGCAAATAAAATTGGGTTTAACCTGGAATTGCTAAAGTGCCCAATACTGAGGACCAGGCCCTCAAAGGAATTATAACATGTTTTTTGCTTTACATTAACTAATAATTTGGAATGGTAAATTGATGCTACTCCTCCTCCACGACCAGAACTTCTGGGATTTTGACAGTTTAAATAACCAGAGGGAGTTGATTCATTTAAACCAACATAATCCTCTTGTCCTAACCAAGTCTCTGTAAGGGAAATTAAATCAATCTGATGATCAATTAACAGATCATGGACTAACAGAGACTTGGGAGTTAGAGACCTAATATTTAATAAACCACATTTAATTTTTAAATTATGAGGAGGAACAGAGGCCAAATCATTCAATTTAGAGGCTTTATGTTTAATTTGAGTTTTACCAATATTTTGCTTTATCACTTTGGGATGCTTATACATTATATTTTTATTTACTTTGGAGGGAGCAGACAACGATTCTCTGATGGGGAAGACAGGGGCTAAGCTGAGGGGTGGCGGATGAAGAGGAGCTGCAGAGAGGCGTGTAAGACTGCGACTCTGCTTCCTGGTCCCAACTCTGAGTAGTCAAGGTTTTGGAAATTTGGATAAAAAAGATGCCAGATTGTTAGATAAATGAGAAGCACCATCCAAAGTGGGATGAATGCTGTCTCGTCTCATAAGACCAGGTTTTCCCCAAAAAGAGCTCCAATTGTCAATGTAGCCCACGTCATTTTTAGGACACCACACAGACAGCCAGCGGTTCAAGGATGACGAGCGACTAAACATGTCATCACTGGTCAGATTGGGGAGGGGCCCAGAGAATACTACAGTGGCAGACATCGTTTTGGCAAACTCACACACCGATTCTACATTAAGTTTCGTGACTTCCGACTGCCGGAGACGGATGTCATTAATGCCGGCGTGAATAACAATTGTGGAATATTTACAGTTACTTTTAGCCAGCATTTTCAAATTTGACTCGATGTCGCCTGCTCTGGCCCCAGGAATGCATGTGACTATGGCCGCTGGAGTCTCTAGGTTCACGTTTCTGACTACAGAGTCGCCAATGATCAGAGTTTTTTCCTCAGCGGGTGTGTCGCTGAGCGGGGAAAAACGATTAGAAACGTGAACAGGTTGGTGGTGAACCGGGGCTTTGCGACTAGGCTTCCTTCTCACCGTCACCCACCCAGTCTCCTCGCTGCAGAGGAGAGCCGGGGAACCGGTGACAGGGGGACCTAAGCTAGCTAGCTCCGCTGCAGCTAAGGGGCGTCCGTCGAGATTAACTGGCGCAGACGGTGTTTCAATGCAGCGGAGCCGGGATTCCAAATCAGACAACCTCGCCTCGAGCGCCTCAAAAAGACAACATTTATTACATTTACCGTTATCACTAAAAGAGGCAGAGGTGTAGCTAAACATCTGACAGAGAGAGCACACCAGAGGAGAGGAAAGAGAGCTAGTAGCCATAGCTAGTGGCTCGAGAGCTGGAGAGCAAACCACACAGGCAGACAGCAAAACAGGAAGTGACGATACGTTACCACAAGGAAGTGACGATCTGGTCAAACAGCCCGGAGTTACCAAAGACCATATAAAAATGGTGCTTTCTGCCTTCTAGCGTGGTGCTCCGCATAATGGAACGGGGAAAGTAAAGTTACGCACAGAGCTACCAGTGGACTGACCCCCCACTGTAGCTTTCACTACTTACAGTAGCTGTGTGGCCTAGGGTCAGGGAAACGGAGATGGGCGCCGCCCTATGCGCCTTCATGGCGTGAAAGGAATTAACTAACTAACTAACTAACATGTCCACTTATGTATATAAACCCCCCCCCCCCCGCTATTTATGCACACTGTGCATAGTGTTTGGGCATTGCACCACCAGGTCCAGCTACGGCTGTGTCTGCTCACAGTGTTTCCTCTGAGATTCTTTAGCTAGCTTAATAACCCTGAAAAAAGCCCATAAGAATGCTGTAATCTTAGGTCAAATTAGCTTTTTTTTTTTTTTTTTTTTTTTTTTTTGTTACTTATTTGTACCCGTAGGTAGATTTGGTTTGCAGTCTGGTGACAAGCCACCGGCTGCTGGTCGCTGCGTGTGCGAGCGCCCTAAACCTACATGTTTTTGGTATGCGGGAGGAAACCGGAGAAATCCCGGAGTAAACCCACGCAACACGGGGAGAACATGCAAACTCCACACAGCTCACTGTTGGTCGGGGGCTGGAATCGAACCCACGATCTCATGATCCCCGCGATCCCCCGGCCAAGGGTAAAACTGTGCTGCCACAGTGCTAAACCACTGCGCCACCGTGCAGCCCAGCTTTGATAGAATTTGCACATCATGTCTGTCTACCTGCACGTTGTTCTTATGTTATGAAAAGTATGTCTGTTCTTTCTTCCTTTTCTTCCTTCCTCCCCCCCCCCCCCCCACAACCAGTCGTGGCAGAAGACTGCCCCTCCCTAAGCCTAGTTCTGATGGAGGTTTCTTCCTATAAGGGAGTTTTTCCTTCCCACTGTCTCCTAGTGCTTTCTCATAGGAGATCATCTGATCATTGTGGCTTTTCTCTGAATTATGATTTGTGATTATGTATCTAGTGCCTTGAGATGACTTTTATTGTGACTAGGCACTATGCAATAAAGTTGAATTAAATTTATTTATAGTTCGTATTGCCAACAGTCAGTCAGACTCATTCCCAGTGAGAGTTGGACTCTGCCAGAGCTGCCCTTTGTCACAATCCTGTTCATAATTTTTATGGACAGGATTTCTAGGCACAGCCAGGGAACAGAGGGTGTCATGTTTGGTGACCACAGGATCTCATCTGTGCTGTTTGCAGATGATGTTGTCCTGTTCGTCATCCAGCAATGACCTACAGGTACTTACTGGGACGGTTTGCTGCTGAGTGTGAAGCGGCTGGGATGAGAATCAGCACCTCCAAGTCTGAGTCCATGGTTTTCAGCCAGAAAAAGGTGGATTGTCATCTCCGGGTTGGGGACAAGCTCCTGCCCCAAATGGAGGAGTTTAAGTATTTTGGGGTCTTATTCATGAGTGAGGGGAGAATGGAGCGAGAGATCGACAGATGGATTGGAGCAGCCTTTGTAGTGATGTGGACATTGTACCGGTCTGTTGTGGTGAAGAGGGAGCTGAGCTGTAAAGCAAAGCTTTCGATTCACCAGTCAAGCTACGTTCCTACCCTCACTTATGGTCATAAACTTTAGGTAACAACTGAAAGAATGAGATCGCAGATACAAGTGGCTGAAATGAGCTTTCTCCGTAGGATTGCTGGACTCACCCTTAGAGATGGGGTGAGGAGCTCTGTCATCTGGGAAAGGCTCAGAGTAGAACCGCTACTCCTCCACATTGAAAGGAGCCAGTTGAGGTGGTATGGGCATCTGATGAGGATGCCTCCTGGACTCCTCCCAGTTGAGATGTTCCAAGCACGTCCCACTGAGGGGAGACCCTGGGGCAGACCCAGGACTCGCTGGAGACTCTGTGTCTCCCAGCTGGTCTGGGAACGCCTTGGTATCCTCTCTGAAAAGCTGGAGCTGGAGGCTGGGGAGAGGGAAGTCTGGGCTTCTCTGCTTGGACTGGTGCCTCCGCGACCCGGACCTCTGGAAAAGCGGTAGAAGATGGATGGATGGATGAATGAATAAATTGAAAATGAGCTTGCTGTGGGCGGAGTTTGGCTCCACTCCATACTCAGTACAGGAGAAGTTGCCACCCACCATGGCATTTCTTCCCACTGGGCTGAACAGGGACAAGATGGGAGACCGACCTGTGGAGTAGACTGGCCACAGTTTCTCCAGACTCCATCCATGGCAACAGTGGACCAGTGATCACACATTGTGTGCAGATAGTGCTTATGGGAGTTGTAGTTTCGTAGTCTCACATTGCAATCAGTTTTCTATTTTAGATGCCGTTTGAGAAAACTACAGCCTGCCAAAGTGGCTACTGGAAGTGGTTGGCTTACTGGCCACTACTGAAATCCACTGGCTGGTTGACCGGTGTAGATGTCAAGCCCTGCCTACGTTGCTTTGCACCGAGGCATAATTAATCTACAGTGGTGTGAAAAAGTGTTTGCCCCCTTCCTGAGTTCTCATTTTTTTTATATGTTTGTCACACTTAAATGTTTCAAATCATCAAACAAATTTAAATATTAGACAGAGATAACACAAGTAAACACAAAATGCAGTTTTTAAATGAAGGTATTTATTATTAAGGGGAAAAAATCCAAACCTACATGGCCCTGTGTGAAAAAGTGATTGCCCCCTAAACCTAATAACTGGATGGGCCACCCTTATCAGCAACAGCTGCAATCAAGCATTTGTGATAACTGGCAATGAGTCTTTTACAGCGCTGTGGAGGAATTTTGGCCCACTCATCTTTGCAGAATTGTTGTAATTCAGCCACATTGGAGGGATTTTGAGCATGAACCGCCTTTTTAAGGTCATGCCACAGCATCTCAATTGGATTCAGGTCAGGATTTTGACTAGGCCACTCCAAAGTCTTCATTTTGTTTTTCTTAAGCCATTTGGAGGTGGACTTGCTGGTGTGTTTTAGATCATTGTCCTGCTTCGGAACCCAAGTGCGCTTCAGCTTGAGGTCACAAACAGATGGCTAGACATTCTCCTTCAGGATTTTTTGGTAGACAGCAGAATTCATGGTTCCATTTACCACAGCAAATCTTCCAGGTCCTGAAGCAGCAAAACAGCCCCAGACCATCACACTACCACCACCATATTTTACTGTTGGTATGATGTTCCTTTTCTGAAATGCTGTTACTTTTATGCTGGATGTAATGGGACACATTCACCTTCCAAAAATTTCAATTTTTGTCTTGTTAGTCCAGAGTATTTTCCCAAAAGTCTTGGGGATCATCAAGATGTTTACTGGCAAAACTGAGATGAGCCTTTATGTTCTTTTTGCTCAATAGTGATTTTCGTCTTGGAACTCTGCCATGCAGGCCATTTTTGCCCAGTCTCTTTCTTACAGTGAAGTTATGAACACTGACCTTAACTGAGGCAAGTGAAGCCTGCAGTTCTTTGGATGTTGTTGTGGGGTCTTTTGTGACCTCTTGGATGAGTCGTTGCTGTGCTTTTGGGATAATTTTGGTCAGTCGGCCACTCCTGGGAAGGTTCACCACTGTTCCATGTTTTTGCCATTTGTGGATAATGGCTCTCACTGTGGTTCACTGGGGTCCCAAAGCTTTAGAAATGGCTTTATAACCTTTTCCAGACTGATAGATCTCAATTACTTTGTTTCTCATTTGTTCCTGAATTTCTTTGGATCACAGCATGAGGTCTAGCTTTTGAAGATCTTTTGGTCTACTTCACTTTGTCAGACAGGTCTTATTTTTATTTATTTATTTGGTTTTGTATATTTTATTGATCCCCAGAGGGGAAATTCAGGGCATCCACCTGGATGGATGAAGCAGCCATGGTACGGCACTATCCCTTCACCATTCACACACACATTCACACCTAGGGTCACTTTTAGAGTCTCCAATTGACCTAACCTGCATGTTTTTGGCCTGTGGGAGGAAACCGGAGAAATCCCGGAGTAAACCCACGCAGACATAGGGAGAACATGCAGACTCCACACAGATCACTGTTGGTCAGGGGCTGGGATCGAACCCAGGATCCCATGGCCAAGGGTGATTTGCTGTGCTGCCACAGTGCTAACCACTGCGCCACCGCACTGCCCCGTGATTTCTTAATTAAGAACAGGTGTGGCAGTAATCAGGCCTGGGTGCGGCTAGAGAAATTGAACTCAGCTTTCCAAAGATGTGATCAACCACAGTTAATTTATGTTTTAATGGGGGGGGGGCAATCACTTTTTCACACAGGGCCATGTAGGTTTGGATTTTTTTTTATCCTTAATAATAAACATCTTCATTTAAGAACTGTGTTTTGTGTTTTCTTGTGTTGTCTTTGTCTAACATTTAAATTTGTTTGATCTGAAACATTTAAGTGTGACAAACATACAAAAAAAAAAGAGAAATCAGGAAGGGGGCAAACACTTTTTCGCACCATTGTGTGTTGTCAAAATAAAGTGCTAATGTGCTACCTTCACTCTTGACAACTACTGCTGATAGTAGCTCAAACTGTGTGTTTGTTCAGTAGTTCTACTCACCTCTTCTCAAGGAAATGAAGAAAAGAAACTGCTTCCCCTCACTTAATTTTCTCTCCCTCTCCTTTCTTTCTTTTCTTTTTGATTTCCTGATTTCCCTTTCTTGGGGAAAGACATGATTTTTTTTTTTCCCTGCCTCCTGCTTTTCTGGCTGTCGAACCATTCTACGCATACCTCCACCAAGGCCCTATGGCGATATGGACGGACAAAGGGAGAGCGGGACGGAGCCTTAGTGGAGGTATGCACTCTCTGAGTGCCCTCTAGTTATTAATGCAAAATTCAGTCTCAACCACTTCATTCACCCAGGGTGAAATTCATTATGAAATTAATTGATTAGAAATTTTAAAAAATGCAATGCAAAAGCCCCTTTTCATTCCAGGCTTTTTGAGGGTCCCTCCCTACAGTGGGCCATGGGTAAACAGTACCCCCCACCCCCACCTTTCTTTTTTATTTTTTATCCATCCATCCATCCATCTTCTTCCGCTTAATCCTTTTCGGGTCGCGGGGGGCTGGAGCCTATCCCAGAATCTTTGGGCGAGAGGCAGGGTACACCCTGGACAGATCGCCAGTCCATTACAGGGCCAACAGAGAGACAATAACAAGACTTATTAGTATGAAATTACATAAGTGGCAAAATGACAAATGTATGCATCAGTAAACAATTAAGTGGATTATTAGTTATTTGAATTTAAAAATGGAAAAAAAATCTTTCCTTTGTCATTATTTTTCTCATTAAATATTTAAAATTAAAAATAAATACACAAACTATTAAATGCATAATTTTATGCATCATTAATTATTATAAATTGCAATTAATTTAATTTACATTTGCATTTCACCATTTAATATAGGGGGGCTGAAAAGTTCATAGTGGTCAAATTTGACCAAGTGTGGTTTATTTTTCAACGTTTTCTCCCCTGAGGTCCACACACTTCTTCCATCAGTGTTGCAGCGCTTGGATCCCTGCAGTTGAAAGATAAACCACATTTGGTCAAATTTGACCACGATCAATTTTTCAGCCTATGAACTTTTCATTCCCCCACCCCCTTTGTAATTATTTCATGGTTCCTGGAAATTTGGTGTATTTGTTATTGGACAGTTATTAAGTTGTACTTTTTTATTTTTGATTTGCGAGGAAGAAAACTGAAAGTGAAAATATATAGTTGTCCTCAGATTTTATCTGTAAAATTATTTAATTTATAACTTTTTCCTCTTTTTTTCATGGTTTCCTTCCTTTACAGAGAGGGACTTTGCTGTCTGGTTGAAATTTTAATTAAGATAAGATAAGATAAGCCTTTATTAGTCCCACAACGGGGAAATTCCAGGATTGCAACAGCACGGGGATAGCAACACTCAGAGCAACAATCAGAAGGCAAGAAAAAAAAAAAAAAAACAAGCAAGCAAGAGCAGCTAATATACATATGTACATATTACTATAAAATATATATATATACACACACACAGACACACAGTGCAGAGCATTGTAGCTGGATGGAATAAATATATGAATATGTAAACACACAGTGCGGAGCAATGTAGCTAGATGGAATAATATGTAGATATATAAACACACAGTGCGGAGCATTGTAGCTAGATGGAATAAATATATAGATATATAAACATAAACACACCCAGTGCGGAGCATTGTAGCTAGATGGAATAAATATGTAAATATATAAACACACACAGTGCAGAGCATTGTTGCTAGATGGGATGAAACAGCACAACCGTCTACTTAGTTATCCTACATGGTATGATTATGTGCCCATACATATTCTCACTCTCCATAGCGACCGGTATTTTCCTAGTTGTATGCCGGAGGGGACCATTGTGTAAGTCTATTGCATCTTTGCATTCAAAAAACTATTAGTTTGTTATGTCTTTTTGCTATCTCTGCGAGCAGCCCTGCTTAGGTTGTACAGTCTGACAGCCGTTGGTAGGAAGGACCTGCGAAACCTCTCGGTTGTGCACCTGGGATGATGTAGTCTGCTGCTAAATGAGCTCCTCAGTGCATTCAGTATGTCCTGCATAGGGTGGAACTCGGACTCCAGCAGAGATGACAGTTTAGCCACCGTCCTTCTCTCTCCTATCTCCTCCACCGGATCAAGGCGCTGCCCCAGGACAGAGCTAGCTTTCTTGATCAGTTTGTTCAGTCTCTTCCTATCGGCTGCAGTAATGCCACTGCCCCAGCAGACCACTCCAAAAGTGATGGCTGATGCCACCACCGTGTCATAGAATGTCTTCAGCAGCGCGCCTTGTACACCAAAAGACCTGAGTCTCCTCAGCAGGAACAGCCTGCGCTGTCCCTTCTTGTAGAGTGCATCAGTATTGTGTGACCAGTCTAGTTTATTGTTCAGATGAACACCCAGGTACTTATAGGCTGTCACCATCTCGATGTCTGTTCCCTGTATATTTACTGGTGCTTTGAGGGGTTGTCCTTGCCTGCGGCAGTCCACCACCAGCTCCTTAGTTTTTCTCGCGTTGATCTGGAGGCAGTTCCGATGGCACCAGTCCACGAAGTCCTGGATAAGCCCTCTGTACTCAGCTTCATCTCCATTGGAGATGAGGCCAACGATCGCAGAGTCATCAGAGAACTTCTGTAGATGGCAGTGTGTTGTGTTGTGTGAGAAGTCCGCAGTATAAAGAGTGAACAGGAAGGGAGCCAGCACCGTTCCCTGGGGGTCCCCGTGCTACTGATGATCGTGTCGGACACACAGTCCCGGGTTCTCACAAACTGAGGCCGGTTCGTGAGGTAGTCCAGGATCCATGATGACAGGTGCTGGTCCACCCCTGCGCGCAGCAGCTTGTCCTTCAGGATCATCGGTTGGATGGTGTTGAAAGCACTGGAGAAGTCAAAGAACATGATCCTCACCATATTCCCGGGCTTCTCCAGGTGGGACAGAGAACGGTGAAGGAGGAAGATCACCGCATCCTCCACCCCAATGCCATGCTGGTAGGCGAACTGGAGTGGATCCATCGCTGGTTCCACCAGGGGGCGGAGGTGAGCAAGGAGCAGTCTCTCCAGGGTCTTCATCAAGTGGGACGTCAAGGCCACCGGTCTGTAGCTGTTCATGTCTTTGGGGTGGGAAGTTTTTGGTACAGGTACCACACAAGATGTTTTCCACAGCTGTGGTACCCTCCCCAGTTTCAGGCTCAGGATGAAGATATACGTCACAATCCCACACAGCTGGTCTGCACAGGACTTGAGGAGCTTTGCGCTGATGCCGTCCGGTCCCGACGCCTTCCTCGCCTTGATCTTCCTCAGCTCCGTCCTCACCTGGGTCCTGGTCAGGGTCAGGATGGGGGGCTGTGTGTTGGGAGTGGGGGGGTGTTGATGGAGTGGGGAGTGGGCAGCAGGACTTGATTTCTTTAGAGGCAGCAGTGGTTGTTGTGCAGACAGCGGGGAGGGCGGTTGGTCAAACCTATTGAAAAACAGATTCAGGTTGTTCGCCCACTCCCTGCCCCCCGTGGCCTGGGGGGAGGTATTCTGGAGCCCAGAGATGGTTTTGAGGTTTCTCCAGACCCCGCTGATGTCGCTCTGTTGCAGCTTGTCCTCCATCTTCTTCCTGAAGCTGTCCTTGCCTTCTCTGATCTTTCTCCTCAGCTTCCTCTGTACGGACTTCAGCATCTCCCTATTCCCCGACCTGAAGATCCTCTTCTTCTCTCTCAGAAGTGTTTTTATCTCAGGGTTGATCCAGGGTTTGTTGTTTGAGTGACGCCGTATGGTCTTGGTGGGAACGGATTTGTCCACACAGAAGCTGAGGTAGTCCGTGAAGGTGTGAGTGAGGCCATCGATGTCCTCACCATGTGGATCGCAGAGCTGCTTCCAGGCGGTGGCTTCAAAACAGCCCTTGAGAGTGTCCATTGTCTCCTCAGACCATAACTCCACAGTGTGCATGGCCGGAGGTTGTCTGTGCACTAGGGGTTTGTACACCGGCCGAAGATGAACCAAGTTGTGATCCGATCTCCCGAGTGGGGGGAGTTGTGATGAGGTGTACGCCTCCTTAGTGTTTGCGTAGAATAAGTCCAGTGTTTTATTGTCTCTAGTGTGGCATGTGACATACTGGGTGAACGTGGGTAGAATGGGAGATAGTGAAACATGGTTGAAATC
Organism: Pholidichthys leucotaenia; assembly: GCA_020510985.1. NCBI lineage: Eukaryota > Metazoa > Chordata > Actinopteri > Cichliformes > Pholidichthyidae > Pholidichthys > Pholidichthys leucotaenia. The sequence goes on along the minus strand of CM035849.1, from coordinate 148,385,425 downwards.
GCCTGAGATGAGGAGAAGAGCATCTGGGTGTTCTGTCTGCAGCCTGCTGGTTCCTGAATGGATGAGGTCACGCGCTGTCCCAGCGTTCGCCGTCGGATTTGCATAAACAACAATGCAGATCACGTGTGAGTGTTCTCTCGGGAGATATGTAGGCCTCATGCTAACAGCTAGCAACTCAATGTCTTTGCTGCAGTGTCGTTGTTTAACAGTGATATGTCCCGGTCTGCACCAGTTGTTGTTAACATACATTATCACTCCACCGCCCCTTGCTTTGCCACTGTCTGGTGTTCGGTCAGCCCGTATCATGTGAAAACCCTCCAGCTCAATGTTAGCATCTGCTGCTAGTTCAGTTAGCCACGTCTCAGTAAACAAAAGGAGAGAGCACTCCCGGTAAGCGCTATCGTAACGGGAGATAGCCGCTAGCTCATCTACCTTTCCCAGTATCGACCCTACATTTCCCATGACAATAGATGGAAGGGAGGGTCTGTACCTTATATTTTTTGTCCTCCGCCTTACTCCAGCCCGGCAGCCGCGGCGTTTTCGCCTCAGTTCTCTTGGTATGTCGAGTTTTTCCAATGGGACCGGGTGGCGGTTGAATGCTAGCAGCTCTTCCCTGCTGTATCGTATCCTGCTATAAACAGTGGCTCCGTCCACCGGCTCAGGAGACATTTGGGACGATCTGTGTGTCCGTGATATAAGTGGAGTGAAAAAAGACGGATCAAAAAGAGAGAGGAGGGGAAAAAGACTCGGAATCGAGCCACTGTTGCAAAGGGCAGCCTACTCGTGTGGCGCCGGGAGTAGGCGCCAAACAACTGCAAACTAATTTAAATTAGTTTGCAGTTTACATCTAGAATATATTCTACATGTTTCTTTATTATCACTTTTTTTTTCCACAATATCTTTATTGAACCTTTTTTTTTTTTTTAACAAACATGATACAAACAATCAAACACTAACACTAAAGTACTACAAAAAAAAAAAAAAATGCACTAAAAACACCAACAACCACCAACAAAATCAAGTCTTCAACAATGCTCCTCTGTTTAGTCTAGACAATCCAATACATAAGTATACATATTATGTTCACCAGTTTGGAAATTACAAGGTCCACACACATCATTCACCTTCTTCTTCAAGAGTTATGTTTAAATTTTTTACATAATCAATAAAAGGTCTCCATATATTCTCAAACACAATTTCCTTTGATTTCAGTATATATGTTATTCTTTCTAATGGAAGGTTTGTTAACATCTGTCTTAACCACTGAGTCACATCTGGTCTATGAGTCTTTTTCCATAATAGTGCAATACATTTTTTGGCATTAAGCAAACTGAGGTCTATGAATGTTCTTTCACTTTTATTAAAATTATGCTTTTCTGGGTACAGACCCAACAAAAACAGTTTAGGATTCAATATGATTTGTTTTGAGATTATTTTTTCAATTGTTACCCTCACCTCTTCCCAAAACATTCTTATTAATCTACATTCCCATAAACAATGAAATAGGGTTCCTTTACTTTCCATGCATTTTGTGCATGTATCTGGTATATTTTTGTTATATCTATTTAACTCCTCCGGTGTAATATACATCCGCATTAACCATTTGAAATGTATCAATTTAAGGCGTGCATTTATTGATTTGGTTTGAGCTTCTGTACAAGCCAATTCCCATTGTTCCTCTGAAATTTCAATTTGCAGATCTTCTTTCCAGTAGTTTAATCTTTTCAGTGAATTTTCACTTGAAGATAGTGTCAATGAGTTATAAAACTCTGAAATAATACCCTTTCTTTTACTATCTTTCATCATCATTTTTTCCAAGGATGAATAAATAGGTCGAGTGAGAGCTTTATTTTGATTTGATCGAATAAAGTTTCTAAGTTGAAGATATTTAAAAAAATGTGTTCTATTGAGATTAAATTTGATCCTCAGCTCTTCAAAAGACATTATGTTGTCTGCACATGGCAAATATAAATCCTGAATCTTTTGTATCCCTTTTAAATTCCATACTTTAAATACAGCGTCCGCTCTCCCTGGTTTAAAATATTGATTACCCCATATTGGACTAAATTGTGACAATAACTGTGGTTCTTTTAAATAGTTTTTAGCTTCACACCATATTTTGATCATATGCTTTACAAATGAATTTTTAACTTGTTTTTGTAATTTTTTTGCCGAATCTGAGTATATGAATATGGGAAGAGGTAAAGGTAAATTGTATGATTCCATTTCAGTCCAGTGAGGGAGATCATTTGATGAAAAATAATATGTCATAGACCTCAGTTGTGCCGACCAATAATACAACATAAAATTTGGACATTTCAGACCTCCACGATCAAATGGTAAATATAATAAAGACAAACGTAATCTAGCCCTCCTGTTGTTCCATATAAATTCCACTAACTTTTTTTTTATTCTTGAGAATAGATCTAAAGGTGGTGATAAGGGAATGTATTGAAATAAATAAAGTATTTTAGGTAAAATATTACTTTTAAGTATATTGATTCTCCCGACCATCGACATTGGTAGTGACATCCATCTCTGAGTTAACTCATTGATATCTGACATTAAGGCTTCATAGTTGACGCTGGCGACTGATTGTAGCTTAGGCATAATTTGGATTCCTAAATATTTAAACTGATTTACAACATTGAATTGATTTACCTCAGGGGCTGGGTAATTTCTCTGGGTCTCATTTAGCATTAATATTGAAGATTTAGTTTTATTTATTTTATATCCTGATATTTCCCCAAAATTCTTTATTAAATTCAACAAGGTTGGAATTGATTTTTTTAGATTCGACATAAACAAAATTATGTCATCGGCGTACAGGGAGATTTTATGTTCTGTTGGTCCAACTTTAATTCCATATATTTGTGAATGTAAACGTATCGCTATCGCTAAAGGTTCAATTGCCATAGTAAACAGTAAAGGTGAAAGTGGACAGCCTTGTGGACATCCTCTATTGATTTTTTTTTTTTCCCACAATATCTTTATTGAACCTTTTTTTTTTTTTTTTTAACAAACATGATACAAACAATCAAACACTAACACTAAAGTACTACAAAAAAAAAAAAATGCACTAAAAACACCAACAACCACCAACAAAATCAAATCTTCAACAATGCTCCTCTGTTTAGTCTAGACAATCCAATACATAAGTATACATATTATGTTCACCAGTTTGGAATTTACAAGGTCCACACACATCATTCACCTTCTTCTTCAAGAGTTATGTTTAAATTTTTTACATAATCAATAAAAGGTCTCCATATATTCTCAAACACAATTTCCTTTGATTTTAGTATATATGTTATTCTTTCTAATGGAAGGTTTGTTAACATCTGTCTTAACCACTGAGTCACATCTGGTCTATGAGTCTTTTTCCATAATAGTGCAATACATTTTTTGGCATTAAGCAAACTGAGGTCTATGAATGTTCTTTCACTTTTATTAAAATTATGCTTTTCTGGGTACAGACCCAACAAAAACAGTTTAGGATTCAATATGATTTGTTTTGAGATTATTTTTTCAATTGTTACCCTCACCTCCTCCCAAAAACATTCTTATTAATCTACATTCCCATAAACAATGAAATAGGGTTCCTTTACTTTCCATGCATTTTGTGCATGTATCTGGTATATTTTTGTTATATCTATTTAACTCCTCTGGTGTAACATACATCCGCATTAACCATTTGAAATGTATCAATTTAAGGCGTGCATTTATTGATTTGGTTTGAGCTTCTGTACAAGCCAATTCCCATTGTTCCTCTGAAATTTCAATTTGCAGATCTTCTTTCCAGTAGTTTAATCTTTTCAGTGAATTTTCACTTGAAGATGGTGTCAATGAGTTATAAAACTCTGAAATAATACCCTTTCTTTTACTATCTTTCATCATCATTTTTTCCAAGGATGAATAAATAGGTCGAGTGAGAGCTTTATTTTGATTTGATCGAATAAAGTTTCTAAGTTGAAGATATTTAAAAAAATGTGTTCTATTGAGATTAAATTTGATCCTCAGCTCTTCAAAAGTCATTATGTTGTCTGCACATGGCAAATATAAATCCTGAATCTTTTGTATCCCTTTTAAATTCCATACTTTAAATACAGCGTCCGCTCTCCCTGGTTTAAAATATTGATTACCCCATATTGGACTAAATTGTGACAATAACTGTGGTTCTTTTAAATAGTTTTTAGCTTCACACCATATTTTGATCATATGCTTTACAAATGGATTTTTAACTTGTTTTTGTAATTTTTTTGCCGAATCTGAGTATATGAATATGGGAAGAGGTAAAGGTAAATTGTATGATTCCATTTCAGTCCAGTGAGGGAGATCATTTGATGAAAAATAATATGTCATAGACCTCAGTTGTGCCGACCAATAATACAACATAAAATTTGGACATTTCAGACCTCCACGATCAAATGGTAAATATAATAAAGACAAACGTAATCTAGCCCTCCTGTTGTTCCATATAAATTCCACTAACTTTTTTTTTATTCTTGAGAATAGATCTAAAGGTGGTGATAAGGGAATGTATTGAAATAAATAAAGTATTTTAGGTAAAATATTACTTTTAAGTATATTGATTCTCCCGATCATCGACATTGGTAGTGACATCCATCTCTGAGTTAACTCACTGATATCTGACATTAAGGCTTCATAGTTGACACTGGCGACTGATTCTAGCTTAGGCATAATTTGGATTCCTAAATATTTAAACTGATTTACAACATTGAATTGATTTACCTCAGGGGCTGGGTAATTTCTCTGGGTCTCATTTAGCATTAATATTGAAGATTTAGTTTTATTTATTTTATATCCTGATATTTCCCCAAAATTCTTTATTAAATTCAACAAGGTTGGAATTGATTTTTTTAGATTCGACATAAACAAAATTATATCATCGGCGTACAGGGAGATTTTATGTTCTGTTGGTCCAACTTTAATTCCATATATTTGTGAATGTAAACGTATCGCTATCGCTAAAGGTTCAATTGCCATAGTAAACAGTAAAGGTGAAAGTGGACAGCCTTGTCGACATCCTCTATTGATTTTTATTGGTTTTGAAATATTGTTATTTGTTAGGATTTCTGCTGTAGCATTATTGTATATTATTTGAACCCATTTTATGAAATTATTTCCAAGTCCAAACCTTTGTAGGACTTCAAAAAGAAAGGGCCATTCAACTCTATCAAAGGCCTTTTCGGCGTCCAATGATAGGAGAGCTGTATCCGGTGCTTCTTTATTAAAATAAATAATATTAAATAGTCTTCTTACATTATGGAAGCCTTGTCTACCCTTTATAAAGCCATTCTGATCTCGATTAATAATATTTGGTAAAATTTCTTGTATTCGTCTTGCTAAAATTTTACAGATTATCTTAAGGTCGGCGTTTAATAGGCTTATTGGTCTCATATTTTCACGTTTATTAGAGGGCTTACCTGGTTTTGGCAGCAGTATAATTAAGGCATTATTTATGTATGATGGTAAATTATTATTTTGAAATGCTTCTAAAACCATTTCCAAAAAAGGTTTTATTAATTTATTCTTAAATTTTTTATAAAGGTCAACTGGAAGACCATCTGGTCCTGCACTTTTCCTGATTTCATATTATCAATGGCTAGCCCAACTTCTTCTTGACTAATTTTAGACTCCAATATCTCCCTGTTTTCATTTGGAATACACGGTATAGATAGTTCGTTCAAAAACCCATTTAGTTTTGTTAAATCAGGTTCATTTTTGGTATCATATAATTTTTCATAGTAATCTCTAAAGGCTCTATTAATTTCTAAAGGATCTATAACTACCTGTCCCTTACTTATAATACTGGTAATTGGTGTTTTAATTTCCAATTGTTTAATCTGCCATGCTAATAATTTTCCTGATTTTTCACCTTGTTCATAAAAAGATTGTTTCAGTCTTAGAAGACTCGAGGCAGCTCTATTCGCTGATTTTTTGTCGTATTCAGCTCTCAAAATCAGTAATTCATTCTCCAACCTTGGGTCACTTCCTGCATACACTTTTTCCTGAAGATTTTTTATTTTATGTTCCAATTTAGCTCTCTCCTCTCGAGTCTTCTTAGATTTTGATCCTGTATAACTAATAATATGTCCCCTAATAAAAGCTTTGAAAGCCTCCCACTTTACACATGCTGATGTTTGTGTAGTATTGATGTCAAAGAACTCGTCTATCTGTTTTTCTATATACTTGACAAATTCCTCATCCTGAAGCCATTTATGCTGAAATTGCCATCTACCTGATTCCTTTGTCAATTTTTTATCTACATATATTAGACAACAGGGTGCATGATCAGAGATCACGATGTTATCATAAAAGCAGTTTTGAATCTTGGACCTTAATTCTGTGGAAATCAAAAAAATAATCAATACGTGAGAATGTCTTGTAGGTACTGGAATAACAAGAATAGGCTTTAACTTGTGGTTTCATTTCTCTCCATATATCTAACAATCTCAATTCTTTCATAAAATGATTAATAGTCATCCTACATCCAATGTGCGTACAATCCAGTCCTGTTGATCTATCCACACCTGGATTCAATGTACAATTAAAATCCCCTGCTATTATATGTTGCCCTGTAAGTGATGATAAGATGAGAAATAAATTAGCAAAGAACTTCTGATCATCTATATTGGGACCATATAAGTTCACAAGATTTATATTTTCTAATAGCAAAGAACCTTGAATGATTACATATCTTCCAAATTTGTCTCCAATTACATTTTTCACTTGAAAAGGAACTGATTTATGTATGAGAGTCATAACTCCCCTGGCTCGGGATGAAAATGAAGAGGTGAATACACTTCCCTGCCATCTACTCCTAATTCTTTTAACATCCTCCTCTATCAGACGAGTTTCTTGTAAAAACACAATTCTTGAACCCATGTCCTTTATTTTATTCATAACTTGTTTAAGTTTTTTAAATTTTGTAGACCTCTGCAATTCCATGAAGTTAAATTAAGATTAACACTTTGGTCCATGATCAATAGAGAGTTTGGGATTACCTTGCAGTGTAAACATGCTCATACAGAGAAGCAAAAACATGAGTGGTTGAACATTCATCCTACAAACTACACACAAACAAATTTCCCCTTCCCACACTTGTGGCAAACCCCCCAAAATCAAAAGAAAAATTCTGTCTCCCGATATAGCCATCGACCGTTCCACACCCACGGGGAACAGCCTAAGCCACTCCTTCTTCATCCTCCCAATCACCCTAACTCTACTGCTTTTAATGACGTAACATTAACTCTCTTCTGTAGTTTTCCAACTTAACTCCAAAATTTTTAACAACTTTGTACATCATAGTTTTTTTTGTTGTTGTTTGTTTTGTTTTTGTTTTGTTTTTTAATATATAATACAATCTATATTTTGTAAACTTACTATTTACTTCAAGTCAGTCAGATGCCTGTGCAAATGCTTAATTATTCTACCTTATATTTTGTTCATGCTTAGCTCCCACCAGTCTCTTCTTCTTCTTTGATCTTCTTGATGAACTCCTGCGCCTCCTCTGGGGTCTTGAAGATGTGGGTTCTGCCCTCATACGTGGTCAGCAGTCTCGCAGGATAGATTACACCATGACGAATCCCAAGGTTGCGCAGCTCCTTACGTACGGGATCAAACTGCTTCCTCAATTGCTGGATTCCTGTGGCCAAATCTGGGTAGAACCGCACCTGCTGATCCTGGTGTTTAATCTCTCCTTTTTTTTTTTTTCCACAATATCTTTATTGAACCTTTTTTTTTTTTTAACAAACATGATACAAACAATCAAACACTAACGCTAAAGTACTACAAAAAAAAAAAAAATGCACTAAAAACACCAACAACCACCAACAAAATCAAGTCTTCAACAATGCTCCTCTGTTTAGTCTAGACAATCCAATACATAAGTATACATATTATGTTCACCAGTTTGGAATTTACAAGGTCCACACACATCATTCACCTTCTTCTTCAAGAGTTATGTTTAAATTTTTTACATAATCAATAAAAGGTCTCCATATATTCTCAAACACAATTTCCTTTGATTTCAGTATATATGTTCCAGCCTTAGGCTTCGCCGACATATCCTCGCCCAAATGCTGGGATACGTTCTGTCCCAAATGAGAGAGTTATTTGCCGATTTTTTTTTTCCAGGAGCAGAGCAGAGCGAGACACGTCCGTCCTACGTGGCAGCCATAACCGGAAGTTATTATCACTTTTTTGTCAATACAAAAGTACATAGTGTGGCGGTTTGGGAAAACCCCCAAAAACAGACTAAGGACAGACAGCTCGCTACTCCTGGTTTTTTCCGCTACACTACTGTGATAATGTTACCTTTCATGCATTGTGTTCATGCATCCTGTCCTTACTGTGACCTAGAGACTCAGATCAATATGTAGATGTGCCTTTTGACCTCTTTGTTCTGCAGCTGGAGCAGAGTCTAGCAAATCTGCCTATTGTGATGTATGTCTCACAAATGCAAATATCTCATGCCTGTTCTGCAGTCCCTTTGATCAGACCAACTGCTGTGAATCTGCTTTGATGTGTTGTTTGAGTTGGGTATAAATACTGCACAGGTTCTGTAACACACTCTCTCACTCTCACTTCAACCTCTGCTGCAGACACGCACTCTGTGTCTTCTTCTCTGAGAGCCAGAGGATCCTGCTCCAGCCTGCACACACTTGGCCTGGAGAGGGGATCCCGTGACGGCGGTATGATTAATAAAACTCTACTTAAAACCTCCAACAACGCCGCTTTATTTCATGCCGCCGCACTGGTGACCCGACGCTGAAACGAACACGCTGCCAGCGAACGCAACACCCGGCGGTGATTCTCCGACGACAAGCGAACGCGGCAGCCTGACTGATCTGCCCTCCCTTCTGCTTCAGGGAGACCTCAACGCGGAGTTTCCAGGCGAAACCCCCCGGAGAACACCCACGACCGGGAAAGCTGAGCAACGTTTCATGGTGAGATCTGCACGCCTAGATCGGCACATCCACGCTGGACCGGCCGCGCTCACAGCTCCTCCACACGTGAGCGCATGCACCTCGTCCCCTCTCCACAACGGCGATCCCCATGGCCGACGGAGCACACGTGGACCTGAACGCACCATGACCGGACGAGTGACAGAGCGTCTACTTCCCTTCACCGCTCCAACACACTGAACAGGGATGATCAAGCTCCCTGACCCTGGTTCTCCTCTCCAGCTGACCCACCCATCACGGAACCCCGGCGCACGCACCGGGAGTTACGAAGACGGCGCACCACGCACGGGACGCATACGGCTCTACAGACCCCCATCATCCTTCGCCGCTACACACAGAGCCTTCAGGGCTGCTCTCACACCTGGAGGCACGCACGCAGCATGCTCGAAGGATTTGTTAATGGTCTCAGCCACGGCAGACATGGGGAATTCAACGGTTTTGCGATCCCCGAGGACTTTAGGGCTGCGCCTGCACCTAAAGTCAACATACCAGTCCCTCTGCTTTTATGTTTTTCTTACAGCCGCTCCTGCTTTTCTTCATGGCCACGAGAGGAGTCAGAGACTAATTTTTCTTCTTGTCATCTCCGCACGCGCAACGGGACAACCCCTCGACGTCGCGAAGCAGCAAGCAATTTTTGCGCGGTCCGGACGTTTTCATCGTCTCTGGCCGGCTTTTACTACCCCCCCCCCCACCCCCTCCTGCACAGAGCTTTTCCCTGCTCGCTGCCCAAGCTGCACTATCGAGGTCTCGACCACCTGCCGAGCCCTCTGTGGGGGAGCTGTGGCGGTTTGGGAAAACCCCCACAAACAGACTAAAGACAGACAGCTTGCTACTCCTGGTTTTTTTCCGCTACACTACTGTGATAATGTTACCTTTCATGCATTGTGTTCATGCGTCCTGTCCTTACTGTGACCTAGAGACTCAGATCAATATGTAGATGTGCCTTTTGACCTCTTGTTCTGCAGCTGGAGCAGAGTCTAGCAAATCTGCCTATTGTTGATGTATGTCTCACAAATGCAAATATCTCATGCCTGTTCTGCAGTCCCTTTGATCAGACCAACTGCTGGGAATCTGCTTTAATGTGTTTGTTTGAGTTGGGTATAAATACTGCACAGGTCTGTAACACACTCTCTCACTCTCACTTCAACCTCTGCTGCAGACAACGCACTCTGTGTCTTCTTCGCTGAGAGCCAGAGGATCCTGCTCCAGCCTGCACACACTTGGGCTGGAGAGGGGATCCCGTGACGGCGGTGTGATTAATAAAACTCTACTTAAAACCTCCAACAACGCCGCTTTATCTCATGCCGCCGCACATAGATTTGTTTTAAGCTATACCAGAGTGGTGGCTCAGTTGGTAGAGCATCCGCCCCACACCCGGGAGGCAGGGTTCAAATCCCGCCGGGTCATGCTGAAGACCTTATAAAAGTGGAACTTCCTGCCATCCAGCTTGGTGCTCCGCAATAATGGGGAATGGAGGAGGGAAATCTGTGGCGGCGCCTTGCATGGCAGCGGCCCTCTGATTCTGCACTGGGGGGGTGTGTGGATTGACACTGTAGATAGGTAAAACACAATCTTGTTTCTACTGTACATGATTGGTTGTACGGTTGAATGACAATAAGGGTGATTTTAATTTAATTTAAAGCTGCTTATTTTTGGGCTTGTTTTCATGATATAGTTTCTTGTTTGTTGCAACAAAATCTGGCAACACCACTATTGGTGGTTTATTTTGAATATGCTGACTTGCATGTAAATGAGGAGTCTACCTGCTGCACATGTAAAGGCTTTATTTGTACATGATCTCCATGTAAACACAGTCAGTGTGAAAAGAGAAAAAAAATTGTTGCATTCAGTTGTCAGGAAGTGGTTGTTGGGTATCAAGTACAGATACTAGCTACTGCAGATTTTCATTATCAGTATCAAGAGTCTAAACATCCCTAAAATTGAGCTCATATTTCCAGTTCATAAGCAGTTTTGAAAGACAAATGCACCATTTATTTGCCATCCATGTAATTTGGGGTTTTGTAAGTTGGTTTGTCCATCATTAAAATATCCAGCCTCTGTGTCATACTTTCACTGGTACTGTTTGCCTTGTTCCATGCTGAGATGACAATGCATTCTCAGTGGGGTTCAACCCTGGTCAACCACCGGCCGTACTCGCATTGTATTTGGATCCATCGCTGGTGGGGGAACAGCGATGGATCCACTCCAGTTCACCTACCAGCATGGCATTGGGGTGGAGGATGCGGTCATCTTCCTCCTTCACCGTTCTCTGTTCCACCTGGAGACAGCCGGAATGCGGTGAGGATCATTGTTCTTTGACTTCTCCAGTGCTTTCAACACATCCAACCGATGATCCTGAAGACAAGCTGCTGTGCGCAGGGGTGGACCAGCACCTGTCATCATGGATCCTGGACTACCTCACAAACCGCCACAATTTGTGAGAACCCGGGACTGTGTGTCCGTCACGATCATCGGTAGCACGGGGGCCCCCCAGGGAACGGTTATGGGCTCCCTTCCTGTTCACCCTTTATACTGCGGACTTCTCACACAACACAACACACTGCCATCTATAGAAGTCTCTGATGACTCTGCGATCGTTGCCTCATCGCCAACGAGATGAAGCTGAGAACAGAGGACTTATCCAGGGACTTTGTGGACTGGTGCCATCGGAACTGCCTCCAGATCAACGCGAGGAAAACTAAGGAGCTGGTGGTGGACTGCCGTAGCAACGACAACCCCTCACAGCACCGTAAATATACAGGGAACAGACATCGAGATGGTGACATCCTATAAGTACCTGGGTGTTCATCTGAACAATAAACTAGACTGGTCACACAATACTGACGCATTCAACAAGAAGGGACAGCGCAGGCTGTTCCTACTGAGGAGACTCAGGTCTTTTGGTGTACAAGGGGCGCTGCTGAAGACATTCTATGACACGGTGGTGGCATGAGCCATCCTTTTAGAGTGGTTCTGCTGGGGCAGTGGCATTACAGCAGCCGATAGAAGAGACTGAACAAACTGATCAAGAAAGCTAGCTCTGTCCTGGGGCAGCGCCTTCACCCAGTGGAGGAGATGGGCGAGAGAAGGATGGTGGGCTTAACTGTCATCTCTGCTGGGAGTCCGAGTTCACCCTATGCAGGACACACTGAATGTACTAAGGAGCTCATTTAGCAGCAGACTACATCATCCTAGGTGCACAACCGAGAGGTTCGCAGGTCCTTCCTACCTACGGCTGTCAGACTGTACAACCTAAGCAGGGCTGGCTTGCAGAGATAGCAAAAAGAGTGTGACAACCTAATAGTATTGAATGCAAAAGACGCAATAGACTTACACAATGGTCCCCTCCAGTATACAACTAGGAAAAGACCGGTAGCTACGGAGGGTGACAATATGTATGGGTACATAATCATACCATGTAGGATAACTAAGTAGACGGTTTATGCTGTTTCATTCCATCTAGCTACAATGCTCCGCACTGTGTGTGTTTATATATTTATTCCATCTAGCGACAATGCTCCACACTGTGTGTTTATATATTTACATATTTATTCCATCTAGCTACAATGCTCTGCACTGTGTTTATAAATTCATATATTTATTCCATCTACTTCAACGCTCCACACTGTATGTGTGTTTATATTATTCACATATTTATTCCATCTAGCTACAATGCACCGCACTGTGTGTTATATATTCATATATTATTCCATCTAGCTACAATGCTCCGCTCTGTGTTTATATATTTATATATTTATTCCATCTAGCTACAATGCTCCGCACTGTGTGTCCTATATATTTACATATTTATTCCATCTACTACAATGCTCCGCACTGGTTTATATATTTATATATTTATTCCATCTAGCTACAATGCGCTGCACTGTTGTCTATATATTTATGTTTTTATATGTACATTATGTATACTCGCTGCTCTTGTTTTTTTCTTGCCTTCTGATTGTTGCTCTGAGTGTTTGCTATCCCTGTGCTGTTGCAATCCTGGAATTTCCCCATTGTGGGACTAATAAAAGGGCTTATCTTATCTAGCTTATTTTGTTTATATGTTCTTCCTTTTCTTGTCACCTGCAGGCAGTGTGTGTCATGCATGCGGGTGGAGCACAACTGGAAGTGATGTTTATGTTTTCACTACAGGGTGTGCTGACAGTCAGCTGAGCAGACGTGTTCATTTTAAAAATTAAAAATTTGGAGTTTGTAGTCAGTCACAAGCAGCATGAAAATTGTATAGAAATAGATTGTTTTGTAGCTTAGATGAAATGAGGAGCATGGGACAACCCTTCAGGGCTGTGCTACATCTTGGCCTCAAGGTAAATAGACGATCTTCCACCAGAAAGTAAAAAATAAAATTGTTGAGAAAAAAAGCCTCAAATTGACCAGAAAAAAAATCTCAAATTTACATGAAAAAGTCTCACATGAAAAAAGTCTAATATAGCTATAGTGGAAAAAGTCTGAAATTTATTAGAAAGAAAGCTGTAAATTTGTGAAAAACAGACTAAATTTATGGGGGGAGGCACATTCCACAAGAAAAAATAGTGTAGAAGAGAGCTACAGTTTAAAAATAGCAGTGGTGAGTTTTGATTTCAATTTATTTCTAATATTACGTTTTCTATCACCAGCGTTCTGACAACCCACGAGCGCCTGCCATCGAGGCATGCATTTAAAAATTAAAAATTTGTGTTAATTGTTGAAGAGTGCAACAAATAATTAATGATTGGAGAGTATTGGCAAATTATTTACAGTTGAGTAGTTGAAACTTCTTGCCCACACTACAGCGATGGGGCTCTGTGAAATCAGGGCAGATGCTCTGCTGCTTTCATCTGGAGCTCATCATGAGAGACAGAGAGCAGGCCGAAAAAAAAAAATCTGCCAACTCTTTTAGTTGATAATTTATGTAAAATACAGGCACATAAACCGTGTCTCATCACCAGTTGGAGCCACTGCGTCAGGAACAGCCGGCCAAAGAGCTCCAGATTTGGGAAAAAAAAATTATGTGAGGGGAAAAATTTACATTCACACGAAAAAAATAGGACAAGCCAGCTACAACTATTGGGGGGTTGCTTGGCGACCTCCAGTCGGGCTTGCCAGTGCGACATTATCGTGACAGTCCTATACGTGCTCGTACATGAGCAAACATTTGCATTCGTTCGGTTCCGCAGACCACCTCTTCCAACCATTCCAAAGCAGGGGGAAGGTGCTGTTCTGCAGAACAGTCGGGAGTGATCACACTGACAGAGGTTCCATACTTTAGGGGTCAAAACTTGGTCAGCACAGAACCGACACTACAGTGAAAGTAGCCCCTTAACCCTGCTTCAACAGCTGAATTATCCAACCACAAGAAACGTTCAAGTAGTTCATCATTAAACTATTTAAATGTTCATTTTTGTTTTGTTATGTACATTTCTCTCAGGTCAGACACTTGGGTTTGGTTATGAGAGTCCTCGGAGTTTCTGGGATTACATAAAAGCTGCCTGCAGTAAAACTACCAAATAACTGCATCGAAGTAATGAGAGCATGGAGAATGTGCGATCATCAAGAGCGAAGTAGGACTAAAACATCTTTGGATCAGAATCAGTTTCCTGAGAGAGCAAAAATAAGATGTCCAAACAATAAATACAAAAGAGCACTTAATTGCAAAATACTTGGTGTACTTGAGTAAAAAATGAACTTCAAGATTGACTCCAAGAAGAGTGTTTATACACAGGACTACATCTGCTGCAGTATTCTGACCTACACCTCACAATACAGAATTTATGAAGTTGGCCTACAGTACTTTTACATGCATGTTTTCTCTGAAAAAGAATGATTCAGAATGTTAAAACTTTCAAATATAACTGAAACTGACGATGCACTTTAGAGACGTGTCAAAACCATAGACTATGTAAGAGGAAGCACACTCCCTCTTCACACATACATTTCAGCTCATGAACTAATTTGCAGTTTTAAAATTATGTTGATGTCTCTTACGTTGAAAATCTTTCCTCTCTTTTCTCTCTCTGCAGGGTAGGGCATGGATCAGTGGTCCTGATGGAGAAAAGAGACCGGTCAGAGTACATCTCTTTTGCCCTGAGGGACATAAAAACATCGAGTGTCTTTATATATTATGAACAAATTTCCAACACTAGACACTGTTTTTTTTATATGTTTTAATCCACACATTTGTCTTATTAGATTCTAATCGTTCAACTACTTTATAGATGATCTGAAGCTATCAGTTATTTCAAATCTTGCAGCTGTAACCATCTGCCTTGAGTTGAATCAGTGGCCACTGATGTGTGTTAATTTAGACGGTTTTATGAGGACGGGGCGATTATGCTGGAGAAGAGGCTGGTCTATTGGCGGACACTCTTATTGGACGTCAACACATTGACTTCAGGTATTAATGATGATTTCATGATGTGTTATCGTGAATAGTGTTCATTATTAAAATCTGTTTGTTTTAAAGCTGTTTTATGGAGAACCTGAAGATGTCAGAAGCCTTTCTTTATGAATATGAAAATATCTGCAAAGGACTGATGAAATGACAGAAATGCCTGTTTCAGTAATCATTAAAATCGAATATATCTTAATCAGAGTGACCATGGTAGATATTTTATTTTATTAAAGCTTTTTATCTGTAAATGTTTTCAATAGTAGCAGACAGTGTATTTACAACTAGGCCTTCAGTGGTGATCGTACCATTTAATGCCATTCATATCAAACACCATAAAACTAGCCTATAGGGTCTTCCGCACAAAGCATGTTAAAGATAACTTTAACTATAAAATTATAGTTTTAAAAATCTATACCTTTTTGTTGTAGAGCTCCATTTCCCTGCGCACTTGTCCATTGAGCTGCAGATCCACTCTTGTTTCCCCAAAGGTTTAAAAGTACTGTTGCTTGTAAGTGTCCGGCTGGCGACTGTGCTTTGGTGTCTGGCTGCTGCCTTGGTTAAGGCCCTGTCACACCTAGACGATTTAGGCAGCCAGAACGTATGAAAAATTTGGAGAATACGCTAGGGTATGTCAAATCAGTTATGGCTAAGTTTTGCCTAAATTAAGAGCATGCTGAAGAATGCTGAAGCATGCTATGGCATAGCTCGCCGAGCTCCTCTGAAAATTAATTTTCAGCATACTGAAAATTTTCCGACATATCCAGCGTATGGCTGATATGTCCCACATTCGGGGAGCAAATGGCATATTTGCAGTGTTGGCTCACAGGTTGGCTTTTTTATCACCATCAGTTTGCGTGCCTTTGAGCCAGGTTGAGACAACTGTTATCTGATGTTCCTGACATGTCACAGCAGCTGTTGTTTGGTGTGACTGACCTGACAGATTTGACAGCTCTGCCAGGGCGGTCACGCCCCCCTCCATGGTCTTTGAAGGGGAGAATCATTTCGGTTGAACAGAGATTATTTCTCCCAAAACTAGGATTCATGGATTGGGAGGCAAAGGCAGTTTGGCATGACTGCGCTATGCAGAAGTTATACTGTTGTTGCACATAAGTTGTGAATGTCAGCAACATGCTAAGCATTAGTTGGTTTAAGTTACTTTTAATTTATGGAAATATTCTATATAAGTTACAAATACATTATGTATATGTCCAAGTCGTTATGGATACACGATGCATACGGCCAAAAGTGAAAATTTCGGCATATGCCAGTGTTTGACCAATTTTTATACGTTTGGCGAATGCTGCCTAAATCGTCATGGTGTGACAGTAGACAGCTCAAGTTTGCATACCCTGTCTGGCTCCAAGTATCTTCCTGATCAGTTGCAAACAACAGGCATTCCCAGCAAGATGATTTGCAGCACTCCTTTGAGCCTGTAATCCAAAGATATCGCTCATTACTAATATGGAAGTGATGAACAAATCCTTTCCCCGGCTGAGACGGGCTTGCTAGCTTCAGGATTGGCTGGCCTATCTTCACAATGACCAGCTTTTCTAGAAAAGTTTGTCTGGAAAATTGATTTTTTTTTTTAAATATCGGGACCAAATCATTTTCCTCTCCCCTGTCAGCCGTTGTGGGTGGAAAAACAGCTGTTGAATTTAAACAGATACAGTATACAGTCATGTGAAAAAATTAGGACACCCCATTAAATATTCAATTCTTTATTAATAAATGTTCACATATCTATGTCTAACCTTGTTTTTGTTTTTATTTGCATTTTTTAACATTTATTTTAGCCATTTTAAGTGGGAATGAATGGGGAGGTGTCCTTAAAAAGATGGGGGGTGGCCTAATTTATTCCTCACTATTTGTTTAGAATTACATTCATTCATTCATCTTACATTCATCTTACATTCATTCATTCATGGACCGTCACCTTATCGTGGTGGGGGGGTTTGCGTGCCCCAGTGATCCCAGGAGCTATGTTGTCCGGGGGCAATTTGCCTCTGATAGGGTCTCCCAAGACAAACTGGTCCTGGGTGAAGGGCCAGACTAAGAACGATCCAACAGACTCTCATGATAAATTGTATATCAAGGATTCAGTGTACCCCGCCCGGTATGGGGTTACCGGGGCCCCACCCTGGAGCCAGGCCTGGGGGAGGGGCTCGAAGGCTAGCGTCTGGTGGCCGGGTTTCCACCCATGGGACCCGGCCGGGCTCAGCCCGAAGGAGTTACATGGGTCCGCCCTCCAGTGGGTTCACCACCTGCAGGAGGGATCATGGGGGTCCGGTGCTATGTGGATTAGGTGGCGGTCAAAGACAGAGACCTTGGCGGACTGATCCCAAGCTTTCTAAACTGGCTTTTGGTACGTGTAATGTCACCTCTCTGGTGGGGAAGGAGCCTGAGCTGGTGTACGAGGTTGAGCGATACCGGCTAGATATAGTCGGCCTCACCTCAACACACAGCTCCAGTTCCGGAACCAGTCTCCTGGAGAGGGGCTGGAGCTTGGCCTTTTCTGGAGTTGCCCCGGGCGAGAGGCGACGAGCAGGGGTGGGTATTCTTGTATCGCCCCACCTTGCTGCCTCTATATTGGAGTTTTCCCCGGTGGACGAAAGGGTTGCTTCCCTGCGCCTTCGGGTTGGGAAACGGGTCCTGACCATCATTTGTGCCTATGCACCAAATGATGTTTCAGAGTACCCACCCTTTTTGGAGTCTGTGACTGGGGTGCTGGAGGGTACTCCTCCTGGAGACTCCATTGTCCTACTGGGGGACTTCAATGCGCACGTGGGCAACGACAGTGAAACCTGGAGAGGGGTGATTGGGAGGAACGGCCTGCCCGATCTGAACCCGAGTGGTGTTCAGTTATTGGACTTCTGTGCTAACCACAGTCTGTCCATAATGAACACCATGTTCAAACATAAGGGTGTCCATATGTGCACCTGGCACCAGGACACCCTAGGTCGCAGGTCGATGATCGATTTTGTTATCGTATCATCAGACCTGCGACTGTATGTCTTGGACACCCGAGTAAAGAGAGTTGCAGAGCTGTCAACTGATCACCACCTGGTGGTGAGTTGGATCCGATGGCAGGGGAGGAAGCCATTCAGACCTGGTAGACCCAAACGTATAGTGAGGGTGTGCTGGGAGCGTCTGGCTGAGGCCTCTGTCCGGGAGGTCTTCAACTCCCACCTCCGGAAGAACTTCAACCACATTCCGAGGGAGTCTGGAGACATGGAGTCTGAATGGGCCATGTTCTCCACCTCTGTTGTTGAAGCGGCGGCCCAGAGCTGCGGCCGCAAGGTGGTCGGTGCATCTCGTGGTGGCAACCCCCAAACCAAGTGGTGGACACCAGTGGTGAGGGGGGCCATTAAGCTGAAGAAGGAGTCCTATCAAGCTTGGTTGGCTTGTGGGACTCCCGAAGCAGCTGAGGTGTACCAGCAGGCCAAGCGGAGTGCAGCTCGGGTGGTTGCTGAAGCAAAAACGCGGGTATGGGAGGAGTTCGGTGAGGCCATGGAACAAGACTTTCGGTCGGCTTCAAAGAGATTCTGGCAAACTGTTCGGCGGCTCAGGAGGGGAAAGCAGCTCCCCGTCCACACTGTGTATGGTGCGGATGGGACACTGTTGACTTCAACTGGGGATATCGTCGGGCGGTGGAAGGAATACTTCGAGGATCTCCTCAATCCCACTGATACGCCTTCCACAGAGGAAGCAGGGTTTGGGGACGAGGGGGATGACTCGCCTATCACAGGGGCTGAGGTCGCCAAGGTGGTTAAAAATCTCCTTGGTGGCCGGGCCCCGGGGGTGGACGAGATTCGCTCAGAGTACCTCAAGGCCCTGGATGTTGTTGGGTTGTCATGGTTGACACGCCTCTGCAACATTGCGTGGAGGTCGGGGGCAGTGCCTTTGGCATGGCAAACCGGGGTGGTGGTTCCTCTCTTCAAAAAAGGGGACCGGAGGGTGTGCTCCAACTTTAGAGGGATCACACTCCTCAGCCTCCCTGGGAAGGTCTATGCCAAGGTACTGGAGAGGAGAGTCCGGCCGTTGGTCGAACCTCGGATTCAGGAGGAGCAATGTGGTTTTCGTCCTGGCCGTGGCACATCAGACCAGCTCTTTACCCTCTCGAGAATTCTCGAGGGTTCGTGGGAGTTTGCCCAACCAGTTTACATGTGTTTTGTGGACTTTGAGAAGGCATTTGACCGCGGCCCTCGTGGATTTTTGTGGGGGGTGCTTCGGGAGTATGGGGTATCGGGCTTGTTGTTACGAGCTATTTGGTCTCTGTACGACCGTTGTGAGAGTTTGGTTCGTATTGCCAACACTCGGTCGGAGTCATTCCCAGTGAGAGTTGGACTCCGCCAGGGCTGCCCTTTGTCACCGATCCTGTTCATAATTTTTATGGACAGGATTTCTAGGCGCAGCCAGGGAATGGAGGGTGTCATGCTTGGTGACCACAGGATCTCATCTCTGTTGTTTGCAGATGATGTTGTCCTGTTGGCTTCATCCAGCAATGACCTACAGCTCTTGCTGGGACGGTTTGCCGCTGAGTGTGAAGAGGCTGGGATGAGAATCAGCACCTCCAAGTCCGAGTCCATGGTCCTCAGCCGGAAAAAGGTGGATTGTCCTCTCCGGGTTGGGGACAGGCTCCTGCCCCAAGTGGAGGAGTTTAAGTATCTTGGGGTCTTGTTCACGAGTGAGGGGAAAATGGAGCGAGAGATCGACAGACGGATTGGAGCAGCATCTGCAGTGATGTGGACGTTGTACCGGTCTGTTGTGGTGAAGAGGGAGCTTAGTTCCAAGGCAAAGCTGTCGATTTACCAGTCAATCTACGTTCCTACTCTCACCTATGGTCACGAGCTTTGGGTAATGACCGAAAGAACGAGATCACGGATACAAGCGGCTGAAATGAGCTTTCTCCGTAGGATTGCTGGACTCACCCTCAGAGATAAGGTGAGGAGCTCAGTCATCCGGGAGAGGCTCAGAGTAGAACCGCTGCTCCTCCACATTGAAAGGAGTCAGTTGAGGTGGTATGGGCATCTGATTAGGATGCCTCCTGGACGCCTCCCACTTGAGGTGTTTCAGGTACGTCCCACTGGGAGGAGACCCCGGGGCAGACCCAGGACTCGGTGGAGAGACTATGTCTCCCAGCTGGTCTGGGAACGCCTTGGTATCCCCTCTGAAGAGCTGGAGCAGGTGGCTGGGGAGAGGGAAGTCTGGGCTTCTCTGCTTGAACTGCTGCCTCCGCGACCCGGACCTCCGGAAAAGCGGTAGAAGATGGATGGCATTCATCTTCTTCCGCTTAATCCTTTTCGGTTCGCGGGGGCGCTGGAGCCTATCTCAGCATCTTTGGGCGAGAGGCAGGGTACACCCTGGACAGATCGCCAGTCCATCGAAGGGCCAACACAGAGAGACAGACAACCATTCACTCTCACAGTCATACCTAAGGACAATTTAGAATCCCCAGTTTGATGCCAGTTAACCTAACTTGCATGTTTTTGGCATGTGGGAGGAAACCGGAGAAATGCCGGAGTAAACCCACGCAGACACGGGGAGAACATGCAAACTCCACACAGATCACTGTTGGTTGGGGGCTGGGATCGAACCCAGGATTCCCCGGCCAAGGGTGAGTTGCTGTGCTGCCGCAGTGCTAACCACTCCACCACCGCGCCGCCCTGTTTGGAATTACATTTTACAGAAAATTTGAAAAAAGTCTTTAATTCATTTTTAATTGTTTAGTTGTATTACATGAATCTCCCAGTATTTTTTTTCCACAATATTTTTTATTGAACCTTTTTTTTTTACAAACATGGCACAAACAATCAAACACTAACACTAAAGTAATTTAAAAATAAAAAAACAAAAACAAAAAAAACACTAACTACAAAAAAAAAATGTACTAAAAACACCAACAACCACTAACAAAGGCAAGTCATCAACAATGCTCCTCTGTTTAGTCTAGGTAATCTTTTACATAAGTATACATATTATACATTCACCAATCTGGAATTTGCAAGGTCCACACACATCATTCACCTTCTTCTTCAGAAGTTATGTTTAATTTCTTTACATAATCAATGAAAGGTCTCCATATATTCTCAAACACATTTTCCTTTGATTTCAGTATGTATGTTATTCTTTCTAGTGGAAGGTTTGTTAACATCTGTCTTAACCACTGAGTCACATCTGGTCTATGAGTCTTTTTCCACAGTAGTGCAATACATTTTTTAGCATTAAGCAAACTGAGATCTATGAATGCTCTTTCACTCTTATTGAAGTTATGCTTTTCTGGATACAGACCCAACAAAAACAGTTATGGTTCAATGTGAATTGTTTTGAAATTATTTTTTTCAATTGTTACCCTCACCTCTTCCCAAAACATTCTGATTTTTCTACATTCCCATAAACAGTGAAATAGGGTTCCTTTTACTTTCCAAACATTTTGTGCATGTATCTGGTATATTTTTGTTATATCTATTTTAACTCCACTGTGTAAACATACATCCGCATTAACCATTTAAAATGTATCAATTTAAGACGTACATTCATCGATTTGGTTTGAGCTTCCTGTACAAGCCAGTTCCCATTGTTCCTCTGAAATTTACATTTTGAAGGTCTTCTTTCAAATAATTCATTCTTTTCTGTGCGTTTTCACTTGAGGATTAGTGTCAATGAGTTATAAATCTCTGAAATAATACCCTTTCTCTTACTATCATTCGTCAAAATTTTTTCCAAGGATGAATAAGTAGGTCAGGTGAGAGCATTATTTTGAATTTGACTCGAATAAATTCCTAAGCTGAAGATATTTAAAAAAATGTGTTCTATTAAGATTAAATTTGATCCTCAGTTCTTCAAAAGACATTATGTTATCTGAACGTGACAAATATAAGTCTTGAATCTTTTGATCCCTTTTAAATTCCATACTTTAAATACAGCAATTCCGCTCTCCCATGGTGTAAAATATTGATTGCCCCATATTGGGCTAAATTGTGACAATAAGGTGGTTCTTTTAAATATTTTTGGTTTCACACCATATTTTGATCTTATGCTTACAATAGGATTTTTAACTTGTTCTGTAATTTTTTAGCCGAGTCTGAGTATATGAATAAGGGAAGAGGTAAAGGTAAATTGTATGATTCCATTTCAGTCCAGTGAGGGAGATCATTTGATGAAAAATAATATGTCATAGGACCTCAGTTGTGCTGACCAGTAATACAACATAAAGTTTGAACATTTCAGACCTCCACGATCAAATGGTAAAATATAGTAAGGACAGACGTAATCTAGCCTTCCTATTGTTCCATATAAATTCCACTAACTTTTTTTTAATTCTTGAGAATAGATCTGAAGGTGGTGGTAAAGTAATGTTTTGAAATAAATAAAGTATTTTGGGTAAGATATTACTTTTAAGTATATTAATTCTCCCGATCATCGACATAGGTAGTGACATCCATCTCTGAAGTAACTCATTAATATCTGTCATTAAGGCTCATAGTTGGCACTGGCGACTGATTCTAGCTTAGGCACAATTTGAATTCCTAAATATTTAAACTGATTTACAACATTGAATTGATTTACCTCAGGCGCTGGGTGATTTCTCTGGGTCTCATTTAGCATTAATATTGAAGATTTAGTTTTATTTATTTTATATCCTGATATTTCCCCAAAGTTCTTTATTAAATTTAACAAGGTCGGAATTGATTTTTTAAAAATTCGACATAAACAAAATTATGTCATCGGCATACAGGGAGATTTTATGTCCTGTTGGTCCTACTTTAATTCCATATATTTGTGGATGTAAACGTACTGCCATCGCTAAAGGTTCAATTGCCATAGTAAACAATAAGGGTGAAAGTGGACAGCCTTGTCGACATCCTCTATTGATTTTTATTGATTTTGAGATATTGCTGTTTGTTAGGATTTCTGCTGTAGCATTATTGTATATTATCTGAACCCATTTTATGAAATTATTTCCAAGTCCAAACCTTTGTTGGACTTCAAAAAGATAGGGCCATTCGACCCTATCAAAGGCCTTTTCGGCATCCAGTGATAGGAGAGCTGTATCTGGTGCTTCTTTATTGGAAGAAATAATATTAAATAATCTTCATACATTATGGAAGCCTTGTCTTCCCATTATAAAGCCATTCTGATCTCGGTTAATAATATTTGGTAATATTTCTTGTAGTCGTCTTACTAAAATTTTACAGATTATCTTAAGGTCAGCATTTAATAGGCTTATTGGTCTCATGTTTTCACATTTATTAGAGGGTTTACCTGGTTTGGGCAACAGTATAATTAAGGCATTATTCATGTATGGTGGTAAATTTCTATTTTGAAATTCTTCTAAGACCATTTCCAAAAGTGGTTTTATTAATTTATTCTTAAATTTTTTATAGAGGTCAACTGGAAGACCATCTGGTCCTGCACTTTTTCCTGATTTCATATTATCAATGGCTAGCCCAACTTCTTCTTGACTAATTTTAGACTCCAGTATCTCCCTGTTTTCATTTGGAATACATGGTATAGATAATCCATCCAAAAACCCATTTAGTTTTGTTAAGTCAGTTTCATTTTTTGTATCATATAGTTTTCATAATAATCTCTAAAGGCACTATTAATTTCTAAAGGATCTACAACTGCCTGTCCGTTACTTATAATACTGGTAATTGGTGTTTTAAATTCTAATTGTTTAATCTGCCATGCCAATAATTTTCCCGATTTTTCACCTTGTTCATAAAAAGTTTGCTTCAATCTTAGAAGACTCGAGGCAGCTCTATTCGCTGATTTTTTGTCATATTCAGCTCTCAGAATCAGTAATTCGTTCTCTAACTTTGGGTTATTTCCTGCATACACTTTTTCTTGAAGAATTTTTATTTTACGTTCCAATTGGACTCTCTCCTCTCGAGTCTTCTTAGATTTTGAACCTGTGTAACTAATAATATGCCCCCTTATAAAAGTTTTGAAAGCCTCCCACTTTATACATGCTGATGTTTGTGTAGTATTGATATCAAAGAACTCATCTATCTGTTTTTCTATGTACTTAACAAATTCCTCATCCTGAAGCCATTTATGCTGAAAATGCCCACCTACCATGGATCCTTTGTCAATTTCTTATCTACATATATTAGACAGCAGGGTGCATGATCAGAGATCACAATGTTATCATAGAAACAGTTTTGAATCTTGGACCTTAATTCTGTGGAGATCAAAAAATAGTCAATATGTGAGAATGTCTTCTAGGTATTAGAATAACAAGAATAGGCTTTGACTTGTGGTTTCATTTCTCTCCATATATCTAGCAATCTCAATTCTTTCATAAAATGATTAATGGTCATCCTGCATCCATTGTGCGTACAGTCCAGTCCTGTTGATCTATCTATACTGGGATTCAATGTACAATTAAAATCCCCTGCTATTATATGTTGCCCTGTAAGTGATGATTAACGAAGAAGTTTTGATCATCTACAGTGGGGAAAAAAGTATTTAGTCAGCCACCAATTGTGTAAGTTCTCCCACTTAAAAGATGAGAGAGGTCTCCAATTTTCATCATAGGTATACCTCAACTATGAGAGACAAAATGAGAAAAAAAAAAATCCAGAAAATCACACAGAAGGATTTTTAATGAATTAATTGGTAAATTCCTCAGTAAAATAAGTATTTGGTCACCTACAAACAAGTAAGATTTCTGGCTCTCACAGACCTGTAACTTCTTTAAGAGGCTCCTCTGTCCTCCACTCGTTACCTGTATTAATGGTAACTGTTTGAACTCATTATCAGTATAAAAGACACCTGTCCACAACCTCAAACAGTCAGACTCCAAACTCCACTATGGCCAAGACCAAAGAGCTGTCAAAGGACACCAAAAACAAAATTGTAGACCTGCACCAGGCTGGGAAGACTGAATCT
Organism: Pholidichthys leucotaenia; assembly: GCA_020510985.1. Lineage (NCBI taxonomy): Eukaryota > Metazoa > Chordata > Actinopteri > Cichliformes > Pholidichthyidae > Pholidichthys > Pholidichthys leucotaenia. Next base: position 148,360,153 of record CM035849.1, on the reverse strand, counting down.
GCAATAGATAAGCAGCTTGGTGTGAAGAAATCAACTGTGGGAGCAATTATTAGAAAATGGAAGACATACAAGACCACTGATAATCTCCCTTGATCTGGGGCTCCACGCAAGATCTCACCCCGTGAGGTCAAAATGATCACGAGAACGGTGAGCAAAAATCCCAGAACCACACGGGGGGGCCCAGTGAATGACCTGCAGAGAGCTGGGACCAAAGTAACAAAGGCTACCATCAGTAACACACTACACTGCCAGGGACTCAAATCCTGCAGTGCCAGACGTGTCCCCCTGCTTAAGCCAGTACATGTCCAGGCCCGTCTGAAGTTTGCTAGAGAGCATTTGGATGATCCAGAAGAGGATTGGGAGAATGTCATATGGTCAGATGAAACCAAAATAGAACTTTATTGTAAAAACTCAACTTGTCGTGTTTGGAGGAGAAAGAACACCATACCTACTGTGAAGCATGAGGGTGGAAAACATCATGCTTTGGGGCTGTTTTTCTGCAAAAGGACCAGGACGACTGATCCGTGTAAAGGAAAGAATGAATGGGGCCATGTATCGTGAGATTTTGAGTGAAAACCTCCTTCCACCGGCAAGGGCATTGAAGATGAAACGTGGCTGGGTCTTTCAGCATGACAGTGATCCCAAACACACCGCCAGGGCAACGAAGGAGTGGCTTTGTAAGAAGCATTTCAAGGTCCTGGAGTGGCCTAGCCAGTCTCCAGATCTCAACCCCATAGAAAATCTTTGGAGGGAGTTGAAAGTCCGTGTTGCCCAGCGACAGCCCCAAAACATCACTGCTCTAGAGGAGATCTGCATGAAGGAATGGGCCAACATACCAGCAACAGTGTGTGAAAACTTTGTGAAGACTTACAGAAAACGTTTGACCTCTGTCATTGCCAACAAAGGGTATATAACAAAGTATTGAGATGAACTTTTGTTATTGACCAAATACTTATTTTACCGAGGAATTTACCAATTAATTCATTAAAAATCCTTCAATGTGATTTTCTGGATTTTTTTTTCTTATTTTGTCTCTCATAGTTGAGGTATACCTATGATGAAAATTGGAGACCCCTCTCATCTTTTAAGTGGGAGAACTTGCACAATTGGTGGCTGACTAAATACTTTTTTGCCCCACGGTATATTGGGACCGTATAAGTTCACCAGATTTATATTTTCTAATAACAAAGATCCTTGGATGATTAGATATCTTCCTAATTTGTCTCCAATTATATTTTTCACTTGAAATGGGACTGTTTTATGTATGAGAGTCATAACTCCCCTGGCTCGGGATGAAAATGATGAGGTGAACACATTTCCCTGCCAACTTCTTCTAATTCTTTTTACATCCTCCTCTATTAGATGAGTTTCTTGTAAAAACACAATTTTTGAATCTATGTCTTTTATTTTATTCATAACTTGTTTAAGTTTTTTTTAGATTTTGTAGACCTCTGCAATTCCATGAAGTTAAATTAAGATTAACGCTTTGATCTATGATCAATAAGGAGTTTGAGATTACCTTGCAATATAAACATGCTCATACAGAGAAGCAAAAACATGGATGGTTGAACATTCATCCTACAAACTACACAAAAACAAATTCCCTTTCCCCACATTCGTGGTAATCCCCCCAAAATAAAAAAAAATTCCGTCTCCCGTTGTAGCTAGTGACTGTTCCACAACTGCAAGGATCAGTCAAACCACTCTCTCTTTCTCCTCTCAATCACCCTGACTCTACTACTTTTTTAATGACATTAACTCTCTTCTGTAGTTTTACCAACATAACTTCAAAGTTTTATAGCAACTTTGTACATCATAGCTTTTTTTTTTTAATATAATACAATCTGTATTTTGTAGACATGTTACATATTTCAGATCAATCAGATGCCTGTACAAATGCTTAAATGTTGTACCTTTATCATGTCCATGCTTAGCTCCCACCAGTTTCCTCCTGGATCTGCTTAATGAGCTCCTGCGTCTCTTGAGGGGTCTTAAAGATGTGGGTTCTGCCTTTATATGTGACCAGCAGTCTTGCCGGATGAATCACTCCGTGACGAATCCCGAGGTTGCGCAGCTCTTTGCGGGCGGGGTCGAACTGCCTCCTTAATTGTTGAATTCCTGTGGCCAAATCTGGGTAGAACCGCACCTGTTGATCCTCGTATTTAATTTCTCCTTTAGCTCGCGCCGCGTTGGTGACCGTCAGCTTGTCTCTGTAGCTGAGGAACTTCATAATCAGCGTCCTCAGTGGTGTCTTATTATCTCTCGATGGGCCAATTCGGTGAGCGCTCTCTAAGACAACCGATGACTGCAGATCCGCATTGTTCAGCGCTTCTGGAATCCACTTTTCCAAAAAGGAACATGTGTCCCGTCCCTCCGCTCCCTCCGGGAGGCCCACCAACCTCAAATTATTCCGTCGCGAACGGGATTCTAAATCCAGGACATTATCTTCCAGACATTATTTTTTAATTCCAATGTTTGCACCTTTGATTGTAGGCTGGTGACATCATCTTCAGCGCTTGAGATTCGGAGCTCCGCCTGCGATACTCGCTCCATACAGTCACTTATTTCTTTTCTCATTCCTTCTATCGCTGCTATAATCCCATCAAATTTAGACGAAAAGTCTGCTCTCATGGAGCTGATGGCAGCAAGTACCGCACTCGTCCCCTCCTCAGCAGTCACCGCTCCGCCACTAGCTTCCTCCTCCGCCATTGTCTTTGGAGATTTTTCTGCTTCGTCACAAGGGTGGAAGTCTGTTAGTTTGGATTGTTTTGACGAATCACTTTTTCCTCCGCCTAATTTCCCAGCCTTAGTCTTTACCATATCCGCGCCTAAACGCTGGGATAGGTTTTTGTTCCAATTGAGAGAGTTTTAGCCTACTTTTTATTTTTAGGAGCAGAGCAGTGTGAAACACGTCTTCCTACGTGGCTGCCATAACCGGAAGTCATCTCCCAGTATTTTTAATATTGATATTAAATATCCATATGTCCAAATATGTTAAAAAAACACAGGCTTATACAGGGTGTCCTAATTTTTTCACATGACTACTGTAGCTGCTTAAGCAAGTCCTTGGACTGGCGTTTTGCTACCTAGGATCCTCTGCATTGTGGGTGGAGAAGTCTAACCATCCACTCAAAAGACATAAAAATGCTGACGTTCTCGGATGCCTTCTATGCGTACCCCTGGACGTACAGAAGACATCTGATTGGTTAAAGCAACAGGATAAGTTTAACGGTTAATTTAACCTGCAGAACGCACTGTTACGTCCTGAAGGCCCAAGGCAGATTTGCTTGACCCTGGCAACACAGATGGCTGAAATATGATTGGACAAAAAAACTCTAACATGCATTACGCTACTGGGAGGAGTGCAACCAAGAAAAAAGCTACAAAATGAAGAGAATAAACTATTGGGAATAATTTAATACATCCTCATGGAACAAATATAAGAATGTAGATTGTAAATATAATTCTGATACTGTTTAGGCCAGCAGAGAAGGCTTTGCTGACAAGTAACCAGCAACCATGCCATAGTTTTGGCCCAGCTTTACACTCTAGGAAACTGCCATGGTCTGCACGCTTTTATCGTACCCATCCGTGACTTGACCACGCATGAACCGCTAAAAAACCAGTGGTGGACCAGTCACTGGTTTTCAATAAATGTTGTCATCATAAACCCCCGTTTTTAATGTCATCTGTGGCAAACAAGTGAAATGCATTTTCTTTCTTACCTACCATTGGCTACTTTAGTGTAGAATTTCACTCTTGGGTCCTTTGCAGAAATGAATTAATGGGTTTTCAGCTTAGCATGTTAAAAATCAACCTCATCAGTTAAACTTTTGAGGTCACAAAAGGTGCCAAATTGGGACACTGGCAGCACTGAGTCCACTGTAGAAGACAAGGAGAGTGCGGTTTGAAGCAATTTACCATATCTCATGCTGTAACATGTTCTAACGGGAGAGCCTATGAAGTTATTTCTTCTTCTTTCTCTGGTCTAGCTTCTGTCTGAAAGGTGAGAGCCTGGATGGGAGCTGCCCCGCTGTGATTGACTACACTCCTTACTTGAAGTTCACTCAGAGGTATCGAACATCACACAGTTCATTATTAACTCACTAAGTTTTGTTTTATGTTTTTACAAATTTAATCATAGAATTATACAGTGGGGCAAAAAAGTATTTAGTCAGCCACCAATTGCGCAAGTTCTCCCACTTAAAAGATGAGAGAGGTCTCCAATTTTCATCATAGGTATACCTCAACTATGAGAGACAAAATGAGAAAAAAAAATCCAGAAAATCACATTGAAGGATTTTTAATGACTTAATTGGTAAATTCCTCAGTAAAATAAGTATTTGGTCATCTACAAACAAGCAAGATTTCTGGCTCTCACAGACCTGTAACTTCTTCTTTAAGAGGCTCCTCTGTCCTCCACTCGTTACCTGTATTAATGGCACCTGTTTGAACTCTTTATCAGTATAAAAGACACCTGTCCACAACCTCAAACAGTCAGACTCCAAACTCCACTATGGCCAAGACCAAAGAGCTGTCAAAGGACACCAAAAACAAAATTGTAGACCTGCACCAGGCTGGGAAGACTGCATCTGCAATAGGTAAGCAGCTTGGTGTGAAGAAATCAACTGTGGGAGCAATTATTAGAAAATGGAAGACATACAAGACCACTGATAATCTCCCTCGATCTGGGGCTCCACGCAAGATCTCACCCCGTGGGGTCAAAATGATCACGAGAACGATGAGCAAAAATCCCAGAACCACATGGGGGGACCTAGTGAATGACCTGCAGACAGCTGGGACCAAAGTAACAAAGGCTACATCAGAAACACACTACGCCGCCAGGGACTCAAATCCTGCAGTGCCAGACGTGTCCCCCTGCTTAAGCCAGTACATGTCCAGGCCCGTCTGAAGTTTGCTAGAGAGCATTTGGATGATCCAGAAGAGGATTGGGAGAATGTCATATGGTCAGATGAAACCAAAATAGAACTTTTTGGTAAAAACTCAACTTGTCGTGTTTGGAGGAGAAAGAACACCATACCTACTGTGAAGCATGGGGGTGGTAACATCATAGTTTGGGGCTGTCTTTCTGCAAAGGGACCAGGAAGACTGATCCGTGTAAAGGAAAGAATGAATGGGGCCATGTATCGTGAGATTTTGAGTGAAAACCTCCTTCCACCAGCAAGGGCATTGAAGATGAAACGTGGCTGGGTCTTTCAGCATGACAATGATCCCAAACACACCGCCCGGGTAACGAAGGAGTGGCTTCGTAAGAAGCATTTCAAGGTCCTGGAGTGGCCTAGCCAGTCTCCAGATCTCAACCCCATAGAAAATCTTTGGAGGGAGTTGAAAGTCCGTGTTGCCCAGCGACAGCCCCAAAACATCACTGCTGTAGTGGAGATCTGCATGGAGGAATGGGCCAAAATACCAGCAACAGTGTGTGAAAACCTTGTGAAAACTTACAGAAAACGTTTGACCTCTGTCATTTCCAACAAAGGGTATATAACAAAGTATTGAGATGAACTTTTGTTATTGACCAAATACTTATTTTACTGAGGAATTTACCAATTAATTCATTAAAAATCCTTCATTGTGATTTTCTGGATTTTTTTTTTCTTATTTTGTCTCTCTTAGTTGAGGTATACCTATGATGAAAATTGGAGACCTCTCTCATCTTTTAAGTGGGAGAACTTGCACAGTTGGTGGCTGACTAATTACTTTTTTACCCCACTGTATATGAAGGAGGGTGGCATTTCCCAAAGTCATTAAGACTGACTCAAGCAGGGAAAGCTGGATTATAATATTCACCTATATCATTGTTTGTTTACCTTCATTCAGCACCAGGTTCTGATCAAGCAACCTTTTGCTTTTTAAGTTTTGTTGATATGATGATGTCTTATTAAAGGAGAAGTCGGGGATTTTATCCACCATTGGATGCCACACTGCTCTCAAACAAAGCTGTAGCTTGGCCACACCTCCTCCTCCGCCTTCTAGTTCTCTCCCAAATACTAGCAGAGTCCATACTAAGAGCTAACCCCAACAGTATCTGTTTGCGTTGGCCATCAAGGTTCTTCCATCCCAGCTGGCAATTCTCTTGTGGTTTGGTTTTGGTCTCGAACAAGTGGAGTGGAGCCTCCAAGAGTAGGCTCACTGTTGCGCAGAGGCCTGCTCCTACCTTTCGATCGGCTCCTGCTCTTGGGGGAGTCGGATGCAGCACAGACGGGGTCTAGTCTCACTGTGGTGCAGAGGTCTGAAGCCACCATCTAACTGGCTACTCCCTCAAAGGGAGCCGTGTACGACAGATGCCTGGGGGTAACATTAACAGCAATAACCGATGGATGCACTTATAAGTTAATAATAAAAGAAGCCACATAAACCACTGGAATTAAAATTGTGCTTGTTTACAGGTTCATTAGAGCCCATACATTGTTCATTGAGCCCATACATCTTTAGAATGTGTAAAAGTCAGAAACACCAAAATGGCAAAGCTAGGCTAGACTAAGCATGCTAACATTAGCCATTGTATGCTGTGTAGATAAATTAATAATAAATTAAGCCAGAGCACAACTGGGAATAAGATAAATGTTTCAGTGTGATTCACAGGTTCGTTAGAGTCCATGTAGTGTTATTTGGAAAGGGTAAATGTTTAATGAAAAACGCAAATAAACATACTGTAACTGTGCTATGCAACGCTAACCAGAGGATGCTGTGCACATAAGTTAATTATGAAGTAAGTCACATAACAACTGAGAGCAAGATATATGCTTTGGTATGATTAACAGGTTCATTAGAGCACATACAATACTGTTTGGAGCAGGTAAATGTTTTCACACACTGCCTGTCCAATATAGTAACTCACTCCCATAAGCCTTTGCAGCACAACAGCGCTTGATGCAAGGTTGCCTAGCAACAGATGTAGGTCAAAGGTTTCAAGGGGAGAGCACTAGAAAACTCGGCGGAGAGGGTATATAAAAACAAAAACGGCCCTTTTCCACTAGCACTTAGTCAGCCCAACTTGCCTCAGCTCTACTTGGCCCAACACGGTTTAGGTCATTTTCCATTACAGTTGAGTACCACCTCAAGGTGGGTGGGTTCATTACAGGAAGGCAGCCCGTTATGTTGACATGCTGACATCTTGCTGTCAGAAGCAAATACTTATTACTACTAATACTAATTAATTCATTCATTCTAATACTTATTACAGCAAGCGCAAAATACAAGCAAAGCACAGAGCTAGCATTGATCGCTAGCTAACTGGCTAGCTCATTGTCTGCATACAGGAGACAACAGCGGTATCCTTGTTTGTTCAAAGTGAGGTTGCCATCAATGGGATAAATAACGTAAAAGATGCTTAAAATCATAAAACACTCACCATCTTCCCAGTGAGCAGTCATCAGCTCGGAGACCTGGTGTTTTTCATTTCAGGTTGTTCCATCGACGGGGCTGAAAAGTTCGTAGGCTGAAAAGTTCATAGTGGTCAAATTTGACCAAATGTTGTTTATTTTTCAACCGCAGGGATCCAAGCGCTGCAACACCAATGGAAGAAGTGTGTGGACCAACGAGGAGACTTTTGAAAAATAACCACATTTGGTCAAATTTGACCACTAAATGAACTTTTCAGCCTGTGAGCTTTTCAGCCCCGTAGCCCCCTCTGGATTCTCTCGTCAGCCACCAAGCACAGAAGAGTCCGCACCTCGTCGTTGGACCACGGAGTTGATTTGTGTGTAGCCATTTATTTGGTTGACTATCACAGATATAATAAAAACTCACGGCCGAATTTACAAATGACGGTTATGACTCTTTTGAAGACGTCACTCTCATCCAGTGACATTATGCCCTGGCCAATCAGTGGCCTGCAGTCTGTTGATGTCACATTTTCAGCTCGACTCAGCATGCTTGGAACCCGAAATGAGTAGGTACGAAAAAAGTACCTTGTACCAGGTACTAATGGAAAACCCTTCAAACTGAGTAGAGTTGAGGTGAGTCGGGCTGAGTAGGTGCAAGTGGAAAGGGGCTGAAGTCTGAGAATAAATATGAGTACCAGCTGTGGCTGACAGCACTTAGCCACTGCTTAAGATTTGAGGTGTTTATTTATTTTAATCAAAACGTGAAGACTTGTAACTTGTAGCACCTTTAAGTAAAATCATTGGGAAATACAGGACTGGTCAAACTGTCATATTGGTTGATGTTTTGCTTGCCTATAGCACAGACAGCATCAGTAGTGATGAAGAGGAAATGAGAACTCTGGGGAGCAGCGGTAGTGAGAGCAGCACCCCCGAGAAAGCCGCCACCGCTGCTTCCATCTTCACTCATCAGAGCAACCTGGTCAGCAAGTGCAAACGCTTTGAGCAGAAGTATCGTATGGCACTGGAACAGAAGGTAGCATCAGTGTTTGTTTGATATCAGTGTTGGTTTGGGATAAAACAATCTGACAACTTGCTTTATACTCTTAATTATCTTTGTTTGCAGTATAGGAGTATAGTTTATGAAATGTTAGCAGGAAACTAATATACAAGTTAATGATTTTCAAACAAATGTACAATACTTGATGCAAATGTTGTATAAAGAATTGTCTTTCCCCTGTTTGCTTTCTTTAAAAAAAAATCAGGGGCTTTAAATGCCCTGTTAATGGCATTACACAAATCATTGCGTGAAGGCCAGAGTGTGCTTGCACACATTTGTTTGCCATAGGGTTACCTGGAAGAGCTTGTCCGTCTACGAGAAGCCCAGCTGTCGGAGGCCGTTTCGCAAAACAAAGCCCTTCAACAGAGCCTAGCAGATGCACACCTCTCCCACACAATGGAGAAAGAACAGCTTGAGTATATTATACTGGAGCTTCAGGACCAACTGTGAGTTCATTCTGCTGTGCTTGTGTTTGTCAGTTCATGTGAAGTGTTGTGTGGAGAGGTTTGCAGAACCCGACTGTGAATTTGACATTCAGGACACAGCAAGAACCCTTGGAAGTTGTGGGGTTTTTTGATGGAGGAAAAAAAATCAAGTATGCATTTGCTTTCCATTATTCAAATCTGTGAGAAAACCCTTTTTCAGCTTGATCACTAATTCAATGTAAGCTGCAAAATGTGTCAGGATTTGTGTCAGGATCCCTGGAAAATGAAGTTGCTACTCTCAAGCCAGCATGATGACTTACTGGATGGTTTTATATGCAAATGAAGCGAAAATGATAGAAACTCAGGAGCTTGAAAACGAAGAGTGAGGATGTGTGCTCACACTGTACTGCCTGACTGACGTTTGACCCCTAAAGTCTGGAGCACTGGATACAGATAGTATCTCAATGGACTGCGGCAGCTCGTGACTAGTTGGAGAAGAGCATTTGTGAGGGAGTTTCCAAAATCTCTCTAAACGTTTGTGAGGACTTTGAAATTCCTCTCGCAGGACCTCGCTCTTGTGTCTCGGGAGTTTTAAACATGTTAAAAAAATTTCTACAACAGATTTTCTCTCAAAATAGAGTCATTGCATATGTCTCACACCCTTCTCAATTTAGTTTTTCCATGAGTCAGAAAGTGCAAGAAAAGTTGCACTTTGTGAGGTTGGAGTTGGGGACCTATGAAACTAAATTGTGACTGATTAGAAACAAAAAGGACAAGACATTCCATGCAAGAGACAGGTGGGGTTATTTTCCAGCACACGCTGACACAGGTGTGACTGACGGTGTCATCATGCCACCCAAGCACAAGAAGGACAAGACTAGGACTGGGGGGGCTTCTGTCCCTGCCTCATGGGCCCCTTCAGAGGCAGTTGATCTCACTTGATGTCTGATGATAAAATGATTGTTGGCATGGCGATTTTGCAAGTCACGGCTAAATGTCATGCCAGTGTTGTGGGACAGTCGTGACTGGAGAAAAAAAAAAAGCACAATTTTGTCACGTGCCTGTTGTGCAAAAGTCGTGCAAAACGCACATAGCATGTATGTGAATTTTGGCCCAAAATTCACTGGGAGTTTGTGTAGCAGTCATACAATATTCAATGTGCCAATTTAGTGTGATCCCAGGTGAAAATTGTTACCATCTGTTGCATTTTTTTAAAATTTTATCTCCAACTTGTCATGAGCTGTTGGAGCCCAGTGAAGTACTACCCTAAAGCTGGATTTATGCATCCACATCACATCAACAGCATTGCTGGCGCACGTCACTGATGCAGTGATGAGGAATTTTTTTCTTGTGTGCTGGTCTGATTGCGTTGTTCCATTGCCAAAATGAGTTTCTGCCAAGGTGTTTGTGTTCATGTGTTTTTATTCATTAAATAACAACAGACGAGCAGACTGTGATGGACTTGAAGCTAATAAATGTTAAAAAAAAGCACCTTTTCATACAGTGGCTGCAACAGAGAAAAGAAATGTTATGGTACGCCTGACCACCACTGCTGCTGTCATTTGACAGTCTAGGCAATTACTGGGTTTAGGACGAGTCACACAAATGCTCTATCTCTGCTATACTTAGTATTCTTTTGACTTTGGATCATTGTTTATCCCACTCACTTTAGAAGTGGCGCCATGGTGAATGAGCAGAGATTAGAACCAAGAAATGTGAAAGAGGAGACGAAGCGGACCAATCACAGCTCTTGGGCCTGCATTGCCGACATGCACCTCTGATTCTCTGGAGAGGTGCATGCTGGGTGATATGGGGGATATTGTGTTGCTACTGTGTCACCCCCATCGCAGCTGTGTCGCATCGACACGGGTGCATAAATCCACTTAAGCGTAATCGCTCCCTACTGTTCTGCAGAACGGAACATTTAACCAGCTTTGGCATGGATGGTAGAGGTAGACTCAGGTGCAGAAGGGATGCAGATGTTGTTGGAGTAAGGTGAAGAAGCTGAGCTGCTTCTGTCAAGGATTCCTGAAAGAAGTCTGGGCGCTGTGCTAAACAAAAACAATGTGAGTGCAGATGGAGGGCCATTTCACTTTGCTTGGAGCAAGTCACCTGGCACCAGTGAAAAATATACTGAATGAAATATCTTTAAGTGAAATGACATCATCTACCTACAGTATTATATATATGTACAATATTTTAAACTCCTTGTGAATGAAATATTTGAACAGTTGCTGAATCATGTAACTAGTCACAAATTGTTTAACCCCTTAGCATTCCAGCCAAGTTCCAGCCAATGCAAAACGTCCTGCAGGCAGGACACCAGAATTTTAGGAGTTAAACATGTTTCTCGACTGGATTCACTGATGAATAGGTACTTTCCATTAAGGGTCATTTCATGTCATCCCAGCCACAGGGGGTGCACAAGCCAGTGTACTCCTAGTGCCGGTCCCAAGCCCGGGAAAATATGGAGGGTTGTGTCAGGAAGGGCATCCAACATAAAACCTTTGCCAAATCAAACATGTGGATCGCGATGAGTGAGACGTTCATCCTGGATCGGTCGAGGCCCGGGTTAACAACAACCGCCACTGGTGCTTTTCACCAACAGGGCGCTGGTGGAAATTGGACTACTGTTGGTCGAAGATCGAGGAGGAGGAGAGAGGGAAGGCATGTTAGGAAGGAGAGAGAGAAAAGGAAAGGTAGATATTTGGAGGTGACAGTAGGGACATTAAATGTAGGAACTATGACTGGTAAAGGCAGAGAGTTGGCTGATATGATGGAGAGAAGAAGGGTAGAGATACTGTGTGTTCACGAAACCAGACCGTCATGTCAAATCACTCAGGGTTCCTCAAGTCACCATCTCATAAAATTTTTTGGGGAAAAAAAATTCACATATGTAGCACTACCCACATAATGATTTTGAGCATTTTTTCCTCATATTTTGGAGCTCTGTAGACAATCAGGGATAGAAGTTGGGTCAGAAATGGAAGTTCACAGCAGAATTGGATATTTCAGGGGAAAAAAAATTAGGCTAATACTGGTGATCTTACCCTGGGGCTTTAGTTTTCTAAGCAGCAGTGTTTGTTAGAATCACTTATGTTTGACTGACCCAATCAGTGGAGGGAAATTATTTCATTAACTAATCTCATCACACACGTAACGAGATTCACTTGTAAAAGGTTTTGCTCATTTTAAGTCACTTTAATCTGCATTTTTTCCCCTCTGAAGGCTCTTTAATCTTATTACAATTATTATTTTGTCCATAAAATCATGGCTGCATAGTCATAAAACATATCTGAGCCTTAAAATGACGACAAAACAATAAAAGGAATTAACTGGAGTTATTTGTCTTATTTTTTCTTTTACATTTGACTATTTCTCATGAATTTATTTTTTTCTTGAATTTAACATTTTATTTATTTGTACACTCTTTAAATGTGGCATCTTGCACTTTTCCAAAAGTAAAAAAGTTTTTGTATAAATACCTAATATACTGTATTAAAGTTTTGCATGAATTGGTCCAAAATTTGGCACACATCCATTACTTGAGTAGTTCTACATCTGAGATGATTTTTTTTTTTTTTTTTTACCCCTCTCCAAAAATTATCTGAGATGGTGACCAGGGACAGTGTTCTTTTTCTGAGGGGAATTGGCATTGAATGACTCTTAATAGAAATTTAATTTTACTGTAATTACTGTGAGAAAAATTAAAGTAGCGCTATGCAACTTTCCTGTTCCTGGTAACTCACAGAATGCTTTGTTAGTTGGTGGCTAAAGTTGTGCCCTGTGATTGGCTACTGGAAGTCAGGCTGCAAAATGTGACAGTTACCGTTTTAGTGTTCCTAGTAGAAACAGAAAAGTTACATAGTGCTGTTGCAGGGGTGATGTAGGTTATGGTGGAAGTGACATTGACCCTGTCAAAGGTTAATATACCATCAAAACGATTTTAACATTTTTAGGTGAAATTCTCATGTTAATTTGCTTTAACTTTGCTCAGTAGATGTTTTATTATGGTTAAATACTTTAAAAGAAACATGCTAAAGTGCTAAAGCTACAACGTAAGAAGAGATGGAATTAACTGCTAGCATAAAAATAGGCTTTAAAGCAGTCATGAAAAATATTGCAAAACCAAAAGATCATTCAAGCACCTTTTTCACAAATGCTTGGAAGAAGAGAGCTGCCTTTATAGGAAAGATCCATAAGATAATTTATGCTAATAAACCATGAGGTTAAAGGAAAAACGGCTTCTCAAACAACATTACAGCCACGATATTCCCATCTGAAAAGTTCTCAGCCATCTCAGAAAGGTTTGTTTTTGTGTTGCTGTAGATTATCCTAGAACCAGAACCTGTGATGCCAGATAAGAAATGAGCATACTTCTCTAGGAGAAAATGGGTTATGTTGCAGTCATGGAAACAAACGAGAACAGAACCAGTGATTATTTCTAACATTGCAAATTATACAGTACATTAGTAGAACAACTCACTGTGTAGGAATCATCATTGTATGCCATTGTGTACTATAACATGTCCTTAAATTGGCAGCCTGTGGGACTCTGTGTAAAAAGAGAAGGGAGGGAGGGAACAGCACTATCCACTGTTCTGGATCTAAACTGCAGTGCCTTTTTAAAATACTAGTCATCATTTTGCATAATGTTCCTTTAACAGACCGATAATTTGTATCCGGAGAATAGGGGCTGCACAGCCAGGTGCTTTATGAGAGGAAGCAAAGCAAGACTAGATGTCTGAAAGAGGACAGACAGCAGGTGAATCTCTTCATCATCAGCTTAGACATCTTTAAAAACACTACTAGTGTAATACTTCTTAGTTCTGACCCATTAGGAGAGCTGGTCCGGACCTCCCGAACAGAGGTAAATGCAGGGCTCTTACAACACCTGTATAAATGTTTTCCTCTTTTAATTTTAGGACAGTGCTGAAGAACAATGATTTGCGGTCTAGGCAAGAGTTAACCACTCATCTGACTAATCAGTGGCCATCTCCTGATGCCTTGGACGCCAACGCTGTTGCCTTGGATACGCTGTTGTACAGAAAGAGCACAGGACAGTGGGAGGAGTATGTATGTTTTATAATCAAATATCAACCAGGGATATTGAATGTGAGAGGGTATGTGTTTATGTATTATTCACACTGAACTAGAATAAAGTGAACTTTACCTCAGAGAGAGTTTAAGTGGAATAAATAATGACAAGCTAAAAAAAAGCCTACATTTTATTTATACAATATTGTTTCCACAAATGTATAGATTAAAGTGGACCATTACAATTTTTAAACTGATTTCTCCATAAAACACTTTATTGCTTCGTGCATCTTCTCACTGTTAGTTTAGTCAAACAGAAGCTAGCATCCTTCAACTTAAATAAGCACTGACTCCTGTACATTTAATGTATGAAATCAAAGTTGTATTGCTTTAAAGTGGAATATGGTGCTGTGGTATTCCAAACAAACCACTCATTGTTTTGTTCCCTGTGAGTGAAACATGTTATGAGAGAAATCTTTTTTTTTAACTATAAAGCTGCACGTTGCATAAGAACATGCAGGAAATAATCATACATGCTTCAAAGACATACAGTACATGTTGCGTTAATTGTCGTTTCTTAATTATCCTTAGGTATCTGTCTCTGATAGGCCCTTAGAATAGAGGGTTAGTGCAGCTACTAGTGAAGTGCTTTCAGTGGTCTTTGTGACTAGAAAAAGTGCTACATAAGAACATGCCCTTATCCTTTATGTCAAACTCAAGGCCACATCTGGCCCATGGCACAAACACACTACTCACAAAAAATTAGGAATATTTGGCTTTCGGGTGAAATTTATGGTAAATGTAAAAAGTTAACGCTACAGTGATATTATATCATGAAAGTAGGACATTTCAGTAGAAGCATGCAATGGTGATTTCCTTATCTCAAACAATTTATTGAAACAAAAGCCAACAACAGTGGTTGGGTATACCACAACAAAAAATGTCATTGTCTCAATAACATGTCATGTGCCCTTGAGCATCAATTACAGCTTGACAACGATGTCTCATACTGTTCACAAGTCGACTTATTGTCTGCTGAGGCATGGCATTCCACTCTTCTTGAATGGCGGCCCTCAGGTCATTGAGGTTGTGGGGTGCAGGGTTACGAGACTCTACATCCCGACTCAGCTGATCCCATAGGTTTTCTATGGGATTCAGGTCTGGAGAAAGTGCTGTCCACTCCATTTGAGGTACCCCAGCCTCCAGCAGCCGTTCCCTAATGATGTGACCTCGATGAGCTGGAGCATTGTTGTCCGTGAAGATGAAATTAGGCCTGTATTGTTCATGCAGGGGCACAATGACTGGATTAATGATGCTATTACCGGAGTGGTGGCTGAGTTGGTAGAACATCCGCCCCACACCCGGGAGGCAGGGGTTCAAATCCCGGCCGGGTCATGCCGAAGATCTTATAAAAAGCGGAACTTCCTGCCACGCCGCTTGGTGCTCAGCAATAATGGAATGGAGGAGGGAAATCTGTGGCGGCACCTTGCATGGCAGCGGCCGTCTGACTCGACACTTGGGGCGTGTGTGATTAACACTGTAGATAGGTAAAACACAATCTCGTTCTACTGTACGTGATTGGTTGTACGGTTGAATGACGATAAGGGTGATTTAATTTAATTTATTCAGGTAGTATCGGCTTGTCAGTGTACCACTTACAAGGTGTAGGGCAGTTCTGTATGGACGAGACGCACCTGCCCAGACTGTAACACCACCACCAAAGGCTTGTCTGGTGACAACAGTGGCTGATGCATAGCACTCTCCTTGACGTCTCCAACATTGTTGGCAGATGTCATTTCTGCTCATTGTGAATTGACTTTCATCAGAGAACAGCACTGAGGCCCTCTGGTCCCTTGTTCAGCATAAATGCTCCCTGGCCCATGCAAGACGATGACGCCTGTGCCTGGTGTTGTGGTCAAGTACCCTTGGAGGTTGTCTCGCACTGAAACCATGCTGATGTAAACAGTTTTGAATGGTCTGACTTGATATTTGGGTGCCCCTGACCTCCCTTAAATGTGCCTGGAGTTGAATGGTATTCATCATCCAGTTCCACAGGGCACTGTTCACAATGAAGTGGTCATCAGCGTGGGATGTGGCCAAAGGACATTCACTTCTATGCTTTTCTGTGACTCTTCCAGTTTTTCTTTATCTCTGTTGCAAACTGCTGATGACGCTCTGTGACACTCTAAGCTCAGTGGCCACTTCCCTCTGAGAACATCCTGTTTGAAGCCTCGCAATGGCGAGGTACTGTTGATCAGTTGTTAGGTGTTGTCTTGGTCTCATGGTGTCAAAATGTGAACAACATGATGAAGAGGACTGTTTAAATACCAAGTTTAATTGAACTAGAAAATTTATTGGTCGATTCATGGATCACACACCTGTCATGAATTTTACTGTTAAGCACCTTGTTAGAGAACAGCAAGTTATGCAAAAAGTACTGAAACATTAAACAGTTGGACAATGCATTCAAAAGGTTAGAGAAGGTCAAATTAAGTTCACCTGTAAAGGTTATAGTGCATTTTAGGTGCATCCTGAAATTTCACCCGAAAGCCGAATATCCCTAACTTTTTGTGAGTAGTGTATATACAACCAGTGAAACAATATCTAATCTCTATAATAACTGGCCATTTGGCAAATAGTGTACGCACCATGGATACCACAAATCAAAAGTTGCACTGCTACAGCTAGTGTCAGTCAAGGCCAGTGAGCTAGTTTCTCCTCCTTATTCCAATGACATTCATCCATCAGTGTGCATCTACTGTAACTGATAACTAACTCCTTACTAGTCTGTCAAAAAAGAAATGTGAGTTTAGAATACAGACATATTTAGGCAGATGGAAGGTAGAATTATTTTTTTTTGACATGTACAATTGGTTTGAAGTTTGTTTTTTTTTGCACTTTTCCTCTTAATAACAAAGTAATCTTAAGTGTACAGCGTGGAAAATAAGTATTGAACACATCAACTTTTTTTTCTCATTTAACATATTTCTGATGGAGCCACTGACCTGAGATTTTCACCAGATATCAGTGCCAACCCAAGTAATCCATACATGCAAAGAAATCAAGGCAACTGTGTTCACAAAACAAGTTATATTTAATAAAGTGGAATGACACAGGGAATACGTAAGTATTGAACACATGAAGAAAAAGGTGCAAAAAGACATAGAAAGCCAAGAAACCAGCTGCAATCCATCAGAATTTAGGAAGCCATCCCTCATCAATGCAAATTAATTTCAGCTGGTTAAGTCCTGACTGATGGCCTTTAAAAAGGTCTGTGAATATCAGATTGTCAAACCACAAAGAACTCATGATGGGTAGAAGCAAAGAGCTCTCTCTAGACCAGGGATGGACAACTTTGGTGGTAGTGAGGGCCACAATTTTTTTTCCTCACTTCCCGAGGGCTAGATTTACATGTAAACTTCTGGGGGGTATTTTCTTCAAAGTCGAAAGTTTCACAATTAAAACTGAAAATGCAAATGAAAATAAAAGCTACTCAGTGTTTTATCCATCCATCCATCCATCCATCCATCCATCCATCTTCTATCACTTCTCTGGAGGTCCGGGTTGTGGAGGCAGCAGTTCAAGCAGAGAAGCCTAGACTTCCCCCTCCCTAGCCACCTGCTCCAGCTCTTCAGACAGAATACGAATATGTTTTATCATATTAGAATTACAGTTATTGATAAAATTATATCATGACCTAATTTTTAAAACTCTCTCCATCAAAATGATGAGCTAAAAGAAATTACGGATGGTAATAAAAACCAAGAAGAAAAGGAAATATGATGAAGAAAAATGTTTTTAAAATATTAGAAGAAAATGATGAAAGTAAAAAATATTTTTTATGATAAATATGCTACATTTCCGGTTTAAATTAGCCATTTTTTGCAACGCTACATTTTGGTATTAGATGTTCAAGCGTCTACTGATAAATTTGCATCATTTTATTTAAAAATTTATAACTTTTTAGTTGTACTGTTTTTTTTTCTAAATTAGTGAGTTTTTCTGTCATAAATTTGCCATTTCTTATATAAATTTGCCTTTCAGTTTTGTAAAAATTAAAATAAGACAGCAGAATCTTTTCAGTTAACCAATCAATAATCAGAGAAGAAATACTATTTCTCAGCTTATCTTTTATTGAAGCACAAAGAGAGTCAGGAAACACAATTGTGGGTCTTCCGCAGCACAATCTGGTGAAGATCCAGAACAAAGGAATCAACAGATACATATAGCTTCAGATTACTAGGCATTCCCAGCAACTCTCCAACAATACGTGGCCATTGTCCAAACTGGTTCGAATTGGTCCTCTCAGCGTTACCTTCTCCAGATGTCTCCTCCTCAGCCCTTTATGACTTCCACATCCTGTTGTTTGGGTCTGGTCATTTTAGCCCTATGCGACCCTCACCCCATGCCCATATATGAAAGCAGGAACAGAGACTTCATTGTAGAGCGTGTGTGTGTGCAAAAGCACTTTGTGTAATATCTAACTAACTAATCTTCACTATTTATTTATTATAACAGTTTGAAACTTGTTACTGTAAATACTCCTCAGTGAAGAGCTGTAGCATTTATTGTTGTTTAAAAGCAGCCTACTCTGTACATTTACTGCTGTCGACAGCCTATTAATGCGGTCTCAGCATGCAACACATACAGTACCTACCTTAAAAGACGTACTCAGGGGCACACTGCTCCCTCTATCTGTGGCTCCCTCACTCTCACTGGACCACTTGCACAGAGTGGCGCCTAGGTTTCAATTAGAGCTCCTTCTGCTGGCGGACTCTATAGCTACATTCTGATTAACGGTGTACTTCAACTATTTATCTTTTGTTCTTATAAAAGACAAAAATAAAATAGAAAGGAGATGTCTTTACCTTCTTAACGTGTTTCGACTGTACATTGCAGCCTTCGTCAGAAGAGTCAGCTGATTGCTGCCAGGTGACATTTATCAGCTGACTTTTGTAGGCAGGGCCAGCTCAGCAGATCTGTCAGATCCACCGAGCCGGCCCCGCCTCCCGCGAGACCTCAGATGGTCTCTGGAGAATGTGATCCCAGGTGTGGGAAAGCATAAAGGCCCCCTCATCTCGGTTCATGGTGTCTTTTCCCCGCTTCCTGATCTCTATGGCCTCCTTGATCCAGCATTTGTGTCTGTTGCTCTCCGATCCAATAATCCTTGCGTTGTCCCAGTCCATGATGTGATTATTTCTTTTGCAGTGATCTGATATTGCTGATTTTAATGTTTCTTGTTCTGCCTTTTCTTTTTGTGATCTTGTGAGTTGTCCTTGTGTTTCCTTCTCACATTCCTTCCGGTGTTCTTTTTTTCTTGTGGTGATTGGTCTTCCATTTTCTCCAGTGTAGGTTTTGTTGCATGATCTGCATGATATTTCATATATTGCATTGCATTTTTTGTCTTGTTCTATTCTGTCCTTGGGGTGTACTAATAACTGTCTTATTTTTTTGTGTGGTTTGACTGCTGTGTTTATTTTGTATTTTTTCATGATCCTTTGAATTGGTTCCATAATCCCTCGTATGTATGGTATAGTTATGGTGTCCTTGTTTTTGATTTCGGCTTTTGTTCTGTGTCTTATTTCCTGTTTGTTTTCTTTGTTTTTGACTTACTGTTTCCCTTTGTTTATAGCCCATTCTGGATATTGGCAGCGTATAAGTGCATGTTTTATGTGGTTTTCCTCCTCCTGTCTGTCTTCTTGGTCTGTGATGATGGTGGCTTGTTCATATAACGTCCTGACAACTGATAGCTTGTGTGCTGTGAGGTGTTCCGATGTCCATAGTAGGTATTGATCTGTGTGGGTTGGTTTCCTGTAGACTGTGATTTTTATGCTGCCATCATCGTTGTGGTGGATTTTCATGTCCAGAAAGGCTATGGTGCCATTTTCCTCCTCTTCGTGTGTGAATTTTATGTTCCCAGTGCTGTCCATGCTGTTCAGATGGTCAGTGAGTTCTTGTGTGTGTCCTTTCCTTATTTTTTCCAGAATGTCATCCACGTATTTCTTCCAAAGGGTGGGTTTGCATTGTGTAGGTGCTGTGTTGATGTCTTTGTTTTCCAGATCCTCCATGAAAAAGCTGCTCATAATGGCTGATAGTGGGTCTCCCATTGCAAATCCTTCTTTTTGTCTGTAAATTTTTCCTCTGAATTGAAAATAGGTGGATTTTGCAACAAACTGTAATAATTCTGATATGTCGTGAACTGTGAGATTGGTGCGTCTTTTTAGGGTACTGTCATTATTGAGGCGTTCTTGCACTATATGTAGTGTGACGTCAACAGGTGTCTTTGTGAATAATGAAATGACATCATGTGAAATGAAGATCTCATCTGATACTATTTTTATATTTTTGAGTTCTTGTGCCAGCTCTTTTGAGTTTTTGCAGTGGAAATCTGATGGTCCAAGGAGGGGTTTTTCATGATTTCAACCAGGGCTTTTGATAAATTGTACGTGACTGATCCAGTACTGTCTATTATTGGCCGCAGTGGGATATCCTTTTTATATATTTTTGGAGTTCCATAGATTTGGGGGGTGATGCTGGCTGTGGGTATCAGGTGATCATATGCGTCCTTTGTGATTTTTTTGCTTTCTAATAGGGGTTTGAGAAGGGCTTTTAGCATTTTTTTCTTTTCTTCTGTGGGATTTGTTTTTATGATTTCATATGTGCTTTCATCTGCCAACATGGTTTCCATCTGTTTTTCATATGTTCCCGTGTCCAATATTACTGTTGTTCTGCCTTTATCTGATGGGAGGATTGTGATCGTTTTATCTGTCTTGAGTGAGTTTAATGCTTTTTCTTCTTCTTTTGTAACGTTGCTTTGTGGTAGTTTGGCCGTTTTTAGGATTCCTGTGACTGCGTTCCGGAGTGATGCTTTTTCCCCTTGGTCCTGGATTTTTTCGCATGCCAGTTCTGTTGCGAGGATGTATTCTTCATGGGGGATTCTGGCTGGTGTGATGGCGAAGTTCAGTCCTCTGCTCAGCACTGTTTTCTCCGTGTCTGTGAGTGTGTGTTTTGACAAGTTTTTGACCCACTTAGCGTTCGTTTCTCTTTGTCCGTTCTTCCTTTCTGTAAGTTTTTTTTAGTTTTTTTCAATTGGCGGTTTTTCATTATAATGAATTCTTGTTCGTTTGCGTGTTTTAATTGTGCTTTTATCTGCTCCTGCGTTTCCTGGTCGGTCGGGTAGTGTTTCTTGAAAATGTCCATTTCCTCCTTGATCTGGTTGTTGATTTTGTCCACTTTGTTTGCAGTCATTCTTATACGTTCTTTGATCAGGCCTTTCCATGCTTTATTGATAATTTTCTCTGCGTTTTTGGTCGGGATTGGATTTCTTATGTTGAGGCTTGCTGGTGTGACATCCTCATCTCTGCAACGGAGGTTAAATCGCAGGTGGTTTCTGAAGCGTGTCCGTGTTTTCTCCAATTTAGATAGATAGATAGATAGATACTTTATTTCGAACAAAAAAGTATAACAAAAACAAAACAAATGACAAATGCAATAAAGTAACAGTATACAGTGTTTGAAAGGGAGAAGGAAAAAGTGAACACTTATTAATTCCATCTCCTCTTTTCCATAAATACACCCATGTGAATTATATACAAATTACCACATTTAAGACCCCAAGTAAACAACTAACTGTATTTTGTACATATCAACATTAACACCCGTCCATCCTAACATAAATTGATGTCCATACATCAAAACCAGCCTCAAACAACACAGATATACACAGTGCTGTCCCACCCAGCCCACCCTGCAATTTCTCCAGCCGGCGGAAGTCTTTAATGCAATCTTGTCCATAACTTCCACGTAATAGGTCAAATAGGTTCATTTTGTCTTCTTTTAATTATTTATCTTTTGTTCTTATAAAAAACAAAAGTAAAATAGAAAGGAGATGTCTTTACCTTCTTAACCCTCTGGGCCGGCTCGGTGGATCTGACAGATCTGCTGAGCTGGCCCTGCCTACAAAAGTCAGCTGATAAATGTCACCTGACAGCAATCAGCTGACTCTTCTGACGAAGGCTGCAGTGTACAGTCGAAACATGTTAAGAAGGTAAAGACATCTCCTTTCTATTTTATTTTTGTCTTTTATAAGAACAAAAGATAAATAATTAAAAGAAGATAAAATGAACCTATTCGACCTATTACGTGTACTTCAACTGTATTCCCTACTCCCTGCTCCGTTCTCAGGGAATATCAGTTAACTGCCCTTCACGAAAGTTCTACATTTGAAACACCCTAGCTGCGTTCCAGTCGCCCAATAGTATACTCCGAAGTGGACTGCACAGGGTATCTGCCATATTAACTGAGATTCCAAACTGAAAGGAGCGAACAGTCTTCAGTTCAAAGGGAACTGAGAACTGTGCAGGGAAGAAATAAACAGCGGTACATCACCTCACCGGAAGTTGGCAAGAAGATTACCCATAAGCCATTGCGGCTCAAATACGAGTAAAACAAACTATTGTTGCTAAGGTTATTAACTAGCTAAACTGATGTTGGTTATTGTTTATATCAACTGATAGTAATAAAATATATATTTGTATTAATATTTTATTTAAGAAATGTAAATTGTCTGCCATAGTATCAGTATGTGTCCATGGTTACCGTGGTAACTCACGGAGGAGGAGCCGACGGTTACAGGGTGTTTAACATGGAGAAATTTTGTGAAGGGCAGTTAACTTACTGATATTCCCTGAGAACTGAGCAGGGAGTAGGGAGTACACTTTGAAGTACACTGTAGATCGGAATGTAGCTCATGTAACCATCGGCTCCCTCAGAGCTTAAAGTTTTCTGGCACCACGCCAGATTTTTTTTTTTTTATGCTGCGGGGAAATTCACTTCCTATTTCTGTACGTGGTTTTTTTTGTTGTTGTTGTTGCTCTTTACGTGTGTTGGTAGTACACTGTCGCTTTAAATGTTGCCAAAGCAACTGTTTTACGGCTGTTTCTCGACAGTCACCTGTGGAAAGACTGGCGGGAGTGACTGGCCGGCCGGCTGGCCAGCACAGCTGTTGGCGCTGCCAAGGACACAGTCCAAGGACGGATAATTTTTTCACACATAGGGAGTTGTTCAGAACTCCTTATAAGAACTCCTGATACAAAGATATACAGTGATGATATAGAATGAAGTACGTGGCGGTAATACACCTGTAAGCTGGTTGCCAACTGCCTATCAAGAAGAAGAAGAAGAGGAGGAGGAGTTACCTCTCAGTGTCTGCCTTTGCTTGCCATAAATCACCCACTGCTTATGATACTCTTCTGCTAGGTGACAGTTTGTGTTCCTCCATATTTATGTTATTCTGTATTTTCTTGAGGAGATATGATGTCATGGGTTGTTTAAAGACAGAATCATCGTTTATTATAAAGCTAAATGCTAACCGCGATTAAGCTAACAATTGTGCTAAACGTTAGCATGCTAGTAAGTGGTATTATGCCAAGTTCTACTCGTTTGCCGAGAATAAGCGACTTTCGCATTACGAGTGCGCATGTGCGGACTATATGCGTTCAAAGTTCACCACTACCAAACATTCCGGTAGCCGCCTTGATTTTGTATAGAGACGGTGCTGTCACACCTGAACAACTGCCGTTTATAGTGCTTCAAGCTCTCAATCGCCGTTATGCCAGGTGCACATTGTGCCGTAGTGAAGTGTGGGAATGGAATGTATCATCTAGAGCGGTGGAAAAAGAAAACTTGGAGCATACATGCGTGTAACTTCAGGACCAGCGTGTGCACATGTCTGCCGCCATTCACATTATATACATTCCCCACGGAGCTGAAGGATCCGGACGGACGCAATTGTTGGATTAAAGCAGTAAGTCTATATTATAACATAATTAAATAGTGTTGTGTATTGTTCAAGTGTCTAAACTGTGAAGTAGTATGTACGGACAGGCAGGTCTGGATCTAGGATATAGTTCTTTGTATATTGGTAATGAAACTTGATCTACACACACATGTAACTAAAGCCACTGATAAGTAGGCTGGTATAAAATAAAATTGCAAATCATTGAAAGCATGTGGTGCTTAAACTATAGTAGTATCGACCTATAGATCTAAGTAAGCAGGCTATGTCTTGTAGTGAAATTTATTCAAAATGACAAAACCAAAGTTGAGCTGTCAAACTACTCGCTTACTTTCTTTGTAGTCGTTTCAGAGTCTCGCAAGTAAGGGTGCTTGGTCCTTTGACAACAAAAAATCTGCTATGTCAGCATATATACAGGGGGGCCATTTAGGCCAATTTCTGCAACGTGGCTGCGAATACGCGCAACTAGTTTATCCTTGTGTTTGTGGGTACAACCGGGAAGACCCCTACGCATACAATATGCTCGTAGATCAGGAACTTTCCGTAAATTAAATGTATCGATGGAGCATGTTTGGTAGTCACGTTCCCATGATGCTTTGCACGAGCCGAGATGCGAAATTTCGCACTACAAGTGCGCATGTGCGGACTATGTGAGTTCAGAGTTCAAAGTTCACGACTACCAAACATTCCAGTAACCGCCTTGCTTTTGTATAGAGACAGTACGATCACACCTGAACAACTGCCGTTTAAAGTCTGCTTCAAGCTTTAAATCGCTGTTCTGCCAGGTGCATACTGTGCCGTAGTGAAGTGTGGAACGGCATGTATCATCTAGAGCGGTGGAAAAAGAAAACTTGCAGCATACATGCGTGTAACTTCGGGACCAGCGTGTGCACATGTCTGCCGCCATTCATGTTATATACATTCCCCATGGAGCTGAAGGATCCGGACGGATGCAATTGTTGGATTAAAGCAGTAAGTCTATATTATAACATAATAAAAATAGTGTTGTGTATTGTTCAAGTTCTAGCCTAATTGACACGAGTCTAAACCCTGAAGTAGTAGGTACAGACAGGCAGGCCTGGATCTAGGATATAGTTCTTTGTACATTGGTAATGAAGCTTGATCTACACACACATGTAATTAAGGCCATTGATAAGTAGGCCAGTATAAAATTAAATTGCAAATCATTGAAAACATGTGGTACTTGAACTAATGTAATATCGACCTATAGATCTAAGTAAGCAGGCTATTGTAGGGAGTTAGAAATGAAGAAGCGATGTGACTATAAATCAAAGTTTAATATCAACTTCACCTCCCTAACATGTCTCATCTCGGTGCAGAAGCAGAATAAGAGGTCGAGCGCAGTCAGACCTTCATACTTATACCCACACTCAACAAAAGACATTGCATATCAAAGCCGACATCCCACATTAACATAATCCCCCCTCCATTGTCCTCCGTCTCCTCCACCTGACCCTGGGTGGTCAGGGAGATCGATCCGGTCTCCACCGCTGCGACTCTGTCTGCTCTTTGATCCTCGCTGGCGGTTGAGACCTCTTGTCCTGTTCATAGGCGTGAGGTCATTCCACATATGTAATCACTAAACATTCTAATATGTCTATACATATGTAGGTATGGAATATATGATTAATATAAGCCACAGCCCCCACCCCCCCCAAACGACTAAGAAAAGGACAATCAAATTAAGTTTACAGTTTAAGATAATCTCTATGACATATTATACTGTTAAACCTCTTGACAGGGAAAACGAGGAAAAATCTTTCCAGCAGTCATGCTCCTGTAGAGAATTCAGTGGTAACAACAACAGTATAGTAATATCACAAATCAGCCTTAAAACTGTCACGGCACAATCTGATAACATAGTTAACAACTCTTGGTCAATTTGTATCAGTCCCTGTGCCGTCTGGGTTTTAATCTTCTCCCGAATCTGCTGTGGGTCCGCTTTGGCGTCGTGGTGGGACCCTCCTGTAAGGAATCTGCAGCTTGGGGAGGAGAGTGGTTATTTGTTCCCTGCAGGGGGGCTGAGTTTTTTTTCTTGGGGGGTCTACCCCGCCGAGGTGCTCTCGCCACCCGTGCAGGTTCGTCTCTCAACAAGAAGGCAGGTTTAAGTCTGTCAGTGCTGACTGTTTCTTTTCTGTCCCCTAAATCAAGCACAAAATGCTTATCACCAGGTTCCAGCACTCTGAATGGTCCGTCGTATGGTAGACGGAGGGTTGATTTTAAAGCTTCATGCCTAACAAAAACGAACTCAGCGTTTTTTAAAGCTTGGGGGACAAAAACCCGTGGAAAAGAGTGATGTGCCAGTCCGGGGAGAGTGTCCGGTCCGGTGCTGCCTAAAGGCCTCAGGGCTGGAAGATGCCCGGGCTCTGGGCTCTCTGGTAAAAACTCGCCTGGGAGTCTGAGAGGTTGTGCAAAAACTAATTCTGCTAGGGAGGCGTCTAGATCCTCTTTAGGCGCAGAACGCAACCCTAATAAAACCCAGGGAAGTTTATTCACCCAATCTGTATCCGTTAGTGAGGCCCTGAGGGCGGCCTTTAAAGATCTGTGAAAACGCTCGCATAATCCATTAGCCTGAGGGTGATATGCGGTGGTGCGGTGAATTGTCGCCCCTAAGCTGCTGGCCATGGCTGACCAAAGCTCTGAGACAAATTGAGGCCCCCTATCGGACGTGATGTCCGATGGGACGCCGAAACGTGCCACCCAGTTTGTTAAAAAAAACGCGAGCGACTTCCGCAGCTGTGGTTGACGCCAAAGGGACCGCCTCAGGCCAGCACGTAGTACGGTCTATCATTGTTAACAGGTGTGTGAAACCCTGAGACGAAGGTAGTGGTCCCACGAGGTCGACATGAACGTGGTCAAACCTTCTGGCTGGGATTCGAAAAGGCTCTAGAGGAGCTTTTGTGTGTTTGTGTATTTTGGCGCGCTGACAAGACATGCAAGTTTTTGCCCATTCCTTTACATTTTTGCGCAGGCCCGGCCAAACAAACTTTTCTGCGACCATTTTAACCGAGGCGTGCACCCCTGGGTGCGCAAGGGAGTGAACCGAGTTGAAAATGCGGCGGCGCCATGCAGCTGGGACTACCGGGCGAGGTCGGCCGGTTGAAACGTTGCAGATTAGGGGGGGTACACCGTCACGTAAACCCCTTTCCTCCAGTCTTAACCCTGTTGGTCCAGACAGGAGCGCGCGCACGTCCGCGTTGCTGCTTTGTTCCTCTGCCATGGCTGCATAATCTATCCCTACGTGAATTGGGGCCGCGTACGCATCCGCGTTGGCGAAGAGTTCTGCGGCTGAGGTAGTATAATCTGTCTCCTCGTGCTCTGGCGATGTCACAGCGCGAGAGAGGCAGTCTGCTACCACGTTAAGTTTGCCTGCCACATGTCGAATGTCTGTGGTGAACTCTGAAATTGCAGCTAGCTGTCTTTGTTGCCTGCCTGACCATGGTTCTGAAATTTTAGCCATCACAAAAGTGAGCGGTTTGTGGTCTACAAAAGCCGTGAAGCGCCGCCCTTCTAACCAGAACTGGAAGTGGCGGATGGATAAATGAAGCACTAGCAGCTCCCTGTCAAAAGTGCTGTATTTACGCTCGGTTTGGTTTAAAGATTTGCTTAAAAATGCTAAAGGTTGCCAGGTTCCGCCAACGACTGCCCCTATGGCCAGGTCTGAAGCGTCTGTGGTTAACGCTATGCGGGCCGAGGGATCGGGGTGAACCAACAATGTGGCATTCGCTAGAGCACTTTTTACTTCCGCAAAGGCGTGTTCGCGCTCCGGGGTCCATTCGACCGCGTTGGAAGGCTTTTGTTTTCTGAGCGCGGCATACAGGGGCTGCATGAGTTGAGCTGCGCGGGGGAGGAAACGGTTGTAAAAATTCACCATTCCCAAAAATTCTTGCAGCGATTTGACCGTTTGTGGTCATGGAAAATTTTTACTGCGCGGACTTTGTCTGGCAATGGGACTGCCCCCTTCGGTGAAACTCTGTGTCCCAAAAAATCAATTTGTGACACGCCGAATTTGCATTTGGCTGGGTTGATTATTAACCCGTGCTCTTCTAGTCTCTGAAAAACTGTTGTGAGGTGTTGTTCGTGTTCTTCCTCTGACGGGCTGGCTACCAGCATATCGTCGAGGTAGACGAACACGAAGGGGAGGTCGCGTAATACCGCGTCCATCATACGCTGAAAGGTTTGAGCAGCGCCTTTGAGGCCGAACGGCATCCGCAAAGATTCAAAAAGACTGAAAGGGGTTATTACAGCCGTTTTAGGAATGTCTTCCACTCGAACGGGGACTTGGTGATAGCCGCGGACCAGGTCTATTTTAGAAAAAATGCGCGCACCTGCCAGATGTAGTGAAAAATCTTGGATGTGAGGAATTGGGTAGCGGTCATGCGCTGTCGCATTGTTTAATCTGCGGTAATCGCCGCAAGGTCTCCCAAGAACCGTCGGTTTTCGGGACCATGTGGAGTGGCGATGCCCAGGGGCTTTTCGAGCGTCTAATAATGCCTAATTTTTCCATGGTGGTAAACTCGTCCCGTGCTATGGCGAGCTTGGTCGTGTCTAAGCGCCGAGCTTTGGCGAACACGGGTGGGCCTGTTGTGGGGATGAAGTGTTCAACCCCATGTTTCGTTACTGTTGCTGAAAATTTTGGAACTGTGAGTGCTGGAAATTGGGTGAGGAGTTGGTCAAACTTACCTCCTGCTGTTGTGACGCTGGCCTGCACGGGTGGTGGAGAAACTCGAGCTGAGCAGGGGATAGAAGAAAATGACAGTGCATTAACCAAGCGCCTATTTGCTAGATCGACTAACAACCCATGTGCACACAAAAAATCAGCGCCCAACAAGTTAAAACTCACCGCCGCTACAATAAATGTCCATCTATAGTTGCGGCCGTGGATGCAAAGAGGCAGGTTCCTTTCACCGAAAGTGTCGATGATCGAGCCGTTGGCTGCCATCGCTCCATTTCCCCAGGGACCCATGGCCCGGTCTGCGTGGGAAGGGGTGATAAAACTCAGCTGAGCTCCGGTGTCGATCAGGAACTGTCTCCCGGTGTGTCCGTCAGTCACATAAAGCAGCTTATTTGTCTCGCCGAGAGCCGCAGCTGTTAACGGTTCTCGGCTTTGGCGTTTCCCGAACTTTTGAATTTGCAGGGGGGCACGCATTTGTACGCCCTCTCGGCGAAACGGTGGTGGTAGTAGCAGAGGTCGTTCCGCCTGCTGCGCCTTGGTCATGTTGCCGCCATGGTGGGCGGGCTCTGCTCGGTTGTCTGTGGTTCTCCGCTGCTCTGGGCTTCCGTGCTGAAATCTGCGGATGCTGCTGTGGCCATCTGTTCGCCGCAGGCGTTAATGAGCCACTGCACTTCTCGGGCCAGCGCGCGGAAGTCCTGCTGGGTGCTGCACCGCATGTTGACCAGCGTCCCTCTCATGTGTGGCGGCAGAGTGCTAAGGAAGATATGTTGGACGAGGAAGTTGTCGTTGTCCTCTTCTTTAAGCTGCAGCATGTCCTCCATGAGGGCCTTGGGTCTGCATCCTCTGTGGCCGTAGATCGCCAGGATCTTCTCTGCTCTCTCCTCGGCTGAGGGGACGAAGTTCTCGACGAAGGTCGCCTTAAGTTCTCTGTATTTGTCATGGGCGGGCGGCTGTTGGATTATGCTCCGCGCACATCTTGACGTGGCAGCGTCGAGTTTGGCGATGATGTGATAAAATTTTGTCTCGTCCGCCGTTATGCCCGCTAGTGCAAACTGAGCCTCAGCTTGCTGGAACCACGAGCTCGGGTCGTCTCGCCAGAATTCTGGCAGCTTGACGGTGACGGCGCTTGTGTGGGCCGTCCCTGATGTGTCTGCCGGGTGAGAGCGCCTTTCTTCTGCTCTCACGGCGGGGCTGGGGATGGTGCTCGGTTGAGCCCTCTCTGTAGCTTCTGCCATGGGGGAACGTCCTCCATCCGTTCCCCTGTCTGCATGGGCGCCGGCGCTTGCCTGGGTCGCCTCTGATGAGTTAATCGCGGGAGAAGGTCTCTGTTCCATCCTCACGTCTGGTCACCAGTGTAGGGAGTTAGAAATGAAGAAGCGATGTGACTTTATAAATCAAAGTTTAATATCAGCTTCACCTCCCTAACATGTGAAGATGCTGAGGTTTCACTCCATCCTTTAATGTTCCTGCTGTGGTGAAGTCCACTCCTGCAGATCTGCTGCACTTCTTCTCTTCTCCTTCTGACGTCACTGCTTCACTCTGACAAACATGGCTGACACACTCCCGCCAAAGGGTCACCAGATGAAGCCCCTCAGTTCTGGCTTTGTTCTGCAGGAATGACCACAGCACAGCTCAGGATGATGGTTTCACTGCAGCACGTGCGGACCGCCACACACAAGCAGCAACTCAAGGGAACATTTTTTTTTTTTTTTTTTTTTTTTTTTTTCTCTCGGCGCCACACGAGTAGGCTGCCTTTTGCAACAGCGGCTCGATTCCGAGTCTTTTTCCCTTCCTCTCTCTTTTGATCCGTCTTTTTTTTTTCACCCCACTTATATCACGGACACACAGATCGTCCTAAATGTCTCCTGAGCCGGTGGACGGAGCCACTGTTTATAGCAGGATACGATACAGCAGAGAACAGCTGCTAGCATTCAACCGCCACCCGGTCCCATTGGAAAAACTCGACATACCGAGAGAACTGAGGCGAAAACGCCGCGGCTGCCGGGCTGGAGTAAGGCGGAGGACAAAAAATATAAGGTACAGACCCTCCCTTCCATCTGTTGTCATGGGAAATGTACGGTCGATACTGGGAAAGTTAGATGAGCTAGCGGCTATCTCCCGTTATGATAGCACTTACCGGGAGTGCTCTCTCCTTTTGTTTACTGAGACGTGGCTAACTGAACTAGCAGCAGATGCTAACATTGAGCTGGAGGGTTTTCACATGATACGAGCTGACCGAACACCAGACAGTGGCAAGGCTAGGGGCGGTGGAGTGATAATGTATGTTAACAACAACTGGTGCAGACCGGGACATATCACTGTTAAACAACGACACTGCAGCAAAGACATTGAGTTGCTAGCTGTTAGCATGAGGCCTACATATCTCCCGAGAGAACACTCACACGTGATCTGCATTGTTGTTTATGCAAATCCGACGGCGAACGCTGGGACAGCACGTGACGTCATCCATTCAGTAACCAGCAGGCTGCAGACAGAACACCCAGATGCTCTTCTCCGCATCTCAGGCGATTTCAACCATGTTTCACTGTCTCCCATTCTACCCACGTTCACCCAGTATGTCACATGCCACACTAGAGACAATAAAACACTGGATTTATTCTACGCAAACACTAAGGAGGCGTACACCTCATCACAACTCCCCCCACTTGGGAGATCGGATCACAACTTGGTTCATCTCCGGCCGGTGTACAAACCCCTAGTGCACAGACAACCTCCGGCCATGCACACTGTGGAGTTATGGTCTGAGGAGACAATGGACACCCTAAAGGGCTGTTTTGAAGCCACCGCCTGGAAGCAGCTCTGCGATCCACATGGTGAGGACATCGATGGCCTCATTCACACCTTCACGGGCTACCTCAGCTTCTGTGTGGACAAATCCGTTCCCACCAAGACCATACGGCGTCACTCAAACAACAAACCCTGGATCAACCCTGAGATAAAAACACTTCTGAGAGAGAAGAAGAGGATCTTCAGGTCAGGGAACAGGGAGATGCTGAAGTCCGTACAGAGGGAGCTGAGGAGAAAGATCAGAGAAGGCAAGGACAGCTTCAGGAAGAAGATGGAGGACAAGCTGCAACAGAGCGACATCAGCGGGGTCTGGAGAAACCTCAAAACCATCTCGGGGCTCCAGAATACCTCCCCCCAGGCCACAGGGGGCAGGGAGTGGGCGAACAACCTGAATCTGTTTTTCAATAGATTTGACCAACCGCCCTCCCCCCTGACT
Source organism: Pholidichthys leucotaenia (assembly GCA_020510985.1). Taxonomy (NCBI): domain Eukaryota; kingdom Metazoa; phylum Chordata; class Actinopteri; order Cichliformes; family Pholidichthyidae; genus Pholidichthys; species Pholidichthys leucotaenia. The sequence continues at coordinate 148,328,552 of CM035849.1, read as the reverse complement.
GCACAACAACCACTGCTGCCTCTAAAGAAATCAAGTCCTGCTGCCCACTCCCCACTCCACCAACACCCCCCCACTCCCAACACACAGCCCCCCATCCTGACCCTGACCAGGACCCAGGTGAGGACGGAGCTGAGGAAGATCAAGGCGAGGAAGTCGCCAGGACCGGACGGCATCAGCGCAAAGCTCCTCAAGTCCTGTGCAGACCAGCTGTGTGGGATTGTGACGTATATCTTCAACATGAGCCTGAAACTGGGGAGGGTACCACAGCTGTGGAAAACATCTTGTGTGGTACCTGTACCAAAAACTTCCCACCCCAAAGACCTGAACAGCTACAGACCGGTGGCCTTGACGTCCCACTTGATGAAGACCCTGGAGAGACTGCTCCTTGCTCACCTCCGCCCCCTGGTGGAACCAGCGATGGATCCACTCCAGTTCGCCTACCAGCATGGCATTGGGGTGGAGGATGCGGTGATCTTCCTCCTTCACCGTTCTCTGTCCCACCTGGAGAAGCCCGGGAATATGGTGAGGATCATGTTCTTTGACTTCTCCAGTGCTTTCAACACCATCCAACCGATGATCCTGAAGGACAAGCTGCTGCGCGCAGGGGTGGACCAGCACCTGTCATCATGGATCCTGAACTACCTCACGAACCGGCCTCAGTTTGTGAGAACCCGGGACTGTGTGTCCGACACGATCATCAGTAGCACGGGGGCCCCCCAGGGAACGGTGCTGGCTCCCTTCCTGTTCACTCTTTATACTGCGGACTTCTCACACAACACAACACACTGCCATCTACAGAAGTTCTCTGATGACTCTGCGATCGTTGGCCTCATCTCCAATGGAGATGAAGCTGAGTACAGAGGGCTTATCCAGGACTTCGTGGACTGGTGCCATCGGAACTGCCTCCAGATCAACGCGAGGAAAACTAAGGAGCTGGTGGTGGACTGCCGCAGGCATGGGCAGCCCCTCACAGTACCAGTAAATATACAGGGAACAGACATCGAGATGGTGACATCCTATAAGTACCTGGGTATTCATCTGAACAATAAACTAGACTGGTCACACAATACTGATGCACTCTACAAGAAGGGACAGCGCAGGCTGTTCCTGCTGAGGAGACTCAGGTCTTTTGGTGTACAAGGGGCGCTGCTGAAGTCATTCTATGACACGGTGGTGGCATCAGCCATCACTTTTGGAGTGGTCTGCTGGGGCAGTGGCATTACTGCAGCCGATAGGAAGAGACTGAACAAACTGATTAAGAAAGCTAGCTCTGTCCTGGGGCAGCGCCTTGATCCGATGGAGGAGATAGGAGAGAGAAGGACGGTGGCTAAACTGTCATCTCTGCTGGAGTCCGAGTTCCACCCTATGCAGGACATACTGAATGCACTGAGGAGCTCATTTAGCAGCAGACTACATCATCCCAGGTGCACAACCGAGAGGTTTCGTAGGTCCTTCCTACCAACGGCTGTCAGACTGTACAACCTAAGCAGGGCTGCTCGCAGAGATAGCAAAAAGACGTAACAAACTAATAGTTTTTTGAATGCAAAAGATGCAATAGACTTACACAATGGTCCCCTCCGGCATACAACTAGGAACATACCGGTCGCTATGGAGGGTGAGAATATGTATGGGCACATAATCATACCATGTAGGATAACTAAGTAGACGGTTATGCTGTTTCATTCCATCTAGCAACAATGCTCTGCACTGTGTGTGTTTATATATTTACATATTTATTCCATCTAGCTACAATGCTCAGCACTGGGTGTGTTTATATATTTATATATCTACATATTATTCCATCTAGCTACATTGCTCCGCACTGTGTGTGTTTATATACTTGCATATTTATTCCACCTAGCTGCAATGCTCCGTACTGTGGGTGTTTATATATTTACATATTTATTCCATCTAGCTACAATGCTCTGCACTGTGTGTTCATATATTCATATATTTATTCCATCCAGCTACAATGCTCTGCACTGTGTGTCTGTGTGTGTGTGTATATATATATATTTTATAGTAATACGTACATATGTATATTAGCTGCTCTTGCTTGCTTGTTTTTTTCTTGCCTTCTGATTGTTGCTCTGAGTGTTGCTATCCCTGTGCTGTTGCAATCCTGGAATTTCCCCGTTGTGGGACTAATAAAGGCTTATCTTATCTTATCTTATCTTATCTTATGTCTCATCTCGGTGCAGAAGCAGAATAAGAGGTCGAGCGCAGTCAGACCTTCATACTTATACCCACACTCAACAAAAGACATTGCATATCAAAGCCGACATCCCGCATTAACATAATCCCCCCTCCATTGTCCTCCGTCTCCTCCACCTGACCCTGGGTGGTCAGGGAGATCGATCCGGTCTCCACCGCTGCGACTCTGTCTGCTCTTTGATCCTCGCTGGCGGTTGAGACCTCTTGTCCTGTTCATAGGCGTGGGGTCATTCCACATATGTAATCACTAAACATTCTAATATGTCTATACATATGTAGGTATGGAATATATGATTAATATAAGCCACAGCTATGCCTTATAGTGAAATTTACTCAAAATGACAAAACCAAAGTTGAGCTGTCAAACCACTCGCTTACCTTCTTTGTAGTCATTTTGGAGTCTCGCAAGTAAGGGTGCTTGGTCCTTTGACAACAAATAATCTGCTATGTCAGCATGCATACAGGGGGGCCATTTTGGCCAATTTCTGCAACGTGGTTGCAAATGCAAGCACAACTAGTTTATCCTTGCGTTTGCAAGTACAACCAGGAAGACCCCTACGCATACAATATGCTCGGAGATCAGGAACTTTCCATAAATTAAATGTATCAATAGAGCATGTTTGGTAGCCACGTTCCCATGATGCTTTGTGCGAGCCAAGATGCGAAAGTCGCTTATTGCATCCCATCGTAGCGGACACATGGAAATGCGCGGGACTGTGTGCTAGAACGCCCGGGAACGCGCGCGACCGTGTGCGACAACGCGCATCTAAGGGAGAGACGCTGTAATACCACCAACTCTAAAATATAACCCGACAGCCAGGCTTGTAACAAGTTGTACATTTTTAGAAGTAAAAATTATTACATCTTGTAAATGGGCTTTAAATTATGTTTATTCGCCAGATATTTTAGTGTTTCAAAGGGGGTTAGAAATCACAGTGATCCAAGTCTACATCCATCCATCTTCTACCGCTTTTCCGGAGGTCCGGGTCGCGGAGGCAGCAGTTCAAGCAGAGAAGCCCAGACTTCCCTCTCCCCAGCCACCTGCTCCAGCTCTTCAGAGGGGATACCAAGGCGTTCCCAGACCAGCTGGGAGACATAGTCTCTCCACCGAGTCCTGGGTCTGCCCCGGAGTCTCCTCCCAGTGGGACGTGCCTGAAACACCTCAAGTGGGAGGCGTCCAGGAGGCATCCTAATCAGATGCCCATACCACCTCAACTGACTCCTTTCAATGTGGAGGAGCAGCGGTTCTACTCTGAGCCTCTCCCGGATGACTGAGCTCCTCACCCTATCTCCGAGGGTGAGTCCAGCAATCCTGCGGAGAAAGCTCATTTCAGCCGCTTGTATCCGTGATCTCGTTCTTTCGGTCATTACCCAAAGCTCGTGACCATAGGTGAGAGTAGGAACGTAGATTGACTGATAAATCGACAGCTTTGCCTTAGAACTAAGCTCCCTCTTCACCACAACAGACCAGTACAACGTCTGCATCACTGCAGATGCTGCTCCAATCCGTCTGTCGATCTCTCGCTCCATTCTCCCCTCACTCGTGAACAAGACCCCAAGATACTTAAACTCCTCCACTTGGGGCAGGAGCCTGTCCCCAACCCAGAGAGGACAATCCACCTTTTTCCGGCTGAGGACCATGGACTCGGACTTGGAGGTGCTGATTCTCATCCCAGCCGCTTCACACTCAGCGGCAAACCGTCCCAGCAAGAGCTGTAGGTCATTGCTGGATGAAGCCAACAGGACAACATCATCTGCAAACAACAGAGATGAGATCCTGTGGCATGACACCCTCCATTCCCTGGCTGCGCCTAGAAATCCTGTCCATAAAAATTATGAACAGGATCGGTGACAAAGGGCAGCCCTGGCGGAGTCCAACTCTCACTGGGAATGACTCCGACCGAGTGTTGGCAATACGAACCAAACTCTCACAATGGTCGTACAGAGACCGAATAGCTCGTAACAACAAGCCCGATACCCCATACTCCCGAAGCACCCCCCACAAAAATCCACGAGGGACGCGGTCAAATGCCTTCTCCAAGTCCACAAAACACATGTAAACTGGTTAGGCAAACTCCCACGAACCCTCGAGAATTCTCGAGAGGGTAAAGAGCTGGTTCGATGTGCCACGGCCAGGACGAAAACCACATTGCTCCTCCTGAATCCGAGGTTCGACCAACGGCCGGACTGTCCTCTCCAGTACCTTGGCATAGACCTTCCCAGAGAGGCTGAGGAGTGTGATCCCTCTAAAGTTGGAGCACACCCTCCGGTCCCCTTTTTTAAAGAGAGGAACCACCACCCCGGTTTGCCATGCCAAAGGCACTGCCCCCGACCTCCACGCAATGTTGCAGAGGCGTGTCAACCATGACAACCCAACAACATCCAGGGCCTTGAGGTACTCGGGGCGAATCTCGTCCTCCCCCGGGGCCCGGCCACCAAGGAGATATTTAACCACCTTTGCGACCTCTGCCCCCGTGATAGGCGAGTCATCCCCCTCGTCCCCAAACCCTGCTTCCTCTGTGGAAGGCGTATCAGTGGGATTGAGGAGATCCTTGAAGTATTCCTTCCACCGCCCGACGATGTCCCCAGTCGAAGTCAACAGTGTCCCATCCGCACCATACACAGTGTGGACGGGGAGCTGCTTTCCCCTCCTGAGCCGCTGGACAGTTTGCCAGAATCTCTTTGAGGCCGACCGAAAGTCTTGTTCCATGGCCTCACTGAACTCCTCCCATACCCGGGTTTTTGCTTCAGCAACCACCCGAACTGCACTCCGCTTGGCCTGCCGGTACACCTCAGCTGCTTCGGGAGTCCCACAAGCCAACCAAGCTTGATAGGACTCCTTCTTCAGCTTAATGGCCCCCCTCACCACTGGTGTCCACCACTTGGTTCGGGGGTTGCCACCACGAGATGTAATGACCACCTTGCGGCCGCAGCTCTGGGTAGCCGCTTCAGCAACAGAGGTGGAGAACATGGCCCATTCAGACTCCACGTCTCCAGACTCCCTTGGAATGTGGTTGAAGTTCTTCCGGAGGTGGGAGTTGAAGACCTCCCGGACAGGGGCCTCAGCCAGACGCTCCCAGCACACCCTCACTATACGTTTGGGTCTACCAGGTCTGAATGGCTTCCTCCCCTGCCATCGGATCCAACTCACCACCAGGTGGTGATCAGTTGACAGCTCTGCACCTCTCTTTACTCGGGTGTCCAAGACATACGGTCGCAGGTCTGATGGCACGATAACAAAATCGATCATCGACCTGCGACCTAGGGTGTCCTGGTGCCAGGTGCACATATGGACACCCTTATGCTTGAACATGGTGTTCGTTATGGACAGACTGTGGTTAGCACAGAAGTCCAATAACTGAACACCACTCGGGTTCAGATCGGGCAGGCCGTTCCTCCCAATCACCCCCCTCCAGGTTTCACTGTCGTTGCCCACGTGCGCATTGAAGTCCCCCAGTAGGACAATGGAGTCTCCAAGAGGAGCACCCTCCACCACCCCAGTCACAGACTCCAAAAAGGGTGGGTACTCTGAAATATCATTTGGTGCATAGGCACAAATGATGGTCAGGACCCGTTTCCCAACCCGAAGGCGCAGGGAAGCAACCCTTTCGTCCACCGGGGAAAACTCCAATATAGAGGCAGCAAGGTGGGGCGATACAAGAATACCCACCCCTGCTCGTCGCCTCTCACCCGGGGCAACTCCAGAAAAGGCCAAGCTCCAGCCCCTCTCCAGGAGACTGGTTCCAGAACCGGAGCTGTGTGTTGAGGTGAGGCCGACTATATCTAGCCGGTATCTCTCAACCTCGTACACCAGCTCAGGCTCCTTCCCCACCAGAGAGGTGACATTCCACGTACCAAAAGCCAGTTTAGAAAGCTTGGGATCAGTCCGCCAAGGTCTCCGCCTTTGACCGCCACCTGATCCACATAGCACCAGACCCCCATGATCCCTCCTGCAGGTGGTGAGCCCACTGGAGGGCGGACCCATGTAACTCCTTCGGGCTGAGCCTGGCCGGGTCCCAAGTCTACATAATAACAGAATAAAATGACTATCGTGATTTTTTTTTTCCCAGATTCTTTGAGACTCTTGGATTCTTTAGTACATCCACATGTTTCAAGTTTAAGGGTCAGTTTATTATGAATGTGTCAAGCTGGTGCAAACTTGTTTTTGAGCATAATTTATATACATATTATTATTACATATGCATTATTTTTTGATCATTTATTTTCAGTTAATGTTGTAATGATGTTCTAGTTACAATTACACAGTGTGATCTGTCAAAATAAAAGGCAGCCTTCAGATCACTGCTAAAAAAAAAAATCTGAGCCAGTATTCAGTATAGTACTTTTAGACATGTACAGTTGAGCAAAAAAGTATTTAGTCAGCCACCTATTGTGCAAGTTCTCCCACTTAAAAGATGAGAGGACTTCCGGTTATGGCGGCCACGTAGGAAGACGTGTTTCACTCTGCTCTGCTCCTAAAAATAAAAAGTAGGCTAAAACTCTCTCAACTGGAACAAAAACCTATCCTGGCGTTTAGGCGCGGATATGGTAAAAACCAAGGCTGTGAAATCAGGCGGAGGAAAAACGGATTTGTCGAGACAATCCAAGTTAACAGACTTCCACGCTTGTGACGAAGCAGGAAAATCTCCAGGGACTATGGCGGAGGAGGGAGCTAGCGGCGGAGCGGTGACTGCCGAGGACGGAACAAATGCGGTACTTGCTGCTATCACCTCTATGAGAGCAGACTTTTCGTCTAAATTTGATGGGATTATAGCAGCGATAGAAGGAGTGAGAAAAGAAATAAGTGACTGTATGGAACGAGTATCACAGGCGGAGCTCCGAATCTCCAACGCTGAAGATGACGTCACCAGCCTAAAATTAAAGGTCCAAACATTGGAATTAAAAAATAAACGTCTGGAAGATAACGTCCTGGACTTAAAATCCTGGTCGCGACGGAATAATTTGAGGCTGGTGGGCCTCCCGGAGGGTACGGAGGGACGGGTTACATGTTCCTTTTTGGAAAAGTGGATTCCAGAGGCGCTGAACAACGCGGAGCTGCAGTCATCAGTCGTCTTGGAGAGCGCTCACCGAATCGGCCCACCGAGAGATAATAAGACACCACCGAGGACGCTGATTATGAAGTTCCTCAACTACAGAGACAAGATGACGGTCACCAACGCAGTGCGTGCTAAAGGAGAAATCAAATACCAGGATCAACAGGTGCGGTTCTACCCAGATTTGGCCACAGGAATTCAACAATTAAGGAAACAGTTTGACCCCGCCCGTAAAGAGCTGCGCAACCTCGGGATTCGTCACGGAGTGATTCATCCGGCAAGACTGCTGGTCACATATAAAGGGAGAACCCATATCTTCAAGACCCCTGAGGAGGCGCAGGAGCTTATCAAGCAGATCCAAGGAGAGACTGGCGGGAGCTAAGCATGAAGCAAGAACAAGATATAAAGGTAGAATATTTAAGCATGTGTACAAGTATCTGACTGATCTGAAACATATAGCATGTGTACAAAATATAGATTGTTTTATATTAAAAAAAAAGCTATGATGTACAAAGTTGCTATAAAATTTTGGAGTTAAGTTGGAAAAACTACAGAAGAGAGGTAATGTCATGTCATTACAGGTAGCAGAGTCAGGGTGATTGAGAGGAGAAAAGAGTGAGTGGTTTGACTGATCCTCGCGGGTGAGGAGCAGTCACTGGCTATAGTGGGAGACGGAATTTTTTTTTTTTTTTTTTGATTTTGGGGGGATTACCACGAATGTGGGGAGGGGGAATTTATTTTTGTGTAGTTTGTGGGATGAATGTTCAACCATCCATGTTTTTGCTTCTCTGTATGAGCATGTTTATTTTGCAAGGTAATCTCAAACTCTTTATTGATCATAGACCAAAGCGTTAATCTTAATTTAACTTCATGGAATTGCAGAGGTCTACAAAATCTAAAAAAACTTAAACAAGTTATGAATAAAATAAAAGACATAGGTTCAAAAATTGTATTTTTACAAGAAACTCATCTAATAGAGGAGGATGTAAAAAGAATTAGGAGGAGATGGCAGGGAAGTGTGTTCACCTCATCATTTTCATCCCGAGCCAGGGGAGTTATGACTCTCATACATAAAACAGTCCCATTTCAAGTGAAAAATGTAATTGGAGATAAATTGGGAAGATATCTAATCATCTAAGGATCTTTGTTATTAGAAAATATAAATCTGGTGAACGTATATGGTCCCAATATAGATGATCAAAACTTCTTAGTTAATTTATTTCTTACTTTAGCATCACTCACAGGGCAACATATAATAGCAGGGGATTTTAATTGTACATTGAATCCCAGTATAGATAGTTCAACAGGACTGGACTGTATGCACAATGGATGCAGGATGACCATTAATCATTTTATGAAAGAATTGAGATTGCTAGATATATGGAGAGAAATGAAACCACAAGTCAAAGCCTATTCTTGTTATTCTAATACCTACAAGACATTCTCACGTATTGACTATTTTTTGATCTCCACAGAATTAAGGTCCAAGATTCAAAACTGTTTCTATGATAACATCGTGATATCTGATCACGCACCCTGCTGTCTAATATATGTAGATAAGAAACTGACAAAGGTTCCAGGTAGGTGGCAGTTTCAGCATAAATGGCTTCAGGATGAGGAATTTAAGTACATAGAAAAACAGATAGATGAGTTCTTTGATATCAATACTACACAAACATCAGCATGTATAAAGTGGGAAGCTTTCAAAGCTTTTATTAGGGGGCATATTATTAGTTATACAGGTTCAAAATCTAAGAAGACTCGAGAGGAGAGAGTCCAATTGGAACGTAAAATAAAAATTCTTCAAGAAAAAGTGTATGCAGGAAGTAATCCAAAATTAGAGAACGAATTACTGATTCTGAGAGCTGAATATGACAAAAAATCAGCGAATAGAGCTGCCTTGAGTCTTCTAAGATTGAAGCAAACCTTTTATGAACAAGGTGAAAAATCAGGAAAGTTATTGGCATGGCAGATTAAACAATTAGAATTTAAAACACCAATTACCAGTATTATAAGTAACGGACAGGCAGTTGTAGATCCTTTAGCAATTAATAGTGCCTTTAGAGATTATTATGAAAAACTATATGATACAAAAAATGAAACTGACTTAACAAAACTAAATGGGTTTTTGGACGGATTATCTATACCGTGTATTCCAAATGAAAATAGGGAGATACTGGAGTCAAAAATTAGTCAAGAAGAAGTTGGGCAAGCCATTGATATTATGAAATCAGGAAAAAGTGCGGGACCAGATGGTCTTCCAGTTGACCTCTATAAAAAATTTAAGAATAAATTAATAAAACCATTTTTGGAAATGGTTTTAGAAGCATTTCAAAATGGTAATTTACCACCATACATGAATAATGCCTTAATTATGCTGTTGCCAAAACCAGGCAAACCCTCTAATAAATGTGAAAACATGAGACCAATAAGCCTATTAAATGCTGACCTTAAGATAATCTGTAAAATTTTAGCAAGATGACTACAAGAAATATTACCAAATATTATTAACCGAGATCAGAATGGCTTTATAATGGGAAGACAAGGCTTCCATAATGTAAGAAGACTATTTAATATTATTTATTCTAATAAAGAAGCACCGGATACAGCTCTCCTATCATTGGACGCTGAAAAGGCCTTTGATAGGGTCGAATGGCCCTTTCTTTTTGAAGTCCTACAAAGGTTTGGACTTGGAAATAATTTCATAAAATGGGTTCAGATAATATACAATAATGCTACAGCAGAAATCCTAACAAATAGCAATATCTCAAAATCAATAAAAATCAATAGAGGATGTCGACAAGGCTGTCCACTTTCACCTTTACTGTTTACTATGGCAATTGAACCTTTAGCGATGGCAGTATGTTTACATCCACAAATATATGGAATTAAAGTAGGACCAACAGAACATAAAATCTCCCTGTATGCTGATGACATAATTTTGTATATGTCGAATCTTAAAAAATCAATTCCGACCTTGTTAAATTTAATAAAGAACTTTGGGGAAATATCAGGATATAAAATAAATAAAACTAAATCTTCAATATTAATGCTAAATGAGACCCAGAGAAATCACCCAGCTCCTGAGGTAAATCAATTCAATGTTGTAAATCAGTTTAAATATTTAGGAATTCAAATTGTGCCTAAGTTAGAATCAGTCGCCAGTGCCAACTATGAAGCCTTAATGACAGATATTAATGAGTTGCTTCAGAGATGGATGTCACTACCAATGTCGATGATTGGGAGAATTAATATACTTAAAAGTAATATCTTACCCAAAATACTTTATTTATTTCAATACATTCCTTTACCACCACCTTCAGATCTATTCTCAAGAATTAAAAAAAAAATTAGTGGAATTTATATGGAACAATAGGAGAGCTAGATTACGTCTGTCCTTACTATATTTACCATTTGATCGTGGAGGTCTGAATTGTCCAAACTTTATGTTGTATTACTGGTCAGCACAACTGAGGTCTATGACATATTATTTTTCATCAAATGATCCCCCTCACTGGACTGAAATGGAATCATACAATTTACCTTTACCTCTTCCCTTATTCATATACTCAGACTTGGCTAAAAAATTACAGAAACAAGTTAAAAATCCTATTGTAAAGCATATGATCAAAGTATGGTGTGAAATCAAAAAATATTTAAAAGAACCACACTTATTGTCACAATTTAGCCCAATATGGGGTAATCAATATTTTACACCAGGGAGAGCGGATGCTGTATTTAAAGTATGGAATTTAAAAGGGATTCAAAAGATTCAAGACTTATATTTGTCACGTTCAGATAACATAATGTCTTTTGAAGAACTGAGGATTAAATTTAATCTTAATAGAACACATTTTTTTAAATATCTTCAGCTTAGGGATTTTATTCGATCAAATCAAAATAATGCTCTCACCCGACCTACTTATTCATCCTTGAAAAAATTTTGACGAAAGATAGTAAGAGAAAGGGTATTATTTCAGAGTTTTATAACTCATTGACACTATCCTCAAGTGAAAACTCACAGAAAAGAATGAATTATTGGAAAGAAGACCTGCAAACTGAAATTTGAGAGGAACAATGGGAATTGGCTTGCACAGAAGCTCAAACCAAATCAATAAATGTACGTCTTAAATTGATACATTTTAAATGGTTAATGTGGATGTATGTTACACCGGTAGAGTTAAATAGATATAACAAAAACATACCAGATACGTGCACAAAATGTATGGAAAGTAACGGAACCCTATTTCATTGTTTATGGGAATGTTGAAAAATTAGAATGTTTTGGGAAGAGGTGAGGGTAACAATAGAAAAAATAATTTCAAAACAATTTATATTGAACTCTAAACTGTTTTTGTTGGGTCTGTATCCAGAAAAGCATAACTTTAATAAGAGTGAAAGAGCATTCATAGACCTCAGTTTGCTTAATGCCAAAAAATGTATTGCATTACTGTGGAAAAAGACTCATAGACCAGATGTGACTCAGTGGTTAAGACAGATGTTAACAAACCTTCCACTAGAAAGAATAACATACATACTGAAATCAAAGGAAAATGTGTTTAAGAATATATGGAGACCCTTCATTGATTATATAAAGAAATTAAACATAACTTCTGAAGAAGAAGGTGAATGATGTGTGTGGACCTTGTAAATTCCAAATTGGTGAATGTATAATATGTATACTTATGTAATGGATTACCTAGACTAAACAGAGGAGCATTGTTGATGACTTGCTTTTGCTTAATGGTTGTTGGTGTTTTTAGTACATTTTTTTCTCTTTTATTTTTAAATTACTTTAGTGTTAGTGTTTGATTGTTTGTGTCATGTTTGTTAAAAAAGGTTCAATAAAAAATATTGTGGGGGAAAAAAAAAGATGAGAGAGGTCTACAATTTTCATCATAGGTATACCTCAACTATGAGAGACAAAATGAGAAAAAAAAATCCAGAAAATCACATTGAAGGATTTTTAATGAATTAATTGGTAAATTCCTCGGTAAAATAAGTATTTGGTCAATCCCAAAAGTTCATCTCAATACTTTGTTATATACCCTTTGTTGGCAATGACAGAGGTCAAACATTTTCTGTAAGTCTTCACAAGGTTTTCACACACTGTTGCTGGTATTTTGGCCCATTCCTTCATGCAGATCTCCTCTAGAGCAGTGATGTTTTGGGGCTGTCGCTGGGCAACACGGACTTTCAACTCCCTCCAAAGATTTTCTATGGGGTTGAGATCTGACTGGCTAGGCCACTCCAGGACCTTGAAATGCTTCTTACGAAGCCACTCCTTCGTTGCCCGGGCGGTGTGTTTGGGATCATTGTCATGCTGAAAGACCCAGCCATGTTTCATCTTCAATGCCCTTGCTAATGGAAGGAGGACTTTTGACCAAGATGGCGCCCACAGCGGTCGACATGGTGCTTCGCTGCGCCCTTTGTTTGTTTTTGTTTGTCAATTGTGTGTCTGCTTGCACTTATACCCGTGAAGAACTTCTAAATATCAGGACTTTCACTCCCACGGACCTCCTCCCAGTTTTTTTAGCCCCTGCCGCCGATCTGGTTCATTGCTTGGCTCGAAAAGTGAGACGGCGGAAGAGAGGTAGACGGGCGGGCGCTCTCGTGCGGCTTCGCAGGAGAGGCTCGCGAACGGCGCTGCCTGGCATATTTCTGTCCAATACCAACTCTCTCTCTAACAAGGTAGATGAACTGAGACTGCTGATGCGTTTTAGGGACCTCGCCTCCTCGGCTGCCCTCTGCTTTACTGAGACCTGGCTCCGGGAAAATATACCGGACAGCGCGCTGCGCCTCGACGGCTTCCAGCTCTTTCGTGCTGATCGTGACACAGAGCTTTCCGGCAAGACCACAGGAGGCGGAGTCTGCTTCTACATCAACTGCAGCTGGTGCTCTGATGTAACGGTAATTTCCAAACACTGTTCTCCCGCCCTGGAATTTCTTGTTATCAACTGCAAGCCTTTTTATTCCCTGTGGGAGTTTGCTTCTTTTTTACTCATCGCTGTGTACGCCCCTCCCGACGCGGACACGTGCGAAGCTCAGCGCGTGCTCGCGGATCACATTCAACACACAGAGCGGATTTTTCCAAACTCGCTGATTATTGTGGCTGGCGACTTTAATCAGTGCAATCTGAGCCACGATCTCCCTCGCTACAAACAGTTTATTAAATGCCCCACCAGAGGATTAAACACACTGGATCACTGTTACACCACAGTGAAAGACGCATATCGCGCTGTTCCTCGCGCTGCGCTGGGATTATCTGATCACGTGATGGTTCACCTCATTCCCACATACAGACAGAGATTGAAGCTCACTAAACCTGTCGTGAGCACTACGACGAAACGGACCAGTGAAGCTGAGGAGAAGCTGGAAACGTGCATGGAAATATCTGACTGGGGCATGTTTAAAGGAGCCACGCATGATCTGGATGAGTACACGGACACTGTGAACTCATATATCCACTTTTGTGAAGAGGTCATTCTTCCATCACGCACCAGGGTGAGATACTCTAATGACAAACCCTGGTTCACAGCTAAGCTCAGACAGATCAGGAAGGAGAAGGAAGCAGTGCTGAAAAGTGGAGACAGGGACTGCTACAGGGAAGTTAAATACCGGTTTAACAGAGAGCTGAAGAGGGCTAAATCTGTGTATTCAGAGAGACTCCAGCAGCAGTTCACTGCTAATGATTCGGCTTCCGTGTGGAGAGGACTGAGGCAAATCACCAACTATCGGCCTCAGGCTCCTAAAGGTCAGGATGACAAAGCCCTTTGTCAAAGACTGTCCCAACACTATGCCCGTTTTGACACCTCGTCATCTGTGTCCAACTCCCCCCCTCCCTCCAGCTCCACAGCCTCCACAATCCCTACTTCATTAAAGGCACCCCCCCTCCTCCCCCCCTGCCCTTATCATCAGTGAGCAGGACGTGCTCAAACAGTTCTCCAGACTGAACCCGCGCAAGGCCCCCGGCCCGGACGGAGTGTCTCCCTCCACCCTGAGACACTGTGCGAAACAGCTGGCTCCTGTCTTCACAGACATTTTTAACACCTCCCTTAAGTTATGCCATGTGCCGTCCTGCCTCAAATCCTCCACCATCATCCCTGTCCCCAAGAAGCCACGGATCACTGGACTTAATGACTACAGACCTGTAGCGCTCACCTCTGTAGTCATGAAGTCCTTTGAGCGCCTGGTCCTGCCCCACCTCAAGTCCATCACCACCCCTCTCCTGGACCCGCTGCAGTTTGCCTACCGAGCCAACAGGTCTGTAGACGACGCAGTCAACCTGGCCCTCCACTCCATCCTGCAGCACCTGGACTCCCCGGGAACCTATGCCAGGATCCTGTTTGTGGACTTCAGCTCCGCATTCAACACCATCCGCCCCGCTCTGCTCCGGGACAAGCTGTCCCTGCTCAACGTGCCTGACTCCCTCTGCAGGTGGATCACCGACTTCCTGACGGACCGGAGGCAGCATGTGCGGCTGGGAAGGACTGTCTCAGACTCTACTAGCATCAGCACCGGATCACCCCAGGGCTGTGTACTTTCCCCCCTACTCTTCTCCCTTTACACCAACTCCTGCACCTCCAGCCACCAGTCTGTCAAGTTGATCAAGTTTGCGGACGACACCACCCTCATCGGGCTCATCTCCAACGGCGACGAGTCCGCCTACAGGAGAGAGGTGGCCCAGCTGGCGTCCTGGTGCAACAATAACAACCTGCAGCTGAACGCTCTGAAGACAGTGGAGATGATTGTAGACTTCAGGAAAGTCACTACCCCTCTGCCCCCCCTCACCCTCTCAGGCTCTCCCATCACCACTGCTGATTCCTTCCGCTTCCTAGGCACTACCATCACCAGGGACCTCAAATGGGAGCCGACCATCAGCTCACTCATCAAAAAAGCCCAGCAGAGGATGTTCTTCCTGCGGCAGCTGAGGAAGCTCAAGCTACCCACCAAGATGTTAGTGCAGTTCTACACAGCCATCATCGAGTCCATCCTCACCACCTCCATAACCGTGTGGTACGCAGGAGCCACTGCCAGGGACAGACTAAGGCTGCAGCGCGTCGTGCGCACTGCTGAGAAGGTGATCGGCTGCAAGCTCCCATCTCTCCAGGATCTGTACATCTCCAGGACCCGGAGGCGTGCTGGCCGGATCATAGCCGATCCCTCACACCCTGGTCACGTACTGTTTGCCCCCCTCCCCTCTGGTAGAAGACTTCGGTCCATCCAGACTAAAACCTCCCGTCACATGAACAGCTTCTTCCCCTCTGCCATCAGACTGCTGAACACTAAGTAACTTATTGACTCTCGTGCACTATGTACAGCAGCTCAACCAGACTCATGTCAATCATCACTGTTTTCTTCCTGCATTACCGACTGCACTATATAGTTCTCCACAGTATCTGCTGCTCGCTAATATATTTTAACTGCTGACCAGTATCACTTACTCTTATTCTACACTTTATTGCATGTATAGTTTATTTCTTTTATCTTATCATGTTTAATGTTGCAGCATTGTACCGAGACAAATTCCTAGTTTGTGTACTACATGAACAATGGCAATAAACCTGATTCTGATTCTGATTCTGAGGTTTTCACTCAAAATCTCACGATACATGGCCCCATTCATTCTTTCCTTTACACGGATCAGTCGTCCTGGTCCCTTTGCAGAAAAACAGCCACAAAGTATGATGTTTCCACCCCCATGCTTCACAGTAGGTATGGTGTTCTTTCTCCTCCAAACACAACAAGTTGAGTTTTCATCAGAAAGTTCTATTTTGGTTTCATCTGACCATATGACATTCTCCCAATCCTCTTCTGGATCATCCAAATGCTCTCTAGCAAACTTCAGACGGGCCTGGACATGTACTGGCTTAAGCAGGGGGACACGTCTGGCGCTGCAGGATTTGAGTCCCTGGCAGCGTAGTGTGTTACTGATGGTAGCCTTTGTTCCTTTGGTCCCAGCTCTCTGCAGGTCATTCACTAGGTCCCCCCATGTGGTTCTGGGATTTTTGCTCACCGTTCTCGTGATCATTTTGACCCCATGGGGTGAGATCTTGCGTGGATCCCCAGATCAAGGGAGATTATCAGTGGTCTTGTATGTCTTCCATTTTCTAATAATTGCTCCCACAATTGATTTCTTCACACCAAGCTGCTTACCTATTGCAGATTCAGTCTTCCCAGCCTGGTGCAGGTCTACAGTTTTGTTTCTGGTGTCCTTTGACAGCTCTTTGGTCTTGGCCATAGTGGAGTTTGGAGTCTGACTGTTTGAGGTTGTGGACAGGTGTCTTTTATACTGATAATGAGTTCAAACAGGTGCCATTAATACAGGTAACGAGTGGAGGACAGAGGAGCCTCTCAAAGAAGAAGTTACAGGTCTGTGAGAGCCAGAAATCTTGCTTGTTTGTAGGTGACCAAATACTTATTTTTTTTCCACAATATCTTTATTGAACCTTTTTTTTTTTAACAAACATGATACAAACAATCAAACACTAACGCTAAAGTACTACAAAAAAAAAAAAAAAAAATGCACTAAAAACACCAACAACCACCAACAAAATCAAGTCTTCAACAATGCTCCTCTGTTTAGTCTAGACAATCCAATACATAAGTATACATATTATGTTCACCAGTTTGGAATTTACAAGGTCCACACACATCATTCACCTTCTTCTTCAAGAGTTATGTTTAAATTTTTTACATAATCAATAAAAGGTCTCCATATATTCTCAAACACAATTTCCTTTGATTTCAGTATATATGTTATTCTTTCTAATGGAAGGTTTGTTAACATCTGTCTTAACCACTGAGTCACATCTGGTCTATGAGTCTTTTTCCATAATAGTGCAATACATTTTTTGGCATTAAGCAAACTGAGGTCTATGAATGTTCTTTCACTTTTATTAAAATTATGCTTTTCTGGGTACAGACCCAACAAAAACAGTTTAGGATTCAGTATGATTTGTTTTGAGATTATTTTTTCAATTGTTACCCTCACCTCTTCCCAAAACATTCTTATTAATCTACATTCCCATAAACAATGAAATAGGGTTCCTTTACTTTCCATGCATTTTGTGCATGTATCTGGTATATTTTTGTTATATCTATTTAACTCCTCCGGTGTAACATACATCCGCATTAACCATTTGAAATGTATCAATTTAAGGCGTACATTTATTGATTTGGTTTGAGCTTCTGTACAAGCCAATTCCCATTGTTCCTCCAAAATTTCAATTTGCAGATCTTCTTTCCAGTAGTTTAATCTTTTCAGTGAATTTTCACTTGAAGATAGTGTCAATGAGTTATAAAACTCTGAAATAATACCCTTTCTTTTACTATCTTTCATCATCATTTTTTCCAAGGATGAATAAATAGGTCGAGTGAGAGCTTTATTTTGATTTGATCGAATAAAGTTTCTAAGTTGAAGATATTTAAAAAAATGTGTTCTATTGAGATTAAATTTGATCCTCAGCTCTTCAAAAGACATTATGTTGTCTGCACATGGCAAATATAAATCCTGAATCTTTTGTATCCCTTTTAAATTCCATACTTTAAATACAGCGTCCGCTCTCCCTGGTTTAAAATATTGATTACCCCATATTGGACTAAATTGTGACAATAACTGTGGTTCTTTTAAATAGTTTTTAGCTTCACACCATATTTTGATCATATGCTTTACAAATGGATTTTTAACTTGTTTTTGTAATTTTTTTGCCGAATCTGAGTATATGAATATGGGAAGAGGTAAAGGTAAATTGTATGATTCCATTTCAGTCCAGTGAGGGAGATCATTTGATGAAAAATAATATGTCATAGACCTCAGTTGTGCCGACCAATAATACAACATAAAATTTGGACATTTCAGACCTCCACGATCAAATGGTAAATATAATAAAGACAGACGTAATCTAGCCCTCCTGTTGTTCCATATAAATTCCACTAACTTTTTTTTTATTCTTGAGAATAGATCTAAAGGTGGTGATAAGGGAATGTATTGAAATAAATAAAGTATTTTAGGTAAAATATTACTTTTAAGTATATTGATTCTCCCGATCATCGACATTGGTAGTGACATCCATCTCTGAGTTAACTCATTGATATCTGACATTAAGGCTTCATAGTTGACGCTGGCGACTGATTCTAACTTAGGCATAATTTGGATTCCTAAATATTTAAACTGATTTACAACATTGAATTGATTTGCCTCAGGGGCTGGGTAATTTCTCTGGGTCTCACTTAGCATTAATATTGAAGATTTAGTTTTATTTATTTTATATCCTGATATTTCCCCAAAATTCTTTATTAAATTCAACAAGGTTGGAATTGATTTTTTTAGATTCGACATAAACAAAATTATATCATCGGCGTACAGGGAGATTTTATGTTCTGTTGGTCCAACTTTAATTCCATATATTTGTGAATGTAAACGTATCGCTATCGCTAAAGGTTCAATTGCCATAGTAAACAGTAAAGGTGAAAGTGGACAGCCTTGTCGACATCCTCTATTGATTTTTATTGGTTTTGAAATATTGTTATTTGTTAGGATTTCTGCTGTAGCATTATTGTATATTATTTGAACCCATTTTATGAAATTATTTCCAAGTCCAAACCTTTGTAGGACTTCAAAAAGAAAGGGCCATTCAACTCTATCAAAGGCCTTTTCGGCGTCCAATGATAGGAGAGCTGTATCCGGTGCTTCTTTATTAAAATAAATAATATTAAATAGTCTTCTTACATTATGGAAGCCTTGTCTACCCTTTATAAAGCCATTCTGATCTCGATTAATAATATTTGGTAAAATTTCTTGTATTCGTCTTGCTAAAATTTTACAGATTATCTTAAGGTCGGCGTTTAATAGGCTTATTGGTCTCATATTTTCACATTTATTAGAGGGCTTACCTGGTTTTGGTAGCAGTATAATTAAGGCATTATTTATGTATGATGGTAAATTATTATTTTGAAATGCTTCTAAAACCATTTCCAAAAAAGGTTTTATTAATTTCTTCTTAAATTTTTTATAAAGGTCAACTGGAAGACCATCTGGTCCTGCACTTTTTCCTGATTTCATATTATCAATGGCTAGCCCAACTTCTTCTTGACTAATTTTAGACTCCAATATCTCCCTGTTTTCATTTGGTATACACGGTATAGATAGTTCGTTCAAAAACCCATTTAGTTTTGTTAAATCAGGTTCATTTTTGATATCATATAATTTTTCATAGTAATCTCTAAAGGCTCTATTAATTTCTAAAGGATCTATAACTACCTGTCCATTACTTATAATACCGGTAATTGGTGTTTTAATTTCCAATTGTTTAATCTGCCATGCTAATAATTTTCCTGATTTTTCACCTTGTTCATAAAAAGATTGTTTCAATCTTAGAAGACTCGAGGCAGCTCTATTCGCTGATTTTTTGTCGTATTCAGCTCTCAAAATCAGTAATTCATTCTCCAACCTTGGGTCACTTCCTGCATACACTTTTTCCTGAAGACTTTTTATTTTATGTTCCAATTTAGCTCTCTCCTCTCGAGTCTTCTTAGATTTTTATCCTGTATAACTAATAATATGTCCCCTAATAAAAGCTTTGAAAGCCTCCCACTTTACACATGCTGATGTTTGTGTAGTATTGATGTCAAAGAACTCGTCTATCTGTTTTTCTATATACTTGACAAATTCCTCATCCTGAAGCCATTTATGCTGAAATTGCCATCTACCTGATTCCTTTGTCAATTTTTTATCTACATATATTAGACAACAGGGTGCATGATCAGAGATCACGATGTTATCATAAAAGCAGTTTTGAATCTTGGACCTTAATTCTGTGGAAATCAAAAAATAATCAATACGTGAGAATGTCTTGTAGGTACTGGAATAACAAGAATAGGCTTTAACTTGTGGTTTCATTTCTCTCCATATATCTAACAATCTCAATTCTTTCATAAAATGATTAATAGTCATCCTACATCCAATGTGCGTACAATCCAGTCCTGTTGATCTATCCACACCTGGATTCAATGTACAATTAAAATCCCCTGCTATTATATGTTGCCCTGTAAGTGATGATAAGATGAGAAATAAATTAGCAAAGAACTTCTGATCATCTATATTGGGACCATATAAGTTCACAAGATTTATATTTTCTAATAGCAAAGAACCTTGAATGATTACATATCTTCCAAATTTGTCTCCAATTACATTTTTCACTTGAAAAGGAACTGATTTATGTATGAGAGTCATAACTCCCCTGGCTCGGGATGAAAATGAAGAGGTGAATACACTTCCCTGCCATCTACTCCTAATTCTTTTAACATCCTCCTCTATCAGATGAGTTTCTTGTAAAAACACAATTCTTGAACCCATGTCCTTTATTTTATTCATAACTTGTTTAAGTTTTTTTAAATTTTGTAGACCTCTGCAATTCCATGAAGTTAAATTAAGATTAACACTTTGGTCCATGATCAATAGAGAGTTTGGGATCACCTTGCAGTGTAAACATGCTCATACAGAGAAGCAAAAACATGAGTGGTTGAACATTCATCCTGCAAACTACACACAAACAAATTTCCCCTTCCCACACTTGTGGCAAACCCCCCAAAATCAAAAGAAAAATTCTGTCTCCCGATATAGCCATCGACCGTTCCACACCCACGGGGAACAGCCTAAGCCACTCCTTCTTCATCCTCCCAATCACCCTAACTCTACTGCTTTTAATGACATAACATTAACTCTCCTCTGTAGTTTTCCAACTTAACTCCAAAATTTTTAACAACTTTGTACATCATAGTTTGTTTTTTTTGTTTGTTTTGTTTTTGTTTTGTTTTTTTAATATATAATACAATCTATATTTTGTAAACTTACTATTTACTTCAAGTCAGTCAGATGCCTGTGCAAATGCTTAATTATTCTACCTTATATTTTGTTCATGCTTAGCTCCCACCAGTCTCTTCTTCTTCTTTGATCTTCTTGATGAACTCCTGCGCCTCCTCTGGGGTCTTGAAGATGTGGGTTCTGCCCTCATACGTGGTCAGCAGTCTCGCAGGATAGATTACACCATGACGAATCCCAAGGTTGCGCAGCTCCTTACGTACGGGATCAAACTGCTTCCTCAATTGCTGGATTCCTGTGGCCAAATCTGGGTAGAACCGCACCTGCTGGTCCTGGTGTTTAATCTCTCCTTTTTTAGCTCGTGCAGCGTTGAAGATCTTCATCCTGTCTCTGTTGCTAAGAAACTTCATAATTAAGGTCCTCGGCGGTCCCTTATCTCTCCGTGGGCCAATACGATGTGCTTTTTCCAGAACCACTGCTGATTGCAACTCCTCGCTGCCCAGCACCTCCGGAATCCACTTTTCCAGAAAGGAACATACGTCCCGACCTTCTGATTCCTCTGGAAGACCCACCAGCCTCAAATTATTCTGTCTCGACCGAGATTCCAAATCCAAAATATTATCTTCCAGAGATTTTTTTTTTTTTTCCAAAGTGCGCACCTTTAATTGAAGACGGGTGACGTCATCTTCAGCACTAGCGAGACGGAGCTCCATCTGCGCCGTTCGTTCTACACAGTCACCCAATTCCTTTCTTATTCCTTCCAACGCTGTCATAATCCCATCAAATCTAGAGGAAAAGTCCGCTCTCATTGAACTCATAGCAGCCATCAGCGCATCTGCGCCATTCTCCGCAGATATCGCAGCGTTGCCAGCCTCGTCCGCCATATATGGAGTTTTGTTTACTGCGTCACAGACCTGAAAGTCCGTTAATTTGGACTGTTTCGGCGGCTCGCTTTTTCCTTTTCCTGGTTTTCCAGCCTTAAACTTCGCCGACATATCTTCGCCCAAATGCTGGGATACGTTCTGTCCCAAATGAGAGAGTTATTTGCCGATTTTTTTTTTTTCCAGGAGCAGAGCAGAGCGAGACACGTCCGTCCTACGTGGCAGCCATAACCGGAAGTCCCAAATACTTATTTTACTGAGGAATTTACCAATTAATTCATTAAAAATCCTTCAATGTGATTTTCTGGATTTTTTTTTCTCATTTTGTCTCTCATAGTTGAGGTATACCTATGATGGAAAATTGGAGACCTCTCTCATATTTTAAGTGGGAGAACTTGCACAATTGGTGGCTGACTAAATACTTTTTTGCCCCACTGTACTTTTAGTGGAGATAAAGTCAAACATGCCAAGGAAAGAACCCCCCCAAAACTTACCTGAATTTGCCCTAGTGTAAAATACCATTGCAATCAGAATGAAATTATGATGATTGAAGCTAATAAATGTAGTTCATCCATCCATCCATCTTCTACTGCTTTTCTGGAGGTCAGGCAGCAGTTCAAGCAGAGAAGCCCAGACTTCCCTCTCCCCAGCCACCTGCTCCAGCTCTTCACAGAAGATACCAAGGCGTTCCCAGACCAGCTGGGAGACATAGTCTCTCCAGCGATGCCTGGGTCTGCCCCGGGGTCTCCTCCCAGAGGGATGTGCCCGAAACACCTCAAGTGGGAGGCGTCCAGGAGGCATCCTAATCAGATGCCCATACCACCTCAACTGGCTTCTTTCAATGTGGAGGAGCAGCGGTTCTACTCTGAACCTCTCCTGGATGACTGAGCTCCTCACCCTATCTCTGAGGGTGAGTCCAGCAATCCTTCGAAGAAAGCTTATTTCAGCCGCTTGTATCCGCAATCTCGTTCACGATCATAGGACCACCTATGATGTGCCGGCATCATCGGACATGCTAGGACATCATCATCAGTCTATAAATTCAAGAAATCTCTGTCAGTGTGTCTGTTTGTCACTGTCTCACGATCATAGGACCACCTATGATGTTCCGATGAGGTCTGCAAGCTGTCCTATGCTGTCGGCGATCACAGGATGATGTCTAGGTGACGTCACACACACCATAGGACTCAGTAACACATCATAGGCCCCCCTATGATGTTCCTATGCTGTCTACATGATGCCCACATGATGTCATATAAATCATAGGACTGTAGTGCCAGAACAGGGCAATTTTGCAATTGAACTCGATGAAACACTAATGATTCCAGGTGGCAAACTGGAAGACATTGTCAGTTGGGTGTATGAAGACATGACTGTTTGTGTGTGTGTCATGATCATAGGACTTGCTATGACATCATCTAAGATCACAGGCAGCCATCACTGAATGAGTGGTGACGGCAAACATCAAAGGCAGGCATCAGCATGGTTACTGTTGCCATGGTAACAGTAACTTTCTACGGGCATGCAGAAATGCTTGCTTACACCTGCTTTCTACGGCATGCAGAAATACTTGCTTATACTTGGTTTCTACAGGCATGCATGGGTATGCACTAGTTCCTCTTAACTCGTAAGAAATATTTTATGCTCGAACAAGATTTGCATTGTAGCTAGCTTATTTCTGTGTTGGACTGATAGTGCTACATGTGTTATCTTCACAGTATGCTGCTAAAATGTAACAAACTGGTAAAACCCTTTCACTTCTGGTTTTCCAGAACTGTTGTGGTGTCAGTATTCCAAAGTGCAGGTGTAGCTTTAAATAGGCTTGTGTGTTTTATGTCCCCTTTCTCCCTTCATATCCAACACTACCCTTTGTCAATGTCATGTGTCTTTGTTATGCACTGTCCTTCAGAATTTCAGATATTAATACAAAAATAAATCCATATCAATTCTTCTGTCACACCCACAATTCTTTCAACATTAATTCAAGTGGTTAGGCCTCACTAAACATGTAGTAGTATAGCTATAAAGTCTCTGCAGGGCCCAAAGACCAAGACCATGCCTGCCTATATTTGCCATAAAATGTGATTAAAATCACTTCCATATTGCTAGAGACCGAAGCCTTCAGAGTTTTTGTTTAAAGGTTCTGTATTGTAGCCTGCTGACAACCATTTGCTTTGCAATTGACTTGACCTCCTATTATTACTGTAATGCATAAAAGACATCAGTCATGCACTTCTTATTCCATTTAGCCATATTTATTTTTGCAGAAATAAAATACAAAAATGTAAAAAATAGTCAATGTACATAATTTTAAAAAAAGGTTAATTTATAATAAATATATAATTTATTACAAATATAATATGCCTTTCTATATGTTTAATGACTTTCTTCTGATGACAAAATAGGATAATTACCTCCGCCAAGGAGGTTATGTTTTCATCGGTGTTTGTCTGTCTGTCTGTTTGTTTGTTAGCAAGATAAGTCAAAAAGTTATGGACGGATTTTCATGAAATTTTCAGAGATTGTCAGAAATGGTGTATACTACAGATGATTAGATTTTGGTGGTGATCCGGATCACCGTCCAGAAGAAAACCGCCATTACGGAAAATGCGATTTTCATCAATAACTACTGAACCGCTAATCCTATCATTGTGAATCCAATTGCTAGTCATATGTGTTCATGGTCAAGGAATCTGAAAATGGACACACAAACACTGTATGGGGGGAACTGTGGCGCTTGGCGGAGGTCTGCGCTCTCCGAGTGCTTTTCTAGTTTAAGTATAGCCTATTTATAAGCTGACTTTCCCTTAACTGAAATGCTACATCATTTGACAGGATTAATTTGCAGTTGCCAGAAATGGTACCCACTGCTATCTTCACAGTGGAAAGACTGAAATGCATGAAATTTGCTACAGTTAACAGTATTCTTGCCCCAACTCCTCTGCAAAAAAATGTTTTATGTTTGGACCAAGAGAAGGGGTTACCGGGGCCCCACCCAACAGACTCTCATGATAAATATTAGAACAAGGATTCATTGTACCCCGTCTGGAGTTGCCCCGAGCGAGAGGCGATGAGCAGGGGTGGGTATTCTTGTATCCCCCCACCTTGCTGCCTCTATATTGGAGTTTTCCCCGGTGGATGAAAGGGTTGTTGCCCTGCGCCTTCGGGTTGGGAAACGGGTCCTGACCATCATTTGTGCCTATGCACCAAATGATGGTTCAGAGTATCCACCCTTTTTGGAGCCTCTGACTGGGGTGCTGGAGAGGGCTCCTCTTGGAAACTCCATTGTCCTACTGGGGGACTTCAGTGCACACGTGGGAAACTACTAACTAACTAACTAACCTGCACTTATATAGCGCTTTTCTAGTCACAAAGACCACTCAAAGCGCTTTCATTAATACTAACCCTCTGTTCTAAGGGCCTATAGGAAACAAATATCTAGGGACAATTTAGAACAGCCAATTAACCAAACATGCATGTTTTTGGCATGTGGGAGGAAACCGGAGAAATCCCGGAGTAAACCCACGCAACACGGGGAGAACATGCAAACTCCACACAGATCACTGTTGGTCGGGGGCTGGGATCGAACCCACGATCCCCACAATCCCCCAGCCAAGGGTAAACTGTGCTGCCGCAGTGCTAACCACTGCGTCACCGTGCAGCCCACGGCTGTGAAACGACAGTGAAACCTGGAGGGGATGATTGGGAGGAACGGCCTGCCCGATCTGAACCCGAGTGGTGCTCAGTTATTGGACTTCTGTGCTAACCACAGTTTGTCCATAACAAACACCATGTTCAAGCATAAGGGTGTCCATATGTGCACCTGGCACCAGGACACCCTAGGTCACAGGTCGATGATCGATTTTGTTATCGTGTCATCAGACCTGTGACCACATGTCTTGGACACTCGGGTAAAGAGGGGTGCAGAGCTGTCAACTGATCACCACCTGGTGGTGAGTTGGATCCGATGGCAGGAAAGGATGCCATTCTGACCTGGTAGACCCAAACATATAGTGAGGGTGTGCTGGGAACGTCTGGCTGAGGCCCCTGTCCGGAAGGTCTTCAACTCCCACCTCCGGAAGAACTTCAACCACATTCTGAGGGAGTCTGGAGACATGCAGTCTGAATGGGCCATGTTCTCCACCTCCATTGTTGAAGCAGCGGCTCAGAGCTGTGGCCGCAAGGTCGTCGGGACATCTCATGGTGGTAACCCCCGAACCAAGTGGTGGACACCAGTGGTGAGGGGGGCCATTAAGCTGAAGAAGGAGTCCTATCAGGCTTGGTTGGTTTGTGGGACTCCCGAAGCAGCTGAGGCGTACCAGCAGGCCAAGCGGAGTGCAGCCTGCGTGGTTGCTGAAGCAAAAACTCGGGTATGGGAGGAGTTTGGTAAGGCCATGGAACAAGACTTTCAGTCGGCCTCGAAGAGATTCTGGCAAAGTGTCCGGCGGCTCAAGAGAGGGAAGCAGCGCCCTGTCCACACTGTGTATAGTGCAGATGGGGCGCTGTTGACTTCGACTGGGGATATCGTCGCGCGGTGGAAGGAATACTTCGAGGATCTCCTCAATCCCACTGACACTCCTTCCATAGAGGAAGCAGGTCTTGTGGACGAGGGGGACGACTCGCCTATCACAGGGGCTGAGGTTGCCAAGGTGGTTAAAATTCTCTTTGGTGGCCGGGCCCCGGGGGTAGACGAGATTTTCCCTGAGTACCTCAAGGCCCTGGATGTTGTAGGGCTGTCATGGTTGACACACCTCTGCAACATTGCGTGGAGGTCGGGGGCAGTGTCTTTGGCATGGCAAACCGGGGTGGTGGTTCCTGTCTTCAAAAAAGGGGACCAGAGGGTGTGCTCCAACTTTAGAGGGATCACACTCCTCAGCCTCCCTGGGAAGGTCTATGCCAAGGTACTGGAGAGGAGAGTCCGGCCGTTGGTTGAACCTCGGATTCAGGAGGAGCAATGTGGTTTTCGTCCTGGCCGTGGCACATCGGACCAGCTCTTTATCCTCTCGAGAATCCTTGAGGGTTTGTGGGAGTTTGTCCAACCAGTTTACATATGTTTTGTGGACTTGGAGAAGGCATTCAACCGCGACCCTCGTGGTTTTTTTGTGGGGGGTGCTTCGGGAGTATGGAGTATCGGGCTTGTTGTTAAGAGCTATTCGGCCTCTGTACAACCGCTGTGAGAGTGTGGTTTGTATATCCAACACTTGATCGGACTCATTCCCAGTGAGAGTTGGACTCTGCCAGGGCTGCCCTTTGTCGTCGATACGGTTTATAATTTTTATGGATAGGATTTCTAGGCGCAGCCAGGGAACAGAGGGTGTCATGCTTGATGACCACAGGATCTCATCTCTGTTGTTTGCACATGTTATTATGCAACATGTTGTTCTGCTGGCTTCATCCAGCAATGACCTACAGATCTTACTGGGACAGTTTGCCACTGAGTGTGAAGCGGCTGGGATGAGAATCAGTACCTTCAAGTCCGAGTCCATGGTCCTCAGCCGGAAAAAGGTGGATTGTCCTCTTCGGGTTGGGGACAGGCTCCTGCCCCAATTGGAGGAGTTTAAGTATCTTGGAGTTTTATTCACGAGTGAGGGGAGAATGGAGCAAGAGATTGACAGATGGATCAGAGCAGCATCTGCAGTGATGCGGACGTTGTACCGGTCTGTTGTGGTGAAAAGGGAGCTGAGCTCTAAGGCAAAGCTGTCGATTTACCAGTCAATCTATGTTCCTACCCTCACCTACTGTATGGTCACGAGCTTTGGATAATGACCGAAAGAACAAGATCGCGGATACAAGCGGCTGAAATGAACTTTCTTCGTAGGATCGCTGGACTCACCCTCAGAGATAGGGTGAAGAGCTCAGTCATCCGGGCTCAGAGTAGAACCGCTGCTCCTCCACATTGAAAGGAGCCAGTTGAGGTGGTATGGGCATCTGATTGGGATGCCTCCTGGACGCCTCCCACTTGAGGTGTTTCAGGCACGTCCCTCTGGGAGGAGACCCCGGGGCAGACCCAGGCCTCGCTGGAGAGACTATGTCTCTCAGCTGGTCTGGGAACGCCTGGGTATCCTCTGTGAAGAGCTGGAGCAGGTGGCTGGGGAGAGGGAAGTCTGGGCTTCTCTGCTTGAACTGCTGCCTGACCTCCGGAAAAGCAGTAGAAGATGGATGGATTAGTTAGTTAGTTAGTTAATTCCCTTCCACAGCATGTGGAACACCAATTGGTTTATGGGGCGGCGCCTATCTCCGTTTCACTGACCCTAGGCCACACAGCTACTGCAAGTAGTGAAAGCTACAGTGAGGGGTCAGTCCTCTGGTAGCTCTGTGCGTAACTTTTCTTTCCCCATTCTATTATGCTGAGCACCACGCTAGAAGGCAGAAAGTACCATTTTCATATGGTCTTTGGTATGACCCGGCCGGGATTTGAACCCCTGCCTCCCGGGTGTGGGGCGGATGCTCTACCAACTGAGCCACCACTCTGGTAAGATGGATGGATGGACTACATTTATTAGCTTCAATCATCATAATTTCATTCTGATTGCAACAGTATTTTACATTAGGACAAATTCAGGTAAGTTTTTTTTTTATGGGGGCGGGGGTTCTTTCCTTGGCATGTTTGACTTTACTTCCTCTAAAAGTACATGGCTAAAAGTACTATAGTGAGTACTGTCTCACATTTTTTTTAGCAGTGATCTGAAGGCTGCCTTTTATTTTGACAGATCTCACTGTGGTTGAGCTATTGTAAGTTTTGATTATAATTCCTACCTTTTTACTTTATACTGCTTATTAAATATCAGTTGTCTCATGTTTGTGAGTTAAGTCTTTATAAAAGTTCACCTGTCTGTGTACAGCTGCACACAGTCTCCGATCTGGTACATCTGTAAAATGTTAAAAATGTCATCAGTTCAATTAATACATAAATAAATGCATACATGCATACTGTATCTTGTAGGTTCATGATTAAAAGTGAAGCTATTGGGCATCTTACATGAAAATTAAACTGACAGGTTGTGGTGACCCAGCACAATGCAGACTGATACTATTCACGCTCAGCAGGGATCGCATATGGACAGAGAACCCCTGGGGGGACAACCAGAACAATGGACTGTTGTTATATATCCCCGGATTAAGGAGAGGAAGTCCGGGCGCCAGTTGGTCACTTGATTGATATGTATTGACTGATATGTATATCAATATGCAAATGTGCCATGCATTCTCTCTTTGTATAACATGTATAAAAGAGCTTGCTATACATGCCTCAATAGCACACACACGACACACACAGCACAACACAGCGCACAGCGTGTCTCATGATGTTGGAGGAAAATAAAATCCTGCCACCTTCCAGCTCACCGCATCTCGCCTGAACTTATTTTTCCTCCACACTGGTGACCCTTGACGAAGATGAGATCCAAGATGGCGGCAGTGGCATTGAGTGGTCTGGTTGGCTCCACTCACATGCAAAAATAGCATTTTATCGCATGTTATTTTGAAACGGTGCGGTAAAAACAAGAGAAACCATGATCACTACAACACCGGTTTGTATTTTCTCGCCTGCGGCCTACTACTACTGATGCCTGTTTTATCCATCTGCGACGCACCGGTGAAGGTGGCCGTCAAAGTGCAACATCACATGGATTATATTATCGAGGATCCACTTGGTATTCTATCAGAAAAACAACGGCTGAACTGGTTAGGATATGGCTACGCTGCAATCTTTGTACATGTTCTTTATGATGGCCGAGCTCAGATTTTTAAGCCATCACGCAAAACTACCGGTACAAGCAGACGAACAATCAGCTGGCACACACGGCATATAGCCCAAACTCTACTACTGCTGTTACTTCTAGCAGGGGACGTTCATCTCAACTCTGGACCTATCCATCAACAAGCGATTTCTGCAACCATGCAAATCTCCACCCCGAGCATGGAGTTTTTGACTCCGAGGCTGTTAGAATCACCAATTGGTCCCCTTCAACCAACATCATTATCCCCGCAACTTAATTTGGTGCCGGGTGTCACCTGTGGAACCCCTGCGAACGCTGCCTTTGATGGTCGACTGGCCGAAGAGGAGTTCCGTCGGAGGGTTTTGGAGGAAAAAGCATGGATGGATGATCGGCCATGTTCCACCACCGCTGCTGGAGATGGCGTGTTGAACCGTCTGGGCTCTGGCGCTACAGCTGTGAGGCAACCGGTGTTGCATCCCGGAGGAATGCCGATGAAAATGTTATCCAGTGATTCCTGCTTACTTGCAGGGTTGGAAGAATCCAGGGTCGTTGCCTCTGTCACTGGGGTGAGTCCTGAGGTTCGCATTCATGTATTATCAGACAGTAATCACACTGACTCACCTGGGACAGAATGTAAACAACAACGGAATCCCGCGAGGGACAAAAGGACTTCCTATCAACGCGCATCGTCAAAACAGAGAGAGCACAAGCTCTTCCAAACAGTAAACCACGCACAAGTTATTTGGAACCCAGAATCCTAATCTAAAGGTTTGCTAGGAGGTCATCTAAATATTAGAAGCATATTACCAAAAATGGATCAGATACGGAATATGCTTATTGAGTCTAATTTGGATTTTCTATGTATCTCTGAAAGTTGGTTGAATTGTAATGTATCAAATGATCTAGTCAGTATACCAGGATATTTATGTTATAGAAATGATAGAATCTCAAGCAAAGGAGGGGGTGTCCTAATTTATATAAGGGAATGTCTTAAATGTGTCGAACTTGAACTGAATATAAATTTGGAGTGCCTGGGACTTAATGTAATTCTATCACCAAATATGAATTTTAACATTGTTGTAGTCTATAATCCCCCATCTCATGGTGCTGAGTTTTACAATGAATTCAAGAGTCTTCTTTCCATCTGTGATAAATGTAATGAATGTATTGTATTCGGTGATTTTAACATTAATTGGATGGATAAAAGTACCAAAGGCAAATTGAAATCAGCTACGGGGAAATTTAGATATGTACAATTGATTGATAAACCCACCCGTATCACAAGGACATCTGAAACTCTTATTGACTTGATTTTCACTAATAGGCCAGAGAGAGTCATAAAAACATATAATTTGATTACTGGACTTTCAGATCACAACATGATGCTGGTTGTAAGAAAGCTATCAAAACAACGCCTTGTCCACCATATTAAAAATGAAAATCAATTTAGGTTCACAACAGGTATTTCTAAATCAAACATGGCTCACTTTGAACAGGACTTAATGAATGCAAATTTGGAGAATGTAACCAAAGTGTCGAACTTAAAGAGTAGTGTCAGTAATTTTATGTCAATCTTAAGCAACTTACTTAGTAAATACACAAGAACCTGGAAAAGCAGACCTAAGAAATGCTCCCTCCCATGGTTTAATAAGGACATTCTTCAGCTTATGAAAAAGAGAGATCTTGCTCTCAAAAGGTCTCTGATCACTAAAACCAACACTGACCATTTCATTTTCACTAGTCTAAGGAACAAAGTGGTGTCTGAGCTTCGGAAAGCTAAGACTAATTACTTGGTTAGACTAATTGAGGAGGCCAATGGGAGCAGTTCTAAACTCTGGCAACACATTAATAGATTAACAAATTCAAGTAAACAAAAGCATTCAAAAATAAGTAGTCTCAAGGTAGTTGATAACCTCATTGATAGTAATGAGTCCATGGCCAATGTTTTCAACTGTTTTTTCACTGAATCCGTTCATAAATTGGCAAGTTATTTTAGACCACCTGAGTTATCCTCTAAGGAACATGTTAATGTTCACAACAGTTTTCGCATTAAAGAGGTATCCAGTGATGCAGTTAAAGAGATTATTGGGAAAATGAATAACTCTATGGCAAAGGATGTTGATAACTTAAAATGCTGCCTTAATTAAGAAACACCAGAATAATCTGTTGGAGCCTATTACTCATTTAGTTAACTTGTTAGTAAGGACAAATACCTTTCCAGAGAATTGGAAGACAGCAGTAATTACCCCAGTCTGTAAGTCGGGAGACAAGGACTTAGCAAGCAACTACAGGCCGATTGCCATATTGCCCAGAGTCTCAAAAATTTTGGAGAAGATTGTTGCTGATCAATTGATAGAACATTTAGAGTCCAACCAATTACTTTATTCACAGCAATTTGGGTTTAGACCTAAGTATTGCACAGAAACAGCTAACTGTTGTTTTATTGAGAAGGTCAAGGCTTTATTGGTTAAGGGGCATGTTGTGGGGACCGTGTTTCTGAATCTAAAAAAGGCCTTTGACACGGTAAACCACACTGTCCTATTGTCGAAGTTAAAAGACCTCAAGATTTCAACTGAGGCAATACAGTGGTTTAGGTCATACCTGGAGGGGAGAGAACAATGTGTCAAGGTCAGTGGGGAGAAATCTGGGCTGCTCACAAATAACATGGGAGTACCACAAGGATCTATACTAGGGCCATTGTTGTTCACAATATACATCAACGACTTGCCTGATAGTTGCTCAGGTGCCAACTGCCAGATGTATGCTGATGACACCATAATCTATCTGTCTGCCAAAACGGCTAGCATGGCAGCTGAGCACCTGACCCAGGTTTTACAGAACATCTCTAAATGGCTTGTGTTGTCGCATTTAACCTTGAATGCCAAAAAAACTGTTCCTATGTGTATCTCTATTAGAAACAGGCCCATGAATGATGTTTTTGATGTTAAAATTGGAAATGAGGTGCTCACTGAAGTGAATGAGGTCAAGTATTTAGGGATCATTCTAGACAGGAACCTGCGATTCGACAAGCAGGTGCATTACATTTGTAAGGTCAAACCCAATTTAAATTACTTCCGTCTCATTAGAAGGGATTTGTCATTCAGAACTGCTTATACATATATATGCACGCGATGATTCTTTCACATCTGTCATACTGTATCACATCTTGGTCACAAACATCTCAAATTACACTAAAACCCATAACTGCAATATATAAACAGGCTATAAAAATCTTGGACCGCAAACCAATGCGGTGGCATCACTGTGGTATTTTAGCCAAGCACAGTCCTCTTACTTTTGAAAGTTTTATTATCTTCTGT
The DNA here is from genome assembly GCA_020510985.1 of Pholidichthys leucotaenia. NCBI lineage: Eukaryota > Metazoa > Chordata > Actinopteri > Cichliformes > Pholidichthyidae > Pholidichthys > Pholidichthys leucotaenia. Next base: position 148,295,543 of record CM035849.1, on the reverse strand, counting down.
AATATCAGACTGTTTTTTAAATGTCTATACAATCTTGTTTCACTTCCTTTCTCTGGTTTGGTGGCTAGACGCTCGAGCTCTAGCAGAGCAAGCACACGAGCTTCCATCAACAGTGACTGCATTGTCACCATCAGAATCAGAATCAGAATCAGGTTTATTGCCATTGTTCATGTAGTACACAAACTAGGAATTTGTCTCGGTACAATGCTGCAACATTAAACATGATAAGATAAGAGAAATAAACTATACATGTAATAAAGTGTAGGATAAGATTAAGTGATACTGGTCAACAGTTAAAATATATATTAGCCAGCAGCAGATACTGTGGAGAACTATATAGTGCAGTCGGTAATGCAGGAAGAAAACAGTGATGATTGACATGAGTCTGGTTGAGCTGCTGTACATGGTGCACGAGAGTCAATAAGTCACTTAGTGTTCAGCAGTCTAATGGCAGAGGGGAAGAAGCTGTTCATGTGACGGGAGGTTTTAGTCTGGATGGACCGAAGTCTTCTACCAGAGGGGAGGGGGGCAAACAGTACGTGACCAGGGTGTGAGGGATCGGCTATGATCCGGCCAGCACGCCTCCGGGTCCTGGAGATGTACAGATCCTGGAGAGATGGGAGCTTGCTGCCGATCACCTTCTCAGCAGTGCGCACGACGCGCTGCAGCCTTAGTCTGTCCCTGGCAGTGGCTCCTGCATACCACACGGTTATGGAGGTGGTGAGGATGGACTCGATGATGGCTGTGTAGAACTGCACTAACATCTTGGTGGGTAGCTTGAGCTTCCTCAGCTGCCGCAGGAAGAACATCCTCTGCTGGGCTTTTTTGATGAGTGAGCTGATGGTCAGCTCCCATTTGAGGTCCCTGGTGATGGTAGTGCCTAGGAAGCGGAAGGAATCAGCAGTGGTGATGGGAGAGCCTGAGAGGGTGAGGGGGGGCAGAGGAGTAGTGACTTTCCTGAAGTCTACAATCATCTCCACTGTCTTCAGAGCGTTCAGCTGCAGGTTGTTATTGCTGCACCAGGATGCCAGCTGGGCCACCTCTCTCCTGTAGGCGGACTCGTCGCCGTTGGAGATGAGCCCGATGAGGGTGGTGTCGTCCGCAAACTTGATCAACTTGACAGACTGGTGGCTGGAGGTGCAGGAGTTGGTGTAAAGGGAGAAGAGTAGGGGGGAAAGTACACAGCCCTGGGGTGATCCGGTGCTGATGCTAGTATAGTCTGAGACAGTCTTTCCCAGCCGCACATGCTGCCTCCGGTCCGTCAGGAAGTCGATGATCCACCTGCAGAGGGAGTCAGGCACGTTGAGCAGGGACAGCTTGTCCCGGAGCAGAGCGGGGCGGATGGTGTTGAATGCGGAGCTGAAGTCCACAAACAGGATCCTGGCGTAGGTTCCCGGGGAGTCCAGGTGCTGCAGGATGGAGTGGAGGGCCAGGTTGACTGCATCGTCTACAGACCTGTTGGCTCGGTAGGCAAACTGCAGCGGGTCCAGGAGAGGGGTGGTGATGGACTAGAACATGTCTAGAACTTCATTTGGTCAGTCTGCTTTCTCCATAAAAGGGGCAAACTTATGGAACTCTCTGCCAACTCACTTAAAATTGGAGACAAATGCCAACCTGTTCAACAGAGGTGCTAAAAATTGGCTAAAATCCCACCAGCAATGTGTGCATGTCTTAGTCTGAATTGTGTTTGTTGTGATCATGGATCTCTTGCTCTATTTATAATTTGTAATGTATTTGTAATTTTAATTAACTTGTAAATTTTGTTTGTACAGCCTAATTTATGGCCTATATAAGCCACCTATGGACTGGTGTTGAGAATTAGCACTTGTGCTATATATACCTATGCAAAACATCTGGTCTCTTCTTGTGATTGTACTAATGTAATTTGTTATGTCCATATTAAAAAAAATAAATAAATAAAGAAAGAAAGAATGGAACACAAGGCGAACACCCCGGAGATGACCCGGACGGGAAGCCTCAGCACACGTCATAGCGCACCCCTCGCCTGATATTTTACCTCCACACTGGTGACCTGACGAGGGAGAATGACTGTCTCCTCCCTCTCACCGCGCTGTGGATCCCAGAGGACCAGAGAACACCTGCAACCTCTTCATCCCCACCGGAGCACGCTCCCCGTAGCGCACAGCGCTTGGACCGACAAGCACCATGAACCGCGACATGAGCGAAAAGAAGGAAGCAGCCTGAACGGGGAAAACATCGACGCTGACTGCTTTGATTTCCGCCAAGCTCCCCGAACCTGACTAACCTCACAACAGCAGACCTCCCGCGCACAGAAGCCCCGCACGCACACCACAGGATTACGAGGACAGCGCAGCTGCCAGTTATGTGGTCACTGCGCCAAGTGCGCACCATGCACAGAGACAAACCGGCTCCACAGACTGATACATCGTCCTCCCCCGCTGCACATGCCCGAGAAAAACGGCCGATCGCCACCCTCAGAACCTTCAGGGCTGCTCACGCACCTGAAGCATATGTGCAGTCTGCACACAGGACTTTGTATGGGTTTCTCAGCCACGGCGCACAAAGGGAATTTAGCCGATTGCTTTCCCCGATGACTTTAGGACTGCTCCTGCACCTAAAGCCAAACCACCTCACACCCTCACACAGCTGCAGTTGTTTCACAGCCACTACGCATCCTCTGGGAATTTGGCCGCTCGCCTTCCCCACATCCTAGCTGGACCGCGCCGCGAGAGAAGTCAGAGACTTAATTTTTTTTTTTTTCACAGCAGCTGTGGATCACCGCCAGGTTTAACAAGAAAGTCCCTCACCATCGTGGATCCACACGCAATTTTTGCGCGGCCCAGACACCTTTGACGTCCCGGGCCGGCACTCACTTACTCCCACCCCCCTCCCCCTCCTCCTCCACAGCACTCTTCCCGCACCTCACTCCCTAAAGCCGGCCGATCACCGTCTGGCTCCATTACGCACAACGCACACCGGCCCGTGCGCCCACAATCCAAGGCCGTTCAACGTAATGGACCTTGGAGCGGAGCACACTTTTTTTCCCCCACCCCTCCCCCGTCCCCCCCCACAGACTGACATGCCCTCTGACAGTTCTACCGGATCTGGAACCAAACGACGGGGGGGGGGGGGTCGTCACAGCCCCTTCCGAGTGTTCTGGGGGGAACCGTGTGTTGACCCAGCACAATGCAGACTGATACTATTCATGCTCGGCAGGGATTGCATACGGACAGAGAACCCCTGGGGGGACAACCAGAACAATGGACTATTGTTATACATCCCCGGATTAAGGAGAGGAAGTCTGGGCGCCAGTTGGTCACGCGATTGATATGTATTGACTGATATGTATATCAATATGCAGATGTGCCATGCATTCTCTCTCTTTGTATAACATGTATAAAAGAGCTTGCTATACATGCCTCAATAGCACACACACGACACACACAGCACAACACAGCGCACAGCGCTACAGTGTGTCTCATGATGTTGGAGGAAAATAAAATCCTGCCACCTTCCAGCTCGCCGCATCTCGCCTGAACTTATTTTTCCTCCACAAGGTAATAATAATATGCCAGAATTTTTACAAACCCAAGTTGCTGATAATGACAAAAATATGACAATAAATTTAAAGTCTCATCCAACACACACGCATATATCAAGACGAATCCCTCTTACAAAGAAGTTCATCTAGTTGAATAAATACACACTCACCAGCTGGAATTAACACATTTTATTGGAAAGCTAACTCAGCAATGAACAATACATGAAAAACAATTTCCATCATCATCAAAACTGTAACTAGAACATCATTACAATATTAACTGAAAATAAATGATCAAAAAATAATGCATATGTAATAATAATATGTATATAAATTATGCTCAAAAACAAGTTTGCACCAGCATGACACATTCATAATAAACTGACCCTCAAACTTGAAACGTGGATGTACTAAAGAATCCAAGAGTCTCAAAGAATCTGGAAAAAAAAAATCACAATAGTCATTTTTTTTTTCCACAATATCTTTATTGAACCTTTTTTTTAACAAACATGATACAAACAATCAAACACTAACACTAAAGTACTACAAAAAAAAATGCACTAAAAACACCAACAACCACCAACAAAATCAAGTCTTCAACAATGCTCCTCTGTTTAGTCTAGACAATCCAATACATAAGTATACATATTATGTTCACCAGTTTGGAATTTACAAGGTCCACACACATCATTCACCTTCTTCTTCAAGAGTTATGTTTAAATTTTTTACATAATCAATAAAAGGTCTCCATATATTCTCAAACACAATTTCCTTTGATTTCAGTATATATGTTATTCTTTCTAATGGAAGGTTTGTTAACATCTGTCTTAACCACTGAGTCACATCTGGTCTATGAGTCTTTTTCCATAATAGTGCAATACATTTTTTGGCATTAAGCAAACTGAGGTCTATGAATGTTCTTTCACTTTTATTAAAATTATGCTTTTCTGGGTACAGACCCAACAAAAACAGTTTAGGATTCAATATGATTTGTTTTGAGATTATTTTTTCAATTGTTACCCTCACCTCTTCCCAAAACATTCTTATTAATCTACATTCCCATACACAATGAAATAGGATTCCTTTACTTTCCATGCATTTTGCGCATGTATCTGGTATATTTTTGTTATATCTATTTAACTCCTCCGGTGTAACATACATCCGCATTAACCATTTGAAATGTATCAATTTAAGGCGTACATTTATTGATTTGGTTTGAGCTTCTGTACAAGCCAATTCCCATTGTTCCTCTGAAATTTCAGTTTGCAGATCTTCTTTCCAGTAGTTTAATCTTTTCAGTGAATTTTCACTTGAAGATAGTGTCAATGAGTTATAAAACTCTGAAATAATACCCTTTCTTTTACTATCTTTCATCATCATTTTTTCCAAGGATGAATAAATAGGTCGAGTGAGAGCTTTATTTTGATTTGATCGAATAAAGTTTCTAAGTTGAAGATATTTAAAAAAATGTGTTCTATTGAGATTAAATTTGATCCTCAGCTCTTCAAAAGACATTATGTTATCTGCACATGGCAAATATAAATCCTGAATCTTTTGTATCCCTTTTAAATTCCATACTTTAAATACAGCGTCCGCTCTCCCTGGTTTAAAATATTGATTACCCCATATCGGACTAAATTGTGACAATAACTGTGGTTCTTTTAAATAGTTTTTAGCTTCACACCATATTTTGATCATATGCTTTACAAATGGATTTTTAACTTGTTTTTGTAATTTTTTTGCCGAATCTGAGTATATGAATATGGGAAGAGGTAAAGGTAAATTGTATGATTCCATTTCAGTCCAGTGAGGGAGATCATTTGATGAAAAATAATATGTCATAGACCTCAGTTGTGCCGACCAATAATACAACATAAAATTTGGACATTTCAGACCTCCACGATCAAATGGTAAATATAATAAAGACAGACGTAATCTAGCCCTCCTGTTGTTCCATATAAATTCCACTAACTTTTTTTTTATTCTTGAGAATAAATCTAAAGGTGGTGATAAGGGAATGTATTGAAATAAATAAAGTATTTTAGGTAAAATATTACTTTTAAGTATATTGATTCTCCCGATCATCGACATTGGTAGTGACATCCATCTCTGAGTTAACTCATTGATATCTGACATTAAGGCTTCATAGTTGACACTGGCGACTGATTCTAGCTTAGGCACAATTTGGATTCCTAAATATTTAAACTGATTTACAACATTGAATTGATTTACCTCAGGGGCTGGGTAATTTCTCTGGGTCTCATTTAGCATTAATATTGAAGATTTAGTTTTATTTATTTTATATCCTGATATTTCCCCAAAATTCTTTATTAAATTCAACAAGGTTGGAATTGATTTTTTTAGATTCGACATAAACAAAATTATGTCATCGGCGTACAGGGAGATTTTATGTTCTGTTGGTCCAACTTTAATTCCATATATTTGTGAATGTAAACGTATCGCTATCGCTAAAGGTTCAATTGCCATAGTAAACAGTAAAGGTGAAAGTGGACAGCCTTGTCGACATCCTCTATTGATTTTTATTGATTTTGAAATATTGTTATTTGTTAGGATTTCTGCTGTAGCATTATTGTATATTATTTGAACCCATTTTATGAAATTATTTCCAAGTCCAAACCTTTGTAGGACTTCAAAAAGAAAGGGCCATTCAACTCTATCAAAGGCCTTTTCGGCGTCCAGTGATAGGAGAGCTGTATCCGGTGCTTCTTTATTAAAATAAATAATATTAAATAGTCTTCTTACATTATGGAAGCCTTGTCTACCTTTTATAAAGCCATTCTGATCTCGATTAATAATATTTGGTAAAATTTCTTGTATTCGTCTTGCTAAAATTTTACAGATTATCTTAAGGTCGGCATTTAATAGGCTTATTGGTCTCATATTTTCACATTTATTAGAGGGCTTACCTGGTTTTGGCAGCAGTATAATTAAGGCATTATTTATGTATGATGGTAAATTATTATTTTGAAATGCTTCTAAAACCATTTCCAAAAAAGGTTTTATTAATTTATTCTTAAATTTTTTATAAAGGTCAACTGGAAGACCATCTGGTCCTGCACTTTTTCCTGATTTCATATTATCAATGGCTAGCCCAACTTCTTCTTGACTAATTTTAGACTCCAATATCTCCCTGTTTTCATTTGGAATACACGGTATAGATAGTTCGTTCAACAACCCATTTAGTTTTGTTAAATCAAATTCATTTTTGGTATCATATAATTTTTCATAGTAATCTCTAAAGGCTCTGTTAATTTCTAAAGGATCTATAACTACCTGTCCATTACTTATAATACTGGTAATTGGTGTTTTAATTTCTAATTGTTTAATCTGCCATGCCAATAATTTTCCTGATTTTTCACCTTGTTCATAAAAAGATTGTTTCAGTCTTAGAAGACTCGAGGCAGCTCTATTCGCTGATTTTTTGTCGTATTCAGCTCTCAAAATCAGTAATTCATTCTCCAACCTTGGGTCACTTCCTGCATACACTTTTCCCTGAAGACTTTTTATTTTATGTTCCAATTTAGCTCTCTCCTCTCGAGTCTTCTTAGATTTTGATCCTGTATAACTAATAATATGTCCCCTAATAAAAGCTTTGAAAGCCTCCCACTTTACACATGCTGATGTTTGTGTAGTATTGATGTCAAAGAACTCATCTATCTGTTTTTCTATATACTTGACAAATTCCTCATCCTGAAGCCATTTATGCTGAAATTGCCATCTACCTGATTCCTTTGTCAATTTTTTTATCTACATATATTAGACAACAGGGTGCATGATCAGAGATCACGATGTTATCATAAAAGCAGTTTTGAATCTTGGACCTTAATTCTGTGGAAATCAAAAAATAATCAATACGTGAGAATGTCTTGTAGGTAGTGGAATAACAAGAATAGGCTTTAACTTGTGGTTTCATTTCTCTCCATATATCTAACAATCTCAATTCTTTCATAAAATGATTAATAGTCATCCTACATCCATTGTGCGTATAATCCAGTCCTGTTGATCTATCTATACCTGGATTCAATGTACAATTAAAATCCCCTGCTATTATATGTTGCCCTGTAAGTGATGATAAGATAAGAAATAAATTAGCAAAGAACTTTTGATCATCTATATTGGGACCATATAAGTTCACAAGATTTATATTTTCTAATAGCAAAGAACCTTAAATGATTACATATCTTCCAAATTTGTCTCCAATTACATTTTTCACTTGAAAAGGAACTGATTTATGTATGAGAGTCATAACTCCCCTGGCCCGGGATGAGAATGATGAGGTGAAGACACTTCCTTGCCATCTACTTCTGATTCTTTTTATATCCTCCTCTATTAAATGAGTTTCTTGTAAAAACACAATTTTTGAACCCATGTCTTTTATTTTATTCATAACTTGTTTAAGTTTTTTTAAATTTTGTAGACCTCTGCAATTCCATGAAGTTAAATTAAGATTAATACTTTGGTTTATGATCAATAGAGAGTTTGGGATTACCTTGCAGTGTAAACATGCTCATACAGAGAAGCAAAAACATGAGTGGTTGAACATTCATCCTGCAAACTACACACAAACAAATTTCCCCTTCCCACACTTGTGGCAACCCCCCCAAAATCAAAAGAAAAATTCCGTCTCCTGATATAGCCATCGACCCCGCTCCACACCCACGAGGAACAGCCAAAGCCACTCCTTCTTCATCCTCCCAATCACCCTAACTCTACTGCTTTTAATGACGTAACATTAACTCTCCTCTGTAGTTTTCCAACTTAACTCCAAAATTTTTAACAACTTTGTACATCATAGTTTTTTTTTTGTTTGTTTTGTTTTTGTTTTTGTTTTTTTTAATATATAATACAATCTATATTTTGTAAACTTACTATTTATTTCAAGTCAGTCAGATGCCTGTGCAAATGCTTAATTATTCTACCTTATATTTTGTTCATGCTTAGCTCCCACCAGTCTCTTCTTCTTCTTTGATCTTCTTGATGAACTCCTGCGCCTCCTCTGGGGTCTTGAAGATGTGGGTTCTGCCCTCATACGTGGTCAGCAGTCTCGCAGGATAGATTACACCATGACGAATCCCAAGGTTGCGCAGCTCCTTACGTATGGGATCAAACTGCTTCCTCAATTGTTGGATTCCTGTGGCCAAATCTGGGTAGAACCGCACCTGCTGATCCTGGTGTTTAATCTCTCCTTTAGCTCGTGCAGCGTTGAAGATCTTCATCCTGTCTCTGTTGCTAAGAAACTTCATAATTAAGGTCCTCGGCGGTCCCTTATCTCTCCGTGGGCCAATACGATGTGCATTTTCCAGAACCACTGCTGATTGCAACTCCTCGCTGCCCAGCACCTCCGGAATCCACTTTTCCAGAAAGGAACATACGTCCCGACCTTCTGATTCTTCTGGAAGACCCACCAGCCTCAAGTTATTCTGTCTCGACCGAGATTCCAAATCCAAAATATTATCTTCCAGACATTTATTTTTTTTTTCCAAAGTGCGCACCTTTAATTGAAGACGGGTGACGTCATCTTCAGCACTAGCGAGACGGAGCTCCATCTGCGCCGTTCGTTCTACACAGTCACCCAATTCCTTTCTTATTCCTTCCAACGCTGTCATAATCCCATCAAATCTAGAGGAAAAGTCCGCTCTCATTGAACTCATGGCAGCCATCAGCGCATCTGCGCCGCTCCCCGCAGACATCGCACCGTTGCCAGCCTCCTCCGCCATATATGGAGTTTTATTTGCTGCGTCACAGACCTGAAAGTCCGTTAATTTGGACTGTTTCGGCGGCTCGCTTTTTCCTCTACCTGGTTTTCCAGCCTTAGGCTTCGCCGACATATCCTCGCCCAAACGCTGGGATACGTTCTGTCCCAAATGAGAGAGTTATTTGCCGGTTTTTTTTCTCCAGGAGCAGAGCAGAGTGAGACACGTCCGTCTTACGTGGCAGCCATAACCGGAAGTCCGCAAATACAATGTTAGTAAAAAGTCACGTTTTTTTTCCTCTAATCAAGATATATGCTGTTACCAGTGTAATAAAATCGGTCACACTCAGTATTCATGTCCAGCCACAAAGTAAAGTAAGCCTTCACTTTTGTGCTCAGTTCCAAGACTCACTTTCTCAGCCCCAGTTCAGAGAAAAATATACAAAACAACTGTTCTGCTTAATGGTCAGTGTGAAGAGGCCTTGTTAGACTCAGGTTGTTTTCAGACTGTTGCTCTGACCAGTTTGGTCCCTAGGGATTTGTGGAGTGAAACTAAGTGAATATCAGTTGTGTTCATGGGGTTAAGAAGTTGTACCTGACCGCTGAGGTCTATTTAACAGTGGAGGGTCAAACTTATCTCCTTCCTGTAGCTCTTGTGCCTGATTTGCCATTTCCAGTTATTCTTGGCAATGATGTTCCAACTTTGTTGGACATCATACAACAGGTTAGGGACGAACATCAAACTGAGGAGGGACAGGCAGGTGGCGCTGATGAGTGGAGGCTAAATGCACCTGTGGAAAAAGAATGTAATATGGTCACAACTAGAGCCCAGAGGGCTGCCAGTGTTCTCCAGGAGTTACCTTTTTATGATTCTGGGGTAGAGGCAGGCCCAATTAAGCAGCCAAAATCCAAAGCTCAGAGAAGAAGAGACAAGGTTTTAGCTACAGTTAAGAACTTGGGTGAAGAAATACCACAGCTAAGCCAGTCAGTAGACTTTGACATCCCTTCTGACATAGCTGCGCTTCAGAAAGCTGACCCAGTGCTAAAGCCTTGGTTTGATAATGTCTCTGAGATTGAGGGTGTGAAACAGGGCAGAGTGGATTGTTTGGCTGAGGCCGTGTATGTCTTCAAAAATGGCATTTTGTACCAACAAAAAGGGGAAGTTATGGTCATAGCTTTGCCACAAGGCCTCACACAAAAGGTTATGGAACTTGGACATGTTATTCCTTGGGCAGGTCATCTAGCATTCCAAAAGACATTACAAAGAATTGCTAGAAGGTTTGTGTGGCTGGGAATGTATACCCAGATTAAGGAGTTCTGTGTAATATGTGAAACTTGTCAAATTACATCACCTAGGGGAGTAGCCCATGCCCAGCTTCAGCCATTACCAGTCATTGGAACACCGTTTGACAGAATAGGGATGGATATAGTGGACCCCCTAGAGAGAAGCTCCTCTGGTAATAGATACTTTCTAGTGATTTGTGACTATGCCACTCGGTACCCAGAAGCCTTCCCATTAAAATCTATTAAGGCTAGGCAGGTTGCCAACTGCCTTATACAGCTATTTTCGAGGGTAGGCATACCCAGAGAGGTCCTGACAGACTGTGGAACAAATTTCCTATCAAAACTGTTGCAGCAGGTATATATGCTGTTGGGTATAAAGGGAATTAAGACCACCCCATATCACCCTCAGACAGATGGATTGGTTGAACGATTTAACCAGACTTTGAAGAACATGCTGCGGAAATTTGTTTCCAATACGGTCTCGGATTGGGACCAGTGGGTGCCGTATTTGTTATTTGCTTATTGGGAAGTTCCCCAGGCTTCAACAGGATTCTCACCTTTTGAACTACTGTATGGTCGTCAGGTGAGGGGTCCACTGGACTTATTAAAGGAGCACTGGGAGAGTCCATCGAGTGATCAATACAGTGTGGTCTCATATGTTATTAAAATGAGAGAAAGACTGGATCAAATGACTGCTTTGGCTCATGAGCACATGAGGACAGCGCAGGCTAAGCAAAAGACTTGGTATAATAAGAAGGCTAGAAAGAGGGTTTTTCACCCAGGTCAGCAGGTGTTGCTACTTCTGCCCTCTTGTGACAGTAAGCTGTTGGCTCGATGGCAGGGGCCTTATGAGATTTCTAAGAAGCTAAGTTCAGTGACATATGAACTATATATGCCTGACAGAAAGAAAAAAACACCAATGCTTTCACGTTAACTTGTTAAAGGAGTTTAAACAGCCTGTTCATCATCAGCAGCAGCCTGTTTATCAGCAGACGCATCATCAGCTCCTCATTTGTGCGACGGAAGTGGATGAGGAGAGAGAACAGTCGTTTCCCACAAACTTGACAGAGCCTTGTTCAGTGCAGGTGTCTCATTTGCAGGTTAATCAGCAAAGAGAGTTAGAGGCAATATTGGATCCAGAACTGTTTCAGGAGAGACCTGGTTTCACCACATTGGTTCATCATAAGGTTCATTTAAAGAAAGAGGCTGTTCCCCGTAGGAAGTGTTACAGGATTTCTGAACGTTTGGTCCTGAAACTGAAGCAGGAAATTGACCTGATGTTGCAGCTGGGAGTGATTGGGGAGTCAGTTAGTGAATGGTGTAGCCCTATTGTGTTGGTCCCTAAAAAGGATGGCTCCTTGAGGTTCTGCTTTGACTTCAGATACCTTAATGCACTCTCTAAGTTTGAGTCGTACCCCATGCTCCATATTGATGAGCTATTAGAGAGAGTCTGCAGGGCTAGGATTATTTCTACTCTAGACCTAAGCAAGGGGTATTGGCAGATGGCCTTGGCACCTGAAACCAAAGAACCGACAGCCTTTAAAACACCGTAAGACAATTTTCAGTTTAAGGTTATGCCATTTGGCCTCCAGGGGGCGCCTGCAACTTTCCAGCGGCTCATGGACCAGGTATTAAGAGTAGGCAGCGTGGGTGTGAGTTCTTGTGAACTGTATGTTTTATGCATAGAGGTCTGGCTGTAATGCTAGGCCTAATGGGGAAGGTGGGTAGTGAATGAATTTCCAAACCAGATGGTGGAGGCTGACAAAAATGGGATTGGTGCTGGATAGTCTTCCTGGGGGTCAGAGATGTGAGTGGATCTGGGGGGGGAGGGGTTGTGGGATGTAAACAGTCAATTGCCTGTTGTGGTTTGAATGATACGCATCAGGTTTGCTGCTAAAAGCCGGCTATCTGATGCATTTAAATGTATGCCGTCAGATTTCTAGACAGTGTGGCGGCCCCAAAACAAGTTATAATTGTCAATAAAATTAATGTTGCTGCTGCAGGTGGACTTGAGCCAAGTTCAGAGGGCAAGAACATGACTAAAATGGTCTGATCCACAGCGCAGAGTGGGAATGGGGCCAGAAATAAAAACAGACTTTCTGCTGTTTGATGAAAGTTTGCAGAAATTATTTTTAGTGATTTCAGACTATCTGTGGGTGGTGTTGTTGGGCCCTACATGAGTAATAATCCATGTGATGGAGGGAGCTTGTGACTGCAGCAGATCCGGGAGCTTTACTAACAGGCTGGGGACAGTAGCTCCTGGGAAACAGTGAGTGATAAGAGTTAAAATACCTGATGTGCCTTATGATGGAGTCACCGACGATCATTGTGGTTGGAGGAAAAAGTGGGCGGGATGTTGGTGGTTGCAGGGTCCCTCGGCGAAAGTCAGTGTGGTGAGGTGGCAGCAGAGTGGGGATCCCGTCGTTGGGAGAGGTAGGGCCCCGTACCTCACCAGCCGATGAGCAGTGAAGCAGCGCCAGAAACGGAAGAGGGATTCTCCAACTGCACCGTGCGGTGTAGCCTCCCGGAGTGCCAGCGAACAGCCTCCCTCAGAATCATACGTCGAGCACAGGTCTCTCCAGAACGGGGTTGGAGCCGCTGGGGCTCAGCTGGGGCTGGGCCAGCCACCCCACTGCTGTCAGCCCTCCGCGGAGGAAAGGCCGCCGGGTCTTCCAGCGAAGGGATGGGTGCGACATCAGTGCGGGCTGCGTGCCGAGCGGAGCCTGGGCAAACTGGAACCGGTGAAGCTGGAGCATCGGTGGAAGGTGGATTATCAGCCGTTGCCAAAGCCTCATAGCGGTTGGAGACGGGCAGAGGACGGCTGGTGGTTGACACGTCTGAGGCCCATTTCCTGCCCCGGACCATCACTTCAGACCAGGCCATCTGATTTGGTGCTGAGCAGGAGGAGGGCCGTGGACAGGCGGAGGGGTCCCAGACGACTGTGTCTTGGAGGGCTGAATCACTCAAGGCCATTTTTTTTTTTTTGACTCCTGGGCAGCTAAAAGACTCATCGTCTGTGACAGCAGAGGAAAACGTAGGGTGAAGTTGGAGAGGAGTGTGTTTTTCTGCTGCAGTTCATCAGAGAGTCGTCAGATATCCTCCTCCAGGTCAGCAATTTTCTTTTGTGCTTTCTGCAATAGAATTTTGTCATCCCCAGGCACTGTCATGTCCATTTTTGACTAAAAACATAAACGGTCCAGCCGTTGGGAGCTGTATGATCAATATAGCCGATCAATAAAGTTCTAGCTCCAGTTTAAAAAGTTAATATCAGTAAAAGAGATAAAAATTTAAAACGGAGTAGGTAAAATAAAAAAACATAAAATAACCAGTATGTGTAAGAGTGACAGAGGTTTCAAACAGACGCTTCCCTCCTCAGTTCTCTTTGAACTGAAGATATGAATCTCAGTTAATATGGTGAAATACCCTGTGCAGTCCACTTCGGAATATACTATTGGGCGATCAGAACGCACCCTATAACTGCATTTAAGAATGCAGTTCCAAATAAGTTCAAACGGGATATAAATAAATAATTGATTTTTGGAAATGGACTGGCGGGCCACAGTGGATGACGTCGGGGGCCGTATGCGACCCACCAGTTGCTCATCCCTGCTCTAGACCTTTGCAACCTTATTAAGAATGGGACAACAACTCCCATTATCCAACATCACTAAACACAATTACAGTTTAGTGATGTGGGATGATGGGAGTTGTTGTTCACTAGTCGTTTAAACAAAAACTAAATATTACTCTGTTACTATTCGACAGCCGACAACTTAAATTACACAAAAAAATTATCTTTTAAATTGACGAACATCATATGTGTAACTCGCAGCAAAATTTGATCGGGATCAAAAGATAATTTCATTCTTGCCATTCATTTCAATGGAGAATTTTTTTAATTTAAGGTCCCATATGCGGAAGTAGAGGGGGTGTGACTTAGGCTCTCTACTGTTGCAAGACGTAATGGTGGCTTTGGTTACAGGCACATTTCTAAACTGCTGAATGTTCCAGTGAGCACTGTTGGAGCCAATAACTGGAAGTGGAAATAACATCATTTTACCATAAACTGGCCACGACCAGGAGCTCCTCGCAAGATTTCTGACAGTGGAGTCAAAACAATTATCAGAAGAGTTATCTAAGAGCCAAAGACTACTCATGGAGAACTCCAGAAATACCTGAAGTTAGCAGGTACTGCTATTTCAAAGAAAACAATAAGCAATGCACTCAACTGACATGGGCTCTATGCCCGCTTACCTCGCAAGACTCCATTGCTGAAGAAAAAATATGTTGAAGCTCGTTTAGTTTGCTGCATGCAACATTTGGGCAAGTCAGTAAAACACTGGGAGAATATAATCTGGTCAGATGAGACCAAAATTGAACTTTTTGGATGCCACAACACACAGCATGTTTGGAGGAGAAATGGCACTGCATATCAGCCCCCAAACACCATAACAACAGTGAAGTTTGGAGGTGGGAGCATCATGGTGTGGGGGTGTTTTTCAGCACATGGCACAGGCAGACTTCATATAATTGAAGAAATGATGAATGGACACATGTATAGAGACATCCTTGATAAGAACCTGTTGCCATCTGCCAAGATACTGAAGATGAAATGAGGGTGGAAATTTCAGCAAGACAATGATCCCAAACACACAGCCAAGGAAACTCTCAACTGGCTCCAGAGAAGGAAAATAAAGCTGCTAAAATGGTCCAGTCAGTCACCTGACCTGAATCTAATTGAAAATCTATGGAACAAACGGAGGATCACAGTTCATAGAAGACCCCCACGGAACCTTCAAGATTTAAAGACAGTTTGTGTGGAAGAATGGTCTAAAATCACTTCTGAGAAATGACTGTGCCTAGTTTCTCCATAAAGGAGGTGTCTGGAAGCTGTTATTACCAACAAAGACTTTTCTACAAAATATTACATGAATTTCACGTGTTCAATACTTATTCCCTGTGTCGTTCCACTTTATTAAATATAACTTTTGTGAACACAGTTGCCTTGATTTCTTTGTATGTATGGATTACTTGGGTTGTTACTGATATCTGGTGAAAATCTCAGGTCCATGGCTCCATCAGAAATGTGTTTAATGAGAAAAATGTTGATGTGTTCAGTACTTATTTTCCCCACTGTACTAGATTTGTGCTTGTAATATTTGCGTATGTCCACCATATAGGTCACAAAGTTGGAGATGTCAATGAAAATAATAATTTATGGGACCTGAGGGGAAAACATTTCTGGGTGCTTTTACTGTATGGAAAAAAAAAAAAATGTTTGGAAGCTGTTGGTGAAATATTTAAAAAGATCATGCTGATCCGTCTAAAATATCTATCTGTTTTTCATCTGTGCTTGGCTGGTTTTGTGTTCTACAAGTTGTCTCAGAACACTTGTCATACCAGTGCCTAAATGTTGAACAGTTATGGTGTGTTTAGTTTTGTCCCCCTCTTTGAGTTTGACATCCCTGATCTAGAGAGTTAACACAAACTTTTTTTTTTTTGTCTGAACCAAAGCCAAATGCAGTAGTAGTATTTAAAACAGCGAGACATTACAAATTTGGCTGATTAACTTTCCATTTTTGTCAGCATAGAGAATTCCAGTGGTCTTTATCAGCTCATTCCAGTGAAGCTGTAAGGTGCTGATGCAATGACGCTGCTTCCATCCATCCACATTTCAGTTGAGTGGCACAGTGGTTACTGTGGCAGCACAGCAAGAAGGTCATGGGATCAGTTCCACCCCTGACCATCGTGGGTTCGATCCCACCCCATCGATGACCCTTCTGTGTGGAGTTTGCATGTTGTCCCCGTGTCTGCATGGGTTTACCCCTGGTACTCCGGTTTCCTCCCACAGGCCAAAAACATGCAAAGTTAAGCTAATTGGTGACTCTAAAATGGCCCTAGGTGTAAATGTGAGTGAATGGTGAAGGGACTGGTGCCGTACTGTGGCTGCCTCATCCATCCAGGTGGATGCCCTGTAATTTCCCTCTGGGATTAATAAAGTATACTAAAATAAAAAAAGTAAAATTGCTACTCCTCCTCAGCATTTGCCCCAGTGCTCACCAAATTCACTTACAATGATCCTCAGGTGGGTCTGCATCCACGTTGTGGTCAAAGGTCAGGAGATCTTGACACTTACGATTTAAGAAGAATCACTAACCATCCTAGGCAATTACCTCGATTCTTACCTAACACACTCACAAGGACCCTCAGGTAGGTCTGCATCCAAGTTGAGGTCAGGGTCATTGACAAAGATCAGAAGATCTTGGCATTTATGTTTTCACAAAAAATATCACTTCTCCTAGGCCATTGACCTTGACCTAAGCACAGCCTAGATGGGTCTGCATCTAGGCTGTGCTTAAGGTCAATGGTCAGGAGATTTGAACACTCTCAAGGTGATTTTGTCAGGCCAGAAAATGAGTTGCTCTGTCACTGACAGGTTAATCCTCTCCTTGCAGGAAGAGTTTCCAAAGTCTGGGGCAGCTGTCTGCAGACATGAGCATCTCCCAGATGTCTCTTGAACCACCACACACTTTGAGTCTGGAGGCCAGGCCAGCCAGCACCAAGTGGCTTAACCAAGGTACGACTCCTCTTGCACTTAAGAATGACCCTCCTTACGTGCTCAGTAACTCTTTGTACTTGTCATTCAGGTAAAGAGGAAACTCCATCCCTAAGAGGTCTCTGTGGTTCCCTGACTTCGGTAGCCAGCTACAAATCTCTGACCAGCCTGAAGTCAAGTGAGTGCTTGGCTAGTCCCACAGCAGAGATCAGCAGTCCAGTCCAGACTCCTTCATAGGAGATGGAGATAAAGCCATGCTCCCTTTTGGGTCAGACAATCCAAGAACTTTCTCTGTAAAAGAAATACTGACTCTGTAGAGGGTTAAGCTTTCTGTCAAACTTGAAGCTTCAATAGATGAAAGTCATGTTTGTCAGCAGAGAATCTGATGTAGGGTCTTTGCTGACCATCTCCAACAGACCAAAATATGTTTTAAGTGCAGTTGCATACCTAGGATGTTCATCAAGAGTAATTTCATCAGTCTGTGTTCCATGTTTTTTTTTTAAATATAATTTGTGGAGTTTCATCACTTTCCTTTGATGGAAATGAATTTATTGTACTAAATGTGTATATTGTCATTTTATTGCATTGATGGGATATTAATGTGTGAAATGGGCTTTCAGACTGACGGCCACTTATTTTTCTGTGTTGTTTATGCTTTAATATTTTAATGTGATTATGGTCCATCACAGCTGCCACTGAAGTCTTAAACTCATTTGTTTTTTTTCCCCCACATTGTGCTATTCAACTTTTACAAGCTTTTTTGCGGAAGGCGAAGGACAGAGCTGTGTGGAGGAATCTGATCAGACCTAAATGAAACAGTCATTGTCGCCCGACAGACTGCTATGATGATAATGTTCTCAGGTGCAATGGTTTTTCTTCAGTTTTTTTAAAACCAGACTTAGAACGGTGTCACTTTTTGTTCTCAGGTACCACTACATTTAAGTTGAGCTTCATTCTACTATAATATTCCCTTTAATGGTTAAAATGCAGTATTCCACTGTCACGACTAGCCACTATAGCAAGGCCATTCCTTTACCTCTGTGTAATGATCTGTGAGGGGGCTCGGTAATGGATGCCATTTAACTGATTCAGATCATCAGTGCCATTTGTATTGTCGATGACTAGCTGTGCGCCTCAGCACTAGACTCATAACTTTGGTTTTGGCCTTCAGGTTGTTCCAGCCATCATTTGCACAAACTTACAGCAGATGTTTTATTGTATTATTCTTTATTTATTCGGAATAAATTCCACTTGCTAAAACAGACTGTGATTGTAACTTCTGACTTTGGTGACAAGAACCCCAAATATGAATACAGGATTTTATTTTTTTTTTTCAAAATTCACATTTTTTTAAAAATAAGTTTACAAGTGTTCATCTCTTCAGTAGTACTGTATAAACTTGTCTTTTGTTGCAAAGGATGGAGCAAACATACAGACAGATCTGGATGGTTCTGAGACAGACTGATTCATACAGAGGAATAGAATAATTTTGTTACTAAAGACTTTAGGCACAGTGTGCATAATTTCAGTGAGACAAGCACACATAAGACCCGTAAAATAAGATTTAAAAAAAAAAAAAAACCTCACTATTACAATTAACATATGATTTGAATATGGAAATTATTTTCTGTCACTGCACAAAGAATCGATAGTGGTTAACATAATGGACAGTTATATACACAATAATAAAATAATTAAATACATACATTGATAAACTTCAATAGGTTGCAATGCAAGTTAGCAGGGAAGTGTATTTTTTCTGCACTCCCATTTCTGGTCACATTTTGTATTTGGCAACATGAACCCCTTTTCCCAGAAGCTTTACAACAAAGTGAGTAAACCAATTCAACATGCTGTAATTTCCTGATTAGCCACTACTCTGAAGGGTGAGAACAGCACTGAGTAACTTTCTTGTCCCTGGTATGAACCTTGAAAAGACTACAACTGGCATGTTTTACAACCTGAGCCCCATTAGCCAACTGCAGGGTACCTTGTAAGTTGGAGGCTTGAAATAAGGTTCTATGATTTTCTAATGGGACTGAGCTGTAAAACATGCCAACTGTAGTCTTCATTTTTCCTGTGGACCATTAAAACAATTTTGGAAACATTATTTTAAACTGAAAATATTATACAGTGTTGCTTTAGATTTTATCCATGGTTTGATGCATTTCTAAGCCTATCTGAGCAGGTTCATTTTGAGACAATCTTCAACCTAACTGACCTTCAGTTTACAAATGAGTAAAAAATGTATATATTTTTATCATTCTCTTGGTCTTTTTATAGACAGAACACAAAGCATTAACACTTTGAAGGTAACATGCTGACTTTACCATAAGGTTCACAAGAAGGCATAACAACCTGAATTATTTTCATTAGATATTTGTTCTACACTTGCTCCAGGGACTGCCATTGGAAAGAAAAATAAGGCAAAGACTGAATAAGTTTCTTAACAGGAAGAGCACACTTTTTTCTAGCTTTATCTAAAGCAGCTATGTTGCTTTTAATCTGTGTTTTTTGTATAGGTTACATTTATGCTATATATATATATTTGCAGGTAGTAATTTGCTTAACCTGTGAAACAAGTGTGGTTTGAAACCTATTAAT
This sequence comes from Pholidichthys leucotaenia, assembly GCA_020510985.1. Classification (NCBI taxonomy): domain Eukaryota; kingdom Metazoa; phylum Chordata; class Actinopteri; order Cichliformes; family Pholidichthyidae; genus Pholidichthys; species Pholidichthys leucotaenia. The sequence continues at coordinate 148,275,863 of CM035849.1, read as the reverse complement.
GTTTGTGATTGGTCACTCACCTGCTAATGCTTCATATTTTATTTTAACAAACATATACTTGGATTGAATCAACAACTGAAATGCAGGGCAGACAGAAAATCAGTCAGTTAGGTTGTCAGAATCTTTGAAAACCTAAGTTAAATCTGAGTAGGATACACTTCTGTTGTAGCACACCCATCATACTGTCTAGCAGTAAAACAATAGTGGGGTTTCTTGGCTTTGAAGAGAACTGCATCAGGTATTGGTGGTGTGCAGCAGTCCAAGTGTTCTCTCTTGGTTGTATCTGCGGAAAAATGCCTTTCCAAACTCATAAGTGCTGATCATGATGGCACAGGCTGGGGCCACCTTAATCAGTCTTGGCAGGAACCCTGGTAGAAAAAAGGCAAATATCAAGATATTTTACATACCATTTACATATTCACATAATATTCACAAAACATCAGCAAAGTACCTGCAAACAATCCCCTAAAGCCATCCTGTGTGACAATCCTGCGCATCACACTTAAGGTGGAGGAAGACAGCTGAGAAGACACTAGAGATGGGGGAAAAAAAAAATCAACTTCAAAACACCCTTTAAATTCAAACAGAGTGCAGTCAGTGATGCTAGTGTTGCCTCATCAAATGTGTGCAAGACAGAAAAGTGGTCGTACAATCATTTCAAAGCAGAGATTGGTATTCATCAATCTGGACGTGGTCGTAGGATAGGCTCAACTCTCATAACAGGTCTGAGATTGTGTACCCTGCGCAAATTTTCAAGTTTGTATCATTTTTAAGTTTGTATGAATATCTTTGCATTGTAGGGTGAGTAGCTACTATGTTAAATCAATGTTCTAAAGTATTTATTTGTCTACAATATGTTATGTAGTATGTGATAATGATTATCCCTCACATTTTTTATGAACTGGTTAAACTTTAACAGAGCTGAAGAGCACAAATGGGCTGTGATGTGCTACAAAATGTGGGGAAAATATTTTATTTCCCCCATATTTTATTTCCCCCCACGTGCTTTTGCACAATAATGCCGGGTGCCCGAGTTGTGTGTGTGGTTGAGCTCAGCCAATGCACAGAGCACACAGCTGTCCCAGAGGCCAGACTTCTTTCTGCACTTCTATAATGTAAGTAATAAATTCTTATCTTTGACAAGTATGCTTTAAATTGACCAAGCGAATAACATTTAGTCAAAAACTTCATTCATTTATTTCCCATTTTTGTCAGAAGGCAGACTCACATTGCGTTAAGTCCGATCACTTTTTTCCTCAATTTGAAGAACTGTGATTATATAGGTAATATAGCCCAAATACACAAATAAATCATGTATGATTTAAACTATAACCCTCAGTTGAAGATCAGCTGGTCATTATGCTGAGCACTAAGCTGGAAGACAAAGTACCATTTAAAAAGGTCTTTGGTTTGACCTGACTGGTGGGCAAACTACCACTAGACCACCACTCAAGTAAAGTTTCATAAAAAGTTATATGACCAAAGCTGAAGTCGAGTCAGGGTTTTCAAGATCAGTCAGTTAATAATAGAGGTACTGTGGCCAGCTGCATCACTGACCCTGTTTACATGGTCACAAGTAAGCAGATTACAATCAGCTTTCTGGAGTTACCCGATTATTCAAACTGTCATGTAAACAGAGTAATCCAATTACCTTTATCAGTTTACTCCAGTAATCGGTTTACTCGTGACCATGTAAACAGGGTCAAAGGCTCATTAACGGTTTATGAGAAAACAGACTAACACACCTAGTTTATTTGCCCAGTAAACCGTTTACTCAGTGCATGTAAACACCATAAGCTGTTTATTACCTTTATCGGTTTACTCCAGTAATCACTTTACTCTTGACCTTGTAAACATGGTCACTGTGTGATTTGGGAAGTGCACAGCACTGTTCAGCAGGCACCCATGCAAAACAACGGCAAATTATTTGCAATTTTTTTGACCACTTAAGAAGTGAAATTACAAAATTTTCGACAGAGGGCCGAATGTTATCAGGGGCCCCAGGCTGGGAACCACTATAGTAAGGGAAACTGAGAGAACAGGGCTCTCCTATCACAAACTGTTTGACCTTGTACCATCAGCTATGAGGCTCTGGGGCATCTGCAGCTCCTTCCCCTAAATTGTCAGAACTCCAAACTTTGACACCTAACACTTCACTATCACAAAAACCTCCTACCACACAGACAGGCATTACATTTATAAAATACATCACAACTGCCTGTGTAGCATGACTTTAACCGCATAACACAGTCAGCACATGGTCACTGTAACTATAGATAAATATATCGTCTTTGTCCACTGTCACATTAGCCTTCCTAATTCTGCTGAAGATACATTTACTGTGTTGTCTGTCATGTCTAATGTTTTAACATTTTTTAAATCTTGTTTGTCCATCCATCCATCTTCTACCACTCCATCCATCCATCTACCACTTTTCCGGAGGTCCGGGTCGTGGAGGCAGCAGTTCAAGCAGAGAAATCCAGACTTCCCTCTCCTTAGCCACCTGCTTCAGCTCTTCAGATAGGATACCAAGGCATTCCCAGACCAGCTGGGAGACATAGTCTCTCCAGCGAGTCCTGGATCTGCCCTGGGGTCTCCCCCCAGTGGGACATGCTTGAAACACCTCGAGTGGGAGGTGTCCAGGAGACATCCTGATCAGATGCCCATGCCACCTCAACTGGCTCCTTTCAATGTGGAGGAGCAGCAGTTCTACTCTGAGCCTTTCCCAGATGACTGAGCTCCTCACCCCATCTCTAATGGTGAGTCCAGCAATCCTACAGAGAAAGCTCATTTCAGCCACTTGTATCCGTGATCTCATTCTTTCGGTCATTACCCAAAGCTCATGACCATAGGTGAGGGTAGGAACGTAGACTGACCGGTAAATCGACAGCTTTGCCTTAGAGCTTAGCTCCCGCTTCATCACAACAGACCGGTACAATGTCCGCATAACTGCAGATGCTGCTCCAATCCGTCTGTCAATCTCTTGCTCCATTCTCCCCTCACTCGTGAACTTAAACTCCTCCACTTGGGGCAGGAGCTTGTCCCCAACCCGGAGAGGACAATCCACCTTTTGCCAGCTGAGAACCATGGACTCTTGACTTGGAGATGCTGATTCTGCATAAAGCAAAACCCCAAGTCTCTGTGGCAACATACTGGCAGGTTTTCTTCAACTTGGCCTGGTTTTCTCCCCTTTATCTGAAGCCTGCAGGCTGAAAACATGTCAGATAGCGTGCGCTTTTCTTCAAGCACAAATGCCCCACCAAACCGTCTGTTGAGCTAGATAGACGAGATCCCTTTTTCATTTTTTCTATTTTAGCATTACCATTTTCTGCAGAAAAAATTGTGTATCTAAATGATATTCTCAGGTGTACCATTTCTCAAATGACACATTGTAGTCCAAATCTTTGATGTGAACAAATTGTGTAGCACTTCTTTTTGCCAATGCCAGTTTATAGTACTGATGATTTTAACCATGTTTTAAAGTCAACTTCCTCAAAAAAAAAAAAAAAGTACTTTCATTCACTCCTCTGTAACTGACTGTAGTGACTCTTTTGGGGTATCATATCAATATTTTTAACTAATAATAAATCACCAGGATCTGATGGATTCCCAGCTAAATTTTAATAAACATTTTTGGGACATACTATCATTATTACATCACATGGGACATCACTACCTTTATTTATAAAACTAGTAAAGGAAATTGAAAACACACCTCTAATACCATCACAGATGAGTACAGCTGCAATAATTATTCCACTCAAACCAAACAAAGACCCAACACAACCCAGCAGTTACAGACCACTATTACTACTCAATACAGATTTAAAAATAATTACAAAATCACTAGCCACCCAAATAGAGACAGTGACATCCTTTTTAATTCATCCAGACCAGACAGGATTCATCAAAAAAAAAAAAAAAAACTCTTTAGATAACATTCGTCGATTATTCAATCTTATTAACATCTCACAACAAGGGACTTCCGGTTATGGCGGCCACATAGGAAGACGTGTTTCACTCTGCTCTGCTCCTAAAAATAAAAAGTAGGCTAAAACTCTCTCAATTGGAACAAAAACCTATCCCAGCGTTTAGGCGCGGATATGGTAAAGACCAAGGCTGGGAAATTAGGCGGAGGAAAAAGTGATTCGTCGAAACAATCCAAGCTAACAGACTTCCACGCTTGTGATGAAGCAGAAAAATCTCCAAAGACAATGGTGGAGGAGAGAGCTAGCGGCGGAGCGGTGACTGCTGAGGAGGGCACGAGTGCGGTACTTGCTGCCATCAGCTCCATGAGAGCAGACTTTTCGTCTAAATTTGATGGGATTATAGCAGCGATAGAAGGAATGAGAAAAGAAATAAGCGACTGTATGGAGCAAGTATCGCAGGCGGAGCTCCGAACCTCCAGCGCTGAAGATGACGTCACCAGCCTACAATTAAAGGTGCAAACATTGGAATTAAAAAATAAACATCTGGAAGATAATGTCCTGGACTTAGAATCCCGGTCGCGACGGAATAATTTGAGGCTGGTGGGCCTCCCGGAGGGAGCGGAGGGACGGGATACATGTTCCTTTTTGGAAAAGTGGATTCCAGAAGCGCTGAGCAACGCAGATCTGCAGTCATCGGTCGTCTTAGAGAGCGCTCACCGAATTGGCCCACCGAGAGATAATAAGACACCACCGAGGACGCTGATTATGAAGTTCCTCAGCTGCAGAGACAAGATGACGGTCACCAACGCGGCGCAAGCTAAAGGAGAAATTAAATACCAGGATCAACAGGTGCGGTTCTACCCAGATTTGGCCACAGGAATTCAACAATTAAGGAAACAGTTTGACCCCGCCCGTAAAGAGCTGCGCAACCTCGGGATTCGTCACGGAGTGATTCATCCGGCAAGACTGCTGGTCACATATAAAGGGAGAACCCATATCTTCAAGACCCCTCAGGAGGCGCAGGAGCTTATCAAGCAGATCCAAGAAGAGACCGGTGGGAACTAAGCATGAAGCATGAACAAGATATAAAGGTAGAATATTCAAGCATTTGCACAGGCATCTGACTGATCTGAAACATATAGCATGTCTACAAAATACAGACTGTATTATATATATAAAAAAAAAAGCTATGATGTACAAAGTTGCTATAAAATTTTGGAGTTAAGTTGGAAAAACTACAGAAGAGAGTTAATGTCATGTCATTAAAAAGTAGTAGAGTCAGGGTGATTGAGAGGAGAAAGAGAGAGTGGTTTGACTGTTCCTCGCGGGTGTGGAGCGGTCACTGGCTATAGCGGGAGATGGAATTTTTTTTTTTAATTTTGGGATTACCACGAATGTGGGAAGGGGGAATTTGTTTTTGTGTAGTTTGTGGGATGAATGTTCAACCATCCATGTTTTTGCTTCTCTGTATGAGCATGTTTATACTGCAAGGTAATCTCAAACTCCTTATTGATCATAGACCAAAGCGTTAATCTTAATTTAACTTCATGGAATTGCAGAGGTCTACAAAATCTAAAAAAACTTAAACAAGTTATGAATAAAATAAAAGACATAGGTTCAAAAATTGTGTTTTTACAAGAAACTCAACTAATAGAGGAGGATGTAAAAAGAATTAGGAGAAGATGGCAGGGAAATGTGTTCACCTCATCATTTTCATCCCGAGCCAGGGGAGTTATGACTCTCATACATAAAACAGTCCCATTTCAAGTGAAAAATGTAATTGGAGACAAATTAGGAAGATATCTAATCATCCAAGGATCTTTGTTATTAGAAAATATAAATCTGGTGAACTTATACGGTCCCAATATAGATTATCTAAACTTCTTCGCTAATTTATTTTTTACTTTATCATCACTTACAGGGCAACATATAATAGCAGGGGATTTTAATTGTACATTGAATCCCAGTATAGATAGATCAACAGGACTGGACTGTACGCACAATGGATGCAGGATGACCATTAATCATTTTATGAAAGAATTGAGATTGCTAGATATATGGAGAGAAATGAAACCACAAGTCAAAGCCTATTCTTGTTATTCTAATACCTACAAGACATTCTCACGTATTGACTATTTTTTGATCTCCACAGAATTAAGGTCCAAGGTTCAAAACTGTTTCTATGATAACATCGTGATATCTGATCATGCACCCTGCTGTCTAATATATGTAGATAAGAAATTGACAAAGGATCCAGGTAGGTGGCAATTTCAGCATAAATGGCTTCAGGATGAGGAATTTGTTAAGTACATAGAAAAACAGATGAGTTCTTTGATATCAATACTACACAAACATCAGCATGTATAAAGTGGGAGGCTTTCAATGCTTTTATTAGGGGGCATATTATTAGTTATACAGGTTCAAAATCTAAGAAGACTCGAGAGGAGAGAGTCCAATTGGAACGTAAAATAAAAATTCTTCAAGAAAAAGTGTATGAAGGAAGTAACCCAAAGTTAGAGAACAAATTACTGATTCTGAGAGCTGAATATGACAAAAAATCAGCGAATAGAGCTGCCTCGAGTCTTCTAAGATTGAAGCAAACTTTTTATGAACAAGGTGAAAAATCAGGGAAATTATTGGCATGGCAGATTAAACAATTAGAATTTAAAATACCAATTACCAGTATTATAAGTAACGGACAGGCAGTTGTAGATCCTTTAGAAATTAATAGTGCCTTTAGAGATTATTATGAAAAACTACTATATGATACAAAAAATGAAACTGACTTAACAAAACTAAATGGGTTTTTGGACGGATTATCTATACCGTGTATTCCAAATGAAAACAGGGAGATACTGGAGTCTAAAATTAGTCAAGAAGAAGTTGGGCTAGCCATTGATAATATGAAATCAGGAAAAAGTGCAGGACCAGATGGTCTTCCAGTTGACCTCTATAAAAAATTTAAGAATAAATTAATAAAACCACTTTTGGAAATGGTTTTAGAAGCATTTCAAAATAGTAATTTACCACCATACATGAATAATGCCTTAAGTATACTGTTGCCAAAACCAGGTAAACCCCCTAATAAATGTGAAAACATGAGACCAATAAGCCTATTAAATGCTGACCTTAAGATAATCTGTAAAATTTTAGCAAAACGACTACAAGAAATATTACCAAATATTATTAACCGAGATCAGAATGGCTTTATAATGGGAAGACAAGGCTTCCATAATGTGAGAAGACTATTTAATATTATTTATTCTAATAAAGAAGCACCGGATACAGCTCTCCTATCATTGGACGCCGAAAAGGCCTTTGATAGGGTCGAATGGCCCTTTCTTTTTGAAGTCCTACAAAGGTTTGGACTTGGAAATAATTTCATAAAATGGGTTCAGATAATATACAATAATGCTACAGCAGAAATCCTAACAAACAGCAATATCTCAAAATCAATAAAAATCAATAGAGGATGTCGACAAGGCTGTCCACTTTCACCTTTACTGTTTACTATGGCAATTGAACCTTTAGCGATGGCAGTACGTTTACATCCACAAATATGTGGAATTAAAGTAGGACCAACAGAACATAAAATCTCTATGTATGCCGATGACATAATTTTGTTTATGTCGAATCTTAAAAAATCAATTCCGACCTTGTTAAATTTAATAAAGAACTTTGGGGAAATATCAGGATATAAAATAAATAAAAATAAATATTCAATATTAATGCTAAATGAAACCCAGAGAAATCACCCAGCTCCTGAGGTAAATCAATTCAATGTTGTAAATCAGTTTAAATATTTAGGAATTCAAATTGTGCCTAAACTAGAATCAGTCGCCAGTGCCAACTATGAAGCCTTAATGACAGATATTAATGCGTTACTTCAGAGATGGATGTCACTACCAATGTCGATGATCGGGAGAATTAATATACTTAAAAGTAATATCTTACCCAAAATACTTCATTTATTTCAATACATTCCTTTACCACCACCTTCAGATCTATTCTCAAGAATTAAAAAAAAGTTAGTGAAATTTATATGGAACAATAGGAAGACTAGATTACGTCTGTCCTTACTATATTTACCATTTGATCGTGGAGGTCTGAAATATCCAAACTTTATGTTGTATTACTGGTCAGCACAACTGAGGTCTATGATATTATTTTTCATCAAATGATCTCCCTCACTGGACTGAAATGGAATCATACAATTTACCTTTACCGCTTCCCTTATTCATATACTCAGACTCGGCTAAAAAAAATTACAGAAACAAGTTAAAAATCCAATTGTAAAGCATATGATCAAAATATGGTGTGAAACCAAAAAATATTTAAAAGGACCACACTTATTGTCACAATTTAGCCCAATATGGGGTAATCAATATTTTACACCAGGGAGAGTGGATGCTGTATTTAAAGTATGGAATTTAAAAGGGATTCAAAAGATTCAAGACTTATATTTGTCACGTTCAGATAACATAATGTCTTTTGAAGAACTGAGGATCAAATTTAATCTTAATAGAACACATTTTTTTAAATATCTTCAGCTTAGGAATTTTATTCGATCAAATCAAAATAATGCTCTCACCCGACCTACTTATTCATCCTTGGAAAAAATTTTGACGAAAGACAGTAAGAGAAAGGGTATTATTTCAGAGATTTATAACTCATTGACACTATCCTCAAGTGAAAATTCACAGAAAAGACTGAATTATTGGAAAGAAGACCTGCAAACTGAAATTTCAGAGGAACAATGTATGGAAGTATTAATGAGCAATCTTGTATTGCTCATTAGTACTTCCATACTTGACTTATTGTATAGAGGTTTGGGGTAACAGTTATAAAAGTAAACTTAATTCATTGTTAATATTACAAAAAAGGGCAGTCCGTGTTATACACAAAGTTGGGTACCTCGAACATACTAATTTATTGTTTTTACATTCAAAGTTATTGAAATTATGGGATCTGGTTCATTATTACACAGCACAATTAATGTTTAAAGTCAGTAAAAACCTCTTGCCACACAATATACAAAATCTTTTCAGGGAGAGAGAAGGGAAATATAATTTACGGGGGAATACAAAATTCAAAATGCACTTAGTAAGATCTACTCGGAAGAGTTTTTGTGTGTCTGTGTGTGGGGTAAAATTGTGGAATGGGTTGGGGGAGAAACACAGGCAATGTCCAAACATCCACATATTTAAATCAACATATAAAGAAATGATTTTTGAGCAGTACGAGAATGAAGGGCAGTGATGTTACATTGTGTCTTCAGTGAGGGAAGGTTGTTGTTGTGTTATGGTGATTGTGAAGGTGATGGTGTTGTCTGTGTTTGTATTGAACATGCCAGAAGTGTATGTTTATTGTTGTTGTAATATTGTTGGATGTTGGTATTGTTGTCAATATGGACTGTCATTGTTGTGTCATTTTTGTTGTATAATTTGACTATGGGTGTATTATGGTGAATGTGGTTGTGGGATAATGATGATTATGAGTGATACTGTAATTTGTTGGGTATGGAAAAGGGGTGGGACTATATAAGCATTGGCTTCTTCCCACTCCTTTTGAACATTTTATTTTTGGCTTGTCTTTGTTTTGTTTTGAATTCTCTTCTTCTTTTTTTTTTAGAATGTTCAAATAAAAATCAATGTCAATGCCAACAATGGGAATTGGCTTGTACAGAAGCTCAAACCAAATTAACAAATGTACATCTTAAATTGATACATTTTAAATAGTTAATGCGGATGTATGTTACACCGGTGGAGTTAAATAGATATAACAAAAACATACCAGATACGTGCACAAAATGTATGGAAAGTAAAGGAACCCTATTTCATTGTTTATGGGAATGTAGAAAAATTAGAATGTTTTGGGAAGAGGTGAGGGTAACAATTGAAAAAATAATTTCAAAACAATTCATATTGAACCCTAAACTGTTTTTGTTGGGTCTGTATCCAGAAAAGCATAACTTTAATAAGAGTGAAAGAGCATTCATAGACCTCAGTTTGCTTAATGCCAAAAAATGTATTGCACTACTCTGGAAAAAGACTCATAGACCAGATGTGACTCAGTGGTTAAGACAGATGTTAACAAACCTTCCACTAGAAAGAATAACATACATACTGAAATCAAAGGAAAATGTGTTTGAGAATATATGGAGACCTTTCATTGATTATGTAAAGAAATTAAACATAACTTCTGAAGAAGAAGGTGAATGATGTGTGTGGACCTTGTAAATTCCAAATTGGTGAATGTATAATATGTATACTTATGTAATAGATTACCTAGACTAAACAGAGGAGCATTGTTGATGACTTGCCTTTGTTAGTGGTTGTTGGTGTTTTTAGTACATTTTTTTTTTAAATTTTTAAATTACTTTAGTGTTAGTGTTTGATTGTTCGTGTCATGTTTGTAAAAAAAAGGTTCAATAAAAAATATTGTGGAAAAAAAAACATCTCACAACACAATTATAGTATCACTAGATGCGGAAAAAGCATTCGATAAGGTTAACTGGATATTTTTATTCCACACACTCCCACTCCACAAATTGTGATGTTTGTCCACTGGATAAAAACATACACGTCATCCAAAGCAACAGTCACCACTAATGGGATCACATCACCTGCATTTACATTACAGCGAGGTACACGACAAGGTTGCCCACTTTTTCCAATGTTTGCCACGTTTGCCATTTTCATAGAATCACTTGCAGCTGCTATCCGTCAAAATAAAAATAAAAAAAATCGATGGAATACAAACTATAAATGACAAACATAAAATTAGTGTTTATGCAGACAATATCTTATTGTATTTAAGTAACCCTAGCATTTCACTAAACAAAGCATTCCTAGTAATTGATAATTTCTCAAAAATATCTAATTGTACAATAAATTGGAATAAATCTACCATACTAACCCAGGATTTACACCAACTCCGGATGCAGTCCGTGTAAATGCAGTGCAGATGGCCCCTTGCGTCCATCCCTACCAACTCTGATTGTGTTTTGCAGCGGCATGGATGAGAACAGAGTTTGAAATACAAGATCACACGAGAATTATACAAAATAACGTGAGATCTTGAGAAAGACCCAAAAGTGACCGAGATGAACCCATCGCAATCACGTGACGACAATAAGGAAGTGTGATGTTCCAGCTCCCCACCTGGATTTTTGGCCTCTAAATAAAACGTAAGTAGCCCGTTAATTTTAATTTTATGAAGCACTTGTATGTGAAGTCAAGTTTTTACCTTCTCTGACACAGTGATGGAGGCGTAGACCTCAAAAAATAACGAACGATCCTTAAATTGTTTTTAATGAACAAACAGCTATTAAAAACCAGGAGATACCGTGGGATTTCCTTGCAGATTGAATCCAGCATCCGTCAAAAATAGACTTGTTGTGTTTCATTAGCAAACCAAATCTGATGAGTTGGCTTCGTTCTGCAGTGGTCCGGACCAGGTGGGGATTAAAAAATTGATGAGAATGGGAACTATTTGCTGCAGAGGCCGTCTCGCATCTGTAATGTACTGCATCCGGAGTCAGTGTAAATTCTGGGTAACTTCCATCACTTAGAATCAGTAACATCAAGTATCTTGGGATCACCATTTTCCCCAGGCTGTCAGTTATTCTCACTTAACTATACCCCATTGCCAAAAACAATAGAAGATGATCTTAAATGTTGGACAAATCTCCCACTAACAATATTAGGATATACAGCAATAATCAAAATGAAAATACTCCCACAGATTAATTATTTTTTCCTCAATGATTCCCATCACCCCAACAGAAAAATTGTTTCAATCTCCTAACTCTTTAGTCACAGATTTTTACTGGAAAAACAAAAAAGCGAAAATTAAATACTCCACATTGTAAAAACACAAGGATCAAGGTGGTCTACAAGCACCAAACTTTAATTATTTTCTTGCAAACCAACTCAGTATTTAGTAAAATGGATTCACCCAAACAATAGCAACACCTCATAGATAAATCAAATGTATTGTAAAATGCAAATGTATTGTAAAAAACTGTCACTGTCAGATTTAACATTTCAATACCTCTCTCAAAAAGCATTACTGTTTTAAAAATATGGTAACTGCCACAGCTCTGACAGCCTGGTGGAAAGCTTCTAAAATAACAAACTCACCTTTAACACCATGTAAATACACGCCCATTTGGCACAATCCATACTTACAAAAACTCAGATTTACTATGAAAAATAGAAACAAAAAGGTATCACACACCTTTGTCATCTTTTTCAAAACAATAATTTTGTATCATTTAAAAATGTAATAGAAATACGGAACAGAAAACCAGCAATTGTTTCAATATATCCAAATAAAATCATTAATTAGAAGTATAACTAGTGCATGCCCGTAGAAAGCAAGTATTCCTGTCTGAAACAGGTAGGCCAACTAGGCTTTGCAGGCCCAAATGTAGGCTGTGTTTGACAGTGGAATACAGAGGTGTAGCCTATATGTAGGCAATCACACATGCTAGACTTTGACAAATATAAAAGGGACTGAATGCCACTAAGATTTATTTGATTGTGTGAACATTAATTACAGAATTGTTGAAAATGAATGTGACATCCAGTATTAGTGACTGTTGAAGAACCGCTTGTTTATTTGTTTGCCAGGCCACTTAATTTGTCATATTTTTTATGACTTATATTCATAAGTGTTGCATCTTGCACTTTGGGGAATGAGAGTTGTTCAGTCATCATTATAACTGTTTTAGTTTATATGTGTAGTTTATAATCAATCGTCAATAAACTCATGCAGTACTGTAACTGGATGTGTTTACAAATATTTGAGACCCATTGTAGTGCATCGTTTTATATTTTAGCAATATTATAAGAACAAAACATCTTCTTCCGCTTAATCCTTTTTGGGTCGCACGGGGCTGGAGCCTATCCCTGCATCTCTGGGCGAGAGGCAAAGTACACCCTGGACAGATCGCCAGTCCATCGCAGGGCCAACACACAGAGACAGACAACCATTCACTCTCACAGTCATATCTAAGGACAATTTAGAATCCCCAGAGTGATGCCAATTGACCTAACTTGCATGCTTTTAGCATGTGGGAGAAGATTGGAGAAATCCTGCAGTAAACCCACGCAGACACGGGGAGAACATGCAAACTCCACACAGATCACTGTTGGTTAGGGGCTGGGATCGAACCCAGGATCCCCCAGCCAAGGGTGAGTTGTTGTGCTGCCGCAGTGCTAACCACTCCGCCACCGTGCTGCCCACCCAACATTATTATACAAAGCAGAACGACCCGTTTGGCTGCAACTGTTTCATCAGTGTTGGCCATTTGTCTGTAAATATTTAAATAAAAATGATTTATTTTGCTATTTGGGCATTTTTGTGTCTTGTTTGGTCACGGTCGTCGCTTAGTCAAAGCATGCATATGTGTCCGCATATGATATGCAATTGATCTGGCTATTCCGCTCCACAAAGTTTTAAATTTTTAGATACTCGCGCAGGAGGGAGGACTTGCCGTCCTACAAAGGACAGTGGTACCACACGGGTGAAGCAGCAGTCGGGACTCTCATCTATCACTGACCGGGCAAGTGGGGCGTGCCTCCCCGTGAAGGATCATGGTCTGCCCGGTCGGACACCAATGTTGGAGAAGCAGCAGCTGAACCGGCGGATCGCAGTCCTTCGCAGGGAGCCAAGCCCAGCCTGCCCGGTTAACGGGAGTCTCGGCTGCTGCTTTATCTGCCTTTGCGGCACCACGGGTCCCCACCAGCACCCCCCCCAAGCTGGTGTTCACCACATATGCCAAATTATCCTTTAGACCCACGCAATCACGGCAACATTATGGTGTAATTTTTTTTAAACATTAAATCTTCAGTATTATCTTTTTCTAGACAAATTTGTCACTTTCGCTGTGGTTACTGATGCTGTGGTGCCGTGTATTAGCCAATCAGTACGGAGTCAATCCAAAACCCCGGCCACACCTCTAGAAGCCAAAGCACGAGGAGAGAGCGATGACCAAACTTTTATTGATGAGAATTATACATTTTGACTGAACTCCATACTGGAGGAATATGGAGTTGTTCAAAGCACTTATAAAATCTGAGGCCAGTCTGACAAACGGTTTGAGAGATATGGGAGGAACACACACACACACACAGATTCCTTGCATATATAGATAGATTAATATATCAAACAACCTCAGCCCGTCCAACATATTAATTGATATAAAACAATTAAACAACCACAAAAAAATTAATCTCTAAACTACAAACTCCTTAATAACACAGACATACAGTGGGGTAAAAAAGTATTTAGTCAGCCACCAATTGTGCAAGTTCTCCCACTTAAAAGATGACAGAGGTCTCCAATTTTCATCATAGGTATACCTCAACTATGAGAGACAAAATGAGAAAAAAAAAAATCCAGAAAATCGCATCGTCTGATTTTTAAAGAATTTATTTGCAAGTTATGGTGGAAAATAAGTATTTGGTCAATAACAAAAGTTCATTTCAATACTTTGTTATATACCCTTTGTTGGCAATGACAGAGGTCAAACGTTTTCTGTAAGTCTTCACAAGGTTTTCACACACTGTTGCTGGTATTTTGGTCCATTCCTCCATGCAGATCTCCTCTAGAGCAGTGATGTTTTGGGGCTGTCGCTGGGCAAACACGGACTTTCAACTCCCTCCAAAGATTTTCTATGGGTTTGAGATCTGGAGACTGGCTAGGCCACTCCAGGACCTTGAAATGCTTCTTATGAAGCCACTCCTTCGTTGCCCGGGCGGTGTGTTTGGGATCATTGTCATGCTGAAAGACCCAGCCACGTTTCATCTTCAATGCCCTTGCAATGGATGGAAGGAGGTTTTCACTCAAAATCTCACGATACATGGCCCCATTCATTCTTTCCTTTACACGGATCAGTCGTCCTGGTCCCTCTGCAGAAAAACAGCCCCAAAGCATGATGTTTCCACCCCCATGCTTCACAGTAGGTATGGTGTTCTTTCTCCTCCAAACACGACAAGTTGAGTTTTTACCAAAAAGTTCTGTTTTGGTTTCATCTGACCATATGACATTCTCCCAATCCTCTTCTGGATCATCCAAATGCTCTCTAGCAAACTTCAGACGGGCCTGGACATGTACTGGCTTAAGCAGGGGGACACGTCTGGCACTGCAGGATTTGAGTCCCTGGCAGCGTAGTGTGTTACTGATGGTAGCCTTTGTTACTTTGGTCCCAGCTCTCTGCAGGTCATTCACTAGGTCCCCCCGTGTGGTTCTGGGATTTTTGCTCACCGTTCTCGTGATCATTTTGACCCCACAGGGTGAGATCTTGCGTGGATCCCCAGATCAAGGGAGATTATCAGTGGTCTTGTATGTCTTCCATTTTCTAATAATTGCTCCCACAGTTGATTTCTTCACACCAAGCTGCTTACCTATTGCAGATTCAGTCTTCCCAGCATGGTGCAGGTCTACAATTTTGTTTCTGGTGTCCTTTGACAGCTCTTTGGTCTTGGCCATAGTGGAGTTTGGAGTCTGACTGTTTGAGGTTGTGGACAGGTGTCTTTTATACTGATAACGAGTTCAAACAGGTGCCATTAATACAGGTAATGAGTGGAGGACAGAGAAGCCTCTTAAAGAAGTTGTTACAGGTCTGTGAGAGCCAGAAATCTTGCTTGTTTGTAGGTGACCAAATACTTATTTTCCACCATAATTTGCAAATAAATTCATTAAAAATCCTTCAATGTGATTTTCTGGATTTTTTTCCCCTCATTTTGTCTCTCATAGTTGAGGTATACCTATGATGAAAATTGGAGACCTCTCTCATCTTTTAAGTGGAAGAACTTGCACAATTGGTGGCTGACTAAATACTTTTTTACCCCACTGTATCTATATACTGAACACTTCTCTCCCTGGCTCCTCTCTTCTATCTCATCTTTCCCTCTCTGAGCTCTGTCTTATTCAGGTTCTCTCTCTGTCTATGGTGGTATACAAACAGGTTAGAAAATACCAAGTGTCATGTTTTGTCCTGCGTGATTTTTGTCATGATTTACATAAATGACACAAATACAGTGGTGTGAAAAAATGTTTGCCCCCATCCTGATTTCTCATTTTTTTGTATGTTTGTTACACTTAAAATGTTTCAGATCATCAAACAAATTTAAATATTAGACAAAGATAACACAAGTAAAAATGCAGTTTTTAAATGAAGGTGTTTATTATTAAAGGAAAAAAAAAATCCAACCCTACCTGGCCGTGTGTGAAAAAGTGATTGCCCCCTAAACCGAATAATTGATTGGGCCACCCTTATCAGCAACAACTGCAATCAAGCATTTGCAATAACTGGCATTGAATCTTTTGCAGTGCTGTGGAGGAATTTTGGCCCACTCATTTTTGCAGAATTGTTGTAATTCAGCCACATTGGAGGGCTTTCAAGCATGAACTGCCTTTTTAAGGTCATGCCACAGCATCTCAATCAGATTCAGGTCAGGACTTTGACTAGGCCACTCCAAAGTCTTCTTTTTGTTTTTCTTAAGCCATTCAGAGATGGACCTGCTGGTATGTTTTGGATCATTGTCCTGCTGCAGAACCCAAGTGCGCTTCAGCTTGAGGTCATGAACAGATGGCCGGACATTCTCCTTCATGATTTTTTGGTAGACAGCAGAATTCATGGTTCCATTTACACAGCAAGTCTTCCAGGTCCTGAAGCAGCAAAACAGCCCCAGACCATCACACTACCACCAACATATTTTACTCTTGGTATGATGTTCCTTACTTTTACACAGGATGTAATGGGACACACACCTTCCAAAAAGTGCAACTTTTGTCTCGTCAGTCCACAGAGTATTTTCCCAAAAGTCTTGGGGATCATCAAGATGTTTTCTGGAAAAACTGAGACGAGCCTTTATCTTATTTTTGCTCAGCAGTGGTTTTCGTCTTGGAACTCTGCCATGCAGGCCATTTTTCCCCCAGTCTCTTTCTTATGGTGGAATCATGAACACTGATCTTAACTAAGTCAAGTGAGGCCTGCAGTTCTTTGGATGTTGTTGTGGGGTCTTTCGTGACCTCTTGGATGAGTTGTCACTGTGCTCTTGGGGTAATTTTGGTCAGCTGACGGCTCCTGGGAAGGTTCACCACTGTTCCATGTTTTTGCCATTTGTGGATAATGGCTTTCACTGTGGTTTGCTGGTGTCCCAAAGCTTTACAAATGGCTTTATAACTTTTTCCCGACTGACGGATCTCAGTTACTTTGTTTCTCATTTGTTCCTGAATTTCTTTGGTTCGCAGCATGATGTCTAGCTTTTGAGGATCTTTTGGTCTACTTCACTTTGTCAGGCAGGTCCTATTTAAGTGATTTCTTGATTGAGAACAAGTGTGGCAGTAATCAGGCCTGGGTGTGCCTAGAGAAACTGAACTCAGCTTTCCAAAGATGTGATAAACCACAGTTAATTTATGTTTTAACAAAGGGGCAATCACTTTTTCACACAGGGCCATGTAGGTTTGGATTTTGTTTTACCCTTAATAACAAACACCTTCATTTAAAAACTCCATTTTGTATTTACTTGTGTTATCTTTGTCTCATGTTTAACTTTGTTTGATGATCTTGAACATTTAAGTGTGACATTTATCTTTTGTTCTTATTAAAGACAAAAAAAATAGAATAGAATAGAAAGGGGATGTCTTTACCTTCTTAACATGTTTCAACTACAGTCGAAACATGTTAAGAAGGTAAAGACATCTCCTTTCTATTCTATTCTATTTTTTGTCTTCAATAAGAACAAAAGATAAATAATTAAAAGATGACAAAATGAACCTACTTGAGCTATTTAAGTGTGACGTACAAAAAAAATGAGAAATAAGGAAGGGGGCAAACACTTTTTCACACCACTGTATGTATATTTTTTGCATTTTATTCTAGTGTTTCTTTTTTCCATTGAGAAAGAGAAGGAAAGACGGGGGAAAACATTCATAATAGTAATTAACTCACACATACTTAAATTATATGATCAGAGGTGGGTATAGTAGCCAGAAGTTCTACTCATGTAAAAGCAGTGCTATCTTATGAAATAAACAATTAAAATTAGACACTTAAGTAAAGATACAAAAAGCACCCACTTAAATAAAAACTTGAGTAATGACTTTAGTCTTGAAGGTTTGAGGTTTTTCTCTAAAATTTATAACAGTTTTCTTGTAGTTTTCAACTTTTCTCTGTAAATTCATCTAAATTTGAAACTATTTTCCTCAAATTTGTAATTTTCTCTTGTAAAACTATCACTTTTCTTGTACATTTGAGACTTTTGATAAATTTGTGGATTATTTTATGGCAAATTTGTCCTTTTTTAAATAAAATTAGTTTTTTTTTTAAGAAATTTAAAACAGACTGTGATAAAAATTTTGACTTTAGTTCCTCATATTATTTAAACTTTTGACCATAATTTTGCAGAGCCAGAACAGAACAATAATTTAACTGATTTCAAGGAAATATAATTAATAAAATTGTATTTAATGAAATAATGAACTAAAATGACTAAAGATGCTGATATTTCTGTTAGAATATTTCTTTATTTTTACAGTTTTTTTTACAACTCTCTTCACCACCCAGACAACAGGAAAAACCTCCCTTATTTTGAAATCCAAATGTTGGCACATTAAGTTTGTCTGACGGGTGGAGGATGTTGACAGATTTAAGTCACTGACTTCATCAATTTTGATCATTTTACCTTGCCAGGTACATAATAATGTACATAAATTACTGAATATTGTAGCAGTTGGTGAAGTAAATCCTCAGCAATTCAGTCACCCTTGTCTTTACCTCAGCCTGCATATGAAGCTGAACCACACCTATTTGCTAAGCGACTCATTATTGTTCCCGTTACCAGCGTGTTAAAACCACGATAAAAGCCTCCACCGCTTACTTACCTCTTCTGCTTTTTTTCCTTGTTAAAGTACTTAAATAAGCGCCTGCTTTACTCTGACGCAGAATCAGGTTTGCCTCACAGACAGCAACGCTAGAGAGGTCTGCCTGCCGACTAGAACAGTCACGTGGGCGGTGCGCTCCAGAACTCTAGCGTGCAGGTGACTGTCACGTGCATTGTTTGTGTGCGCGCTTGCAGAGCTCATTCCTTCATTTATTTTTTAGTATGGTGGCTCAGGTCTCTGGCATGGCGTACTGCCACGTAGAAATGTTACCAGCAGAAACCCTGGAAATCCTACATACAGTGCATCTGCAAAGTATTCATAGTGCTTCACTTTTTCCACATTTTATGTTACAGCCTTATTCCAAAATGGATTAAATTCATTTTTTTCCTCAAAATTCTACACACAATGCCCCATAATGACTGTGAAAAAGTTTTTTTTTTTTTTTTTAGATGTCTGCAAATTTATTAAAAATAAAAAAACTAAGAAATCAAATGTACAGAAGTATTCACAGCCTTTGCTCAATATTTTGTTGATGCACCTTTGGCAGCAATTACAGCCTCAAGTCTTTTTTTTTTTTTTTTTCCACAATATCTTTATTGAACCTTTTTTTTTTTTTTAACAAACATGATACAAACAATCAAACACTAACACTAAAGTACTACAAAAAAAAAAAATGCACTAAAAACACCAACAACCACCAACGAAATCAAATCTTCAACAATGCTCCTCTGTTTAGTCTAGACAATCCAATACATAAGTATACATATTATGTTCACCAGTTTGGAATTTACAAGGTCCACACACATCATTCACCTTCTTCTTCAAGAGTTATGTTTAAATTTTTTACATAATCAATAAAAGGTCTCCATATATTCTCAAACACAATTTCCTTTGATTTTAGTATATATGTTATTCTTTCCAATGGAAGGTTTGTTAACATCTGTCTTAACCACTGAGTCACATCTGGTCTATAAGTCTTTTTCCATAATAGTGCAATACATTTTTTGGCATTAAGCAAACTGAGGTCTATGAATGTTCTTTCACTTTTATTAAAATTATGCTTTTCTGGGTACAGACCCAACAAAAACAGTTTAGGATTCAATATGATTTGTTTTGAGATTATTTTTTCAATTGTTACCCTCACCTCTTCCCAAAACATTCTTATTAATCTACATTCCCATAAACAATGAAATAGGGTTCCTTTACTTTCCATGCATTTTGTGCATGTATCTGGTATATTTTTGTTATATCTATTTAACTCCTCCGGTGTAACATACATCCGCATTAACCATTTGAAATGTATCAATTTAAGGCATGCATTTATTGATTTGGTTTGAGCTTCTGTACAAGCCAATTCCCACTGTTCCTCTGAAATTTCAATTTGCAGATCTTCTTTCCAGTAGTTTAATCTTTTCAGTGAATTTTCACTTGAAGATAGTGTCAATGAGTTATAAAACTCTGAAATAATACCCTTTCTTTTACTATCTTTCATCATCATTTTTTCCAAGGATGAATAAATAGGTCGAGTGAGAGCTTTATTTTGATTTGATCGAATAAAGTTTCTAAGTTGAAGATATTTAAAAAAATGTGTTCTATTGAGATTAAATTTGATCCTCAGCTCTTCAAAAGACATTATGTTGTCTGCACATGGCAAATATAAATCCTGAATCTTTTGTATCCCTTTTAAATTCCATACTTTAAATACAGCGTCCGCTCTCCCTGGTTTAAAATATTGATTACCCCATATTGGACTAAATTGTGACAATAACTGTGGTTCTTTTAAATAGTTTTTAGCTTCACACCATATTTTGATCATATGCTTTACAAATGGATTTTTAACTTGTTTTTGTAATTTTTTTGCCGAATCTGAGTATATGAATATGGGAAGAGGTAAAGGTAAATTGTATGATTCCATTTCAGTCCAGTGAGGGAGATCATTTGATGAAAAATAATATGTCATAGACCTCAGTTGTGCCGACCAATAATACAACATAAAATTTGGACATTTCAGACCTCCACGATCAAATGGTAAATATAATAAAGACAAACGTAATCTAGCCCTCCTGTTGTTCCATATAAATTCCACTAACTTTTTTTTTATTCTTGAGAATAGATCTAAAGGTGGTGATAAGGGAATGTATTGAAATAAATAAAGTATTTTGGGTAAAATATTACTTTTAAGTATATTGATTCTCCCGATCATCGACATTGGTAGTGACATCCATCTCTGAGTTAACTCACTGATATCTGACATTAAGGCTTCATAGTTGACACTGGCGACTGATTCTAGCTTAGGCATAATTTGGATTCCTAAATATTTAAACTGATTTACAACATTGAATTGATTTACCTCAGGGACTGGGTAATTTCTCTGGGTCTCATTTAGCATTAATATTGAAGATTTAGTTTTATTTATTTTATATCCTGATATTTCCCCAAAATTCTTTATTAAATTCAACAAGGTTGGAATTGATTTTTTTAGATTCGACATAAACAAAATTATATCATCGGCGTACAGGGAGATTTTATGTTCTGTTGGTCCAACTTTAATTCCATATATTTGTGAATGTAAACGTATCGCTATCGCTAAAGGTTCAATTGCCATAGTAAACAGTAAAGGTGAAAGTGGACAGCCTTGTCGACATCCTCTATTGATTTTTATTGGTTTTGAAATATTGTTATTTGTTAGGATTTCTGCCGTAGCATTATTGTATATTATTTGAACCCATTTTATGAAATTATTTCCAAGTCCAAACCTTTGTAGGACTTCAAAAAGAAAGGGCCATTCAACTCTATCAAAGGCCTTTTCGGCGTCCAATGATAGGAGAGCTGTATCCGGTGCTTCTTTATTAAAATAAATAATATTAAATAGTCTTCTTACATTATGGAAGCCTTGTCTACCCTTTATAAAGCCATTCTGATCTCGATTAATAATATTTGGTAAAATTTCTTGTATTCGTCTTGCTAAAATTTTACAGATTATCTTAAGGTCGGCGTTTAATAGGCTTATTGGTCTCATATTTTCACATTTATTAGAGGGCTTACCTGGTTTTGGCAGCAGTATAATTAAGGCATTATTTATGTATGATGGTAAATTATTATTTTGAAATGCTTCTAAAACCATTTCCAAAAAAGGTTTTATTAATTTATTCTTAAATTTTTTATAAAGGTCAACTGGAAGACCATCTGGTCCTGCACTTTTTCCTGATTTCATATTATCAATGGCTAGCCCAACTTCTTCTTGACTAATTTTAGACTCCAATATCTCCCTGTTTTCATTTGGAATACACGGTATAGATAGTTCGTTCAAAAACCCATTTAGTTTTGTTAAATCAGGTTCATTTTTGGTATCATATAATTTTTCATAGTAATCTCTAAAGGCTCTATTAATTTCTAAAGGATCTATAACTACCTGTCCATTACTTATAATACTGGTAATTGGTGTTTTAATTTCCAATTGTTTAATCTGCCATGCTAATAATTTTCCTGATTTTTCACCTTGTTCATAAAAAGATTGTTTCAATCTTAGAAGACTCGAGGCAGCTCTATTCGCTGATTTTTTGTCGTATTCAGCTCTCAAAATCAGTAATTCATTCTCCAACCTTGGGTCACTTCCTGCATACACTTTTTCCTGAAGATTTTTTATTTTATGTTCCAATTTAGCTCTCTCCTCTCGAGTCTTCTTAGATTTTGATCCTGTATAACTAATAATATGTCCCCTAATAAAAGCTTTGAAAGCCTCCCACTTTACACATGCTGATGTTTGTGTAGTATTGATGTCAAAGAACTCGTCTATCTGTTTTTCTATATACTTGACAAATTCCTCATCCTGAAGCCATTTATGCTGAAATTGCCATCTACCTGATTCCTTTGTCAATTTTTTATCTACATATATTAGACAACAGGGTGCATGATCAGAGATCACGATGTTATCATAAAAGCAGTTTTGAATCTTGGACCTTAATTCTGTGGAAATCAAAAAATAATCAATACGTGAGAATGTCTTGTAGGTACTGGAATAACAAGAATAGGCTTTAACTTGTGGTTTCATTTCTCTCCATATATCTAACAATCTCAATTCTTTCATAAAATGATTAATAGTCATCCTACATCCAATGTGCGTACAATCCAGTCCTGTTGATCTATCCACACCTGGATTCAATGTACAATTAAAATCCCCTGCTATTATATGTTGCCCTGTAAGTGATGATAAGATGAGAAATAAATTAGCAAAGAACTTCTGATCATCTATATTGGGACCATATAAGTTCACAAGATTTATATTTTCTAATAGCAAAGAACCTTGAATGATTACATAGTGTAACGTCGGGGCCATTTTAAGGGAGCCAGGGATTTCCCAGCATGCTTTGCCAGTTTGAAACGTTACTGTGTGTGTTAAATGTGTTACTTCTGAGTTATACTGCTGTGTCATTATAACTGCATTATAATGGCCCAGCAGTGTTTAGCAGGATTAGGGCAAGATGTATCATGTGTGTGTAACCGTGATGTAAACAGAGGTCTGTGGGAATGACCTCCACTGCTCTGGGTACTAAGTTGCAGGTTGGGGGTCGGGGTGTGTGTAAAATAAATCTGGTTGATCACAGCCATCTGCTCCATTGTCTTTTTGTGTGAACCCCTGCAAACGTCACACTGGTGTCAGGAGTGGGACATGGAGCGAGATGAGGATCCAGGTGGAGGTACAGCGGCCGGAGTGATTCATCGCTCAGCCGGGAACGGAGTGTAGAGCTGAGACGCCGGCCCCTGGAGAGCTTCGCCGCGATGGACGGAGCAGAGCAAACCAGCCCCGCTTCCCGCCCTTTTCAGGGCAGGACGGGCTGGCGATTCCAGAGCGACTAGGAGCGGCAATCGACCGGGAGATGACAGTCTCATCCATTCAGCAGCGGGCCAAGATTCCCCGCTACAACGGCGAGAACCTGTTGGATGACCACCTGGCCCAGGTCGAGCTGGCTGCCGCGCTGATCATCAGAGGAAACCACCGTGCTGAGAGCGAGTGGAGGAGGAGCTACGGCAGATCACAGCAGCGCGTGCACGAAGGAGACAGCCGTGGCGACGCGAGGAAGGACGGCTTCCGCTGCACAGAGCCAGGGTACATGGCATGGTACTGCCCCGCACACAGCGCACGACAAACTGGCCCCTCGCCGACGCTAAATTAGAGCGAGGTGGCATGGACGGGAAAAAAAGCCGCCTCCTGCAGATGCTTCCCCCGGCAGATGACGTCACAGAGGCGCAGGAGCGACGCAGCGGAGCGAGCAGGACGAAGATGCGGCCACTTTCCAGGCGCGGCAAAGGCTGGACGCATGGATGCGGGCCAGCGGCCGCCTGGGAGAACTGGCAGCGGTGGGAGTCGGCCGGAGCGGGCCTGGGACTCCCGCTGCCAGGGAAGGGACTGTGCGTGGTCCTACAGAGGCTGTCAGATGTGTCCATCCGCCCGCTGATGGCCAAACCGGAACCCTACCCCAACCAGATGCTCTGACCGAGACTCAGATGGCCCGTGCATGCCGCCCTGGCACCGGGCTGACTCGCGTTGGATTTCTGAAAGTGGACTTTGAATTTTCTGGGGACAGAAACCAGTCCAGGGGGGGGCAGTGTAACGTCGGGGCCATTTTAAGGGAGCCAGGGATTTCCCAGCATGCTTTGCCAGTTTGAAACGTTACTGTGTGTGTTAAATGTGTTACTTCTGAGTTATACTGCTGTGTCATTATAACTGCATTATAATGGCCCAGCAGTGTTTAGCAGGATTAGGGCAAGATGTATCATGTGTGTGTAACCGTGATGTAAACAGAGGTCTGTGGGAATGACCTCCACTGCTCTGGGTACTAAGTTGCAGGTTGGGGGTCGGGGTGTGTGTAAAATAAATCTGGTTGATCACAGCCATCTGCTCCATTGTCTTTTTGTGTGAACCCCTGCAAACGTCACACTAATGTAACGTGCTGCTCGACATGGCGACGTCCCACCGGGAGATTCGAACTCACGCCTCCCGCTCCGGAGTCCCGCACCCTACCTGTGTCGCCAATAGGGTCAACCCACTTGGCAAGCCAAGTAGGGTGCTCATATTGAGTTCGCTACACTACTCCCCTCTGGTTCTCGACATCGTCCCGATGTCAGCGCCCCATTACTACTTTGGACAAGAGATCCCACTTCTGACACCAATGTAACGTGCTGCTCGACATGGCGACGTCCCACCGGGAGATTCGAACTCACGCCTCCCGCTCCGGAGTCCCGCACCCTACCTGTGTCGCCAATAGGGTCAACCCACTTGGCAAGCCAAGTAGGGTGCTCATATTGAGTTCGCTACACTATCTTCCAAATTTGTCTCCAATTACATTTTTCACTTGAAAAGGAACTGATTTATGTATGAGAGTCATAACTCCCCTGGCTCGGGATGAAAATGAAGAGGTGAATACACTTCCCTGCCACCTACTCCTAATTCTTTTAACATCCTCCTCTATCAGATGAGTTTCTTGTAAAAACACAATTCTTGAACCCATGTCCTTTATTTTATTCATAACTTGTTTAAGTTTTTTTTAAATTTTGTAGACCTCTGCAATTCCATGAAGTTAAATTAAGATTAACACTTTGGTCCATGATCAATAGAGAGTTTGGGATTACCTTGCAGTGTAAACATGCTCATACAGAGAAGCAAAAACATGAGTGGTTGAACATTCATCCTACAAACTACACACAAACAAATTTCCCCTTCCCACACTTGTGGCAAACCCCCCAAAATCAAAAGAAAAATTCTGTCTCCCGATATAGCCATCGACTGTTCCACACCCACGGGGAACAGCCTAAGCCACTCCTTCTTCATCCTCCCAATCACCCTAACTCTACTGCTTTTAATGACGTAACATTAACTCTCCTCTGTAGTTTTCCAACTTAACTCCAAAATTTTTAACAACTTTGTACATCATAGTTTTTTTTTTTGTTTGTTTGTTTGTTTTGTTTTTGTTTTGTTTTTTTAATATATAATACAATCTATATTTTGTAAACTTACTATTTACTTCAAGTCAGTCAGATGCCTGTGCAAATGCTTAATTATTCTACCTTATATTTTGTTCATGCTTAGCTCCCACCAGTCTCTTCTTCTTCTTTGATCTTCTTGATGAACTCCTGCGCCTCCTCTGGGGTCTTGAAGATGTGGGTTCTGCCCTCATACGTGGTCAGCAGTCTCGCAGGATAGATTACACCATGACGAATCCCAAGGTTGCGCAGCTCCTTACGTACGGGATCAAACTGCTTCCTCAATTGCTGGATTCCTGTGGCCAAATCTGGGTAGAACCGCACCTGCTGGTCCTGGTGTTTAATCTCTCCTTTAGCACGTGCAGCGTTGAAGATCTTCATCCTGTCTCTGTTGCTAAGAAACTTCATAATTAAGGTCCTCGGCGGTCCTTTATCTCTCCGTGGGCCAATACGATGTGCTTTTTCCAGAACCACTGCTGATTGCAACTCCTCGCTGCCCAGCACCTCCGGAATCCACTTTTCCAGAAAGGAACATACGTCCCGACCTTCTGATTCCTCTGGAAGACCCACCAGCCTCAAATTATTCTGTCTCGACCGAGATTCCAAATCCAAAATATTATCTTCCAGAGATTTATTTTTTTTTTCCAAAGTGCGCACCTTTAATTGAAGACGGGTGACGTCATCTTCAGCACTAGCGAGACGGAGCTCCATCTGCGCCGTTCGTTCTACACAGTCACCCAATTCCTTTCTTATTCCTTCCAACGCTGTCATAATCCCATCAAATCTAGAGGAAAAGTCCGCTCTCATTGAACTCATGGCTGCCATCAGCGCATCTGCGCCATTCCCCGCAGAAATCGCAGCGTTGCCAGCCTCCTCCGCCATATATGGAGTTTTGTTTGCTGCGTCACAGACCTGAAAGTCCGTTAATTTGGACTGTTTCGGCGGCTCGCTTTTTCCTTTTCCTGGTTTTCCAGCCTTAGGCTTCGCCGACATATCCTCGCCCAAATGCTGGGATACGTTCTGTCCCAAATGAGAGAGTTATTTGCCGATTTTTTTTTTCCAGGAGCAGAGCAGAGCGAGACACGTCCGTCCTACGTGGCAGCCATAACCGGAAGTCGCCTCAAGTCTTTTTGAATATGATGCCACAAACATGGCACACCTATCTTTGGGCAGTTTCACCCATTCCTCTTTGCAGCACCTCTCAAGCTCCATCAGGTTGGATGGGAAGCATCTGTGCACAGCCATTTTCAGATCTCTCCAGAAATGTTCAATTGGATTCAAGTCTGGGCTCTGGCTGGGCCACTCAAGGACATTCACAGAGTTGTCCTGAAGCCACTCCTTTGATATTGTGGCTGTGTGCTTAGGGTTGTTGTCCTGCTGAAAGATGAACCATCGTCCCAGTCTGAGGTCAAGAGCGCTCTGGAGCAGGTTTTAATCCAGGATATCTTTGTACATTGCTGTATTCATCTTTCCCTCTAGCCTGACTAGTCTCCTAGTTCCTGCCGCTGAAAAACATCCCCACAGCATGATGCTGCCACAACCATGCTTCACTGTAGGGATGGTACTGGCCTGATGATGAGCGGTGCCTGGTTTCCTCCAAACATGACGCCTGGCATTCATGCCAAAGAGTTCAATCTTTATCTCATCAGACCAGAGAATTTTGTTTCTCATGGTCTGAGAATCCTTCAGGTGCCTTTTGGCAAACTCCAGGTGGGCTGCTATGTGCCTTTAACTAAGGAATGGCTTCCGTCTGGCCACTCTACCATACAGGCCTGATTGGTGGATTGCTGCAAAGATGGTTGTCCTTCTGGAAGGTTCTCCTCTCTCCACAGAGGAATGCTGGCACTCTGAAAGAGTGACCATTGGATTCTTGGTCACTTCCCTGACTAAGGCCCTTCTCCCCTGATCACTCAGTTTAGACGGCTAGCCAGCTCTAGGAAGTGTCCTGGTGGTTCTGAACTTCTTCCATTTACGGATGATGGAGGCCACTGTGCTCACTGGGACCTTCAAAGTAGCGGAAATTTTTTTGTACCCTTCCCCAGATTTATGCCTCGAGACAATCCTGTCTCGGAGGTCTACAGACAATTCCTTTGACTTCATGCTTGGTTTGTGCTCTGACATGAGGTGTGTGCCTTTCCAAATCATGTCCAATCAACTGAATTTACCACAGGTGGACTCCAATTAAGCTGTAGAAACATCTCAAGGATGATCAGAGGAAACAGGATGCACCCAGGGTTTCCTCTGGTAACATTTCCTTGTGGCGGGCCGCCACCCGTGGAATTATGCCGCCACGCCTCGGATATATTAATTTAAGAAAAAAATATGAAAGAATGACGCTCCGCAAGCATGCACACAACGCGTGTGATTGTCATCCATGCGGAAGCGACCCACCCACCCTGTGCCCGCGTGACCGTTTCAGTCTGCAGGCAGAGTGTCTCTCTAGCGTTGCTGTCCGAGAGAAGCATGAGCTTATTAAATTACTTGAAATGCGGAAAAAAGCAGAAAGGGTATGTAAGCACTGGAGGCATTTATGGTTGTTTTGACCTACTGGTAATGGGAGCAATAATGACAACTCGCTTACCTAACAGGTATGGTTAGGATTCATTGTAGGGAAAGGCAAGAGTGACTGATGAATTGATGAGGATTTACTTCACTTCACTAATGTATGTTCATTATTATGTACCTGGTAAGTTAAGATGACTGAAATTCATGAAGTCAATGACTTTAATCCATCAGCAGCCTTCAAACTAAACGTGCCAACATTTGGATTTCAAAATAAGGGAGGTTTTTCCTGCTGTCCGGGCGGTGAGAGTTCTAAAAAAAAACTATAAATACAGTGGGGTAAAAAAGTATTTAGTCAGCCACCAATTGTGCAAGTTCTCCCACTTAAAAGATGAGCGAGGTCTCCAATTTTCATCATAGGTATACGTCAACTATGAGAGACAAAATAAGAAAAAAAAAATAAATCCAGAAAATCACATTGAAGGATTTTTAATGAATTAATTGGCAAATTCCTCGGTAAAATAAGTATTTGGTCAATAACAAAAGTTCATCTCAATACTTTGTTATATACCCTTTGTTGGCAATGACAGAGGTCAAACGTTTTCTGTAAGTTTTCACAAGGTTTTCACACACTGTTGCTGGTAGTTTGCCGCTGAGTGTGAAGCGGCTGGGATGAGAATCAGCACCTCCAAGTCCGAGTCCATGGTCCTCAGCCGGAAAAAGGTGGATTGTCCTCTCTGGGTTGGGGACAGGCTCCTGCCCCAAGTGGAGGAGTTTAAGTATCTTGGGGTCTTATTCACGAGTGAGGGGAAAATGGAGCGAGAGATCAACAGACGGATTGGAGCAGCATCTGCAGTGATGCGGACGTTGTACCGGTCTGTTGTGGTGAAGAGGGCGCTTAGTTCTAAGGCAAAGCTGTCGATTTACCAGTCAATTTACGTTCCTACTCTCACCTATGGTCACGAGCTTTGGGTAATGACCGAAAGAACAAGATCACGGATACAAGCGGCTGAAATGAGCTTTCTCCGTAGGATTGCTGGACTCACCCTCAGAGATAGGGTGAGGAGCTCAGTCATCCGGGAGAGGCTCAGAGTAGAACCGCTGCTCCTCCACATTGAAAGGAGTCAGTTGAGGTGGTATGGGCATCTGATTAGGATGCCTCCTGGACGCCTCCCACTTGAGGTGTTTCAGGCACGTCCCACTGGGAGGAGACCCCGGGGCAGACCCAGGACTCAGTGGAAAGACTATGTCTCCCAGCTGGTCTGGGAACGCCTTGGTATCCTCTCTGAAGAGCTGGAGCAGGTGGCTGGGGAGAGGGAAGTCTGGGCTTCTCTGCTTGAACTGCTGCCTCCGCGACCCGGACCTCCGGAAAAGCGGTAGAAGATGGCTGGATGGATGGATGTTGCTGGTATTTTGGCCCATTCCTCCATGCAGATCTCCTTTAGAGCAGTGATGTTTTGGGACTGTCGCTGGGCAACACAGACTTTCAACTCCCTCCAAAGATTGTCTATGGGGTTGAGATCTGGAGACTGGCTAGGCCACTCCAGGACCTTGAAATGCTTCTTACGAAGCTACTCCTTCGTTGCCTGGGCGGTGTGTTTGGGATCATTGTCATGCTGAAAGACCCAGCCACGTTTCATTTTCAATGCCCTTGCTGGTGGAAGGAGGTTTTCACTCAAAATCTCACGATACATGGCCCCATTCATTCTTTCCTTTACACGGATCAGTCGTCCTGGTCCCTCTGCAGAAAAACAGCCCCAAAGTATGATGTTTCCACCCCCATGCTTCACAGTAGGTATGGTGTTCTTTCTCCTCCAAACACGACAAGTTGAGTTTTTACCAAAAAGTTCTATTTTGGTTTCATCTGACCATATGACATTCTCCCAATCCTCTTCTGGATCATCCAAATGCTCTCTAGCAAACTTCAGACGGGCCTGGACATGTACTGGCTTAAGCAGGGGGACACGTCTGGCACTGCAGGATTTGAGTCCCTGGCGGCGTAGTGTGTTTCTGATGTAGCCTTTGTTACTTTGGTCCCAGCTCTCTGCAGGTCATTCACTAGGTCCCCCCATGTGGTTCTGGGATTTTTGCTCACCGTTCTCGTGATAATTTTGTCCCCACGGGGTGAGATCTTGCGTGGAGCCCCAGATCAAGGGAGATTATCAGTGGTCTTGTATTAGTGATGTGCGGATCGATCCTGAAATATCGATAACTCTGATACCTGATCTTTATGCTCTAAAATCGATACTCAAATCAAAATATCGATACTTTTGATACTTAAGTCATTTGAGGTAAGGTATAAGATAAGATAAGATAAGACTTTATTAGTCCCACAATGGGGAAATTCCAGGATTGCAACAGCACAGGGATAGCAACACTCAGAGCAATAATCAGAAGGCAAGAAAAAACAAGAGCAGCGAGTATACATATATATATCCTTAACAGAAACACGGTGAAAAGTAACTAAACTATTGAGATGTTGTCTAAGTGACACGCGGTTGGTGGGACTACTTTTTCTTCTGGCTGAGTAAGTGCATCATGCGTTTTTTAGATTTAAAAGACGTATTAGGTGTAGTCGCAAAAAATATCGGTATCGCCGATACCAGCCTGAATTTTTTTTTTCCCACAATATCTTTATTGAACCTTTTTTTTTTTAATAACAAACATGACACAAACAATCAAACACTAACACTAAAGTACTCCAAAAAAAATGCACTAAAAACACCCACAACCACCAACAAAATCAAGTCTTCAACAATGCTCCTCTGTTTAGTCTAGACAATCCATTACATAAGTATACATATTATGTTCACCAGTTTGGAATTTACAAGGTCCACACACATCATTCACCTTCTTCTTCAAGAGTTATGTTTAAATTTTTTACATAATCAATGAAAGGTCTCCATATATTCTCAAACACAATTTCCTTTGATTTCAGTATGTATGTTATTCTTTCTAGTGGAAGGTTTGTTAACATCTGTCTTAACCACTGAGTCACATCTGGTCTATGAGTCTTTTTCCACAGTAGTGCAGTACATTTTTTGGCATTAAGCAAACTGAGGTCTATGAATGTTCTTTCACTTTTATTAAAGTTATACTTTTCTGGGTACAGACCCAACAAAAACAGTTTAGGATTCAATATGATTTGTTTTGAGATTATTTTTTCAATTGTTACCCTCACCTCTTCCCAAAACATTCTAATTATTCTACATTCCCATACACAATGAAATAGGGTTCCTTTACTTTCCATGCATTTTGTGCACGTATCTGGTATATTTTTGTTATATCTATTTAACTCCTCCGGTGTAACATACATCCGCATTAACCATTTAAAATGTATCAATTTAAGACGTACATTTATTGATTTGGTTTGAGCTTCTGTACAAGGCAATTCCCATTGTTCCTCTGAAATTTCAGTTTGCAGATCTTCTTTCCAGTAGTTTAATCTTTTCTGTGAGTTTTCACTTGAGGATAGTGTCAATGAGTTATAAAACTCTGAAATAATACCCTTTCTTTTACTATCTTTCATCAACATTTTTTCCAAGGATGAATAAATAGGTCGAGTGAGAGCTTTATTTTGATTTGATCTAATAAAGTTTCTAAGTTGAAGATATTTTAAAAAATGTGTTCTATTAAGATTAAATTTGATCCTCAGCTCTTCAAAAGACATTATGTTATCTGCACATGGCAAATATAAATCTTGAATCTTTTGAATCCCTTTTAAATTCCATACTTTAAATACAGCATCCGCTCTCCCTGGTTTAAAATATTGATTACCCCATATTGGGCTAAATTGTGACAATAAGTGTGGTTCTTTTAAATAGTTTTTAGCTTCACACCATATTTTGATCATATGCTTTACAAATGGATTTTTAACTTGTTTTTGTAATTTTTTTGCCAAATCTGAGTATATGAATATGGGAAGAGGTAAAGGTAAATTGTATGATTCCATTTCAGTCCAGTGAGGGAGATCATTTAATGAAAAATAATATGTCATAGACCTCAGTTGTGCCGACCAATAATACAACATAAAATTTGGACATTTCAGACCTCCACGATCAAATGGTAAATATAATAAAGACAGACGTAATCTAGCCCTCCTGTTGTTCCATATAAATTCCACTAACTTTTTTTTAATTCTTGAGAATAAATCTAAAGGTGGTGGTAAGGGAATGTATTGAAATAAGTAAAGTATTTTAGGTAAAATATTACTTTTAAGTATATTGATTCTCCCGATCATCGACATTGGTAGTGACATCCATCTCTGAATTAACTCATTGATATCTGTCATTAAGGCTTCATAGTTGACACTGGCGACTGATTCTAGCTTAGGCACAATTTGGATTCCTAAATATTTAAACTGATTTACAACGTTGAATTGATTTACCTCAGGGGCTGGGTAATTTCTCTGGGTCTCATTTAGCATTAATATTGAAGATTTAGTTTTATTTATTTTATATCCTGATATTTCCCCAAAATTCTTCATTAAATTCAACAAGGTCGGAATTGATTTTTTAAGATTCGACATAAACAAAATTATGTCATCGGCGTACAGGGAGATTTTATGTTCTGTTGGTCCTACTTTAATTCCATATATTTGTGAATGTAAACGTATCGCCATCGCTAAAGGTTCAATTGCCATAGTAAACAGTAAAGATGAAAGTGGACAGCCTTGTCGACATCCTCTATTGATTTTTATTGATTTTGAAATATTGTTATTTGTTAGGATTTCTGCTGTAGCATTATTGTATATTATCTGAACCCATTTTATGAAATTATTTCCAAGTCCAAACCTTTGTAGGACTTCAAAAAGAAAGGGCCATTCGACTCTATCAAAGGCCTTTTCGGCGTCCAGTGATAGGAGAGCTGTATCCGGTGTTTCTTTATTAGAATAAATAATATTAAATAGTCTTCTTACATTATGGAAACCTTGTCTTCCCTTTATAAAGCCATTCTGATCTCGATTAATAATATTTGGTAAAATTTCTTGTATTCGTCTTGCTAAAATTTTACAGATTATCTTAAGGTCGGCATTTAATAGGCTTATTGGTCTCATATTTTCACATTTATTAGAGGGCTTACCTGGTTTTGGCAACAGTATAATTAAGGCATTATTCGTGTATGATGGTAAATTACTATTTTGAAATGCTTCTAAAACCATTTCCAAAAAAGGTTTTATTAATTTATTCTTAAATTTTTTATAAAGGTCAACTGGAAGACCATCTGGTCCTGCACTTTTTCCTGATTTCATATTATCAATGGCTAGCCCAACTTCTTCTTGACTAATTTTAGACTCCAATATCTCCCTGTTTTCATTTGGAATACATGGTATAGATAGTTCGTTCAAAAACCCATTTAGTTTTGTTAAATTAGATTCATTTTTGGTATCATATAGTTTTTCATAGTAATCTCTAAAGGCTCTATTAATTTCTAAAGGATCTATAACTACCTGTCCATCACTTATAATACTGGTAATTGGTGTTTTAAATTCTAATTGTTTAATCTGCCATGCCAATAATTTTCCTGATTTTTCACCTTGTTCATAAAAAGATTGTTTCAATCTTAGAAGATTCGAGGCAGCTCTATTCGCTGATTTTTTTGTCATATTCAGCTCTCAAAATCAGTAATTCGTTCTCCAACCTTGGATCACTTCCTGCATACACTTTTTCCTGAAGACATTTTATTTTATGTTCCAATTGGGCTCTCTCCTCTCGAGTCTTCTTAGATTTTGAACCTGTATAACTAATAATATGTCCCCTAATAAAAGCTTTGAAAGCCTCCCACTTTACACATGCTGATGTTTGTGTAGTACTGATGTCAAAGAACTCATCTATCTGTTTTTCTATGTACTTAACAAATTCCTCATCCTGAAGCCATTTATGCTGAAATTGCCATCTACCTGATTCCTTTGTCAATTTCTTATCTACATATATTAGACAGCAGGGTGCATGATCAGAGATCACGATGTTATCATAAAAGCAGTTTTGAATCTTGGACCTTAATTCTGTGGAAATCAAAAAATAATCAATACGTGAGAATGTCTTGTAGGTACTGGAATAACAAGAGTAGGCTTTAACTTGTGGTTTCATTTCTCTCCATATATCTAGCAAACTCAATTCTTTCATAAAATGATTAATGGTCATCCTACATCCATTGTGCGTACAGTCCAGTCCTGTTGATCTATCTATACCGGGGTTCAATGTACAATTAAAATCCCCTGCTATTATATGTTGCCCTGTAAGTGATGATAAGAAATAAATTAGCAAAGAACTTTTGATCATCTATATTGGGACCATATAAGTTTACCAAATTTATATTTTCTAATAGCAAAGATCCTTGAATGATTACATATCTTCCAAATTTGTCTCCAATTACATTTTTCACTTGAAATGGGACTGATTTATGTATGAGAGTCATTACTCCCCTGGCTCGGGATGAAAATGATGAGGTGAAAACACTTTCTTGTCATCTACTCCTAATTCTTTTTATATCCTCCTATTAGATGAGTTTCTTGTAAAAACACAATTTTTGAACCCATGTCTTTTATTTTATTCATAACTTGTTTAAGTTTTTTTAAATTTTGTAGACCTCTGCAATTCCATGAAGTTAAATTAAGATTAACACTTTGTTTTATGATCAATAGGGAGTTTGGGATTACCTTGCAGTGTAAACATGCTCATACAGAGAAGCAAAAAAATGAGTGGTTGAACATTCATCCTACAAACTACACACAAACAAATTCCCCCTTCCCACATTTGTGGCGATCCCCCCAAAATCAAAAGAAAAATTCCGTCTCCCGATATAGCCATCGACCGCTCCACACCCACGAGGAACAGCCAAAGCCACTCCTTCTTCATCCTCCCAATCACCCTAACTCTACTGCTTT
Source organism: Pholidichthys leucotaenia (assembly GCA_020510985.1). NCBI lineage: Eukaryota > Metazoa > Chordata > Actinopteri > Cichliformes > Pholidichthyidae > Pholidichthys > Pholidichthys leucotaenia. Next base: position 148,240,667 of record CM035849.1, on the reverse strand, counting down.
TAATGACATAACATTAACTCTCCTCTGTAGTTTTCCAACTTAACTCCAAAATTTTTAGCAACTTTGTACATCATAATTTTTTTTAATTTTTTTTTTAATATTTAATACAATCTATATTTTGTAAACTTGCTATTTTCTTCAAGTCAGTCAGATGCCTGTGCAAATGCTTAAATATTCTACCTTATATTTTGTTCATGCTTAGCTCCCACCAGTCTCTTCTTGGATCTTCTTGATGAACTCCTGCGCCTCCTCTGGGGTCTTGAAGATGTGGGTTCTGCCCCCATACGTGGTCAACAGTCTCGCAGGATAAATTACACCATGACGAATCCCAAGGTTGCGCAGCTCTTTACGTACGGGATCAAACTGCTTCCTCAATTGTTGGATTCCTGTGGCCAAATCTGGGTAGAACCGCACCTGCTGGTCCTGGTGTTTAATCTCTCCTTTAGCTCGTGCAGCGTTGAAGATCTTCATCCTGTCTCTGTTGCTGAGAAACTTCATAATTAGTGTCCTCGGTGGTCCCTTATCTCTCCGTGGGCCAATACGGTGTGCGCTTTCCAGAACCACTGCTGATTGCAGCTCCGCGCTGCCCAGCGCCTCCGGAATCCACTTTTCCAGAAAGGAACATGAGTCCCGACCTTCGGATTCCTCCGGTAGACCCACCAGCCTCAAGTTGTTCCGTCTCGACCGGGACTCCAAATCCAGGACATTATCTTCCAGACATTTACTTTTTTTTTTTCCAAAGTGCGCACCTTTAATTGAAGACAGGTGACGTCATCTTCAGCACTAGAGACACGAAGCTCCACCTGCGCCATTCGTTCTACACAGTCACCCAATTCCTTTCTCATTCCTTCCAACGCTGCCATAATCCCATCAAATTTAGAGGAAAAGTCTGCTCTCATTGAGCTTATGGCAGCTAGCACCGCACCTGTGCCGTTTCCCGCAGATACCGCACCGCTGTTAGCTTCCTCCGCCATATATGGAGCTTTATCTGCTGCGTCACAGACCTGAAAGTCCGTTAATTTGGACTGTTTAGGCGGCTCGCTTTTTCCTCTACCTGGTTTTCCAGCCTTAGGCTTCACCGACATATCCTCGCCCAAATGCTGGGATACGTTCTGTCCCAAATGAGAGAGTTATTTGCCGATTTTTTTTCTCCAGGAGCAGAGCAGAGTGAGACGTGTCCTTCTCACGTGGCAGCCATAACCGGAAGTCACCAGCCTGAATTTTACTCAGTATCGGATCGGAAAGGAAATCAGTGGTATCGAACATCACTATCTTGTATGTCTTCCATTTTCTAATAATTGCTCCCACAGTTGATTTCTTCACACCAAGCTGCTTACCTATTGCAGATTCAGTCTTCCCAGCATGGTGCAGGCCTACAATTTTGTTTCTGGTGTCCTTTGACAGCTCTTTGGTCTTGGCCATAGTGGAGTTTGGAGTCTGACTGTTTGAGGTTGTGGACAGGTGTCTTTTATACTGATAACGAGTTCAAACAGGTGCCATTAATACAGGTAACGAGTGGAGGACAGAGGAGCCTCTTAAAGAAGAAGTTACAGGTCTGTGAGAGCCAGAAATCTTGCTTGTTTGTAGGTGACCAAATACTTATTTTACTGAGGAATTTACCAATTAATTCATTAAAAACCCTTCAATGTGATTTTCTGGATTTTTTTTTTCTCATTTTGTCTCTCATAGTTGAGGTATACCTATGATGAAAATTGGAGACCTCTCTCATCTTTTAAGTGGGAGAACTTGCACAATTAGTGGCTGACTAAATACTTTTTTGCCCCACTGTATATAGAAATTTTATAACAGAAATAACTGCATCTTTGGTCATTTTCGTTAATTTATTTCTTTAAATATAATTTTAATAATTATATTTCTTTGAATTAGAGTTCAAATTATTGTTCTGTTCTGGCGCTGCAAAATTATTTATTTTTTTTAATTTTTATTTTGTGTATTTTATTGATCCCCAGAGGGGAAATTCAGGGCATCCACCTGAATGGATGAAGCAGCCACGATACGGCGCTATCCCTTAACCATTCACACACACATTCACACCTAGGGCCACTTTAGAGTTTCCAGTTAACCTAACTTGCATGTTTTTGGCCTGTGGGAGGAAACCGGAGAAATCCCAGAGTAAACCCATGCAGACACGGGGAGAACAGGCAAACTCCACACAGATCACTGTTGGTCAGGGGCTGGGATCGAACCCAGGATCCCATGGCCAAGGGTGAGTTGCTGTGCTGCCACAGTGCTAACCACTCTGCCACCGCACCGCCCTGGTCAAAAGTTTAAATTGTATGAGGAAAAAAAATAAAAATTTTGCCACATTCTGTTTCAAATTTATTTAAAAAAAATGTAATTTTATAATAATCTGCCTTTGTCCATCAGACAGGCCTCTTCACTGTCCAGTTTTAAAACTCATCTTAAAACCCATTTTTATTCTCTGGCTTTTGCCCCAGTTTGAGACATTGATTTTATTTGTTCTTATTGTCTCTATTATATGACTACTGTTTTGTTTGTGCCGTTTTGTACTTTTTTTTTTTTTAGCTGTTTTTTGTTTTTATATTTTATTTATCATCATTTTTAAAGTGCTTTATAAATAAAGTTGGATTGGATTTTTTAAAAAGAAGATAAAAATTAGCCCTAAAATAATCCACAAATTTATAATAGTCTCAAATGTACAAGGAAAGTCATAATTTTACAAAAAGAAATTACAAATTTGAGGAAAATGGTTTCAAGTTTAGATAAATTTACAGAGAAAAGTGGAAAACTAAGAAAATTGTTATAAATTGTGGAGAAAAACCTCAAACCTTCAAGACTGAAGTCATTACTCAGGTTTTTAAGTGGGTGCTCTTTGTACTTCCTCAACTCAACTAGAAATTTTTGATGTCTACTTTTAATTATTAATTTCAAAGTACTGCTTTTACATGAGTAGAATTTCTGGCTACTATACCCACCTCTGATCATATAATATCAGTATGTATGTTTTTTCCCTTCCTTTACCTACTCTTTGTCAATGAAAAAAAATAACACACACCGCGGGCTGCACGGTGGCGCAGTGGTTAGCACTGCGGCAGCACAGTTTACCCTTGGCCGGGGGATCGTGGGTTCGATCCCAGCCCCCGACCAACAGTGATCTGTGTGGAGTTTGCATGTTCTCCCCGTGTATGCGTGGGTTTACCCCGGGATTTCTCCGGTTTCCTCCCACATGCCAAAAACATGCAGGTTAGGTTAATTGGAGACTCTAAAGTGGCCCTAGGTGTGAATGTGTGTGTGAATGGTTAAGAGATAGCGCCGTATCATGGCTGCTTCATCCATCCAGGTGGTGGATGACCCTCAATTTCCCCTCTGGGGATCAATAAAGTATACTAAACACTAGAATAAAAATACAAAAAATACACATTTTTGTTATTTATGTAAACCATGAAAAAAAAAACCTGTAGGACAAAACGTGACACTTGATATTTTCCAACCTATTTGTATACCACCATAGACAGAGAGAGAACCTGAATTAGACAGAGCTCTGAGAGGGAAAGATGAGACAGAAGAGAGGAGCCAAGGAGAGGAAAGTGTTCAGGCAGAGGGTCCAGGAGAGGTGAAAGCAGAGGGAGGAGAGAAGGATGACACCAGTAAAAAGTCCAAACACAGGACGTCTGGGTGGGACCCCAGCTGGCCCAATATTTCAACATTCAAGCCTTGGTTGTACAATACTTCAAATGATAAGTTCCTTTTTGCAGTGTTACTGTGCAAAATAAAAAAAAGTGTAAAATTAACATATTCCAGTTACAATTGTGTCATGTGTTTTCTGCCCCCCACCCCCACCCTCCGGAAAAATATGTTGCCACTGCGCCAAGGTCTTTACGCCAGAGGAAACACTAGCCAGTTACATGGGCAAAATTTCTTCAATCTGATTACAATTCAGATCAGAACTTTACTGTTTACATGGATCCTGAAAAAGCTGATCCGATTAGGATGTGTCTTTCCATGTGTCACATGTTTGAACGGACTAAATCATTTTGACATGCGCACATCGACATTTCAACATTCCGAAAATAGTAAGAAGCTTTGTTCCAGTGTAAACAAACCCCGCTTTGTGTCTTTCTCTTTTTGAAATGGACCTGTATTGTGTTATTCAGACTGTACTTTTGCTTCTACTGGTCTCTGTAATGAAGCTACAAGTACATACTTCTGCATATGACGAACAGAGGGAGACAGCAGGACGATACAGACCAGTTTTGTTTTACTCCAGCTACGTCTTCCGCTAACTGCTGTAAAACCGAAAATACATCACATCGACGTGTGGCTGATGTACAGACATGCGCAGTAAACATATTTTCGACCCAAGCTTCGGAATAAGTGTTTATATGCGCACCAATCAGATTCACAATTGGCATAACCCACTCGTCTCAATCGGAAGGAAATTTTGATCTGAATGAGTGCGATTGGGTCAGAATATTCAGATTGGCGGGTTTACATGAAGCATTTTTTTTTTCCACAATATCTTTATTGAACCTTTTTTTTTTTTTAACAAACATGATACAAACAATCAAACACTAACGCTAAAGTACTACAAAAAAAAAAAAAATGCACTAAAAACACCAACAACCACCAACAAAATCAAGTCTTCAACAATGCTCCTCTGTTTAGTCTAGACAATCCAATACATAAGTATACATATTATGTTCACCAGTTTGGAATTTACAAGGTCCACACACATCATTCACCTTCTTCTTCAAGAGTTATGTTTAAATTTTTTACATAATCAATAAAAGGTCTCCATATATTCTCAAACACAATTTCCTTTGATTTCAGTATATATGTTATTCTTTCTAATGGAAGGTTTGTTAACATCTGTCTTAACCACTGAGTCACATCTGGTCTATGAGTCTTTTTCCATAATAGTGCAATACATTTTTTGGCATTAAGCAAACTGAGGTCTATGAATGTTCTTTCACTTTTATTAAAATTATGCTTTTCTGGGTACAGACCCAACAAAAACAGTTTAGGATTCAGTATGATTTGTTTTGAGATTATTTTTTCAATTGTTACCCTCACCTCTTCCCAAAACATTCTTATTAATCTACATTCCCATAAACAATGAAATAGGGTTCCTTTACTTTCCATGCATTTTGTGCATGTATCTGGTATATTTTTGTTATATCTATTTAACTCCTCCGGTGTAACATACATCCGCATTAACCATTTGAAATGTATCAATTTAAGGCGTGCATTTATTGATTTGGTTTGAGCTTCTGTACAAGCCAATTCCCATTGTTCCTCCGAAATTTCAATTTGCAGATCTTCTTTCCAGTAGTTTAATCTTTTCAGTGAATTTTCACTTGAAGATAGTGTCAATGAGTTATAAAACTCTGAAATAATACCCTTTCTTTTACTATCTTTCATCATCATTTTTTCCAAGGATGAATAAATAGGTCGAGTGAGAGCTTTATTTTGATTTGATCGAATAAAGTTTCTAAGTTGAAGATATTTAAAAAAATGTGTTCTATTGAGATTAAATTTGATCCTCAGCTCTTCAAAAGACATTATGTTGTCTGCACATGGCAAATATAAATCCTGAATCTTTTGTATCCCTTTTAAATTCCATACTTTAAATACAGCGTCCGCTCTCCCTGGTTTAAAATATTGATTACCCCATATTGGACTAAATTGTGACAATAACTGTGGTTCTTTTAAATAGTTTTTAGCTTCACACCATATTTTGATCATATGCTTTACAAATGGATTTTTAACTTGTTTTTGTAATTTTTTTGCCGAATCTGAGTATATGAATATGGGAAGAGGTAAAGGTAAATTGTATGATTCCATTTCAGTCCAGTGAGGGAGATCATTTGATGAAAAATAATATGTCATAGACCTCAGTTGTGCCGACCAATAATACAACATAAAATTTGGACATTTCAGACCTCCACGATCAAATGGTAAATATAATAAAGACAGACGTAATCTAGCCCTCCTGTTGTTCCATATAAATTCCACTAACTTTTTTTTTATTCTTGAGAATAGATCTAAAGGTGGTGATAAGGGAATGTATTGAAATAAATAAAGTATTTTAGGTAAAATATTACTTTTAAGTATATTGATTCTCCCGATCATCGACATTGGTAGTGACATTCATCTCTGAGTTAACTCATTGATATCTGACATTAAGGCTTCATAGTTGACGCTGGCGACTGATTCTAGCTTAGGCATAATTTGGATTCCTAAATATTTAAACTGATTTACAACATTGAATTGATTTGCCTCAGGGGCTGGGTAATTTCTCTGGGTCTCATTTAGCATTAATATTGAAGATTTAGTTTTATTTATTTTATATCCTGATATTTCCCCAAAATTCTTTATTAAATTCAACAAGGTTGGAATTGATTTTTTTAGATTCGACATAAACAAAATTATATCATCGGCGTACAGGGAGATTTTATGTTCTGTTGGTCCAACTTTAATTCCATATATTTGTGAATGTAAACGTATCGCTATCGCTAAAGGTTCAATTGCCATAGTAAACAGTAAAGGTGAAAGTGGACAGCCTTGTCGACATCCTCTATTGATTTTTATTGGTTTTGAAATATTGTTATTTGTTAGGATTTCTGCTGTAGCATTATTGTATATTATTTGAACCCATTTTATGAAATTATTTCCAAGTCCAAACCTTTGTAGGACTTCAAAAAGAAAGGGCCATTCAACTCTATCAAAGGCCTTTTCGGCGTCCAATGATAGGAGAGCTGTATCCGGTGCTTCTTTATTAAAATAAATAATATTAAATAGTCTTCTTACATTATGGAAGCCTTGTCTACCCTTTATAAAGCCATTCTGATCTCGATTAATAATATTTGGTAAAATTTCTTGTATTCGTCTTGCTAAAATTTTACAGATTATCTTAAGGTCGGCGTTTAATAGGCTTATTGGTCTCATATTTTCACATTTATTAGAGGGCTTACCTGGTTTTGGCAGCAGTATAATTAAGGCATTATTTATGTATGATGGTAAATTATTATTTTGAAATGCTTCTAAAACCATTTCCAAAAAAGGTTTTATTAATTTATTCTTAAATTTTTTATAAAGGTCAACTGGAAGACCATCTGGTCCTGCACTTTTTCCTGATTTCATATTATCAATGGCTAGCCCAACTTCTTCTTGACTAATTTTAGACTCCAATATCTCCCTGTTTTCATTTGGTATACACGGTATAGATAGTTCGTTCAAACATGAAGCATTTTTATTCTAATCAGGCTTTTAATCCCGTTACTTGTGTCCATGTAAACATGGCTACTGATGCACCTGAGTTCAATTTTGAGCTTATGTACATGTGATTTCTTAGTTTTTGATTTTTAATAAATTTGAAAATATCTAAAAAAGCCCACTTTTTTCATATTGTTATTATGGGGTATTGTGTGTAGAATTTTGAAGAAAAAATTAATTTCATCCATTTTGGAATAAGGCTGTAACATAATAAAATGTGGAAAAAGTGAAGCGCTGTGAATACTTTCCAGATGCACTGTAATGTAATCAAGAGGAAACCCCAAAAAAGCATAAAAGGGGGCTTTTTAAGCATAAATGCTCTATGATGCAAATCACCATCATAAAACATCTACAAACCATCTAAAGCAGAGATGGGCAACTATGTGCCATGGAAGGCCATTCCACTGCAGGTTTTCTGTTCCACCCAGTCTCTTCAGCAGTTGCTTTCTCCAGTTAGCAATCCTTGAAGCTCATCAGTGCAAACACCTGCTGAAGAGACTGAGTGGAACAAAAAATCTGCAGTGGAATAGCCCTCATTGCCCATCCCTGATCTAAAGCATTTCATATTGACTAATAAATAATAAAAAGGCATAATTACAGTTCTTTGCTTGTAGCTCTCCAAGTTCCACTTGTCTTCTTGTTTTGACAACATCAAAAGGTAAAGTAAAAACAGATGCAATCTGCAATAAAATGAATTATGAATGAGCAATAGATTACATTTTATAGGCTTTACTGCAGACTGGAAGTTGAATGCAGTGCACTTACAGAGCCTGACATTGCTCCAGATATGAAAGTGATCGCCATTGTAGGTTCTCTGGTGTTATAGTGCTCACACAGCCAGCTCTTGCCCTTCTCATAGTTGTACCAATACATGGCTGAGAAGGGCACATCTCGGAGGAGTGTGGGCCCCAAACCCCTCCACAGAGACCACCAGCCGTCTGCCTGTACTGCTGAACGAATGCACTGAGTCAGCTCCCGGTACGATAGTTTCTGAGACTGCAGCTTAGTGCGGATCAGCTCCAGGGGGCTGATCACTGTCACTGCACCCACTGAGAAAAACCATGAAAAGAGAAGAAAAGATTTTTAGAAAGTTTCCTCAGAAGAACCATCACACAGATAATATAACAGATATCAAGAAGGTAAAATATTTTATCACGTCTTTGCATCCTTTTTTACCTACTATGTTTTCATTCTGACGAAATATTCACAAATGACTCATTTTAAAGAGAGGATCTTAAAAACATAAAACAATCCTCTAAAAGGGATGAAATTAATAAAGAAAAGGTAAAGACTATGGGTTGCTGGCCTTGGATATTATGCCGATATGAAAAACCCCAGCATATTAAAACACTGCTTGAACTTGCTGAAGTGATTTAATTCTCTGATATACTGTAACAGGGTTTATGCACATTAAAGGTAGTAAAATATATGACTTCTTTGTATCCGTTTGATAAAATTTAAGGCCTTACATCTGAGAAATGTGAACATCATTTTCTTGTACTGCTTACAACAGGCCTGATTGTTATTAACCATGTTGCAAATGTCATATCAACACAGCACACATTAAATTTTCACTTTCTCCTAACCGATGCTGCCACTAGCTGTATACATGGTTCTAATATGCACTTCTTAATCTAGCCCACCTTCCTCCAAATTAGATATGCTGTAAAATGTCCCCACTGTGGGACAAATAAAAGCATTCTTATTCTGAAAACCAAATGACTGGAGCTGTGCATTTTATTTTATTTTTTCTACACAAAAATATAAACCAGTAGTTATAAATCTGCTAAATTATTACAATAATGCAAAGATTTAACTGTGTTTCACCGTTATTGGCATTATAAAACTATTGAAAAGCTGATTAAAGGATTATTTACCATTTTATTGAGAATTAAGGTTTTAATTTTGAATAAACAAACTTCATAATTTTAAAGGTAAATAGACACCAAGTACAAAGGCCCTCCTCTCATGCTACTTTTTGATCAGTAGACAATTACAAAAAATGTTAAAGCCTATATTGTTATTGTACAGGGTCAGCTCACCTCTAGCAATAGCTCCTGCCAGAAGAGGGGCCACATGAGCTCGGTCCCCCATCCTGATCCTCAACGCTGCACACAGCTGATCATAAGATGTGAAGTAGATCACTGTGGCTGGAACTGCCATCACACTGGAGAGGTCACATATCAAAATTACATAATGCATATTAAGATTAGGCAAAAGCAACCAAGTTATACTAACAAAATTATTAACATTTTCATTAAATGAAATAAAAACCTTCCAATAACACTTCACAAATTAAACTTTGCTGAACCTTTAAGGAAGTGTCTCCCCACCAACTGACAGGACTTTAAAGAAAACAGCACTCATGTCTACATAAACCACATACAGTGATGTAAAAAAGTGTTTGCCCCCTTCCTGATTTCTCATTTTTTTGTATGTTTGGCATACTTAAATGTTTCAGATCATCAAATTTAAATATTAGACAAAGATAACACAAGTAAATACAAAATGCAGTTTTTGAATGAAAGTGTTTATTATTAAGGGAAAAAAATCCAAACCTACATGGCCCTGTGTGAAAAAGTGATTGCCCCCTAAACCTAATAACTGGTTGGGCCACCCCAGAGCTGTATAATATGAGCGTCGCGACACTCCGATAGACTTCTATAGAAACTGTGGAATGTGGAAGTCACGTGGGTCATGGAGCAGTGAATAGTTCCAAATGTGGTCTATATTAATCATATATCCCATAACCTACATATGTATAAGCATGTGAGAATGTTTAGTGATTACATATGTAAAGCGACTTCACGCCTCAGAACAGGACAAAGAGGTCTCAACCGCCAGTGAAGATCAAAGAGCATCCGAGGCACTGCGGTGGAGACCGGATAGGTCGCCCTGACCCCCCAGGGCCAGGTGGAGGGGTACGAAGACAAAAGAGGGGATTAAGATAGTGAGGGATGTCAGCTTTTGATATGCATGTCTTTTGTTATGTGCGAGTATAAGTTGGTAGAGCCGAAGGTGTTCGCTCTCTTACTTCTTCTGCTGCTGCACCTAGATGAGACTTGTTAGAGGAGCTGATAATAAACTTTGGTTTATGAATCACATCGCCTCGTTATTTCAAGCTCCTCTACACTGGTGACCCTGACGCGAGAATGGACCAGAGGCGTTCCCCCGCGATCGACTCATCTGTGGCAACCCAGGCAGACGCCGGCGCCCATGCAGACAGGGGAACAGATGGACGACGTTCCCCCACGGCAGAAGTGACAGAGAGGGCTCAACCGAGCACCAGCGCCGCGGAGAGAGCCGAAGCAAGGCACTCTCATCCTGCGGACACATCAGTGACGGTCCACACAAGCGCAGTCACCGTCAAGCTGCTGGACTTCTGGCAGGAAGACCCCGCCTCGTGGTTTCAGCAAGCTGAAGCCCAGTTTGCACTTGCGGGCATCACGGCTGACGATACAAAGTTCTATCACATCGTCGCCAAACTCGACGCCGCCACTTCGAGATGTGCGCGGAGCATAATCCAGCGGCCACCAGCCCAGGACAAACATAAAGAACTGAAAGCGACCATCGTGGCAAATTACGTCCCCTCAGCTGAGGAGAGAGCCGAGAGGATCCTGGCGGTCTACAGCCACAGAGGATGCAGACCCAAGGCCCTCATGGAGGACTTGCTGCAACTTAAAGAAGAGGACAACGACAACTTCCTCTTCCAATTCATATTCCTCAGTACGCTGCCGCCACACATGAGAGGGACGCTTGCCAACATGCGATGCAGCACCCAGCAAGACTTCCGCACGCTGGCTCACGAAGCTCAACGGCTCGTCAACGCCTGTAAGGAGCAGACACCCACAGCAGCATCCGCAGACCTCAACGCTGATGTCCAGAGCCACGAGGAGCCACAAACCACCGAGCAGAATCAGCCCGCGGTGACAGCGACACAGCCAAGACGTAACAGACAGAGCGACGTTTGTTATTACCACCACCGCTTCGCCGAGAAGGCTTACAAATGCTTTCCCCCCTGCAAATTCACGATTTCGGGAAAACGCCAAAGCCGAGAGCCGTTAACAGCAGCGGTTCTTGACGAAAAAAGCAAGCTTTTATATGTGACGGACGGACACACCGGCAAGCAGTTCCTCATCGACACGGGAGCTCAACTAAGTTTTATCATGTCCTCCCAAGCAGATCGGGCCATGGGCCCCCGGGGCAATGGAGCGGTGGCAGCCAACGGCTCCATCATCGACACTTTTGGCGAAAAGAGCCTGCCCCTCTGCATCCACGGCCGCAACTACAGATGGACATTTGTTGTAGCGGCGGTGAGTTTTAACTTGTTGGGCGCAGATTTTTTGTGTGCACATGGGTTATTAGTTGATCTAGCGAACAGACGCTTGGTTAATGCACTGTCCTTTGCTTCTATTCCCTGCTCAGCTCAAATTTCTCCACCACCCGTGCAGGCCAGCGTCACCACAGCAGGAGGTAAGTTTGATCAATTCCTCACCCAATTTCCAGCACTCACAATTCCCAAATTCTCAGCCACAGTGGCTAAACACGGGGTCGAACACTTTATTCCCACAACAGGCCCACCCGTATTCGCCAAAGCTCGGCGCTTAGACGCGACCAAGCTCGCCATAGCTCGGGACGAGTTTACCACCCTTGAAAAATTAGGCATTATCAGGCGCTCGAAAAGCCCCTGGGCGTCACCACTTCACATGGTCCCGAAATCCGACGGTTCTTGGAGACCGTGCGGCGATTACCGCAGATTAAACAATGCGACAGCGCATGACCGCTACCCAATTCCTCACATTCAAGATTTTTCACTACATCTGGCGGGTGCGTGCATTTTTTCAAAAATAAACCTGGTCCGCGGCTATCATCAAGTCCCAGTTCGAGCAGAGGACATTCCTAAAACAGCTGTAATAACCCCCTTCGGTCTTTTTGAATTTTTGCGGATGCCTTTCGGCCTCAAAGGCGCCGCTCAAACCTTTCAGCGGATGATGGACGCGGTATTACGCGACCTCCCCTTCGTGTTCGTCTACCTCGACGATATGCTGGTAGCTAGCTCGTCTGAGGAAGAACACAAGCAGCATCTCACTATGGTTTTTCAGAGACTAGAAGAGCACAGGTTAATAATCAATCCAGCCAAATGCAAATTCGGCGTGTCTCAAATTGATTTTTTAGGACACAGAGTTTCACCGAAGGGGGCAGTCCCAATGCCAGACAAAGTTCACGCAGTAAAAAGTTTCCCACGGCCACAAACGGTCAAATCGCTGCAAGAATTTTTGGGAATGGTTAATTTTTACAACCGTTTCCTCCCCCACGCAGCTCAGCTCATGCAGCCCCTATATGACGCGCTCAGAAAACAAAAACCTTCCAACGCGGTCGAATGGACCCCGGAGCGCAAACGCGCCTTCGTGGAAGTAAAAAGTGCCCTAGCTAATGCCACATTGTTGGTTCACCCCGATCCCTCGGCCCGCATTGCACTAACCACAGACGCTTCAGACCTGGCCATAGGGGCAGTTGTAGAACAACACGTCAGCGGAATCTGGCAACCTTTGGCATTCTTCAGCAAATCGCTAAACCAAACTGAGCGTAAATACAGCACTTTTGACAGGGAGCTGCTAGCGCTTCATTTATCCATCCGCCACTTCCAGTTCTGGTTGGAAGGGCGGCGTTTCACGGCTTTTGTAGACCACAAACCGCTCACCTTTGCGATGGCTAAAATTTCCGAACCGTGGTCAAGCAGGCAACAGAGACAGCTGGCTGCGATTTCAGAGTTCACCACAGACATTCGACATGTGGCAGGCAAACTTAACGTGGTAGCAGACTGTCTCTCTCGCGCTGTGACATCGCCAGAGCACGAGGAGACAGATTATACTACCTCAGCCGCAGAACTCTTCGCCAACGCGGACACATACGCGGCCCCAATCCATGCAGGGATAGATTATGCAGCCATGGCGGAGGAGCAAAGTAATGACGCGGACGTGCGCGCACTCCTGTCTGGACCAACAGGGTTAAGGCTGGAGGAAAGGGGTTTACGCGACGGTGTGCCCCCCCCCTAATATGCGACATCTCAACCGGCCGACCTTGCCCGTTAGTCCCAGCTGCATGGCGCCGCCGTATTTTCGACTCGATTCACTCCCTCGCGCACCCAGGTGTGCGCGCTTCGGTTAAAATGGTCGCCGAAAAGTTTGTGTGGCCTGGCCTGCGCAAAAACGTAAAAGAATGGGCAAAGACTTGCATTTCTTGTCAGCGCGCCAAAGTACACAAACACACAAAAGCCCCTCTAGAGCCTTTTCGAATCCCTGCTAGAAGGTTCGACCACGTTCATGTCGACCTCGTGGGGCCACTACCTTCCTCCCAAGGTTTCACACACCTGTTAACAATAATAGACCGCACCACGCGCTGGCCGGAGGCAATCCCTCTGGCGTCAACCACAGCGGAGGAAGTCGCTCGCGTTTTTTTTGACAAACTGGGTGGCACGTTTCGGCGTCCCATCGGACATCACGTCCGATAGGGGGCCTCAATTTGTCTCGGAGCTTTGGTCAGCCATGGCCAGCAGCTTAGGGGCGACAATTCACCGCACCACCGCTTACCACCCTCAGGCTAATGGGTTATGCGAGCGTTTTCACAGATCTTTAAAGGCCGCCCTCAGAGCCTCACTAACGGATACAAATTGGGTAAATAAACTTCCCTGGGTTTTATTGGGGTTGCGTGCTGCGCCTAAAGAGGATCTAGACGCCTCCCCAGCAGAATTAGTTTTTGCACAACCTCTCAGGCTCCCAGGTGAATTTTTACCAGAGAACCCAGAGCCAGGGCATCTTCCTGCCCCGAGGTTTTTAGGCAGCAACGGACCGGACTCTCTCCCCGGACCGGCACATCACTCTTTTCCATGGGTTTTTGTCCCCCAAGCCTTAAAAAACGCTGAATTCATTTTTGTTAGGCATGAAGCTTTAAAACCAACTTTCCGCCCACCATACGATGGACCATTCAAAGTGCTGGAACCTGGTGATAAGCATTTTGTGCTTGATTTTGGGGATAGAAAAGAAACAGTCAGCATTGACAGACTTAAACCTGCCTTCTTGTTGAGAGACGAGCCTGCACGGTTGGCGAGAGCACCTCGGCGGGGTAGACCCCCCAAGAGAAAAGACTCAGCCCCCCTGCAGGGAACAAATAATCACTCTCCTCCCCAAGCTGCAGATTCCTTACAGGAAGGTCCCACCAGGACGCCCAAGCGGACCCACAGCAGATTCGGGAGAAGATTAAAACCCAGACGGCACAGGGACTGATGCAAACTACTCAACAGTTGTTCACTAATTGTGCTGTAACAGTTTAGGACTGACTTGTGATTTTACTATGCTGTTATGATTACCACTGAACTCTCTTAGGAGCATGGCTGCTGGAAAGTTTCTTCTGTGTCAAGAGGTGTAGCAGTTAGTATGTCATAATAATTATCTTAAACTGTGAATTTTTCTATCGTCCTTTTCTTAGTCGTTTGGGGGGGGCTGTGGTCTATATTAATCATATATCCCATAACCTACATATGTATAAGCATGTGAGAATGTTTGGTGATTACATATGTAAAGCGACTTCACACCTCAGAACAGGACAAAGAGGTCTCAACCGCCAGTGAAGATCAAAGAGCATCCGAGGCACTGCGGTGGAGACCGGATAGGTCGCCCTGACCCCCCAGGGCCAGGTGGAGGGGTACGAAGACAAAAGAGGGGATTAAGATAGTGAGGGATGTCAGCTTTTGATATGCATGTCTTTTGTTATGTGCGAGTATAAGTTGGTAGAGCCGAAGGTGTTCGCTCTCTTACTTCTTCTGCTGCTGCACCTAGATGAGACTTGTTAGAGGAGCTGATAATAAACTTTGGTTTATGAATCACATCGCCTCGTTATTTCAAGCTCCTCTACACCAAACAATGAATTTTTCCCCATAGACCACCATTCATTTCACGGAGTGTCTGTTTAATAATCCCTGGTAAGTTAATGAATGGCTGTTGTTTATATCATTTTACCATTTAAGTTAACAGGTAGATTATGTAGTCTGTGATCTTGTTTTATTTTGTCAGCTTTTTTTCTTGTTTATGTGCAGTAAAAGCTCAAACTTGCAATTGTGATTAGCCTGTGCTAGCTCAACTAGCTAGCCAGATCGGCCCTTATTTCAAAAATCTGTTGTACAGTTATTGGATGAAGGCACAGTTTCTGAGAGACATTGGAGATTGATAGTAGCATTGCGTGATGGGATATGACATGAAAACCTGTGACAGAGCAGATGTGACTCATTATCTTGTCCATAGTATTGTAGTAGCATCAGCAGCATAACAGGACTATGGTGGTGGATTTAAAAGACGGCTTACAAAAATGAAATTGTTCTACTTTTTTATAGAGGAAAACATGAAACCACGAGAGACTGACATGTTTACCAGCAAACTTGCTTTCTACAAGGAGGAAACGTGGAACAAGGTAGGAAATTATTAAATATAGTTCTTTAATCCTCCAGTCTTCATCAGTGTCAACCCTGATAATGGCAATGCTACATCCATAAATTAGCACTATTAATATTTTAGGATTCTGCTGAAATAGTCTATACTTATTTGAACAAACTGTTGTGAGAAACATGATAACAAAGGTACTCAGGATGAAGACTGGTTTAATTTTTTAATGCAGTTGTAAACCAAGTGGAAACAATTCAGATCTACACAACTTAATGGAACAGAAGTAATGGAAGTCGTGTTAATGATGTGTGTTTATTTTAACAGTAAATCAAGAATATAATGCTAAAACCAGTCAAAAATATTCTGGAAACTGGCATATATATAAATGTAAAATATTCTCTTGTATCTAACAGCTCACCTGAAATTAATTCTAAAACATAACTGTAAATGAACTATGAACACAGAGGAAGAATATCTGGTTTCTTTCTTTTCTAATTTCTATATTGTAATCCAGCAAACGGTTAATTTTGACTTATGTATAATTTGAATTGTATGAGACACCACATGTAGATACTTTTTTCCTCATGTGAACACATTTAAGAGAAAAATCTAAAGTTTTCCAAATAGTTCCCTAATGTATGCATAAAAACTAAAAATGTACATGAAAAAGTTGCACATTTAATATGAAAATTATAAGAAAAATATGAGTTGTTTTAAAACATTTGTTAAAATTTTTTATTTCAATATAAAAACTGTCTGAAAAGTAGCAAATTTATGCAAAAATGATTCAAATTTAGGAGGAATAAATAAAAGTAGTACAATTAAAAGAGAAAATGCACAGATTTGTGAGAAAAACCTTCCTATTTGGGCAGGAATCATCAAGTATTAAGGCACAGTGACGTGTTTTTTTTCCTGTCATTTCTCTGCAGCTGATAGGTTGCTGGAGACTGGAGCAGAGACTATCGGGGCTGGTGGAGTCTTGACTACTGTGAGCAGTGATATCACAGTAAGGGTTTGTGGGGCAGCTGGAACAGTGGAACGATGAAGGAGCTGTGGTTTGATGATGATTAAAGCTGTCAGAGTGAAATGGAACACAATATTGTGTAGAAATAGTTAAATGACTGACACTAAACTATTTCTAAAGAAGTTTTTGACCTCTGAAATGACAACATGGACGTGTTAGTGTTACAGGACAGGTGGGTGTGGCATATTCACTGAATTCAGATATTTTGGTTAATTTCTGTGACTCATATTCATACCGAAGTTATTTTGAGAACAGTACATGTGGTCTGTCATCACATGCAGTAGAGGTTCTGGTACACGTCACTGACCCTGGTTACACGGTCACAATAAACCGATCACTGGGAATAAACTGATAATGGTTTTGCTGTGTTTACATGCACTGATTAAATGGATTATTGGAGGGTTAACCACTTGAGTTAATGACCATAGTTACATGGCCACTTGAATAATCAGATAACTCCAGAAATCCAATCATAACCGGTTTATTTGTGTCCATGAAACCATGGTCACTGTTGGACTCTTCCTCCTCTTGTGTTTGGGGGGACAGCATCAGTCCTCAGTCTGGGTTTGTCAGTTTTGGTTCTTGTGAATTACTCCCTTAGAATGGGCCTGCACATTGATTCAGTTTAATTTCCTCATTAAAATCATTGTTTTACTTCAACATAAAAAAAAAATCACAATTTATGTGCAGTCATAAATTTTTGAGCTTGGAGATGGAAATGTTTTGTGGAAATAAAGGTACTGCATAAAGTTTTCTGTTGTTGTCTCAGACATGTTGAGAGGATGGACCACCAGCGTCTCCCTTGGCAGTTACTCTACTCAGTTATGCTAGGGCAAACGCAATCAGGGTAGACCAGGGCTCAGATTTAAAGACACTGTAAAAAGAAACTTGAAGAAGCTGGATATAGACAGGAGTTCCTGGCAGCTGAAGGCTAAGGACAGAGCTGTCTGGAGGAATCTGATCAGACCTAAATGAAACAGTCATTGTCGCCCCTGACAGACTGCTATGATGATGATGATGATGATGATGTGATGACTCTTTCATTAAAGTAATGCTGTTTCTGCTAACTTGTCTCAGACATTTTTTCTCCTTTCTGTGTCTGCTGGGAACCCAAACATCTGGATCACGTTTTCAGCTTGATTTGTGCATCCTTAAGCTGCACAGAAAATCATGCTGAGAACCTGATCTGTGAACATTTTAGGATTCCATTGTTTTTGGCATCAAAATACAATTTATGAAGTCAAACCCTTCTGACATTGGAGGAAAATATTCATTTCCACAATTATGTGATGTTGCAATATGGATGAATAAAAAATATAGAAAAAAGGCTTGCTTTTATTTGAATCACTGGTGCTGTTATTATCTACTTAAATTCAATCATGTAACCCCAGTCCCACCTGGAAGAGGAGGCAATGGTGCCAACATGCTGCTCACTGGTATTAGCCAACAGTAATTTGTCAGGCAGAAGTTCAGAGTGAAAAATGAGAAATTAGAGAATGTCTTTGCATTTTTATTAATTTTTTTTTTTTTTAAAATACAATTTCATGGCATTTGTACTACATTGAATATTTTCATAAAACAGACTGTAGCACCTTGAGTACATTATGTTACAAAAGCCTCTTCTTTAATTTAGTATTTTCCACCCTGCTTAGTCACTAGTTTTCAGAGTACAGTGTAATGTTTATGTACTAGTACATCTCAGTAAATAGAATATCATGATTTACATTTTAATTTCAAAAACTATAATCAAAATTGAATTTAAAAAAGGCCTGAAATATTTCCTTGTGCTTGCAATGAATATTGAACATATGAAAGTTTATTTTTTTGAATTATAAAAAACATACATTTTTCACAATATTCAAATTTACTGTGTTTACTGAGAGGCACATTAGTGTGGAATAAAAATGCTTCATGTAAACACACTAATCTGAATATTCTGACCCGATCACACTCATTCGGATCAAAATTTCTTTCCAATTGAGACGAGTGGGTTATTCATTCATTCATTCATTCATCTTCTTCCGCTTAATCCTTTTCGGGTCGCGGGGGGGCTGGAGCATCTGGGCCCAGCATCTTTGGGCGAGAGGCAGGGTACACCTTGGACAGATCGCAAGTCCATCGAGTGGGTTATGCCAATTGTTAATCTGACTGGTGCACATATAAACACTTATTCCGAAGTTTGGGTAGAAAATATGTTTACTGCGCAGGTCTTTACGTCAGCCACATGTCGACATAACGTATTTCCGCCTTTACAGCAGCTAGCGGAAGACATGGTGGGAGTAAAACAAAACTGGTCGGTATCATCCTGCTGTCTCGCTCTGTTCGTCATATGCAGAAGTATGTACTGCTGGGCTTGTAGCTTCATTACGGAGACCAGCAGAAGCAAAAGTAGTCTGAATAACACAATACAGGTCCATTTCAAAAAGAGAAAGACACGAAGTGGGGTTTGTTTACATCGGATGTTGATTCTTCTTCTACTATTTCCGGAATGCCAGATAATTGTGCACATGTCAAAATGATTTTGTCCATTCAAACGTGTGACACATGGAAACACACATCCTAATCGGATCAACTTTTTCAGGATCCATGTAAATGGTAAAGTTGTGATCTGAATTGTAATCAGATTGAAGAAATTTTGCACATGTAACCGTGGCTACTAAACACAGTAAACACACAGAAAATCTTTTCTAACTTGAAAGTTTAAGAGTAAAGTGCACAACCCCTAGTAACTTAGCTAAATCACATTAAACTGACTGACAGCAGTTTTTTTTACTACATATTTTCAATTCAGATAATTCTGCCTAATCTTACAAAATAACCCACTGTATTTAAAAATTGATAATTCAGTAATCAGTCCAGTGAAGCCAAAATATAAGGTAAGGCCTACCTACCGATAGGTATTCTGAATATTTACCTAATATGGCTAAAAAATGCTGTTAATACTGCAGATTGTCACAGCTGCCATTCTCACACCATTATAGAAAGGCCGTTGTTTGGAACTATTTGGAGCTCCATGAACCACGTGACCGGGCAGCAGCGAGATCAAAGAGTGTCACAACTCTCGTTATATGGCTCTGGAACACCTTTAGCAGCAAAACTGCAATCAAGCATTTGCGATAACTGGCAATGAGTCTTTTACAGCGCTGTGGAGGAATTTTGGCCCACTCATCTTTGCAGAATTGTTGTAATTCAGCCACATTGGAGGGTTTTCAAGTATGAACCGCCTTTTAAAGGTCATGCCTCAGCATCTCAATTGGATTCAGGTCAGGACTTTGACTAGGCTACTCCAAAGTCTTCATTTTGTTTTTTCTTAAGCCACCCAGAGGTGGACTTGCTGGTATGCTTTGGCTCATTGTCCTGCTGCAGAACTCAAGTGTGCTTCAGCTTGAGGTCACGAACAGATGGCCGGACATTCTCTTACAGGATTTTTTGGTAGACAGCAGAATTCATGGTTCCATTTACCACAGCAAGTCTTCCAGGTCCTGAAGCAGCAAAACAGCCCCAGACCATCACACTACCACCACCACATTTTACTCTTGGCATGATGTTCCTTTTCTGAAATGCTGTGTTACTTTTACGCCAGATGTAATGGGACACACACCTTCCAAAAAGTGCAAATTTTGTCTCGTCAGTTCATAGAGTATTTTCCCAAAAGTCTTGGGGATCATCAAGATGTTTTCGGGCAAAACTGACATGAGCCTTTATCTTCTTTTTGCTCAGCAGTGGTTTTCATCTTGGAACTCTGCCATGCAGACCATTTTTGCCCAGTCTCTTTCTTATGGTGGAGTCACGAACACTGACCTTAACTGAGGCAAGTGAGGCCTGCAGTTCTTTGGATGTTGTTGTGGGGTCTTTTGTGACCTCTTGGATGAGTCGTCACTGCACTCTTGGGGTAATTTTGGTCGGCCAGCCACTCCTGGGAAGGTTCACCACTGTTCCATGCTTTCAACATTTGTGGATACTGGCGCTCACTGTGGTTCGCTGGAGTCCCAAAGCTTTAGAAATGGCTTTATAACCTTTTCCAGACTGATAGATTTCAATTATTTTCTCATTTGTTCCTGAACTTCTTTGGATCACAACATGATGTCTAGCTTTTGAGGATGTTTTGGTCTACTTCACTTTGTCAGGCAGGCCCTATTTAAGTGATTTCTTGATTGACAACAGGTGAGGCAGTAATCAGGCCTGGGTGTGGCTAGAGAAATTGAATTCAACTTTCCAAAGATGTGATAAACCACAGTTAATTTATGTTTTAACACGGGGAGGGCAATCACTTTTTCACACAGGGCCATGTAGGTTTGGATTTTTTCCTCTTAATAATAAACACCTTCATTTAAAAACTGCATTTTGTGTTTACTTGTGTTATGGGGCGGCTGTGGCACAAGTGTAGTGTGACCAACTACTGATCGGAGGGTCATGGGTTCGATTCTCGCTCTGTCTGCAGTCTGCATGTCGAAGTGTCCTTGAGCAAGACACTGAACCCCCAGTTGCTCCCGGTGGCCAGGCTAGCGCCTGTGTGTGTATGGCAGCTCTGCCGCCATCAGTGTGTGAATGTGTGCGTGAATAGGTGGATAACAGGATCTGTAAAGTGCTTTGGTCATCCAGAGATGAGAAAAGCACTATATAAGTGAACGCCAAGCGAACGCCATCTTGGTCTAAAATTTAAATTTGTTTGATGATCTGAAACACTGAAGTGTGACAAACATACAAAAAAAAAGAGAAATCAGGAAGGGGGCAAACACTTTTTCCCACTACTGTAATTACTACAATAACCATCATGTTCATTCACTTAGCAGTCCCTCCAGGATTTTGCAGGATGTTTTTATGATTGTTGCGGCCCAAAAAGCCTGAATTCACAGGAGCTTTTTTTAAAAAGACTGCAATGAAAGTTGCGATGTTTTGAGAGGTTTTTTTGCACTAAAAGATGTGGGAAGAATTGCAAATTTTAAAGCAGATGGTTTTTCCAGTGATATTCTATATAACAATGTTTTGTCCAATCTCTGCGTTTTGTTTTTCCTGTATGTTTGAAAACGAAGTGTCACATGAACTGCACAACAAATTTAAGCAATAACTGACAAAAAAAGTTGTATCGTAATACAAGTAAAGCACAGGATTGTCAAAAAATTTCCTATTAAACAGTGATTTGCAAATTAAGCAGAAACTTCTGCTATACAGAAAAACTCTTGTGCAACAGCAAATACAGACTTTAACACAATATCCATTACAACACCTAAATTGCATTGAATGTATGTTAAAGAGTATAGATTGGGAAATTATTGGCAGCACCTTCATTTAAAAACTCCCTACGGTCCCCAACCACTTGGTACCAAGTGGAGAGGAAAAAATAATTTATTCTGTTGCTCTGTATTGTCTATTGGAGTCTGTTTTTCTGGAAAAAAAAATTACAAACAATATTCTCTCGCTTTCCGTGCCCAACTCATACCTGTCTATCTGCTGTACGTCTTGACACACACTTGTCTCATCAGACACTCACCTTTCATTTGTGTGTGTGTGTGTGTGGGGGGGGACATTTGTCTCTGTCCAGACTGGAGATTCACCGTTTTAAAGCTCACTGACAATATGTAGTAAGGATTTTACGTCTAAAGATGTATAAAATGATCAAACACTGACTGTAGTGTTAGATTTGCTCGTTTGTGTGTGGTTTTATGGAGTCTCCCCTCACGCGCACTCCCGCAACGGGGTGCTTTTCGGGCAGGCAGATGTTTTTCAACATAAACCCAGCAGTTCGTAGACACGGTCAGGACGGAGACGTGACAAGACATTCACCGGCAGGCTGGGGGAGACGGAGGAAGGGACAGTGTTGGAAATCTCGCGGGTAAGTGTTTTGTTTTTTTTTTAATTACACACTGTTTTTGCTGATGTGTTCCGTTAATACTCACTGTAACACGGAAGTGAACATGGTGCAGCAACGCATTTGACTGGGTAGACTGAGCATTTGAGCACCACTCAGGGACAAATTTGATCGGTGGAATTGGCGGAAGTTGACAAGGATGGTCCAAAATTGTGGGAAAGCTGTGGTAATTGAACAAAGCTGCAAGGTCGTGCAATAGTCGCGCTGATTGGCTGATTTCGCGTGAATTGACGCGATCGCAACATCGCAAAATCCTGGAGGGACTGACTTAGTTTTATGAGGAAGGGAGTTCAGTGCAGTGACCGGAATCAAAAATAACTCCAATGACTTCTCACTCACAGTGTTGGAGGCAGACCGCTCCATAATGACTTAATTCCCTCACGCTGCACAATCTTGAAAAAAGCATCCTGTGGAGAGAGGAGCGGGTGGTTGATGATATGCTATTTGACCCTCAAGTTTTCAGTCACAAGAAAGCTTAATGGTATGTACTTGCACAGCGACGTGCTCCATCAGCAACTAAGCAAATCTCAAAATGAGCTGAATGGATGACTTTAAAAGTCTTTTAAAAGACTTTTAAATTTAAAAGATTTACATATTATTCAGTATCAATAAGGATCTGATATTTTACCAGTGTGCCACTGAAGTGACCCCGAGCTTTGTACCAAGCCTTTGAGTTGCCGTTTTCACACACACATAAGTGGTCCATAAGTCCATTGCAGTAGACAAAACATTTACCTGAAACATTGAAAACATGCATGTTATAATTCTTTATTTACTATGTATTGGCATTTATCAAATTAGAACTGCATTACCAGAATTCAAAGTTATGGTCCCTGTACCTTTGGGAAAAGGATTTTTCTGTGCTTGCAGTCTGATTTTCACTACATCTAAAGGTGTAACTGAAAGGAGGGGGGGAAAGCTCGTATTAGCCTTTGTACAGTTTGTCAGGTCAACAATAGCAAGACTTTTTTTTTTTTTTTTTACAAAGGTTTCCATGTGTCATTATTATATTCAGAGGTTGCATTTTAAGTAGCTTTAAGAGCAAATGATTGACACTTTTCAGTTTAATACAAAGACATCGCCAAAACACAGCGGAATGTAAACTCGCATGATTATACTGCATTAATCGAATGAAGTCGAAGCTCCTGACAGGTATTCAGTGAAGGTGGCTTACCGAATAAAGACGTGAGCAGTGCACCAGAGCAGGACGCCACCATCTGCTGAACAGGCGTGATAGCATTGCTGACAGTTGGAGGACTTTGACTACTCATCTTGCCTTCGAAAACACACAAAATACATGACATTAGATGGGTTTAATGTGCAAGTTAGTGACCATATATACAACAATTCGACTTCCTAAATTAGCCTATTGGCAGCTACAGAAATGCAAACACGGCTACCACTCCGTGATAAAAACATCGGTAACGTTACGCGGTCGTGAGAGCGCTGGAGCTAACCTTAGCTTAGCTGTTAGCCACAGCTAACGTCCTACCTGTTAAGCTCGTCTGCTTTAGTGACCCCTTCAGCAGGCACACACATACTTGTCAAGGCTATAGCTTTACGCACCACACAGCGGGCATTATAATCCTAAAGGCTTCTAACACACTGTATGACTCAAACAAGTGTGCGCTAAAGTACCAAGTCAGTTTACACGGCAAAGATTACATGATAGATAAGAGGTACATTTCATCGACGCATATTCGCCATTTTTTAAGAAAGGGGTCTCTTAAGTAAAAAAAAAAAAAACATATATGGGGGGAAATGGTGAGCCTTAACAATGCATGTTGTATATTTTGACCCATCTATTTTGTCTAAAATTGTTTTTAAAATAATATGGAAACATCGCAAGCAAACGTCATATTGTTACTTTATTTTGCATGTTGCCAGATTTGACAAATTTCAGTCACATTTCAATTTGTAGTTTTCGAAAGCAAATATGGCATGACCGCTGTAAAATTAATCACATTTGTAGAATATCAACTTATTTCAAATTACCAGTAATATGTTTAAATAGATGATCATACGGTATTTTAAAATGTGACATCAACCAAACAGGTGGAAATGTCAAACATGGCAGCACAGACGAGGTAAAGCGGGAAATGGAAGCAAACCGAAAGTGAGACGTTAAAGTCTCTACTGTCGGATGAAAATTTGTGTCGTTTTTCGGCTTCGAAATAAGCTACAACTGTCCGAGTAGTTATAAAACCACTTCTTTCTGGATAGTGTGTAGGAATAAATACATTTACACATTAATTAAACTTTATTTGCATTAGTTTACAAATGATGTAAGACACCAACTGGCGGTTGACGACGTAAGTTTGCTTTTGGATCGTTTAAATGTGATTAAATGAGGAACGCTGGATATTTCGCACAGTCGCTGCTGAGTTAGTGACATTTTTTTCTCCATATATTCATCAATGAAACTTTGTTTTCTCACCGTCTTGTAAAGTTCTGTTTTGTTTACATGCAGGCGGAAGGTGGGGAATCACGTTGCAATGCTGAGGACCAGAAAATCACATTTTGTTTCCATGAATGATAATAAAATGAAGCCAAAACGCACCCAGAGGCATACAGGAGCTAACTGGCAGCAAGGTACTGAAATAGTTTACAGTTTACAGGGTCATCTCGCGATATTACAATATTAGCACTTACTCCCAAACTTATCTCTGGCTCTTTATTTGTCGTTTGCTAATCAGATAATGTTATTTGAAGCGGGTAGACATTTTTATTATTACAGTTGTTTTGTCAGGTGGTTTCCAAAAACAGGACTATTATTATTATTATTATATACACTTGAAACAAGATGTTTACATACACTGTATAAAAAGACAATCTTTTTTTTCCTCAGTCTCACTTTAAATCAGACTAAACTTTTCCTGTTTTTGGTCACTTAGGATTACCAAAATTATTTCTATTTGCTAAATAACTTTTATATTTGCAATTTAAAAAAATATATATTTTTAATTACCTTTTTCAAAGTCAGAAGTTTACAGTGCATCCGGAGAGTATTCACAGCACTTCACTTTTTCCACATTTTGTTATGTTACAGCCGTATTCCAAAATGGATTAAATTAATTTTCCCTTAAAATTTTACACACAATACCCATAATGACAACGTGAAAAAAGTTTTTCTTGAGATTTTTGCCAATTTATTAAAACTAAAACACTAAGAGCTCACATGTACACACAGCGGGGAAAATAAGTATTGAACACGTCAACATTTTTCTCATTAAATATATTTCTGATGCAGCCAGTAACCTGAGATTTTCACCAGATATCAGTAACAACCCATGTAATCCATACATCATGTTATTCAAGAAATTTCTGTGTTTCTATGTGTCACGACCATAGGACTCGCTAAAAGATCATAGGACCACCTATGATGTTCCTATGATGTCCTATGATGTTCCTATGTGTTCAAGGAGTTCTGAACAACTTGCGTGTGAAAAAATTATCCGTCCTTGGACTGCATCATTCACGATCATAGGACTCGGTATGACATCAAAGATCAAAGGCAGGCATCACTCACGATCATAGGACTTGCTATGACATCAAAGATCAAACGCAGGCAAACAAGCATTTACAGGTAAATCTCAAAAAATTAGAATATCATGAAAAAGTTCAATATTTTTTGTCACTCATTTCAGAAAGTGAAACCCATATAGTATATAGATTCATTGCAGAGAGAGTGATATATTTCAGGTGTTTATTTCTTTTAATTTTGGTGATTATGGTTTACAGCCCATGAAAACCCCAAATTCAGTTTCTCAAAAAATTAGAATATTACATAAAATTAATTTTAAAAAATAGTTTTTTAATAGAAATGTTGGCCGACTGAAAAGTATGTCCATGTACACACTCAGTACTTGGTTGGGGCTCCTTTTGGATTGATTACTGTATCAGTGTGGCGTGGCAGGGAGGTGATCAGCCTGTGGCACTGCTGAGGTGTTATGAAGGTCCAGGTTGCTTGATAGCGGCCTTCAGCTTGTCTGCATTGTTGGGTCTGGTGTCTGTCATCTTCCTCTTGACAATACTCCATAGATTCTGTATGGGGTTTAGGTCAGGAGAGTTTGCTGGTCAATCAAACACAGTGATGCCATGGTCATTAAACCAGGTTTTGATACTTTTGGCAGTGTGTGTGTGTGTGTGGGGGGGGGGGGGGGGTGCCAAGTGCTGTTGGAAAATGAAATCAGCTTCTCCATAAAGCTTGTCAGCAGAGGGAAGCATGAAGTGCTCTAAAATTTCCTGGTAGACGACTGCATGAACTTTGGTCTTGATAAAACACAGTGGACCAACGCCAGCAGATGATATGGTTCCTCATATCATCACTGACTGTAGAAACTTCACATTAAACCTCAAGCAACTTAGATTCTGTGCCTCTCCACTCTTTTCTCCAGACTCTGGGACTTTGATTTCCAAATGAAATGCAAAATTTACTTTTATCTGAACAGAGGTCATTTGCTGGTGTTTGTCCACTGTGTCTTACCAAGACCAAAGTCACCGCAGTCGTCTACCAGGAAATTTAAGAGCACTTCATGCTTCCCTCTGCTGACAAGCTTTATGGAAAAGCTGATTTCATTTTCCAGCAGGTCTTGGCACCCCACCCCCCCACACACTGCCAAAAGTATCAAAATCTGGTTTAATGGCCATGGCATCACTGTGTTTGATTGGCCAGCAAACTCTCCTGACCTAAACCCCATAGAGCAGGGGTCCCCAAACTTTTTCCTGTGGGGGCCACATAACTTTTGCCTTCTCTGATGGGGGCCGGGGTCAGTTTGTAACGGAAAAAGTGTGACGATCACAGGGGTGCCTAAACGTAAACATTTATTGTTTTCCAGAAAGCCACACGTAACCAAATATTAATAACCCGTTCTGGGATCTTCACAGGAAAAAAAGTCAGAAAATAAATAATAACACTATTTATGAAATAAATAATAACCAAATAACCCTCTCTGGGTTCTTCACAGAAAAAAAGTCCATGGAACATTAACTTTCTGTTGTGCCGTGCACAATCTTAACAGGTAAAAGTTCAGCTTAGTTGTCAGAGCAGAATCTCTTACTTAAGACTCATATGAGCAGTCTCTCAAAGTTCTTGTGTTTCTTCCTTATAATCCTTTTGTAGGTTCCAGTAGGCTTGTAGGCACCACTGTTTGAAGCTCTCTCTCTCATCAACTTCACTGTGAAAACCACAAAGCAAGCAGGCTGAGAAACCAAACTAAGTGATACAGCACCTACACAGCACAATACATTTCACTACCAGTATGGTTGTAGAGATGGATTTTATTCCAGTAGATTTTATTATGATTATATTTGTTTATACTCAGAATGACTCATTCAAGTCAGAAAAATGAGCTTACCTATGTATGTTCATCAGTGTGAACTGTGGGCCTGCATCTGGCTGGTGAGAAGTTGAATGTCAGGTTCCATTTTAGTCACAGCCAGTCTCAAACAATGATGCAGATGTTCATCTGTCAATCTTGATCTCATCGGAGTTTTCAGGCATTTCATGTGTGAAAAGGTTTGCTCGCAGATATACGTGCTGCCAAAAAGTGTGGACATCTTCATCGCGTGTTTTTTAATGTTAGGGTACGTGTCGTTTGGGAGGGCGGCATAGAAGTCAATGAGACTGTTGGGCTTGAATGCGTCTTTCAGAACATCACAGTTCTGTAACTCGGCCAACTCAAACTGATAAGAAGGCTGGGCTTCATCGATGTCGGCAACAAAGGGGTTCTGGAAAAGACGGATTTCTTTTGCATTAACATGTAGTTCACGGAATCGCACACCGAACTCCGCCTTCAGCATTTCCAGTGCTTCCACACACTTTTCAGCTGGGAACGGGACCGCTGGGTTCTCTGCAGAGAGGTTTTGGGTAGCAGGGAGATGGATGAAGTTGTGCTTTTTCACTTGTTCCAAAAGTAGCGCTAGTTTCACCTCAAATGCTTTTAAGATAAGATAAGATAAGATAAGCCTTTATTAGTCCCACAACGGGGAAATTCCAGGATTGCAACAGCACAGGGATAGCAACACTCAGAGCAACAATCAGAAGGCAAGAAAAAAAAAAAAAAAAAAAAAAAAAAAAAACATTTTATGTGGGAATACATGTCACAAATGAGTTTCCCCTGGCCTTGTAGCTGTAAGTTAAGGCTGTTCAGCAATTCTGTCACGTCTGTTAAAAATGCGAGGTGCCATTTCCATTCTGGGTCGATCAGCTCTGGGACCGTTTTGTCTTTTGAATGAAGAAATGCGTTAATTTCGGGTAGCAGCTCGTAAAAACGCCTCAAAACTCTGCCCCGGCTCAACCATCGGACCTCTGTGTAGTACAGCACATCGCCGTGCGCAGACTCCAGTTCAGACAAGAATTGTTGGAACTGCCTGTGTTTAAGTCCCTTCGCTCTGATGAAGTTTATGCATGACACCACAACCTTCATGACAGAATCCCACTTCAACACTTTGCAGCACAGTGCTTGCTGGTGAATTAGGCAGTGGACTTGTAGCGGGGCGGTGAGACCCCGTTCTTCCATCTCCCGGTTCATGAGTCCTATTAGACCCCGAGACACACCCACCATACTAGGAGCTCCGTCAGTTGTGATGCTGGCAAGCTTTGACCAGTCCAGGTCCAACTCTTCCATGGTTTGGCATACTTTGCCAAAAATATCCTCCCCCGTCGTAGTCCCTTTGAGACTTTGGAGGGCTGCCAGCTCCTCGCACATTTCAAAGTTTGCGCTAACTCCACAAATAAAAATGAGCAGCTGCGCTGTGTCCTGCACGTCCGTGCTTTCATCCAGCGCTAATGAAAAAAAGTCAAATTCTTTTGTCTTCTGCTGCAGCTGGGCATATACATTACCCCCGATTTCTTCAATGCGTCTGGTGATTGTACTCGCCGAAAGACTCACGGCATTAAAGACATCTTTCTTTTCGGGACACACCTCCTCCACGACAGCATTCAAACATTTCTCGGCAAATTTGCCATCAGTGAAAGGTTTACCGCTGCTTGCTATCAGTTGAGCAACCCGAAAGCTGGCCCGAACGGATGACTGGTTCAGCTGAGCTTGGCGTACAAATGTATTCTGCTCAGCTAACAGTCCACTTTTTAGCTTTGAGAGTTTGTCTGCTCGCATTTGGCCTTGCAAGCTATCATACTTGTCTTTGTGACGGGATTCATAGTGTCGGCGCAGATTGTATTCTTTGAATACCGCCACAGTCTCTTGACAGATGAGACAAACAGCCTTTTCTTTGCATTGAACAAAAAATAATTGTTTGTCCACTGCAGGTTAAATACCCTGCATTCTGAATCAATTTTTCTCTTGCCTAACTTTTTCGCCATTATTCCGTTTTATTTGACAGGGGTGAGTCTGTTGCAGGATGTGTCTGGTTCATGTGTTTAGATAGGGCACCTCAGTGCGTGAACGTGAGTGAGTGAGTGCGGGCGCGCAGCCGAGGCACGCCCCCGTGTGAGTGGCCCCGTGGAGCGGATGGTGTGTGTGTGCAGGTGAGTAGAGAGAGAGGCGACCGGAGCAGGTAGCGAACTAGAATTGCTGTTGAAGGATGGAATAGAAGGGTGGAATAGAATGTCACGTTCTATGCGTGTATTAGTCTCGATCGCGTTGCCAGACTGAAAAAAAAAAATCATAATGCGTCTCTGGTATTGTTCAGGGGGCTGGGCCAAATGTGGAGGCGGGCCGTATGCAGCCCGCGGGCCGTAGTTTGGGGACCATTGCCATAGAGAATCGATGGAGTATTGTCAAGAGGAAGATGAGAGACACCAGACCCAATTATGCAGACGAGCTGAAGGTCACTATCAAAGCAACCTGGGCCTCCATAACACCTTAGCAGTGCCACAGGCTGATCACCTCCATAACACGCCACATTGATATTGTAATTAATCCAAAAGGAGCCCCGCTCAAATATTGAGTGTGTACATGGACATACTTTTCAGTCGGCCAACATTTATATTAAAAAACTATTTTTTAAAATTAATTTTATGTAATATTCTAATTTTTTGAAAAACTGAATTTGGGGTTTTCATGGACTGTAAGCCATAATCATCAAAATTAAAAGAAATAAACACTTGAAATATATCACTCTCTGTGTAATGAATCTATATAATATATGGGTTTCACTTTCTGAAATAAGTGACAAAAAATATTGAACTTTTTCATGATATTCTAATTTTCTGAGATGTACCTGTACCTGAGGAATAATTACTATAACTTACAGCTCTATACTGACGGTTCAAAGAATAAAGAGGGCTCTGTTGGAGTTGGAGTATACAGTACATCCCAGAGTTTAAAGTGACCATCACAAAAAGACTCTCCAACAATACATCCGTGTTTACAGCAGAGATGGTGGCAATAATTATTGCTTTACAGTGGGTGGAGGAGGTCAGACCCGACCGGGTGGTGGTGTGCGCGGACTCACTTGCAGCGCTAAAAACCATATAGACACTAAAATCTACAGGGGAAGACCTGGTGATTGAGCTATGTCACAGTTTATTTAGGGTACACAGGGGTGGTGGACAAGTCCAGTTTTGTTGGGTTCCTGCACACGAAGGGTTGAAAGGGAATGACTGTGCAGACAAATTAGCAAAAAGTGCTCTTGGAAAAGAGATAACTATACCATTGTCTCTTGGAAAAGGTGAAGGGAAAGCAGTAATCAAGAAAAAAGGAACTGAGCTATGGCAAAAAGATGGGATAAAGATCATAAAGGTAGATCGTATTGCAGAATACAAAAATCTGTTGCAATAAAGAATTTCATAACAACCGAAAGGAGGGAAGATATCATTATGGCAAGACTCAGACTGAATCACACAGGTTTAAACAGCACTTTATTCACCATGGGGAAAAGCGAAAGTGACAAATGTAGAGAATGTGGAGTAAAAGAAAATGTTGAGCACATCTTATTACACTGTCACATACGGAAATGAAAGAAATAATGGAAAATGAAGTTTGAGAGGCCGGTAGGGAATGGGATTTAACTGGGATTCTGGGAACAGATCGAGATGAAGAAGCAATAAGAATCATGAGAAGGGCTCTTTTCTCTTTTTTAAATAACACAGGATTAAGTCATAGAATATAGGGGTCGGGCTCAAATGACATAATGTTACACACTCTTGTACAGTAGGTGGTGGTATGCACCTTTCAGTTATTTACTGTCTGGCAGTAACCGAGAGAAGAAGAAGAAAAGCTCTCTCCAATCAATTCAAAGGCAATTTAAGGTTGTTTGTTTTTTTTGCGGGTAAAAAGCCATAATATACTATTTTAGGTAATACATGTTTGTTTTTGAGATGGTTTTAGGTGGTTTTAGAGCCGCCAGAGTGCATCTTTAACAGCTGATGTTTGAGTTGACTTCTTCTTTTGGCTGCTCCCTTCAGAGGTTGCCACAGCAGATCATCTGCCTCCATCTTACTCTATCCCTTGCATCTTCCTCTGTAACACCAACCCTCTCCATGTCCTTCTTCACTTCATCTATGACTCTTCTCTGTGGTCTTCCTCTTTTCCTCCTGCCTGGCAGCTCCATCTTCAACATCCTTTGTCCAGTATATCCATTATCCCTCCTCTGCACATGTCCAGACCATCTCAGCCTTGCCTCTCTTACTTTGTCTCCAAACCGCTTAACCTGAGCTATCCATCCGATATGCTCATTTCTAATCCTGTCCCTCCTAGTCACACTTAATGAAAATCTTAGTATCTTTAACTCTGCCATCTCCAGCTCCACTGCCTGTCATTTTGTCAGTGCCACCATCTCCAAACCATACATCATAGCAGGTCTCACTACCGTTTTGTAAATCTTCCCTTACACTCTTGCTGCTAACCTTCTGTCACAAATCACCCCTGACACTCATCTCCACCCACTCCACCCTGCCTGCACTTTCTGCTTCACCTCTTTTGTGCATTTTCCATTGCTTTGGAGGGTTGACCCAAATATTTAAACTCATCTACTTTCACTGCCGCTACTTCCATCTTCACCATTGCACCTGCCACCCTCTCATTCACACTCATGTATTCTGTCTTGCTTCTATTGACTTTCATTCCTCTTCTCTCCAGAGCATACCTCAACCTCTCCAGGTTCTCTTCCATCTGCTCCCTGTTCTCACTACAGATCACAATGTCATCTGCAAACATCATGGTCCACGGAGACTCCTGCCTGACCTTGTCTGTCAGCTGTCCATCACCATGACAAACAAGAAGGGGCTCAGAGCCAATCCCTGATGTAATCCCAGCCTCACCTTGAATCCATCTGTCACTCCTACAGCGCAACTCACCACCGTCTCGCTGTCCTCATACATGTCCTGCACCACCCTCACATACTTCTCTGCCACTCCTGACTTCCTCATACAGCACCACACTTCCTCTCTTGGCACCCTATCATATGCTTTCTCTAGATCCACAAAGACACAGTGCAACTCCTTCTGACCTTCTCTATACTTGTCCATCAACACTCTTAAAGCAACATTGCATCTGTAGTACTCTTTCTTGGCATGAAACCATACTGCTGCTCACTGATTGTCACCTCTTCCTCTTAACCTGTCTTCAACAACTCTTTCCCATGTCTTCATAGTGTGGCTGATCAACTTTATGCCTCTGTAGTTACTGCAACTCTGAGTATCACCTTTGTTCTTGAAAATTGGTACCAAAACACTTCTCCATTCCTCAGGCATCCTCTCACTCTCCAAGATTGTGTTAAACAATCTGGTTAAACGTCCACTGCCATCTCTCCTAAACATCTCCATACCTCCACTGGTATGTCATCTGGACCAACCGCCTTTCCATTCTTCATCCTCTCCAAAGCGTCCCTCACTTCCGCCTTGCTAATCCTTAGGATTTCTTGTTCACAATCTTTCCTTCATCCATCCTACTCTCTCTCTCTCATTTTCTTTATTCATCAGATCTTTAAAGTACTCCTTCCACCTTCTCAACACACTCTTGTCATTTGTTAGTACATTACCAGTTCTGTCCTTAACATTTTGTTTATTTATTTAACCTTTATTTATATAGGGTAGTTCCACTGAGAGGCAGCCTCTCTTTTTCAAGGATGCCCTGTTCACATTCACACATTCACACCAGGAAGCTGCCCAGTACAACCACAGATTGACCTGTGGCCACTGAGCAGCTCCACTGGAGCAGTTGGGGTTAAGGGCCTTGCTCAAGCGCACCACAGTGGGGCTAAGGAGGGTGCGGCAAACACTGCTATGTTATTTGTTCCACCCAGATCTAATCATGCCGGCCCAGGGATTGAACCCACAACTCTCCACTCACCAGTCCACATCCCTAACCATTAGGCCACCACTGCCCACACCTAACCTGCTGTAGATCCTTTCCAGCTCGATCTCTCTATCGAGCCAATCGATAAAAGTCCTTTTCTCCTTCCTTGGTGTCCAGCCTCTCATACAACTCACTATATACCTTTGCCTTTGCCACCTCTCTCTTTGCCATTCGCCTTGATTCCAAATACTCCTGTCTACTTTCTTCATCTCCCTGACTATCCCACTTTTTCTTTGTTAACCTCTTCCTTTGAATACTTTGCTGTACCTCCTCATTCCACCACCAAGTCTTCTTGTCTTCCTTTCTCTGTCCACTGGATACACCACATACAATGCATCCGGAAAGTATTCACAGTGCTTCACTTTTGCCACATTTATGTTAGAGCCTTATTCCAAAATGGATTAAATTCATTTTTTTCCTTAAAATTCTACACACAACACCTCATAATGACAACCTGAAATTTTTTTTGAGATTTTTGCAAAAAATAAATAAATAACATGTACATACACTACTGTTCAAAAGTTTGGGGTCACCCAGACAATTATTTTGTGTTTTCCATGAAAAGTCGCACTTATTTACCACCATGAGTTGTAAAATGAATAGAAAATATAGTCAAGACATTGACAAGGTTAGAAATAATGATTTGTATTTGAAATAATATTTTTTTCCAGATACTCAACCTGCTCAAAGGAAGGTCAGTTTTATAGCTTCTCTAACCAGCTAAACTGTTTTCAGCTGTGCTAACATGATTGCACAAGGGTTTTCTAATCATCCATTAGCCTTCTGACGCAATGAGCAAACACATTGTACCATTAGAACACTGGAGTGATAGTTGCTGGAAATGGGCCTCTATACACCTATGTAGATATTGCACCAAAAATCGGACATTTGCAGCTAGAATAGTCATTTACCACATTAGCAATGTATATTAGATATTAGAGTGTATTTCTGATTAGTTTAAAGTTATCTTCATTGAAAAAAACAGTGTTTTTCTTTCAAAAATAAGGAAATTTCTAAGTGACCCCAAACTTTTGAACGGTAGTGTAAGTATTCACAGCCTTTGCTCAGTACTTTGTTGATACACCAGCAATTACAGTCTCAAGTCTTTTTGAATATGATGCCATAAGCTTGGTATGCCTACAGTGGTGTGAAAAACTGCTTGCCCCCTTCCTGAGTTCTCTTTTTTTTTGTATGTTTGTCACACTTAAATCTTTCAGATCATCAAACAAATTTAAATATTAGACAAGGATAACACAAGTAAACACAAAATGCAGTTTTTAAATGAAGGTGTTTATTATAAAGGGTAAAAAAAATTCCAAATCTACATGGCCCTGTGTGAAAAAGTGATTGCCCCTCCCCCGTTAAAACATAATTTAACTGTGGTTTATCACATCTTTGGAAAGTTGAGTTCAATTTCTCCAGCCACACCCAGGCCTGATTACTGCCACACCTGTTGTCAATCAAGAAATCACTTAAATAGGACCTGCCTGACAAAGTGAAGTAGACCAAAAGATCCTCAAAAGCTAGACATCATGCTGCAATCCAAAGAAATTCAGGAACAAATGAGAAACAAAGTAATTGAGATCAAAAATGGCATCCACAAATGGCAAAAACATGGAACAGTGGTGAACCTTCCAGGAGTGGCCGGCTGACCAAAATTACCCCTAGAGTGCAGCGACGACTCTTCCAAGAGGTCACAAAAGACCCTACAACAACCAAAGAACTGCAGCCCTCATTTGACTCCGTTAAGGCCCTTGTTCATGACTCCACCATAAGAAAGAGACTGGGCAAAAAAGGCCTGCATGGCAGAGTTCCAAGACAAAAACCACTGCTGAGCAAAAAGAAGATAAAGGCTCATGTCAGTTTTGCCAGAAAACATTCTTGATGATCCCCAAGACTTTTGGGAAAATACTCTGTGGACTGACGAGACAAAAGTTGAACTTTTTAGAAGGTGTGTGTCCCGTTACATCTAGCGTAAAAGTAACACAGCTTTTCAGAAAAGGAACATAATCCATCCATCCATCTTCTCCCGCTTAATCCTTTTCAGGTCGCGGGGGGGCTTGAGCCAGCATCTTTGGGCAAGAGGCAGGGTACACCCTGGACAGATACCAAGAGTAAAATATGGTGGTGGTAATGGGATGGTCTGGGGCTGTTTTGCTGCTTCAGGACCTGGAAGACTTGCTGTGGTAAATGGAACCATGAGTTCTGCTGTCTACCAAAAAATGCTGAAGGAGAACATCCGGCCATCTGTTTGTGACCTCAAGCTGAAGCGCACTTGGGTTCTGAAGCAGGACAATGATCCAAAACATGGAGATGCTGTGGCATGACCTTAAAAAGGAAGTTCATGCTCGAAAACCTTCCATTGTGGCTGAATTACAACAATTCTGCAAAGATGAGTGGGCCAAAATTCCTACACAGCGCTGTAAAAGACTCATTGCCAATTATTGCAAACTAGTACATGCCCGTGCATACCCATCCATGCCCACAGAAACCAAGTACAAGTAAGTATTTCCGCATGCATGTTGCTGAAGGGTCTCCTCCTGTCTCAGACGGCTGTTGTTCACAGTCATGCCTGCGGTGTACTGCTGGAACCTGAGGTGTTTCATGTTCACGGCATCTTTTCTGACATGCAGCAGTTCTCCTCATTCTATTGCTCTCCATCTGGTGGGTCTTCTTCTTCGTTCAGACCACTGGTTGAGGGATAGGTGCGTCGTAATTTCAGTTCATGGGCAGGATCATGAAAATGGATCTGAGTAAAAAGTGACTTTCGACTCTGTTCAGGAAGGCCCGTGCATGCCCGTACCAGAGCACCCTGAGAAAATCAGTGCTTTGCTTGGCATTTTACACATTTGTAGTGTAGACTGGCATTCTTCAAGGTTGCACATTTTTACTGTGTCAGCACCTCTTTAAAAACGACATTGCTGAGAAAGTGATGCTTTTGCTTAGTTTCTTCATCTTGAGCAACGATACGAAGACTACTTGATCTGGAAACTCTGCTCGCGGCAACGCAGAATTGGCCATGGTTGCAGAAATCTGTTGTGCAGAAAACACGAATACGCTGTAAAGACTGGCCCTGTGACTTATTCACCTTGCCAATTTTGAGCCATATGACATCATAAAGACACATTAGTCTAGGCATCGTGAGTGATGGTCTATATTTTGATTTTTTGATTCTGTATACTTTATTGATCCCCAAAGGGGAAATTGAGGGCATCCATCTGGATGGATGAAGCAGCCACAGTACAGCGCTATCCCTTTACCATTCACACACACATTCACACCTAGGGCCAATTTAGAGTCTCCAGTTAACCTAACCTGCATGTTTTTTGGCCTGTGGGAGGAAACCGGAGAAATCCCGGAGTAAACCCACGCAGACATATGACATCATAAAGACACATTTGTCTATGTGCTGTCATATAGACATCATATCTTTATGACGGCATCGCGAGTCCTATGATGCCTGAGTTCATAGGACGTCCTATGATGATCAGGCAGAGATCATCGGCTGTCCTATGATGTCCTATAAACGTGACAGACACACAATGAGTCAATTTTGAGCCATATGACATAAAGACACATTAGTCTCTAGGCATTGTGAGTGATGGTCTATATGACATCATAAAGACACATTTGTCTATGTGCTGTCACAGAGACATATCTTTATGACGGCATCGCGAGTCCTATGATGCTTGATGTGGGCTATATTAATCATATATTCCATAACCTACATACAGTATGTTGAAGCATGTGAGAATGTTTGGTGATTACATACAGTGGGGCAAAAAAGTATTTAGTCAGCCATCAATTGTGCAAGTTCTCCCACTTAAAAGATGAGAGAGGTCTCCCAATTTTCATCATAGGTATACCTCAACTATGAGAGACAAAATGAGAAAAAAAAAATCCAGAAAATCACACTGAAGGATTTTTAATGAATTAATTGGTAAATTCCTCGGTAAAATAAGTATTTGGTCAATAACAAAAGTTCATCTCAATACTTTGTTATATACCCTTTGTTGGCAATGACAGAGGTCAAACGTTTTCTGTAAGTCTTCACAAGGTTTTCACACACTGTTGCTGGTATTTTGGCCCATTCTTCCATGCAGATCTCCTCTAGAGCAGTGATGTTTTGGGGCTGTCGCTGGGCAACACGGACTTTCAACACCCTCCAAAGATTTTCTATGGGGTTGAGATCTGGAGACTGGCTAGGCCACTCCAGGACCTTGAAATGCTTCTTACGAAGCCACTCCTTCATTGCCCGGGCAGTGTGTTTGGGATTATTGTCATGCTGAAAGACCCAGCCACGATTCATCTTCAATGCCCTTGCTGATGGAAGAAGGTTTTCACTCAAAATCTCACGATACATGGCCCCATTCATTCTTTCCTTTACACGGATCAGTCGTCCTGGTCCCTTTGCAGAAAAACAGCCCCAAAGCATGATGTTTCCACCCCCATGCTTCACAGTAGGTATGGTGTTCTTTCTCCTCCAAACAGGACAAGTTGAGTTTTTACCAAAAAGTTCTATTTTGGTTTCATCTGACCATATGACATTCTCCCAATCCTCTTCTGGATCATCCAAATGCTCTCTATCAAACTTCAGACGGGCCTGGATGTGCACTGGCTTAAGCAGGGGGACACGTGTGGCACTGCAGGATTTGAGTCCCTGGCGGTGTAGTGTGTTACTGATGGTAGCCTTTGTTACTTTGGTCCCAGCTCTCTGCAGGTCATTCACTAGGTCCCCCCGTGTGGTTCTGGGATTTTTGCTCACCGTTCTCGTGATCATTTTGACCCTACAGGGTGAGATCTTGCGTGGAGCCCCAGATCGAGGGAGATTATCAGTGGTCTTGTATGTCTTCCATTTTCTAATAATTGCTCCCACAGTTGATTTCTTCACACCAAGCTGCTTACCTATTGCAGATTCAGTCTTCCCAGCCTGGTGCAGGTCTACAATTTTGTTTCTGGTGTCCTTTGACAGCTCTTTGGTCTTGGCCATAGTGGAGTTTGGAGTCTGACTGTTTGAGGTTGTGGGCAGGTGTCTTTTATACTGATAATGAGTTAAAACAGGTGCCATTAATACAGGTAACGAGTGGAGGACAGAGGAGCCTCTTAAAGAAGAAGTTACAGGTCTGTGAGAGCCAGAAATCTTGCTTGTTTGTAGGTGACAAAATACTTATTTTACTGAGGAATTTACCAATTAATTCACTAAAAATCCTTCAATGTGATTTTCTGGATTTTTTTTTTCTCATTTTGTCTCTCGTAGTTGAGGTATACCTATGATGAAATTTGGAGACCTCTCTCATCTTTTAAGTGGGAGAACTTGCACAATTGGTGGCTGACTAAATACTTTTTTGCCCCACTGTATGTCAGGCAACTTCACACCTCTGAAAGGACAAAGACTCTCAACCGCCAAGTGAAGAACAAAGACGTTCCCAGACACTGCGGTGGAGACCGGAGGAGCTACCCTCACCCCCCTAGGGCGAAGAGAGGAAGTACCAAGACAATGGGGGGATTAAGATAATGAGGGATGTCAGCCTTTGATATGCATGTCTTTTGTTATGTGCAAGTATAAAGTCAGAGAGCCGGAGATATTCGGTCTCTTTTTCCTTCTGCTACCTCTGCACTAGATGAGACTTGTTAGGAGAGCTGATAAATAAACTTTGGTTTATATATCAAAACGCCTCATCATTTCAAGCTCTTCTACACCTGAGTTCATAGGTCCTCCTATGGTGATCAGGCAGAGATCATAGGCCGTCCTATGATGTCCTATAAACGTCACAGACACACACACAGATTTCTTTAATAGATTTCTTGCTTTAACAGAGTGAAGAGTGATGCTTGATTGCAGTTGTTGCTGCTAAGGGTGGCCCAAACAGCTATTAGGTTTAGGGGGCATTCACTTTTTCACACAGGGCCATGCAGGTTTGGATTTTGTTTTTCCCTTAATAATAAACACCTTCATTTAAAAACTGCATTTTGTGTTTACTTGTGTTATCTTTGTCTAATATTTAAATTTGTTTGATGAGCTAAAAACATGTGTGACAAACATCTATCTATAAAATCAAGGGACCTCTGTCTGTTTGTGTGTGTGTGTATGTGTGTGTTCCTCAGATATCTCTCAACCCGTTCGTCACACTGACCTAAGATTTTAAACTTACTTTGTTAAAGCTACGAGGGTGTGCATCCCCAAATATGGAATCGCTCAGTCAAAATATGTAATTTTTATCAATAAAAGTTTAGCCACCGCTTTGTGACCGCTCTACGTCTTCACCTCCCTGGCTTCAAGAAGTGTGGGCGGGGTTTCAGATTGACTCCGTGCTCATTGGAGAATATGCGGCATCACGACCATGCTGATTGGATAACACAGCATCACGACCTGTCAGTCACCACAACACTTTGCAAACAAAGATTTTAGCAGTGCTTTGCAGCTGAGGTGTGCATCCACGAGTAAAGTTGCTGTGATTGTGTAGGTCTAATGGATATATTTGGCATAGAGAACACGATGTGCGGGGGTGGTTCAGCATAGACAACACAAGGTGCGGGGGGGGGTGGCTGCTGGGGACCCGTGGTGCCGCAAATGACATCACTGGCACACGGGTAAAGCAGCAGCCGAGACTCTCATCCCATCCCACCGGGTGCTTCACGAACGTTCGGGGGGGGGGAGCACACTCAGTCTGCCCAGTCAGTGGTACTCCTTCACTGTAGAACGGAATGACCAGATCAACTGCATATTACATGTGGACACATACTGTGACTAAACAAGAAGAAGACACAAAAATGTCCAAATAACAAAATAAATCATTTTTATTTAAATATTTACAGACAAATGGGAAACACTGATGCAAAAGTTGCAGCCAATTGACTCATTCTGCTGTGCGTGTGAGAGAGGGGGAGAGAGAGAGAGAGAGAGAGACAATGGTGAAGGGATCGGTGCCGTATGTGGATGCCCTGAATTTCCCTCTGGGGATCAATAAAATATACAAGATACAAATACAAAATAATAATAATGTTCAGTGTTTTGTACTTATAATACAGTATTGCTAAACTATAAAAGGATGCACTACAATGGGTCTCAAATATTTGTTAATGTGTCCTGTTGGTACTGCATGAGTTTATTGACGATAGACTATAAACTAGAATCAGAATCAGGTTTATTGCCATTGTTCATGTGATACACAAACTAGGAATTTGTCTCGGTGCCATGCTGCAACATTAAAAACATAATGAGAAAAAGGGATAAACTAAAAAACTAAAGGACTAGAAACGTGCAATAAGTGTAGAAAAATAAGTAATAATAAGTAATAATAATAATAATACTAGTAATAATGAGTAGTACTAGTCAAGGCAGTTTTAAAAAATTAGCATGTAGCAGATAATGTGAAGTACCACATAGTGCAGTCAATAATGCAACAGAAAAACAGTGATGATTGACATGAGTCTGGTTGAGCTGCTACTACTACTACTACTACTATAAACTACACATATAAACTAAATTATAATGGTGACTGAACAATTCCCATTCCCCAAAGTGCAAGATACAACATTTATGAATCTGACAAAAAATAAACAAGCGGTTCTTGAACAGTGGCTAATATTGGATGTTTATTGGATAACATTTTCAGTTATTCTGTAATTAATATTGACACAGTGAATCTCAGTTCAGTCCCTTTCATATTTGTCAAATTCTAACATGTGTGATTGCCTACATATATGCTACACCTCTGTATTCCACTTTCAAACACAGCCTACGTTTGGGCCTGCAAAGCCTGATCAGGCTACCTGTTTCAGACAGGAATACCAGCATTCTATGGGCATGCACTAGTACAAAAAAAAGAGAAATCAGGAAGGGGGCAAACACTTTTTCACACCACTGTATCTTTTGGCAGTTTTGCCCATTCCTCTTTGTAGCACCTCATAAACTCTGTCAGGTTGGATGGGAAGCGTCGGTGCGCAGCCATTTTCAGATCTCTCCAGAGATTTTTTTTTTTCCGGTTCCGCCGGACCGGCGGCGCCACACGAGTCGGCTGCCTGTTGCAACAGCCTTTTTTTTTTTTTTTTTATCATCTTCTTTCTACACCTTTCACTCTGCATATATATCACGGACGCACGGATCGCCCCGGGGGTCTCCCGGGTCGGCGGACGGAGCCACGGTTTGCAGCGGGAGACGCTACAGCGGGGAGGAGCTAGTGCTAGCTAGCACTTGGCCACCGCCCGGTGCTAATGGGAAACTCGACATACCGGGAGCTGTAGCGAAAACGACGCGGGTGCCGGGCTGGAGTTTAGGCGGCGTGAAAGAAATATAAGACAGAATAATAAAGAGCGATGACAAGAACCAAGCAGACCGCCCGTAAAA
The DNA here is from genome assembly GCA_020510985.1 of Pholidichthys leucotaenia. Taxonomy (NCBI): domain Eukaryota; kingdom Metazoa; phylum Chordata; class Actinopteri; order Cichliformes; family Pholidichthyidae; genus Pholidichthys; species Pholidichthys leucotaenia. The sequence continues at coordinate 148,198,474 of CM035849.1, read as the reverse complement.
TCTACTGGAGGAAGAAGCCCCCCAGGAGACAGCTAGCCACCAGGGCTGCTCGGAGAGGCGCTCTGGCCACCGGCAGAGTGAAGAGGCCTCGCCGTCACAGGCCCGTGGCTCTGAGAGAGATCCGTCGCTACCAGAAATCCACGGAGCTGCTCATCCGTAAGCTGCCCGTCCAGCGCCTGGTGAGGGAGATCGCTCAGGACTTCAAGACCGTCCTGCAGGAGACCAGCGAGGCCCACCTGGTGGGTCTCTTCTTCGCTAAGGGGGTCACCATCATGCCCAAACACTTCCAGCTGGCCCGCTGCATCCGCGGAGAGAGAGCTTAGACTTTCTGCTGCACATTCACCAATCAACCATAATGCTCTGCACTGTGTGTCTATATATATATATATATACATTTATAGTAATATGGACATATGTTTACTAGATGTTTTTCTTGCCTTCTGATTGTTGCTTTGAGTGTTGCTATCCCTGTGCTGTTGCAATCCTGGAATTTCCCCATTGTGGGACTAATCAAGGCTTATCTTATCTTATCTTATCTTATGTTCAGTTGGATTCAAATCTGGACTCTGGCTGGGCCACTCAAGGACATTCACAGTTGTCCTGAAGCCACTCCTTTGATATCTTGGCTGTGTGCTCAGGGTCGTTGTTCTGCTGAAAGATGAACTGTTGCCCCAGTCTGAGATCAAGAGTGCTCTGGAGCAGGTTTTCATCCAGGATGTCGCTTTACATTGCTGCATTCATCTTTTCCTCTATCCTGACTAGTCTCCCAGTTCCTGCCATTGAAAAACATCCCCACAGCATGATGCTGCCACCACCATTGGCATGGTTATGATTGGTGCCTGGTTTCCTCCAAACATGACGCCTGGCATTCATGCCAGAGAGTTCAATCTTTGTGTCATCAGACCAGAGAATTTTGTTTCTCATGGTCTGAGAGTCCTTCAGGTGGCTTTTGGCAAACTCCAGGTGGGCTGCCATGTGCCTTTTACTAAGGAGTGGCTTCCATCTGCGTGATTGGTGGATTGCTGCAGAGATGGTTGTCCTTCTGGAAGGTTCTCCTCTCCTCACAGAGGAATGCTGGAGCTCTGACAGAGTGACTATCGTGTTCTTGGTCACCTCCCTGACTAAGGCCCTTCTCCCCCGATCGCTCAGTTTAGATGGCTGGCCAGCTCAAGGAAGAGTCCTGGTGGTTCTGAGCTTCTTCCATTTACGGATGATGGAGGCCACTGTGCTCATTGGGACCTTTAAAGCAGCAGAAATTTTTTTGTACCCTTCCCCAGATTTGTACCTCGCGACAATCCTGTCTCGGAGGTTTACAGACAATTCCTTTGACTTCATGCTTGGTTTGTGCTCTGACATGCACTTTTGATGTTTTGAGTTGACTAATACACAAAAACCTTGTTTTCTGCATTTTTTCCTCACTGTAGTCAAACCAGCGAAATAAACCAGTTTATATAACATTGGACATTTTTACATGTTCATGAATAAACAGATTATTATTGGATTTCTGGATTTATTTGATTATTTAAGTAGTCATGCAAATGGAATAATCAGATAAAGGCCATTATCAGGTTATGAGGAATCACATTTATTCAAGTAGTTGACTGCCCAACAATCAGTTTATTTAGTGCATGGAAATATGACAAAACTGATTATTGCCATTATCGGTTTATTCCCAGTTACCGGATTATTATGACCAGGTAACTGGGCTCAGTGTTTGGGATACTTTATTAATCCCAGAAGGAAATTAGAGGACATCCACCTGGATGGATGAGGGAGCCACGGTGTTGCGCCAATTCCTTAACCATTCACACACATTCACACCTAGGGCCACTTAAGAGTCTCCAATTAACCTAACTTGCATGTTTTTGGGGGATTTTTTTTTTTTTTTTTTTTGGCCTGTGGGAGGAAACCGGAATACCTGGAGTAAAGCCACACAGACACTGGGAGAACATGCAAACTCCACACAGAAGGGTCACCGATGGTCAGGGGGTGGGATCGAACCCACGATGTTCAGGGGTGGAATTGATGCCGTGGCCTTCGTACTGTGCTGCCACAGTGGTAACCACTGCGCCACCGAGCTGCCCAAATTTGCTCAAACTTACTGTACATGTAATTTTCAATAGGTAGGCTATTGTAGATAAAGTTGACAAAGTAGTTTAAGCGGTTTAATTTTATTTTGCTGAACAATCTTGGTATGGATTCATTTGTTAGATCATTTCTTTTTTCTTTTCTTTTTTACTGCTGATGGATAAAGATATGTATGTAGAACAGTGTGAGATTTAAATCACTTCAGCAAAGCATATATCTGGACTTGTGGATCTCTTTATCTGATCCTATAATGATGTTTAGGAAAAGATGGAAATATGAGTGAGAAGAGGACACCGGGCCAGGCTAAGCGAACATCACTTGGGTGCTCTGCCTCACAAATGAAGCATTTTGCTGGAAAAATATTTTACTTGGACCTGCCTTCAAACAGAACAGCTGAGATATTGGAGAGGGACATCAAACAACTGGGAGGGGTGAGTATAAATGCATTTGATGCTTGTATTTTTACAGATACAATCCTTACCTTAATGGGGTGCCATAATAACTACAGTATGTCTTATTAAAAATGAAATTATATCATGCCAGTAATAAACTATTTTTACTAATAATCCTACAGCTATTCTTTGTTTATGCCATTGTTTCATCTTTTTCAGTCTCTATGCACTTGTCTTTCAAAATGTCTGAAGCGCTAATAATATCCTTATTGTTTTAACCATGATAGTATTTGGAGTTACAGTAATCATAGGCACTTTAAATAGTGGCAGGTGTGTGCTGTTTCCCATTTAACATGAGTTTGAATGTGATTGGTTAATTCTGAACACAGCCACATCCCCAGTTATAACAGGGTGTGCATATTTATGCAAACAGGTCATTGTAAGTTTTTTATTTTTCCCCTTAAAAGATTTGTTTGTTTTTCAATTGGTTATAGGTTACATTAATGGTGGAAAAAGTTTTGAAATGATTTATCTTGGTCTTTTTTTACATCACAAAAACCTGGCATTTGAACAGGAGTGTGTAGACTTTTTATATCCACTGTATATACGTATACAGTATATTGGGGGGGGGTAATGTGGTTTATTTTTCAACATAGCCTCCCCTTCAGTCCACACACTTCTTCCATTGGTGTTACAGCGCTTGGACCCCTGCGGGTGAAAAATAAACCACATTTGGTCAAATTTCATCACTATGAACTTTTCAGTCCCCCCTCATATGCACTACTCACAAAAAATTAGGGCTATTCGGCTTTCGGGTGAAATTTCAGGATGCACCTAAAATGCACTATAACCTTTACAGTTGAACTTAATTTGACCTTCTCTAACCTTTTGAATGCACGTGTCCAACTGTTCAACGTTCCAGTACTTTGTGCATAACTTGCTGTTCTCTAACAAAGTGCTTAACAGCAAAATTCACCACAGGTGTTTGATCCATGAACTGACCAATAAATGTTCTGGTTCAATTAGAATTGATATTTAAACAGTCCTCATCGTCATGCTGTTCACATTTTGACATCATGAGACCAAGACGATACCTAACAACTGATCAACAGTACTTCGTCATTGTGAGGCTTCAAGCAGGATGTTCTGAAAGGGAAGTAGCCACTGAGCTTAGAATATCACAGAGTGTCATTAACAGGTTGCAACAGAGACAAAGAGACTAGAAGAGTCACAGAAAGGCATAGAAGTGGACGTCCTTTGGCCACATCCCACACTGATGACCGCTTCATTGTGAACAGTGCCCTGTGGAACCGAATGATGAATGCCACTCAACTCCAGGCACATTTAAGGGACATGAGAGGCACCCAGGTGTCACATCAGACCATTTAAAAACCATTTACATCAGTGTGGTCTCCGTGCTAGACGACCTGCAAGGGTACCTGACAACAACACCAGGCACAGCCATCATTGTCTTGCATGGGCCGGGGAGCATTTACGCTGGACAAGGGACCAGTGGGCCTTAGTGCTGTTCTCTGATGAAAGTCGGTTCATGTTGAGTAGAAATGATGGCCGCCAACGATGTTTGAGACGTCGAGGAGAGCGCTATGCATCAGCCACTGTTGTCACCATGTTACAGTCTGGGCAGGTGGGCCTAGTCAATACAGAACTGCCCTACACCTTGTGAATGGTACAGTGATAAGCCGATACTACCTGAATAACATCATTAATCCAGTCACTGTACCCCTACATGAACAACACAGGCCTAATTTAATCTCCATGGATGACAATACTTCAGCTCATCGAGGTCACATCATTAGGGAACGGTTGCTGGAGGCTGTGGTACCTCAAATGGAGTGGCCTGCACTTTCTCCAGACCTGAATCCCATAGAAAACCTATGGGATCAGCTGAGTCGACGTGTAGAGGCTCATAACCCTGCACTCCACAACCTCAATGACCTGAGGGCCGCCTTTCAAGAAGAGTGAAATGCCATGCCTCGGAAGACAATAAGTCGACTTGTGAACAGCATGAGACATCGTTGTCAAGCTGTAATTGATGGTCAAGGGCACATGACAAGTTATTGAGACTTTGACATTTTTGGCTGTGGTATACCCACCACTGTTGTTGGCTTTTGTTTCAATAAATTGTTTCAGATGAGAAAATCACCATTGCATGCTTCTACTTAAATGTCCTACTTTCATGATATAATGTCACTGTAGTGTGAACTTTTTACATTTTCCATAAATTTCACCCGAAAGTCGAATATCCCTAACTAGCCCATATCAGCTGATGATGAAATATTGGGTCGACACTAAATAGAGAAAAACAGCACTGAATATGTAGTGAGATTAAGCTTGCTCTTTGTTACAGGCACATGCAAATTTTTGTTAGTATTATTAGTCTCCAATAAGGCGAAGGTAATGTCTTTAGTGGCGTTGGTTGGTTTGTCTGTTTATTGGTTGGTTGGTTACCTCAAGGCCCTGGATGTTTTAGGGCTGTCATGGTTGACACGCCTGTGCAACATTGCATGGACGTTGGGACAGTGCCGTTGGCATGGCAAACCGGGGTGGTGGTTCCTCTCTTTAAGAAAGGGGACCGGCGGGTGTGATCCAACTTCAGAGGGATCACACTCCTCAGCATCCCTGGGAAGGTCTATGCCAAGGTACTGGAGAGGAGAGTCCGGCCATTGGTCGAACCTTGGATTCAGGAGGAGCAATGTGGTTTTCATCCTGGCCGTGGCACATCGGACCAACTCTTTACCCTCTCAAGAATCCTCGAGGGTTTGTGGGAGTTTGCCGAACCAGTTTACAGTGGGGTGAAAAAGTGTTTAGTCAGCCACCAATTGTGCAAGTTCTCCCACTTAAAAGATGAGAGAGGTCTCCAATTTTCATCATAGGTATACCTCATCTGTGAGAGACAAAAGAAGAAAAAAAAATCCAGAAAATCACATTGAAGGATTTTTAATGAATTAATTGGTAAATTCCTCGGTAAAATAAGTATTTGGTCAATAACAAAAGTTCATCTCAATACTTTGTTATATACCCTTTGTTGGCAATGACAGAGGTCAAATGTTTTCTGTAAGTTTTCACAAGGTTTTCACACTGTTGCTGGTATTTTGGCCCATTCCTCCATGCAGATCTCCTCTAGAGCAGTGATGTTTTGGGGCTGTCGCTGGGCAACACGGACTTTCAACTCCCTCCAAAGATTTTCTATGGGGTTGAGATCTGGAGACTGGCTAGGCCACTCCAGGACCTTGAAATGCTTCTTACGAAGCCACTCCTTCGTTGCCCGGGCGGTGTGTATAACATCTATCCACTGCCAGGAGGCGCCCTCTGCTGCTCACTAACAACTGTTACATTTACACTACACAATGACATGCAAATATACACACACTGCTCTCCCTCCCTCTGCTGTGTGATTGTATCTATTGTCTGCTAATGTGCATAGAGGGTTTTTTTCTGTGTAATCAAAATTTGGCTCATTGAGCTTATATGAGCTTATACGAGCGTTATTCTGATAACTATGTTTTTTCTCTCTGCCTATTGTGTTTCCCCCCCCCTTCCCCTCTTTACCCTCACTGCATGACAGGCGCCTTCATGGCTGCCGTGTCATTGGATGCGCCTAACGTGCGCGCCCAATGTCAAGTCAAATTCCTTGTGTGTTTACTTGTAAATATACTTGGCAATAAAGCTGATTCTGATTCTGATTCTGATTCATTGTCATGCTGAAAGACCCAGCCACGTTTCATCTTCAATGCCCTTGCTGGTGGAAGGAGGTTTTCACTCAAAATCTCACGATACATGGCCCCATTCATTCTATCTTTACACGGATCAGTCATCCTGGTCCCTTTGCAGAAAAACAGCCCCAAAGTATGATGTTTCCACCCCCATGCTTCACAGTAGGTATGGTGTTCTTTCTCCTCCAAACAGGACAAGTTGAATTTTTACCAAAAAGTTCTATTTTGGTTTCATCTGACCATATGACATTCTCCCAGTCCTCTTCTGGATCATCCAAATGCTCTCTAGCAAACTTCAGACGGGCCTGGACATGTACTGGCTTAAGCAGGGGGACACGTGTGGCACTGCAGGATTTGAGTCCCTGGTGGCATAGTGTGTTTCTGATGTAGCCTTTGTTACTTTGGTCCCAGCTCTCTGCAGGTCATTCACTAGGTCCCCCCATGTGGTTGTGGGATTTTTGCTCACCGTTCTCGTGATAATTTTGACCCCTCGGGGTGAGATCTTGCGTGGAGCCCCAGATCAAGGGAGATTATCAGTGGTCTTGTATGTCTTCCATTTTCTAATAATTGCTCCCACAGTTGATTTCTTCACACCAAGCTGCTTACCTATTGCAGATTCAGTCTTCCCAGCCTGGTGCAGGTCTACAATTTTGTTTCTGGTGGCCTTTGACAGCTCTTTGGTCTTGGCCATAGTGGAGTTTGGAGTCTGACTGTTTGAGGTTGTGGACAGGTGTCTTTTATACTGATAACGAGTTCAAACAGGTGCCATTAATACAGGTAACGAGTGGAGGACAGAGGAGCCTCTTAAAGAAGTAGTTACAGGTCTGTGAGAGCCAGAAATCTTGCTTGTTTGTAGGTGACCAAATACTTATTTTACTGAGGAATTTACCAATTAATTCATTAAAAATCCTTCAATGTGATTTTCTGGATTTTTTTTTTCTCATTTTGTCTCTCATAGTTGAGGTATACAGTACCGTTCAAAAGTTTGGGGTCACCCAGACAATTATTTTGTGTTTTCCATGAAAAGTCACACTTATTTACCACCATGAGTTGTAAAATGAATAGAAAATATAGTCAAGACATTGACAAGGTTAGAAATAATGATTTGTATTTGAAATAATAATTTTTTCCTTCAAACTTTGCTTTCGTCAAAGAATCCTCCATTTGCAGCAATTACAGCATTGCAGACCTAACATGATTGCACAAGGGTTTTCTAATCATCCATTAGCCTTCTGACGCAATGAGCAAACACATTGTACCATTAGAACACTGGAGTGATAGTTGCTGGAAATGGGCCTCTATACACCTATGTAGATATTGCACCAAAAACCAGACATTTGCAGCTAGAATAGTCATTTACCACATTAGCAATGTATAGAGTGTATTTCTGATTAGTTTAAAGTTATCTTCATTGAAAAAAAGTGCTTTTCTTTCAAAAATAAGGAAATTTCTAAGTGACCCCAAACTTTTGAACGGTAGTGTACCTATGATGAAAATTGGAGACCTCTCTCATCTTTTAAGTGGGAGAACTCGCACAATTGGTGGCTGACTAAATACTTTTTTGCCCCACTGTACATGTGTTTTGTGGACTTGGAGAAGGCATTCGACCGTGACCCTCGTAGTTTTTTGTGGGGGGTGCTTCGGGAGTATAGAGTATCGGGCTTGTTGTTACGAGCTATTCGGTTTCTATACAACCGTTGTGAGAGTTTGGTTTGTATTGCCAACACTCGGTCAGACTCATTCCCAGTGAGAGTTGGACTCCGCCAGGGCTGCCCTTTGTCACCGATCATGTTCATAATTTTTATGGACAGGATTTCTAGGTGCAGCCAGAGAACAGAGGGTGTCATGCTTGGTGATCACAGGATCTCATCTCTGTTGTTTGCAGATGATGTTGTCCTGTTGACTTCATCCAGCAATGACCTACAGGTCTTACTGGGATGGTTTGCCGCTGAGTGTGAAGCGGCTGGGATGAGAATCAGCACCTCCGAGTCCATGGTCCTCAGCCAGAAAAAGGTGGATTGTCATCTCCGTGTGGGGGACAAGCTCTTGCCCCAAGTGGAGGAGTTTAAGTATCTCAGGGTCTTATTCACGAGTGAAGGGAGAATGGAGCGAGAGATTGACAGACGGATTGGAGCAGCATCTGCAGTGATGCGGACATTGTAACAGTCCATTGTGGTGAAGAGGGAGCTAAGCTCTTAGCAAAGCTGTCGATTTACCGGTCAATCTACGTTCCTACCCTCACCTATGGTCACGAGCTTTGGGTAATGACCGAAAGAACGAGATCGCGGATACAAGCGGCTGAAATGAACTTTCTTCGTAGGATCGCTGGACTCACCCTTAGAGATAGGGTGAGGAGCTCAGTCATCCGGGAGAGGCTCAGAGTAGAGCCACTGCTCCTTCACATTGAAAGAAGCCAGTTGAGGTGGTATGGGCATCTGATCAGGATGCCTCCTGGACGCCTCCCACTTGAGGTGTTTCGGGCACGTCCCACTAGGAGGAGACCTCGGGGCAGACCCAGGACTCGCTGGAGAGACTACGTCTCTCTGTTGGTCTGGGAACGCCTTGGTATCCCTTCGGAAAAGCTGGAGCAGGTGGCGGGGGAGAGGGAAGTCTGGGTTTCTGTGCTTGGAACTGCTGCCTCCGCGACCCGGACCTCCGGAAAAGCGGTAGAAGATGGATGGTTGGTTGGTTGGTTTGCCTGTTAGCAACATAACTCAAAACGTTATTAACGGATTTTGATGAAATTTTCAGGAAAGATGTGTAATGGCACGGGAAGTAGATGATTAGATTTTGGTGGTGATTCGGAACATGGTGTGGATGCAGAAATTTTTTGAATATTATTTCATATATTAATCTGGCACTTTTCATGTACTGCCTCTTTAAGACGTGTCCACTTATTTACGTGCGTGGTCACGCCATAGGGTGCACGCCTCAGCAACCCGGAAGCCAAACACTGCAGAAAAAGTATTAGGAGGCGTGTCCACCAAACTCGTTTTTTCTGCTGTGGGTAACTATTTTCTATTCATTCTCTATGTAGTCCAGCGTTTACAGCACTGAGCGCCTTTGGTGCTGAAGCACTTTGAGCGGTGGCTGCTTTTTGTCGCAGTGCTCAGGGCTGAAAAACATTCAACTTGTCAGACTACTGTACAGCTGCGATCGTCAATGTCAGACCTTTCTAAGCAGCCAATCAGAATTAAGGAAGGGTGGGACATAGGACACCGGTACAGGAAGATGACATCGGTAGGTGACGGATGGTGGAGAAGCTTAACTTTGCTGTATCAAACACCCCGGTACTCTTTGATCTGACACTAAAAGGATATCATGATCAAAATTTGAAAGCAAACACTTGGAGGAACATGTCTGCATCTGTTGGCGTGCCAGGTGAGCGTTTGTGCCTTTGTCATGGTCCTGTTTCTCAAAAGTTTGTTGCGGCAGATAATATGGATGCTATGTGACTTTGTTGTTGATAACAGCAAAAAAATGGTATGATACCGCACTGTTGTGTAATATTGCTTTATAATTATGATCCTTGTCAGTAAACTGTAATGGAGAAGAGAAGAGAAAAGAAGAGGGAAAAACAAAGAAAACTGACTTGAAAGATTCAATAAACCATGACGTTGATTTAAGGTGGAATTGCCCAGCCCCAATGTATGGTCAATACAATTATGACAGTCTTGTTGTTATTATTATTAGTATGTAGTCATATTGCTTTTGTTGTCGTTTCTCTGTCTGTTAATAATAATAATAATAATGGATTGCATTTATATAGTGCCTTTCATTCAAATTTTCAGGAAAGGTGTGTAATGGCGCACTGAACACGATTTGATTTTGGTGATGATCTCAAAATGCATACCTCTGCCAAGGCCCTATCTCGCAATGTACCGATGGATGGTGATATGGACGGAGGGACGGAACCTTGGCGGAGGTATGTGCTCTCTGAGCGCCCTATAGTTTAAGGTGGAATTGCCCAACCCCAATGTATGGTCAATACAATTATGACAGTCTTATTATTATTATTATTAATGTAGTCATATAATGTAGTCATATTGATTTTGCTGTCGTTTCTCTGTCTCTTAATAATAATAGTAATAGGGGCAGCACGGTGCCACAGTGGTTGGCACTGTGGCAGCACAGCAAGAAGGTCATGGGATCGATTCCACCCCTGACCATTGTAGGTTCGATCCCATCCCCAGACCATTTGTGTCCCTTCTGTGTGGAGTTTCCATGTTCTCCCCGTGTCTGCGTGGGTTTACTTCGGGTATTCCGGTTTCCTCCCACAGGCCAAAGACATGCAGGTTAGGTTAATTGGCATAAACTGGGGATTCTAAATTGTCCTTGGGTATGGATCTGAGAGGGAATGGTTGTCTGTCTCTCTGTGTTAGCCCTGCAATGGACTGGTGATCTGTCCAGGGTGTACCCAGCCTCTCGCCCAAAGATGCTAGGATAGGCTGCAACCCCCCCCGTGACCTGAAAAGGATTAAGCGGTAGAAGGTGGATGGATGGATAATAATGGATTGCATTCATGTAGTGCCTTTCATTCATATTTTCAGGAAAGGTGTGTAATGGCGCACTGAACACATGATTAGATTTTGGTAATGATCTCAAAATCCACACCTCCACCAAGGCTCTTATCTTCTCACAGTGTTCGTAGCAATGCTGCAAAACTACTGGATGGATTTGAATGAAATTTTCACCAGAGGTGGCTGTTGGCCCAAAGATGAGCTCGTTAGATGTTGGAGATGATCCGTGAGTGCATACCTCTGCCAGGGCCCTATCTCGCAATGTACAGATGGATGGCGATATGGACGGACAAAGGGACAGAGTGGAGGACAAAGGGAGGGAGGGACAGAGCCCTGGCGGTGGTATGCGCTCTCTGAGTGCCCTCTAGTTGTCAGTGTGGATGAGTGACTTACAGTTCAGTCATCTTAAAAATGTTTTTCTTGCTTTCCTTTTCTTTTTTTTTTAAATTCAGATTGTTGAAAAGTTCTTCAGTAAAGAAATAAAGTACCTTATATCTAACAAGCGTGAGGCAAAGTATGTGCACTGCCTCAGACAGGACTCTCCAGTCCCCATCCCAGACTCAAGACAGAGTTCACCGCACCCTTTCTCAAACATGCACACAACCGGTAGCCATGTGGACATCAAAAGTCCATCTCAGGGTCAAACAGACACGGTGAGTTCACTTTTTTCTTTCTTTAATTCCAATTGATGTATGTTCTGTACACTGTGTTCCAAATTTTATGCAAATGATATTTTGTCTCTGATTTTCCTAAATAGTCGATGCAAATGACAGTTAATAAAATTTTCAAGTCATCAACCATTAGAGATGTTCAAATTTTATTGAACAAACCTCCCAGTGATAACTATTTTTTTTTTTTGCATAAAGAAAAAATCTCAAAATGCACTGTTTCAAATTATTATGCACAGCAGAATTCCAAACTTTTTATTGGTTGTAAAGAACTGAAAATGGTCATTTGTTGAATTTGCAGCATTAGGAGGTCATTTACTGAAATCAAAAGCTATTTCAATCAAAACATCTTAATAGGCCAAGTTACACGTTAACATAGGACCGCTTCTTTGATGTAACCTTTACTATTCTTACATCCATTGAACTTGTGAGTTTTTGGAGAGTTTCTGCTTGAATTTCTTTGCAAGATGTCAGAATAGCCTCCCACAGCTGCTATTCTGATGTGAACTGCCTCCTACCCTCATAAATTTTTTGCTTGAGGATGCTCTCTTAATCCAATGAATTTATCTGGCAGAAACCTTCCTCATTGTGCCTTTATCTGCACAAACCCATCTGTGCTCTGAATCAGCCACAAATTTCTTCACAGTCTGATGATCACACTTAAGTTTTCGTGAAATATCTAATGATTTCATACCTTGTCCAAGACATTGCACTATTTGACACTTTTGGGCAACAGAGAGATCCTTTTTCTTTCCCATATTGCTTGAAACCTGTGGCATGCTTAATAATGTGGAACATCCTTCTTAAGTAGTTTTTTTTTTAATTGGGCTCACCTGGCAAACTAATTATGACAGGTGTCTGAGATTGATATCAGTGATCCTGTGGAGAAAGAAGGCAAGCGAGGCAACGAGCTGGACGACACAGAAACTTTATTCTTCCTCCAACATAACTTACAGCAAAAGAGAATGCCGGGTCTATGTGCATTCACCCTTTATAGCTTTATTCCCATGCATCGAGACCTGGAACTTCCAACCATAATACATTGTTGTTTGAACAAAGGATTGTGTGGCACATTAACATGACATAACGCCAGCGCCGCTCCAACACCCTTCTTCCCTCAGCGGCTCTGGCATCTTTTACTTTCCCCGGGGGGTGCATAGACCCAACAGTCCCGTTTGATACCGCCCGGTGACACTTCCTCCTTTGGTCCATTGTTTTCCCCTTCCCCCTGCCTCCTCTGGGTGGAGAAACCCACAAACCATGCCCCCACACTGCCTGCCCCCCCGTCCTTTGGGCTTGAACTGGCACCTATAGCGGCTGTAGTGGGGGGTTGCCGATCCAGTCGAACCGCCCTGCTGGTGAGGTGTACCGGAAGGCACGTCAGTCTGTGGAGGCAAGGGTGGGGGGGACACATTAGCTTCGCGAATGCAGGTCCCTGCCAGGGATCACCACTTTGCGGAGCCACCAACGGTGGGCGTCCGCGCCGGGGAGCTTGGGCCAACACCACCTGCTTGTCTGCCAATACTAAAGTGGGCTTCAGCCTGTCGATGCAAACTGTCTCCCTACGCCCCCCCCCCCCAAGTCTAACACAAAATGCTTCTCCCCAGGTTCCAACACCCTGAACGGTTCGTCGTACGGTGGGCGCAGCAGGGTTCGGTGCGCATCGTGCCTGGCAAAAACAAAACTGACGTTCTGCAAGCTTTTTGGGACGAATGTGCGGGGAAAACAATTGTGGGCCGGGCCCGGTATGCTCACAGCCTCCGTACTGTGTAAAAATTGCATGGGGAGATCAGCCTCGGGTGCGGGGTTTTCCAGTAAAAACTCTTGGGGGATCCGCAGTGGCTGAGAAAAAATGAGTTCTGCTGGGGAGGCTGCCAAATCCTCCTTAGGTGAGGAGCGCAACCCTAAAAGAACCCAGGGCAGGCGGTCGACCCAATTTGTGTCTGTGAGCGAAGCTCTGAGCGCTGCTTTAAGCAACCTATGAAAACGCATGCATAACCCATTAGCCTGGGGGTTGTACGCAGTAGTGCGGTGAATTTTGACCCCCAGGCTCTGGGCCATAGCGGACTACAGTTCTGAAATGAATTGTGGACCCTTGTCAGACGTGATATCAGATGGAGATCCGAAACGTGCAACCCAAGCCGACAAAACAGCGTGAGCTACTTCTGCGGACGTGGTAGAAGCCAGCAGGACCACTTCAGGCCAGTGCGTGGTGTGGTCCACAATTGTTAAGAGGCGCGTAAAACCTTGTGACGGCGGGAGGGTCCCACCAAATCCACGTGGACATGGTTGAACCTCCTGGCCGGGGTTTGGAACAGCTCGAGGGGGGCTCTGGTGTGCTTGTGCATTTTGGCCCGCTGGCACGCGACGCAAGCTGCAGCCCACTCTTTCATGTCTTTGCGCAAGTGCGGCCAGACGAATTTTGCCCCCACTATCTTCACCGAAGTGCGCTCTCCCAGATCCCGGACCCGCCGGTGGAGAAGTGGAAGAGCAAGGGAGGTCATCTAAGTTGCACTACCCTGTTCTCCAGACTTAACCCAGTTGGCGCAGACTGAAGCACGCAAATGTCCGCGTCCCTGGCTTGTTCCGCAGCCATGTCAGGGAAATCAATTCCCATATAGACCAGGGCGATTAATGCGCGCGACAGGCAATCAGTCACAACGTTGAGCTTACCAACATGAATGTCGGTAGTAAACTCTGAAATTGCGGCCAAATGCCGTTGCTGCCGGGCCGACCACTGTTCCAAGACCTTGGCCATCGCCTGCGTCAGCGGCTTATGGTCTACAAACGCGGTGAACTCGTGCCCCTCCAGCTAAAACTGGAAATGGTGCATCGCCAGGTGAAGAGCCAGCAATTCTCTATCGAACGCGCTGTATTTGCATTCGTTGTCGCGCAAGGTTCGACTTAAAAATGCTAGCGGCTGCTACGAACCTGAGATGCCCTGCTCCACCACTGCCTCTATGGCAACATCAGACGCATCTGTAGTGAGCGCTATCCGTGCAGACAGATCCGGGTGGGCTAGCAACGCGGCATCCGCCAGCGCTGTTTTGGCATTTGCAAAAGCCTGGTCTCACTCGGGAGTCCAGTCGATGGTTTCCGCAGGCTTCTTTTTTTTTAAGTGCAGCATACAATAGCTGCATCAGCTGGGCTGCTCGGGGAAGGAAATGGTTTTAAAAATTAACCATTCCCAAAAACTCCTGTAGTGCTGTCACAGTCTGCAGACGCTAAAAATCCAGCACAGCGCGCACCTTATCCGGTGACAGGATCGCGCCCTCCGGCGAAATGCAGTAGCCCAAAAAATCAGTCATTGGCACACCGAACCAGCACTTTGCCTGGTTGACTATCAGCCTGTGCGCTTCCAACCTCTGGAAAATTGTCTTGAGATGGCCGATGTGCTCCTCCTCGGACGCGCTGGCTACCAAAATGTCATCTAAGTAGACGAAGACGAAGGACAAGGCACAAAGCACTGTGTCCATCATCCTCTGGAAAGTCTGTGCCCTGCCTTTTAATCCGAAAGGCATGTGTAAAAACTTGAAAAGGCCGAAAGGAGTTATTACTGCTGTTTTTGCAACGTCTTCCGCGCACACCAGCACCTGATGGTATCCGCGGACCAGATCCACTTTCGAAAAAACATGCACCCCGGCCAGGTGCACGGAAAAATCCTGGCTGTGTGGAATGGGATAACGATCGCATTCCATGGCGTTATTCAAGCACTGGAAATCGCCACACGGTCGCCACGACCCGTTGGCTTTAGGCACCATGTGTAGGGGGGATGCCCACGGGCTGTTGGAGCACCTGACGATGCCCAACTGCTCTAAGTTGGCAAACTCCTCTCACGTGCTGGCCAGTTTAGCTGCATCCAAACGCCAAGGTCACGCAAACACTGGCGGACCTTTTGCCATTATAAAGTGCTCAACCCCGTGTTTCGTTACCATAGCCGAAAAAGTGGGAACCATGAGTGCTGGGAACTGTGCGAGTAACTGTTGGTACTTACCCTCTGGAGCTGTAACATTAGCCAGTGTTGTCAACCCAGCTACCCGAGCTGTACAGGGCAGTGAGGTAAAACAGACAGCATCCACTAATTGCCTATTAGTAACACCAACTAACAACTTATAAGCACATAAAAAAAATCTGCTCCTAAATTGGGGCCGGAACATGCAGCTACCACAAAGTCCCACTGAAAATTGCATCCGTGTAAGCATATCGTCAGTGTCCGCTCGCCAAATGTCCTGATGGTGGATCCGTTGGCGGCCATGAGCTCAGGACCGCTGCATCCTGTCACCCTGTCTGTGTTGACCGGCAGGATGAGGCTCTTCTGGGAGCTGGAGTCCACCAAAAACCGTCTCCCCAAACATGTGTCCGTGACATAAAGCAGTTTGTTCCTGTCACCATCGGTTGCACCTACCACTGAATTCTGATCGTGCCGTCTTTCCGGCTTCTTGACTTGGCATGGCGACAGACAGCATTGGGCATTCGAGCCGAAAGGGCGATGATAAAAAAAGATCACCCCATTCCTTCATCTTCTGGTGTCCGTCCCAGCTACCACGAACGGCTCCTTGACCTCGCTGAAGTCTCTCACGGATGCCGGTGCCACTGTCTGCATGCTGAGAGTTCTTGTCACCAAAATGATGCGCTCCACTTCCTGTGCCAGGGCACGGTGGTCCTTAGCAACCAGCCGCGGTGAGTTGGCCAGGATCACCCTCGCTGGAGCCGGTAGGTTCCTGAGGAACAAGTGGGTGAACAGGAAAGATTCGTCATCCTTCCCCATCAGCGCCAATATGCTCTCCATGAGTTCCACTGCTGATCTGTCCCCTAACTCCGAACGCTTTAGGAGTCTCTCTGCTCTCTCACTGTCAGAAAGGGTATAGTGCTGGAGAAGCATCCTCTTGAGCGCTTCATAGTTTCATTGGACCAGCGGCTCCTGGAGCAGGCTCATCACCTGTTGCGTGGCGCACGCATCCAGCGCAGCGACCACGTTGTAATGCCTGGTATCGCCCGTTGTTATCCCGTGGAGTGTGAACTCGGCTTCTGTGTGCAAGAACCATGCGGTCAGGTTGTGAAACCAGAAGTCTGGCAGCTCAACTGAGACCACGCACGTGGCGCTGGTGCTCTCCCTCCAGGCAATCTCCGGGGCAGTGCTCGGCTCGCTTTCCATGGCACGTTTTAGGGTCACCAATGTGAAGAAAGAAGGCAGGCGAAGCAATGAGCTGGATGACACAGAAACTTTATTCTTCCTCCAACATAACTTATAGCAAAAGAGAATCCTGAGTTTCTGTGCAGTCCTCCTTTATAGCTTTATTTCCATACATCAAGACCCGGAACTTCCAACCATAATACATTGTTGTTTGAACAAAGGATTGTGTGGCACATTAACATGACATAACGCCGGCGCTGCTCCAACACTCTTCTTCCCTCAGCAGCTCCGGCATCTTTTACTCTCCCTGGGGAGCGCATAGACCCAACAGTCCCGTCTGATACCCCACCCCCCCACCCCAGTACCACCTCCTCCTTCGGTCCATTGTTGTCCCCTTCCCCCTGCCTTCTCTGGGTGGAGAAATCCACACACCATGCCCCCACAATCCAAAGACCCCGAGACACAATACCATCCATGAGTTTAATTGAAAAACAAAAAATTAATGTTTATGGTACTAAAATCCTATTTTCATGATAATTTGGAATATGGTGTATTGTCAGATTTAATTTATTTTAGCTTTTTTTTTTCTTCTGTTGTTTTGTAGTTTGTCACTTGTCAAGGGAAATCATTGGTGGAGAAAGAAGTGAAAGAACAGGTTTGTCATGTCAACACTAATTACTGTGTATTTACTGATGACTTTTTATTGCTGTACTAATACTCCTTTTTTTTTAGGAGAGGGTACAAATGAACAAGATCTTGTCAAATGCTCTGGAGTGGGGTGTAAAAATCTTCTACATAGATGGTATGCTGTGCATTTTTAAAAGTTTCCAAAAACTTCCACCTTCAAAAAACAATAGTACTGTTCATATAATTACATTCAGTTCAGCTTTGGCTTACTTTAGGTTTATACAATTTTGGCATTTTCAGAATTTCTGGCTTACATTCAGAAAAAGAAAAAGTCCATCAGCCAGGCTCATGTGATTGCTGCTGTCAAAACAAAGGTACATTTGTGGATTAAAATCTTGCAATGCATTACTTGTGTCACAGTGTGTTTCTAAAAACAATCTGTTTAAAACTATTGATTTAACCCAGTTAAAGAAGATTGTTATTTTCAATAGGTCAAACCTGACGCCAAAAGGAAGCAAGGCTTTCAGAAATGCCGAGGTAAATATGGTTTTGAAGGACTTGACTCTTTTTCTGAACTTTAATCTTAAAGTATGTTAAGTGTCTGTTATTGTAGTTTCTTTGATAACTGAATACTTTTATATCTGACATTTGTAATTTTTTCAGGAGGGCAGATCAGTAGACCTTTCATCAAGGTTGAGGATTCCAGCAGGTAAGAAATTATTAATCACAAGGAATAAGTCAGTCAGAGAAGTCATCCATCTCCTTTGCTGGAACTGTTTGCACCTGTGGACTAAAGATAGTTTCTCTCCCATCATCAGACACTACCGTCCGATCTACCTCACAATGCCAAATTTACCCAAGTTTAACCTGAAGACGGTTGCTCCCTTTAGTCCCTTCCATCTTGTGGACAAAAATCCACCTGAAAATAAACAACGTGAATACAGGTACGACACAACTTTCCTTTTACTGTTACATCATGTAAATGGAACAGACTTTTAATTTTAAAATGGGGGGGGGGATTAAGAATCATTTTATCAGGTCAAATATCAATCCCTCCAGGATTTCACGATGTTGCAATCGCACTAATTCACGCGAAATCGGCGATTTGCCACATCTTTTGCAAGGTTGTGCACGTCCCCACGTCTCCTTCCTGACCACATGTACAAAGTGCTGGGTTTGTATTGAAAAAAGTCCACCTGCCTGAAAAAGCACCCTGTCATGGGAGCACACATGAGGAGAGATACCTTAAAACCACAAACAAATGAGCAAATATAACACTACAGCCAGTGCTTGAACATTTTATACATCTTTAAAGGTAAAATCATTACTACATCTTGTCAATGAGCTTTAAAGCTGAATTTCCGGTCTGGACACGGATCAACCGAAGTGGTAACCTAATGGTAGAGCACCCGCCCCTCAGCCGGGAGGTCATGGGTTCAAGCCCCGGCCGGATCATGCCAAAAACCATATAAAAATGGTACTTCCCGCCTTCTAGCTTGGTGCTCAGCATAATAGAATGGGGGGAGGAAAAACTGTAACCCATGGGACAACAGATGGAAATTAGCCACTGGCTACAATGTGGCAAGTTTATATTGACTGATATCAATGTTCATCAACTTGCACTGTCCTTAAAAAAAAAAAAACAGCAATCAGCGTGCATCCCTGGCAAACCCCCAAGGAGAGCCCCTCCTCCCGGTAAAGGAAAGATGAGTATCTGATGAGACAGGTGTGTGTCAAGACGCACAGCAGCTAGACAGATAGGTAGGAGTCAAGCATGGAAAGAAAGAGAATATTCACTAATTTTTTTCAGAAAAACACAGACTTCAATAGATAAGGCAGAGCAACAGAAGAAATTGCTTTTTTCTCTGTGCTTGGCACCGAGGGGTTGAGGACCACTGCAGTTAGGGAGTTTTCAAATGAAGGTGCTGCCATAATTTCCAAATCTATACTCTAACATGCATTCAGTGCAATTTAGCTGTTGTAATGGATAATTATTATATTCGGCTGCGTGTCCACCAAATGTGTTTTTTCCGCTCTGGGCGACTATTTTCCATTCATTCTCTATGTTTTGCAGCGCTGAAACGCTCTCAGCGGTGGCCGTTTTTTGTTGCGGCACTCAGGGCGCTTAGAGTTGAAAAAAGTTAAACTTTTCAGAGACTGCAGCTGAGCTTGTCAATGTCAGACCTAAGCAGCGAATCAGAACTGCTGCGTGGGCGAGACATAGGATGCCGGTACTAGTCTGTACTCAGACTCCTGCTTTCCGTGTCATCATATTTGACATCCAGAGCTGCTGAAACACGTTTCCTGTCCATTATTATTTAGAGACTGCCTTTAAAAAATCAGTAGAAAGTCTGACCATAGGAAAGTGGAAGTGCTGAGTTGAGAGTGACAAGATGTTCAATTCAATTCAATTCAATTCAATTCAACTTTATTTATGTAGCGCCATTTCACAACAACAGTCATCTCATAGCACTATCAACTGTAGGGGGGAACCCCCACAGTTGCAGAAAGACCCCAGCAATCAGGTGATCCCCTGTGAGCAAGCACTTGGCGACGGTGGAGAGGAAAAACTCCCTTTTAACAGGAAGAAACCTCCAGCAGAACCAGGCTCCTGTTGCTGGGATACAGGGCACAGGCTTTTTTTTTTCCTCAGAGCGCCGTGCACAAACGCTGAAAAAAAAAGCTCAGGGTGGTCGGGCGACAAAAAACGCGTTTGGTGGACACGCAGCCTATTCATCCTTTTAAATTCAAGTTCTCAGCAGGAGTAGCCTACAGTGTTAGTCATTTTTATGACAAATTTATGAATAGCTACCTCATTCTCACTTAATTATGTGAAAGTCTGTATTTGCTGTTGCACAAAAGAGTTTTTCTGTACAGCAGAAGTTTCTGCTTAATTTACAAATCACTGTTTAATAGGAAATTTTTGACTATCCTGTGCTTTTCTTGTGGTGTTATATAGAATATCATTGCAGTAAACTATGGAAAAAAGCCATCTGCTTTAAAATGTGTAATTCTTCCCACAACTTTTAGTGCAAAAAAAACTCTCATAACATTACAACTTTTACCGCAACTTTTTTAAAAAGCTCCCACAAATTCAGGCTTTTTGGGCCGCAACAATCAAAAAAACATCCCGCGAAATCCTGGAGGGACTGAGAAATGATCACCTGTTGGGTTTAGTTTTAACAACATTAGCCCTGAAAACTGATTAAGCTTGAAACGATATGCAGTTATGAAGTCAGTGTTTTGCTTCATTTTACCAACAGAGCTTTTTATGTTGTTTTTATGTTCTACTGATCACTTTTAGTTTAGATTTTCTAATGCTAAAGATAATTATCCGTTTATATATCAGTAATAATCAACATATTGCTGTGTTGTTGTATTTGTTAAATTTCATAAATTTAGCATAATAAATTTAGTTCTGCAGAATTGGAAAAGTCCTTAATCACATAATTTTACATATTTGCTCATTGAGACTGAATGAAAAATGTGATCAAAGTACAGAAATACCAAACTGTTTTTTAATCTGATTGTACTAACCTCCTGGGAACAGAGGCATGAAACCCACAGCCAGTGAGGAGAAAGTTTGCAGTAGAAAGAACAGACACAAGAAACAAGGCGGCTACTGCGAGTGCTGTATGATCAAATATGACAAACTCAAAATGGTAAGGAATCACATAACAGCATTTCGTAAAGATGTCTTTGTACATGCCCACAAGCAATGAATTTTTCCGAGACTTGCTTAGAAGAGGCAACTAACTGCTCTGATGGATTTTTTTTTTTTTAACTTTGTGCTACATATAAGAAAGTAGCACTGTTGAAAATATATCAACCCAAATCTTCAGAAATGGTCCAAAGTTCATGTGTTAAATCTAGTTGTGTCTGGTGAAATGCTTATGAACTACTTTTCTGAATTAACCACTGTTGCTGTTTTTGGTTATTGGAACTCTTCCAATAACTGCTTATTGATTATCCTGGTGTTTACTAATGAGCTCGAAAAAAAAAATTAACATTCTCAGGAAACTGATTTACTTGAATTTGTTCTCAAGTCAGAGTGTGAATAAGCTTGTAACTGACCTTTGACACAACCAAATTTGAAATTTGCAGAAATTCATATAAAATACAAAAACAAAGTAAGAGAGGCAAGGCTGAAATGGTTTGGACATGTGCAGAGGAGGGATAGTGGATGTATTGGACAAGGGATGTTGAAGATGGAGCTGCCAGACAGGAGGAAAAGAGGAAGACCACAGAGAAGATTCATGGATGTAGTGAAGGAGGACATGGAGAGGGTTGGTGTTACAGAGGAAGATGCAAGGGTTATGGTGAGATGGAGGCAGATGATCTGCTGTGGTGACCCCCAAAGGGAGCAGCCAAAAGAAGAAGCTGTAAAATAGACATAGACTCGATAATTAAACTTCCAAAAAAGAACCATAAGAATAATGTTTTAAGTTAGTAATGATGACGAACCTACTAATAAATTCTTTGTACTTTCTTACTGCTTAAAATTTACAGATATTGTCTATTTGAAAACAATGGAAGTAATTTTTACCTCATTCCAAGTGAAGCCAAAAGGCTCTAATGCAATGATGTATCATCTGTCCATCCACATTTCACAGGAATCGCTACTCCTCCTAGGCATTTGCCCTGATGCTCACCAATGTCAAGGTCAAAGGTCAGGAGATCTGGGCATTTATTTAAAAAAAAATTGCTACTCCTCCTAGGAAATTGCCTTGATATTTGCAAACTCACTCATAATGATCTTCGAGTGGGTCTGCAACCAAGTTGTGGTCAAGGGCAAAGGTCAGGAGATCTGGGCATTTATGATTTCACCACAAATGACACTCCTCCTAGGCCATTGACCTTGAATTTAAGCACATCCTTGATTTGTCCGCATCTAGGCTATACTTATGGTCAAGATCAATGGTCAGGAAATCTGAGCACTCCCAGAAGGGCTGTGTGGTATGACAATGTACCGTATATCGGATGACAACATAAAAATGTCTATCGTTTCATAGA
Organism: Pholidichthys leucotaenia; assembly: GCA_020510985.1. NCBI lineage: Eukaryota > Metazoa > Chordata > Actinopteri > Cichliformes > Pholidichthyidae > Pholidichthys > Pholidichthys leucotaenia. The sequence goes on along the minus strand of CM035849.1, from coordinate 148,176,298 downwards.
ATACTCTGTTATTTATGTTGTGATTTAAAATGCACATGCTCCCGTTTCTTCAGCAAAGCTCCTCACGTGCTACTTGTCAGGACTCCGCCTCTCCCCTGCAGTGCACACAGCAGAGCAGGTGTGTGGTGGGTGGCTAGGTTTCAGTCCGGTGGTAAGCACAGGAGCTAACTCCAAACTACTGGTCTGGTCAAATAGCCACGACTTCTGTTTGCCAGAGATGTGGGACTGTTTTCCATCACGCTGTGTCAGAGAGGATAGTCCACTAACTTTGTTTTAATAGGAGGTATGTAATGTTAACACCGTGTCTAATGATTAAACAGCAAATGCTAAATGACAATGCTGAGTTGTCGCTAATTGGAAACATTATAGCGTATCAGACAATCGTTTCTTTGCTTTAAATTACTGCTGAGTTTCTTAGTTTTGTCTCAAAAAGTTTTTTTAAAGCTGCAACAGTGCGTGATGGTGGCACATACCACAAAATAAATAATAAATCAATTAAAACGGGTCGGAGGAGCAAGTTGGCTCTTAATGTAATTACTTGATTTCTAAGAATAATTAGTCAAGTAGCAATAATAAATAAAGTTAGTCATCACATGTATTTTATTACATTACCTTTTGTGTCTTTGATTTTCAGGTCATGATCAATCTGAAATATTTTTACAAAGAAGCAAACAGGTTAAATCAGGTCAGAATGGCACAGTGTTTCCTCTGGCTTAAAGACCTTGGCGCGGTGGCAACAAATTTTTCCGGGGGTGGCGGGGGCAGAAAATACATGACACTATTGTAACAAAAATATGCTAATTTTATACTGTTTCTTTTTTTTTTTAAATTTTGCGCAGTAACTTTGCATATGGAATAGGGATGTTAATGATTAATTGACTTTCGATAAATTGTCAATAAGAATTTAGTCGACTAAATTAAGTTAGTTATCAATTAACTGAAAGTGGTGCCGTTCTTTTCAAGTTTATGTCATGACCCGAGCACCAATCTCGTCCGCTCTCGGGCTATGCATCAACTCTGCCGTCCTTGACAGCTGTGGATTACATTCTGGCTCCACCGGGCTCTTATTGTGACAGCGCTCGGTGGGGTTTCCAGCTGTCAAGGTCGATCAGCTGTTCAGCATCACAGCTCGTTAGTCGCCGGCTTTATTAGCGGGCGCTGACAGCTGGTTGATGCTGGAGTATCGTCTAAACATCCTGTGAGATTCCTGGTGTGTCAGCACGCTCATGTCAGGTTCGTTTTCTTGTTCATGCCATAGTTAAGGTCGTAGTGGCTGGGGTTAGCCCTACGATTCCTCGTATTCTGTAGTATTAGTTCATGTCATAGTTTAGGTTGTAGTAGCAGGGGTTAGCCCTACGATCCCTTGTACTTAGTAGTATGTGTTTTTGCCCACAGTGGCTCATAGCTTTGTGCCTCGTCTTGTCTGGTTAAAATAAACATCTATGCAAAGCTCACCGGCGACTTTTGGCGTCTTATGGTGGCCCGCGAGGGTCACCGCATGACAGTATACTCCAGCCAGGACGTCTAAATGGAGACGCAACACCGAGACGCCTTTTCACCGTGAGTTTTTGCCGTAGGGTGGAGTTTTCACCGTAAGTTGGACTTGGTAGAGAGATGCCCGCCCACGAGTGTGGTTTTTGCCCAGAGTGGCTAGAGGAGACTGACGGCTATCTAGCGGAAGCCGCCCGTCTCATGCCCTCCGAGGCGGCCGGCTACCACTTTTGCCTCGCCCAGCGGGCCCTGCACAGTTACCACCTTACTTCTACTCCGGAGGGGAGTGAGAGGTTATCATGGATTGTGGCACAGCGCGAAGTGATGGCAAGAACGCTCCAGGAAACCCCTCCACCTCCCGCGAGGACAGCGTCCCTGGCGAGAGTGGGAATTCTTAGGCTGGAGGGAAAACCCGGCAGGAAACCTGTGGATTGGAATCCAGCTCCTGTCGCCCGTCCAGTCCCAGCGCCATGTGTTCCTGGGTCCCGCGCCGCACCGTTGGCCAGTTGGCCTCATCGCCATGCTCCTACCAAGTCCCAACGAGAATCCCGTCCGGATCCAGCTCCGGGTCGTCAGAGGAACCCAGCCTCCCAGTTGGCCGCATCCCTTACGTCACGACAGGAGGGAACCCCTGCAGTCCCCGCCCCCGGGTCATCTGTTCCAGCTGCGCTGTCAGCTCCTCGTGCCCATGTCGCCCCGGCTGTCATGTTCTTCTCTGCGACGTCATCTCCAGCGGCTGGGAGTGCTGTGAGTCGTGCTTCTGCGAGGCCCATCAGCAATCCTTCCCGAGCGGCTCCTCCTCGTCGCCCCGAGGGGCCCGCCGTTACCTCCCGGAGGGATAGAAGGAGGTCTCCACCCGCTGCAGCAGGCACCATCTTCTCCCCAGGAGGCAGGCAAGTGCAAGATCATTCTTTCCACCACAATTATGATCTGCCTTGTCTGACTTCTGGGGGCGGAGTTCGGGGTTCGCAGCCCCCCGAGCTCCCGCCACCTGCTGTAACTGTGATAACCAAACCTGCTGCCTCTGTGTCTCCCTCTGCTGAGTGGTCCGCGACGCCAGGTCTACGTCGCGGGGTGATGAGGGGGCCTGCGGTGCTGGAAAGCCTGGATCCAGCCCTGCAGCCACGTCATGGATGGAGGAGAAGAGCGGACTGCAGCCCGGAACCTGTGCCAACGATGAAGCGTCCCTGGGTTTCCCCGCCGGAGCGGTCCGAACCAGTAGGTCAAGGGTCCCCTGCCTCCACGCCAAACGGGTCATTGGCGTGGGCATCAGCGCGAGAGGAACCTCAGGCTGCGAAACCCATCTTGCCAGCTGCGGAGCCCGACGCAGCTGAGTTGGAGCCTGCGCACGAACTTCTTCGCCCTGAGCCCGGATCGACGGAGTCCTGGATGGCAACAGAATCCGAGTGCAGGCAAGTGCTCCCTCTTGTGTCTCTGTCCCCTGTGTTGGAGTATTTTTGCCTGCCTCTCGGGGAGGCGAGTGAGGGGAAGCCGCCTGCTGCGCCCGAACTTGTCTCACTGGGTTCTGTTGCTGCCGGTGATACTGATCCCGGTTTTTCTCTGTGTCCTGAGCTTCCTTGCAGTGTCACCGGCGCGGAGCCAGTCGGGGTCGTCGAGTTGGAGGTTCCAGGTTCGGGGGTGGACGTCGTCAGCGGAGCTGCACCGACCCAGTCGTGGTCCGTTGTGGAGGCTGCTTTGGCCCAATCGGGGTTCGACATGGGTGCACCCAAGACCCAATCGGGGTCCATCGCGGGAGCTGCTTTGGCCCAATCGGGGTCCGACGTGGGTGCGCCCGAGGCCCAATTGGGGTCCACCGCAGGTACTGTTCTGGCCCAATCGGGGTCCGACGTGGGTGCAGCCGGGACCCAATCGGGGTCCAGCGGAGGTGCAGCGCCGGTGTGGTCCACGGATGGTGGAGGAGCTGCAGACCCTTCGCCGCCTGACCCAGTTCGGGCTCATCCTTGCTTTCTGTCCCCTCTACAGAGTCTTCGCCCCTGCGCATCATCGCCGGGGGCCGTGGGGGTCCATTTTCGCTCGCCCCGGCTCTTCCGAGTCTGTTTTTTTGACTTGAGAGCGTGGTATTTTTGTTTTTGTGCCTGGGCAATTGTGTTCATGTATTTTGGAGGGTAGTCTAGCCCTGTAATTGTTCTGTTTTTTTTTTCCTCTGACCTGTGTTGTATTTGCTTCTTGACCTGAGAATTTGGTAGTATTTTTGTTTTTGTGCCTGGGTAATTGGGTTTCACGTATTTTGGAATATACAGTGGGGCAAAAAAGTATTTAGTCTGCCACCAATTGTGCAAGTTCTCCCAGTTAAAAGATGAGAGAGGTCTCCAATTTTCATCATAGGTATACCTCAACTATGAGAGACAAAATGAGAAAAAAAAAAAATCCAGAAAATCACATTGAAGGATTTTTAAAGAATTTATTTGCAAATTGTGGTGGAAAAAAGTATTTGGTCACCTACAAACAAGCAAGATTTCTGGCTCTCACAGACCTGTAACTTCTTCTTTAAGAGGCTCCTCTATCCTCCATTCGTTACCTGTATTAATGGCACCTGTTTGAACTCATTATCAGTATAAAAGACACCTGTCCACAATCTCAAACAGTCAGACTCCAAACTCCACTATGGCCAAGACCAAAGAGCTGTTAAAGGGCACCAGAAGCAAAATTGTAGACCTGCACCAGGCTGGGAAGACTGAATCTGCAATAGGTAAGCAGCTTGGTGTGAAGAAATCAACTGTGGGAGCAATTATTAGAAAATGGAAGACATACAAGACCACTGATAATCTCCCTTGATCTGGGGCTCCACGCAAGATCTCACCCCGTGGGGTCAAAATTATCACGAGAACGGTGAGCAAAAATCCCAGAACCACACGGGGGGGCCTAGTGAATGACCTGCACAGAGCTGGGACCAAAGTAACAAAGGCTACCATCAATAAGACACTACGCCGCCAGGGACTCATATCCTGCAGTGCCAGACGTGTCCCCCTGCTTAAGCCAGTACATGTCCAGGCCCTTCTGAAGTTTGCTAGAGAGCATTTGGATGATCCAGAAGAGGATTGGGAGAATGTCATATGGTCAGATGAAACCAAAATAGAACTTTTTGGTAAAAACTCAACTTGTCGTGTTTGGAGGAGAAAGAACACCATACCTACTGTGAAGCATGGGGGTGGAAACATTGTGCTTTGGGGCTGTTTTTCTGCAAAGGGACCAGGACGACTGATCCATGTAAAGGAAAGAATGAATGGGGCCATGTATCATGAGATTTTGAGTGAAAACCTCCTTCCATCAGCAAGGGCATTGAAGATGTAACGTGGCTGGGTCTTTCAGCATGACAATGATCCCAAACATACCGCCCGGGCAACGAAGGAGTGGCTTTGTAAGAAGCGTTTCAAGGTCCTGGAGTGGCCTAGCCAGTCTCCAGATCTCAACCCCATAGAAAATCTTTGGAGGGAGTTGAAAGTCTGAGTTGCCCAGCGACAGCCCCAGAACATCACTGCTCTAGAGGAGATCTGCATGGAGGAATGGGCCAAAATACCAGCAACAGTGTGTGACAACCTTGTGAAGACTTACAGAAAACGTTTGACCTCTGTCATTGCCAACAAAGGGTATATAACAAAGTATTGAGATGAACTTTTGTTATTGACCAAATACTTATTTTTCACCATAATTTGCAAATAAATTCTTTAAAAATCAGACAATGTGATTTTCTGGATTTTTTTTTCTCATTTTGTCTGTCATAGTTGAGGTATACCTATGATGAAAATTGGAGACCTCTCTCATCTCCTTCCCATTGTATTATCTTTATGCTTCCTGTATCCTCCTGCTGATAGGCGCGTTTCAGATGCGCCGCGGCACGGAAATGCAGGTCATTACTGTGTCAAGTCAAATTCTCTCGTATGTTATCAGTGTTCTGTTAATGTACTTGGCAATAAATCCTTTTCTGATTCTGATTCTGATTCTGATTCTGATTCATCTTTTAAGTGGGAGAACTTGCACAATTGGTGGCTGACTAAATACTTTTTTTACCCCACTGTAGTCTGGTTCTGTAATTGTTCTTTTTTTTTCCCTCTGTCCCGTGTCGTATTTGCTTCTGACCTGGGAATTTGGTATCTTTGACAGTATAATTGTGTTTCTTGTATTTTGGGAGTATAGTCTGGCCCTGTAATTGTTCTGTTTTCTCTGTCCTGTGCTGTATTTGCCTTTTGACCTGAGAGTGTGGTATTTTGTTTTTGTTGTTTTTGTTCCTGGGTAATGACATTTCATGTAATTTGGAGTATAGTCTGGTCTTGTAACTGTTTCATGCATTTTGAGTCAGGGTTTTTTTTCCCTGTCTGTGCTCTGGTTCTCTCTGGGGTTTGATCCTCTCGTGCCCCATCCGCCCACCCTGGAGGGGGTGAGGGTGGGGGGGATTGGATGTCTATGGGCGGTCAGGAGCCCGCCCTCAGAGGGAGGGTACTGTCATGACCCGAGCGCCGATCTCGTCCGCTCTTGGGCTATGCATCATCTCTGCCGGCCTTGACAGCTGTGGATTACATTCTGGCTCCACCGGGCTCTTATTGTGACAGCGCTCGGTGGGGTTTCCGGCTGTCAAGGTTGATCAGCTGTTCGGCATCACAGCTCGTTCGTCGCCGGCTTTATTAGCGGGCGCTGACAGCTGGTTGATGCTGGAGTATCGTCTAAACATCCTGTGAGATTCCTGGTGTGTAAGCACGCTCATGTCAGGTTCGTTTTCTTGTTCATGCCATAGCCATTTCGAGGTGGGAGTCCACCTGCAAAACATCCAAAACATGCCAGCAAGTGCTGCCATGCAAGTGCTGGCAGCAAGTGCTGGCATGTTTTGGATCATTGTCCTGCTGCAGAACCCAAGTGCGCTTCAGTTTGAGGTCACGAACAGATGGCTGGACATTCTCCTTCAGGATTTTTTGGTAGACAGCAGAATTCGTGGTTCCATTTACCACAGCAAGTCTTCCAGGTCCTGAAGCAGCAAAACAGCCCCAGACCATCATACTACCACCACCATATTTTATTCTTGGTATGATGTTCCTTTTCTGAAATGCTGTGTCACTTTTACACAGGATGTAATGGGACACACACCTTCCAAAAAGTTCAATTTTTGTCTTGTCAGTCAACAGAGTATTTTCCCAAAAGTCTTGGGGATCATCAAGATGTTTTCTGGCAAAACTGAGACAAGCCTTTATGTTCTTTTTGCTGAACAGTGGTTTTTGTCTTGGAACACTGCTATGCAGTGTATTTTTGCCCAGTCTCTTTCTTATGGTGGATTCATGAACACTGACCTTAACTGAGGCAAGTGAGGCCTGCAGTTCTTTGGATGTTGTTGTGGGGTCTTTTGTGACCTCTTGGATGAGTCGTCACTGTGCTCTTGGGAGTAATTTTGGTAGGCCGGCCACTCCCGGGAAGGTTCACCACTGTTCCATATTTTCACCATCTGAGGATAATGGCTCTCACTGTGGTTTGCTGGAATCCCAAAACTTTAGAAATGGCTTTATAATCTTTTCCAGACTGATAGATCTTAATTACTTTGTTTCTCATTTGTTCCTGAATTTCTTTAGATCGCAGCATGATGTCTAGCTTTTGAGGATCTTTTGGTCTACTTCACTTTGTCAGGCAGGTCCTTTTTAAGTGATTTCTTTATTGAGAACAAGAAATTGAACCCAGCTTTCCAAAGATGTGATAAACCACAGTTAATTTATGTTTTATCGGGGGGCAGTCACTTTTTCACACAGGGCCATGTAGGTATGGGTTGTTGTTTTTTTTTTACCCTTAATAATGAACACCTTCATTTAAAAACTGCATTTTGTGTTTACTTGTGTTGTCTTTGTCTAATATTTAAAATTGTTTGATGATCTGAAACATTTAAGTGTGACAAACATACAAAAAAAAGGAGAAATCAGAAAGGGGGCAAACACTTTATCACACCACTGTATTTGTTTCAATTCCAGTAAATGTATTCATTTAAATAAAATGTTTCAATGGCGACTTCCGGTTATGGCGGCCACGTAGGAAGACGTGTTTCACACTGATCTGCTTGTAAAACTAAAAATTTTACTAAAACTCTCTCAATTGGAACAAAAACCCATCCCAGCGTTTTGGCGTGGATATGGTAAAGACCAAGGTTGGAAAATTAGGTGGAGGAAAAGGCAACTCGACAAAACAATCCAAGCTAACGGACTTCCACGCTCAAGGCGAGGCAGGGAAAACTCCAGAGGCAATGGCAGAGGATGGAGCCAGCGGCGGAGCAGGAACTGCTGGGGAGGGGACAAGTGTAGTGCTCGCTGCCATCACCTCCATGAGAACAGAGTTTTCGTCTAAATTTGATGGGATTATAGCAGCGATAGAAGGTATGAGAAAAGAAATAAACGACTGCATGGAGCGAGTGTCGCAGGCGGAGCTCTGAATATCAAGCGCTGAGGATGACATCACCAGCCTGCAAATTAAACTGCAAACACTGGAATTAAAATGTAAACGTCTGGAAGATAACATCTTAGACTTGGAATCCCGCTCGCGATGGAATAATTTGAGGCTGGTGGGCCTCCCGGAGGGAGCGGAGGGACAGGACCCATGTTCATTTTTGGAAAAGTGGATTCCAGAAGCGCTGAATAACGCGGACCTGCAGTCATCGGTCGTTTTAGAGAGAGCTCACCGAATCGGCCCACTGAGAGATAATAAGACACCACCGAGGACGCTGATTATGAAGTTTCTCAACTACAGAGACAAGATGACAGTCACTAACGCTACGCGAGCTAAAGGGGAAATTAAATACCAGGATCAACAGGTGCGGTTCTATCCGGACTTCGCCACAGGAATACAACAATTAAGGAGGCAGTTCGACCCAGCCCACAAAGAGCTGCGCAACCTAGGGATTCGTCATGGAGTGATTCATCCGGCAAGACTGCTGGTCACATATAAGGGGAGAACCCACACCTTCAAGACCCCTCAAGAGGCGCAGGAGCTCATCAAGCAAATCCAAAAGGAAACTGGTGGGAGCTAAGCATGAACATGACAAAGGTAGAACATTTAAGCGTATGTACAGACATCTGATTGATCTGAAACATATAGTAAGTCTACAAAATACAGACTGTATTTAAAAAAAAAAAAGCTATGATGTACAACGTTGCTATAAAACTTTGAAGTTATGCTGAAAAAACTACAGAAGAGAGTTAATGTTATAAGAATAGTAGTAGCGTCAGGGTGATTGAGAGGAGAAAGAGAGAGTGGTTTGACTGATCCTCGCAGGTGTGAAACAGTCACTAGCTATAACGGGAGACGGAATATTTTGATTTTGGGGGGATTACCACGAATGTGGGGAAAGGGAATTTGTTTTTGTTTAGTTTGTAGGATGAATGTTCCATCATCCATGTTTTTGCTTCTCTGTAAGAGTATGTTCATATTGCAAGGTAATCTCAAACGCTTTACTGATCATAGATCAAAGCATTAATCTTAATTTAACTTCATGGAATTGCAGAGGTCTACAAAATCTTAAAAAACTTAAACAAGTTATGAATAAAATAAAAGACATAGATTCAAAAATTGTATTTTTACAAGAAATTCATCTAATAGAGGAGGATGTAAAAAGAATTAGGAGAAGATGGCAAGGTAACGTGTTCACCTCATCATTTTCATCCCGAGCTAGGGGAGTTATGACTCTCATACACAAAACAGTCCCATTTCAAGTGAAAAATGTAATTGGAGACAAATTTGGAAGATATCTAATCATCCAAGGATCTTTGTTATTAGAAAATATAAATCTGGTGAACTTATATGGCCCCAATATTGATGATCAAAACTTCTTTGTTAATTTATTCCTTACTTTATCATCACTTACAGGGCAACATATAATAGCGGGGGATTTTAATTGTACATTGAATCCCAGTATAGATAGAGCAACAGGACTGGACTGTACGCACAATGGATGTAGGATGACCATTAATCATTTTATGAAAGAATTGAGATTGCTAGATATATGGAGAGAAATGAAACCACAAGTCAAAGCCTATTCTTGTTATTCTAATACCTATAAGACATTCTCACGTATTGACTACTTTTTGATCTCTACAGAATTAAGGTCCAAGATTCAAAACTGTTTCTATGATAACATTGTGATCTCTGATCATGCACCCTGCTGTCTAATATATGTAGATAAGAAATTGACAAAGGACCCAGGTAGGTGGCATTTTCAGCATAAATGGCTTCAGGATGAGGAATTTGTTAAGTACGTAGAAAAACGGATAGATGAGTTCTTTGATATTAATACTACACAAACAACAGCATGTATAAAGTGGGAGGCTTTCAAAGCTTTTATTAGGGGGCATATTATTAGTTATACAGGTTCAAAATCTAAGAAGACCCGAGAGGAGAGAGTCCAATTGGAACGTAAAATAAAAATTCTTCAAGAAAAGGTGTATGCAGGAAGTAACCCACAGTTAGAGAACGAATTACTGATTCTGAGAGCAGAATATGACAAAAAATCAGCGAATAGAGCTGCCTCGAGTCTTCTAAGATTGAAGCAAACTTTTTATGAACAAGGTGAAAAATCAGGAAAATTATTGGCATGGCAGATTAAACAATTAGAATCTAAAACACCAGTTACCAGTATTATAAGTAACAGACAGGTAGTTATAGATCCTTTAGAAATTAATAGTGCCTTTAGAGATTATTATGAAAAACTATATGATACAAAAAATGAAACTGACTTAACAAAACTAAATGGGTTTTTGGGTGGATTATCTATATCGTGTATTCCAAATGAAAATAGGGAGATACTGGAGTCTAAAATTAGTCAAGAAGAAGGTGGGCAAGCCATTGATAATATGAAATCAGGAAAAAGAGCAGGACCAGATGGTCTTCCAGTTGACCTCTATAAAAAATTTAAGAATAAATTAATAAAACCACTTTTGGAAATGGTTTTAGAAGCATTTTAAAATGGTAATTTACCACCATACATGAATAATGCCTTAATTATACTGTTGCCAAAACCAGGTAAACCCTCTAATAAATGTGAAAATATGAGACCAATAAGCCTATTAAGTGCTGACCTTAAGATAATCTGTAAAATTTTAGCAAGACGAATACAAGAAATTTTACCAAATATTATTAACCGAGATCAGAATGGCTTTATAAAGGGAAGACAAGGCTTCCATAATGTAAGAAGACTATTTAATATTATTTATTCTAATAAAGAAGCACCGGATACAGCTCTTCTATCATTGGACGCCGAAAAGGCCTTTGATAGGGTCGAATGGCCCTTTCTTTTTGAAGTCTTACAAAGGTTTGGACTTGGAAATAATTTTATAAAATGGGTTCAGATAATGTATAATAATGCTACAGCAGAAATCCTAACAAATAGCAATATCTCAAAATCAATAAAAATCAATAGAGGATGTCGACAAGGCTGTCGACTTTCACCTTTACTGTTTACTATGGCAATTGAACCTTTAGCGATGGCAGTACGTTTACATTCACAAATATATGGAATTAAAGTTGGACCAACAGAACATAAAATCTCCCTGTATGCCAATGACATAATTTTGTTTATGTCGAATCTTAAAAAATCAATTCCGACCTTGTTGAATTTAATAAAGAATTTTGGGGAAATATCAGGATATAAAATAAATAAAACTAAATCTTCAATATTAATGCTAAATGAGACCCAGAGAAATCACCCAGCTCCTGAGGCAAATCAATTCAATGTTGTAAATCAGTTTAAATATTTAGGAATTCAAATTGTGCCTAAGCTAGAATTAGTCGCCAGTGCCAACTATGAAGCCTTAATGACAGACATTAATGAGTTAATTCAGAGATGGATGTCATTACCAATGTCGATGATAGGGAGAATCAGTATACTTAAAAGTAATATCTTACCTAAAATACTTTATTTATTTCAATACATTCCTTTACCACCACCTTCAGATCTATTCTCAAGAATTAAAAAAAAGTTAGTGGAATTTATATGGAACAACAGGAAGGCTAGATTACGTCTGTCCTTACTATATTTACCATTTGATCGTGGAGGTCTGAAATGTCCAAACTTTATGTTGTATTACTGGTCGGCACAACTGAGGTCTATGACATATTATTTTTCATCAAATGATCTCCCTCACTGGACTGAAATGGAATCATACAATTTACCTTTACCTCTTCCCATATTCATATACTCAGATTCGGCAAAAAAAATTACAGAAACAAATTAAAAATCCATTTGTAAAGCATATGATCAAAATATGGTGTGAAACTAAAAAATATTTAAAAGAACCACACTTATTGTCACAATTTAGCCCAATATGGGGTAATCAATATTTTAAACCAGGGAGAGCAGATGCTGTATTTAAAGTATGGAATTTAAAAGGGATTCAAAAGATTCAAGATTTATATCTGTCATGTTCAGATAACATAATGTCTTTTGAAGAGCTGAGGATCAAATTTAATCTTAATAGAACACATTTTTTTTAAATATCTTCAGCTTAGGAACTTTATTCGATCAAATCAAAATAATGCTCTCACTCGACCTATTTATTCATCCTTGGAAAAAATTTTGACGAAAGATAGTAAGAGAAAGGGTATTATTTCAGAGTTTTATAACTCATTGACATTATCCTCAAGTGAAAACTCACAGAAAAGATTGAATTATTGGAAAGGAGACTTGCAAACTGAAATTTCAGAGGAACAATGGGAATTGGCTTGTACAGAAGCTCAAACCAAATCAATAAATGTACGTCTTAAATTGATACATTTTAAATGGTTAATGCGGATGTATGTTACACCGGTGGAATTAAATAGATATAACAAAAACATACCAGATACGTGCACAAAATGCATGGAAAGTAAAGGAACCCTATTTCATTGTGTATGGGAATGTAGAAAAATTAGAATGTTTTGGGAAGAGGTGAGGGTAACAATTGAAAAAATAATTTCAAAACAAATCATATTGAATCCTAAATTGTTTTTGTTGGGTCTGTACCCAGAAAAGCATAACTTTAATAAAAGTGAAAGAGCATTCATAGACCTCAGTTTGCTTAATGCCAAAAAATGTATTGCACTATTGTGGGAAAAGACTCATAGACCAGATGTGACTCAGTGGTTAAGACAGATGTTAACAAACCTTCCACTAGAAAGAATAACATACATATTGAAATCAAAGGAAATTGTGTTTGAGAATATATGGAGACCTTTCATTGATTATGTAAAGAATTTAAACATAACTTTTGAAGAAGAAGGTGAATGATGTGTGTGGACCTTGTAAATTCCAAACTGGTGAATGTATAATATGTATACTTATGTAATGGATTGCCTAGACTAAACAGAGGAGCATTGTTGAAGACATGCCTTAGTTAGTGGTTGTTGGTGTTTTTAGTATATTTTTTTTTATTACTTTAGTGTTAGTGTTTGATTGTTTGTGTTGTGTTTGTAAAAAAAAAAAAAAAGGTTCAATAAAAATATTGTGGGGAAAAAAAACGGCAAAAAAACCCAACAGACCATCAGCCACAGAGTCAGATCGCCCTTGCGCCCAGCTGCGCCCTTGCTGGACCCCGATCGGGCCAGCGCTGCATCCATGACGGACCCCGATTGGGCCGGAGCAGCATTCACGACGGACCCCAACTGGGCCAGCGTAGCACCAGGGATGACCTCCGAGCTTGAACCTGGAGCCTCCATGACGACGACCGGAACAGATTCGTCACCAGTGACCCTGGGAAAAGGCTCAGAGGAGCAATGAAAACCGGGATCAGGATCACCGGCAGCGGCAGAGCACGGCGAGACGAGCTCGGATGCAGCGATCTGCTACGCCCGGCTCATTTCCCCGAGAGACAGGCAATAATGCTCCAGAACGGAAAAGAGAAAGACAAAATAGAGCACTTGCCTGATCTCGGGCTCCACCGCTGTCCAGGACTCCGACAATCCAGGTTCAATGACCTGGAGGTCCATTCCTGGTTCCGACTCGACTGTGGCGGGCTCCGCAGCTGGCATGATGGTCGTCACAGTCTGGGGACTCCCTGGCGCTGAAGTCCACGCCGAAGGCCCGCAATGCGTGGTGGCAGGGGATCCGTGACCTGCTGGGTCGGACTGCTCCTCCATGGAGACCCGGGGACGCTTGATTGCCGGCGCAGGTTCCAAACGGCAGTCTGCCCTCCTCCTCTGCCCGTGACGCGGCTGCCGGGCTGGAACCAGACTCTCAAGGGCCGCAGGCTCCTTCTTCATCCGGCGGTCTATTCCTGGCACCGGGGGACGCTCAGAGAGAGGGGAAGGAGACACAGAGGATGCAGGTTCAGAATTTATAGCTACAGCAGGTGGAGGGAGCTCAGGCGACTGTGAACCCCGAACTCCACCCCCAGGAGTCAGACAAGGCAATTCATTATATGGAGTGAGAGAATGAAACCGCACTTGCCTGTTCTGCAGAAGGTCGATGGTGCCTGCTGTAACGGGCTTGGTTCTCCACTTTCCCCTATGGATAGTGACGGAGGGCCCCCCGAGAAGACGAAGAGGAGCCGTTCGCATGGGATCCGTGATGGGCGCAGCTGCAGCAGGACTCGTTGAACTCACAACAGCTGGAGAGAGCGTCGAGGAGGAGGGAGGAGCAGCCGAGGCAGTCCGGGGATGAGGAGCTGACGAAACAGCGGAAACAGATGACCCGGAGGCTGAGGCTGCGGTCTGTCCCTTCCGTTGTGACGCAGGGATAGCAGCTGGCTGGGAGGCAGAGTTCTCACGGCAGCCTGGACCAGGATCTGGACGGGGATCTCGCTGAGGCCGATTGTGAGCAGGGTGATGGCGTCTACTGGCAGAGGGCGAGGCTAAGGTCAGGTCTGGGAAACGCCGCTGCTGTGCAGGGACAGAGGCTAGCAGCTCAGCGTACTCGGGAAAATCATTGCGTTCAGGATTGACCTCCACCGGTCTAACTGCCACCACCACATGCGTCAGGATTTGGGTAGGATGGAAGGAAGAGCAAGCTTCAGCCACACGGCCCCGGATGAGCTCAGCTGCCCACTGCGTCTCTTCTCGGGGAATCCCGACTGACTTCCTCCTCCGCTGCGGATGAGATCGACACTTTGGTGACGTAGACTCCTGGGCTGGATGGGTGACCGGAACCAGATCCCGAGACGAAGAGCGGGGATGCCTCACCTTCGGGTTCCTGCTGGGATACCTCTCCGGTCCACGGGTCTTCTCCCGAAGTGCCGTAATTTCAGCCATCCTCTTCCTGACCTCAGCGTGGTCGGCATGGCAAGGATTGTGTTTAATTTCCACCGTGGGGTTCCACCGTGTGTTTAATTTCCACCAATTGGGCCGTTGGGAGAGACGTCGCAACGAACATTGGAGAGCAGGCCATCTAGCTCTATTAGGAACACGATTAGCTCATAGCCCAACTTCAAGGAATAGCCTTTCCCTGGTGACGCCATCTCCTAAGCACGCTGGTACACAGAAAAAAGGGGGAAAACTACAAACCCCAAAAAAACAAACTTACAGTGACCGGCGTCTCGTCGGGCTGTGACCTACTGTCATGGATGTCCCTTGTGGGGCATCATTAAGATGCTATAGGCCAGCTGGTGAGTTTGCATGTTTTATTAATGAATGACAAAATAATCAGCCACGTGGGGCAAAAACACAAGCATAGGCTTAGATACAAGATAACAGACTCTGAGGAAAATCACTTACAGGAAACAATGAATCATAAAGGAGACTGGAGTCGGGGTTAGGTGCTCCAGTCACGTACGCGGAGGGGCACGTACTGTTGTGTAGGTCGCAGTGAGGAGAAAGCCTCAGCTGCTCCCTTAAATGATAATAAAGAACCAGTCAGAAAAAGGAGAATGAAATCAATGAAATGAAATCCAGCTGTCACGGTGCAGCGTGGCTCAGCTCTGACAGCCGGAAGTCCCGCCATGACACTGTCAAAACAAAAGCCTTGGAAGGCCATATGACAAAACCGAGAGAAGAACGGGGAAAATACTGGACAATCCGAGCGCAGACAGAATCAGCACTCAGACCATAACATACTCACCACTCAGACAACAGATGATCATGGCTCGATATGAGAAGTCGCCACCACCATGGCATTTCTTCACCGGGTTGTGATGTGAACTGGGGTAGGACAAGAAACGGACCCATGGAGGAGACTGTGTGATGGCTGCGTCAGTTATGGTCGGGTCAGTTTATATTTATTTGCTTATTTATTTGCTTGCCTTTGCCTTTGGCATGACAACCTCCAGTGGCTTGAGGCCGCTGGTGGCGCTGGGGATGGCAGTCCCGTCAATAGCCACCGAAACTGTGTATTCATCCCCAGTTGGCAGCTGATGAGGAGGGTGTCTAGTAACTGCAAGTTGTATGATTGTCTATTTGCGCTAAAAATATCTATCCTTATTAATAAAATGAGTAACGCATCTGATCAAATTTCAGTAACTAACGCATTACTGAATTTTTAAACAGTAATTTCGTTACACAGCGCATTACTGCAGAAGTAGTGGCGTTACAGTAACACGTTACTTTGTAATGCATTACTCCCAACACTGGTCCTGACTAGTAAGCTCTCAGGGAATGCTACGTTTGACAGAGTCCTGACTCTTTGTCAGCCTGGCTACCGTGCTGAAAAGAAACCTGGTACTATTCTTGTTATCTTCCATTAATGCGGAATAATAACTTGTTCTAGCTTTCCTGAGATTTTTTATAAATTAGAAGTTGATTTCTCCAAGCTAGATTTCACCTTAGTGGAGCACCATTTTCTTTCTAATTGGCGAGTCTTCTGTTTTAAACTACGAGTTTCTGTGTTGAACCAAGGAGTTAGAAATCTCTGATGAGACTTTTTCTTTTTTAAAGGGGCTACCATGTCTAGACTCTTGATGCAGAGAAGCTGTCACACGATCTACCATGCTATCAATTACAGAAGGAGCAAACTCTCCTAGCTTATCTCCGTTGTGTTGACACATGGCATTGAGGAAATGATCTGCTTAAATTTGGTAACAGCATCATCTGAGAGACATCTACTGTCATAATATTTTTCTTTAGGAGCCAAATAGTCAGAAATAGTAAAATCAGAAATAACAGGTAATGGTCTGACAGTACAGGGTTATGAGGAGACACTACCAGATTTTCTATTTCTATGCCATATGTCAGAACAAGGTCCAACGTGTGGTGGAGTTAATGGGTAGAATTTCCTACTTTCTGAGAAAACCCCATCAAGTCTAATACTGAATTAAATGCCATATTAAGGCAATCACTATCTACATCTACATGTGTATTTAAGTCCCCTACTATAATTATTCTATCCGATTTCAGCACTAAATCCGCTAAGAACTCAGCAAATTCAGATTAAAACTCTGAGTAGTCTGGGGGGGGCGCTCGTGCGCAGTAATGGAGTAGACGTGTTTCCACGAGGCTCCGTCGCAGACTTCTAAGTTTTGTTTATCTTTGCTACACCTACTTACCAACTTTTTGCCTACTTATCGTCAGAGCTGTTTCTAACTAACCTCCAATCATGCCACCCAAGAGAGACGAGGTAAAACCATCAAATTCAGCCTCGGCTAGCGCTAGCAACGAAGCTATATTAGCTGCAGTTAACAAATATGGCGCTGAGCTAGCTAAAGTTTCAGCGCAGATGGAAGAGTTGAAAAAGTCCGTGGAGGGTCGCTTAAGCACAGTGGAGACGCATTTGGGCACATTACAGAATGAACATAATCAGACTGAACAACGCTTGGATAGTATGGATGTGGCACTCTCCGACGCAGATGTTCGCATCACGGCACTGGAAGCTAGCTACCGTGAGTTGCAGGTGGAAAATGGTCGGCTCAAGGCTAAGCTAAATGACTTGGAGGGGCGCTCGCGGAGGTTAAACATCAGGATCGTGGGGATCAAAGAAGGAGAAGAGAAGGGCAATCCCACGGAGTTTGTGACACGACTGCTACCGGAGCTGCTTGGCCCGAATAACCTGACCAAGCCCGTTAAAATTGACCGTGCCCACCGCAGCCTCAAACCTAAGCCTCCGGACAACGAGCGCCCACGGATGATCATCGCCAAAGTTCACAATGACCGCGACTTGGCCAATATTTTTAAACTCAACAGACAACAGGGTCCACTCCGTTATCAAGGCAACAAAGTGTACATCTTCCCGGACTACACGGTGGAGGTTGCATCACTGCGTCAAGCCTTTAACAACGTCAAGAAGAAGCTGACTGATGCCGGCGCCAATTGTTCTCTACGGTTTCCAGCCAAACTTCAGGTCGTCCACAACAGAGAAGTTAAAGTGTTTAACACTCCGGCGGATGCAGAGAGGTTTGCCAACTCCCTGACTGACAGTGTATAACAGGCGAAGTGCACATTGTTTAAATTATACAGCTGTTGACGCCACTCTAATACTGCACTTTATTCTGCCTCGTCCTTTTTTTTGATGGCATATTCCAAGTTAATTATATTGTCTTTGTGTGTAGCTTTTTTTTTTCAGTTAATTGATTTACGTTAGAAGACTGCGCGGTTCCATTGGTGGTTTGCTGAAACGCAAAACTGTGTCCGTTACCCAGCAGTCTCCCAAGTATTAGTGGGTTTTGCCGTTTTGTTCCTGTTTTTTGCGGCGTTAAGGGAATGGGTTTTTGTAATATGTTTTTCTTTTTTAATTTGTTCTTTGTTTGGTTTGTTTTGCCTGCCAGTGTAGCCATTTACTGCCTAAGCCCATATATTTTTTAAATTTAATTTTTGAATGCAAGCTGGTTCTTCTGGATCAGGTGTGAGTCATCTCACGTTCACATCATGGAACTGTAGGGGTTTGGGGAAAGCTCTCAAAAGAGTAAAAGTATTTTCACATCTGAAATCATTGTCCTCTGATATAATCTTCTTACAGGAAACCCATATTCCCCCCTCAGAACAGAGACGGTTGAGAGCCTTATGGATATCCCAGGTCTATCAATCTACCTTTTCCTCAAAGGCCAGAGGAGTGGCTATCTTAGTGCGCAGAACTATACCTTTTGTATTCAAGTCTATGGTGACCGATCCAGGTGGGAGATTTGTGCTTGTAACAGGTACCATAAACTCTATGCCATTGGCCCTTTTAAATGTATATGCTCCAAATTATGACAGTCCGGATTTCTTCTGTAAAATCTTTCATCTTGTTGCGGAACAGAATAACTGTAACATCATTATAGGAGGTGATTTTAATTGTTTCCTAGACCCTCATCTTGATAGATCTTCCACTACAACTGCTCCCATGTTAAAATCTGTGCCAGTCCTAAATAATCTTATTAAATCGCTAAATTTAGTGGATATTTGGAGGCATCAACATCCCTTGGACAGACAGTACTCCTTTTTCTCCCAGGTACATGGCAGTTTTACTAGGATTGATTATTTTCTCGTTGATTCCAATTTAATTACCAACGTTGTCAGTTCAGATTATAACAATATTTTAATTTCTGATCATGCCCCTGTGTCTGTTAAAATAAACTTCAACATGCTTGTGCACTCATATAATTGGAAATACAATCCGGCATTAAATTCAGATAAAGCTTTTTGTGAAAGCATCTCAGACAAAATTACAGATTTCTTACACTTTAATGATAATGGTGAGGTATCTGATTCCACACTGTGGGAAACATTTAAATCCGTTATTAGGGATGATATTATCTCATACCAGTCTTATAATAAAAAGGTTAAACAGAAGCGTATGTCTGAAATACAGGCCCAACTCCCTTTGTTGGAGGAATCATTTCGTATCTCAAAATCAGATGAAATACTAAAGAATATTGTATCTGCAAGACTTGAATACAACCGCATTCTTGGTGAGCATGTTTGTAATTATATACGAAAGCTTAAACAAAAGCAATTTGAGCTTGGTGATAAAGCACACAGCGTACTCGCTAGGCAGTTGAGAGGTGTTCAAGCTGAACGGGCAATTTATAAAATTGTATCTAATGGAGAACTAATAACTGACCCTTTACAGATAAATAACACTTTTTATGAATATTATAAAAACTTATATACCTCTAAATCAACGTCATCAAAGGAAGACATATGGGGGTTCTTAAATAGATTGGATATGCCCACATTGAGTGAAAATGCCAAACAACAGTTGGATGCTGACTTCACACTAGAGGAGATCAAAGCTGCCATCCGTTCATTTCCAAATGGTAAGGCTTGTGGCCCTGACGGATTTGGCATTGAATTTTATAAAATTCACATTGATAAACTTGCTCCATTGTTGCTTCGTATGATAAACTCTTCTGTGAAGGAAGGATCATTCCCAGAGACATTATACGATGCGAACATTTGTCTACTGTTGAAGAAGGGTAAAGATGAAACAAATCTAGCTTCTTATCGCCCTCTCAGCCTTTTAAATAGTGACCAGAAAATTGTTGCAAAAGTTTTGGCAAACCGCTTGAACGAACACATTGGTTCCTTAATTCATAGTGACCAAACCGGGTTTATCCCCGAAAGGTTTGCATTTTCGAATACTCGTAGACTTCTGAACGTTATGTATTCTAACAACCCACCATATTCTGCTGTTGTCTCTTTGGATGCACAGCAGGCCTTCGATCAAATTGAGTGGGAGTATATGTTTATTACTCTTAAAAGATTTGGCTTTGGTGACAGATTTATAGCTATCGCAAAAATGCTTTATGCACGTCCTAGATCATATGTACTTACTAACAACAATAAATCTGCCCCATTTTTATTACATCGCGGGACCAGGCAGGGCTGTTGCCTATCGCCAATGTTTTTTGCTCTGGCGCTTGAACCACTTGCTGTTGCCATCAGGATGGAGCCTGAAATAGTTGGGTTTAGATATAGCGCATCTGAATGCACTATTGGCTTGTACGCTGATGATGTCATTTTGACACTGTCTGACATTAGACAGTCACTTCCACCTCTTCTTGAGATCATTAGGGAATTTGGTCAGTTCTCTGGTTTTACCATTAACTGGGAGAAAAGTGTTCTCATGCCTCTTTCAGATGGTCTAGATAAAACATTTCTCAACACATTACCTTTTAAAATATCAAATGAGCACTTTGAATATTTAGGAATCACCATCCCTAGGAATCCCAAACTTATTTTCAAATTGAATTTTACAGAACTATTAAATAAGATTAGGGGCATAATTGAGAAATGGAAACTACAACCAATTTCTCTAATTGGACGAGTAAATATTGTCAAAATGATTGTACTTCCTAAATTTATATATTTATTTCAGAATCTGCCAATTTTTCTTACAGCATCTTTTTTTAAATTAGTTGATTCCATTATCATCTCCTTTATTTGGGCTGGCAAAAACCCCCGTGTCTCTAAATTACATCTCCAAAAATCCTCGGTCGAGGGTGGTCTTGGGTTGCCTATTATGAGACATTATTATTGGGCCTGCAACGCTAGGGCCTTGGTCTTCTGGTCCCAAGATAATCATTATGCGGATCAAATACCGTGTTGGCCTGCACTTGAATCTCATAACTGTCAATCCCTCATTGGTACATCTTTATCTGCTTTATTATTTAGCAAGGTCGACGTCCCTCTGAATGTGTTCAGACATGACTTTGTGCTGCACAATTCCTTCAGAATTCTGAAACAAATTAAGAAGATATTGCATCTTCCTGACCTTTCTATATATGCACTTATATGCCAAAACCCTGCCTTCAAACCAGCTTTATCAGATCTTGTGTTCAGGCAATGGTCAAATAAAGGTATTCTTTCAATAAAGGACCTGTATATCAACAAAGACTTTGCATCTTTTACACAATTACAAATGAAGTCCAATCTCCCACCTGATCATTTTTTCAGGTACCTGCAGATTAGACATTTTGTACAACAGTCTTTAACCCATTTTGTCAAACTTCCTGTACAATATGATTTCTATGAGGTTTTGAGAAAACACCCAACCTCCAAGCATTTAGTTTCAGAATTCGTTGATCTTTTCTCTAGGCCAACGTCTTCGACCCATGTCAAGGAGGCATGGACGAGGGATGCAGGTATAGAGATCTCAAATTATCTATGGGAAAGAGCCTTAGTTGGTATTCATTCATGTTCAGTAAATGCCAGACTTCAGCTAATACAATTTAAAGTAATACATCAATTACATTACTCTAAGACTCGCCTTAATAGACTTTTTCCGACCATTTCACCACTATGTGATAAGTGTAAAATAAGTGATGGTACTTTATGTCATTTATTTTTCACCTGCCCCTCGCTTAAAAATTTTTGGTCTCAGATTTTTAATTTGTACAGTGTTATATATAAAAAAAGTCATAATACCTGATGTCTTAACAGTAATACTTGGATGTTCAGATCAAACTTTGCTCTGCTCACAGTCACTTCAGCATGCTATTAGGTTTGGCATGATTGTTGCGAAGAGGGTCATTCTGAAAGAATGGAAGGCCAACACGCCGCCCAGTTATATTAACTGGCTTAACAATTTGGCATCCTGCTTGTACCTTGAAGAGATTCGATATCATTTGTCTAATACTCAAGATATGTTTACTAAAATTTGGGGACCACTTATGGATCACATTAAGAAAAAGAAGACTCAGCCTGTAACATGAAAGGATTGTATTATGAAACTTGCTTAGCATGGACTGCTTACACTTTTGCAGTTATATGGGCTTTGTGTAACAATCACTTATTTCTTTGTGTATTTTCTTGAGCACTGGCAGTGTTTATTGTTTATTATTCTCTTATTTTCAAAAACTGAATAAAATATATATTAAAAAAAAAAACTCTGAGTAGTCTGAGGGAGGACGAAAAACTATGTCAAACAAAATTGGGTTTAACCTAAAATTACTAACATGCCCAATACTGAGGACCAGGCCCTCAAAGGAATTGTAACGTGTTTTTTGCTTTATATTAACATAGTAATTTGGTAACATTAACATAGTAATTTCGAATGGTAAATTGTCGCTACTCCTCCTCCATGACCAGAACTTCTGGGATTTTGACAGTTTAAAAAACCAGAGGGAGTTGATTCATTTAAACCAACATAATCCTCTTGCCCTAACCAAGTCTCTGTAAGGGATATTAAATCAATCTGATGATCAATTAACAGATCATGGACTTGCAGAGACTTGGGAGTTAAGAGACCTAATATTTAACAAACCACATTTAATTTTTAAATTATGAGGAGGAACAGAGGCCAAGTCATTAAATTTAGAGGCTTCATGTTTAATTTGAGTTTTACCAGCTTTTTGTTTAATCACTTTGGGATGCTTATACATTATATTTTTATTTACTTTACAGGGAGCAGACAGTGATTCTCTGATGGGGAAGACAGGGGGCTAAGTTGAGGGGTGGCGGGTGGAGAGAAGCTGCAGAGAGGCATGTAAGACTGCGACTGTGCTTCCTGGTCCCAACTCTGAGTTGTCAAGGCTTTGGAACTTTGGATAAAAACAATGCCAGATTGTTAGATAAATGAGATGCACCATCCAAAGTGGGATGGACGCTGTCTCACCTAATAAGACCAGGTTTTCCCCAAAATAAGTTTCAGTTGTCTGTGTAGCCTACATTGTTGGCAGGACACCACACAGACAGCCAGCGGCTGAAGGATGACATGTGGCTAAACATGTCATCGCTGGTCAGGGTGGGGAGGGGCCCAGAGAATACTACAGAGTCCGACATCGTTTTTGCAAAGTTACACACCGATTCCACACTAAGTTTTGTAACTTCCGAATGCTGGAGTCAGATGTTGTTGATGCCTGCATGGATAACAGTTGTGGAGTATTTACAGTTACTTTTAACCAGCATTTCAGATTTGACTTGATGTCACCTGCTGTGGCCCTGGGAATGGATTTGACTGTGATCGCTGGAGTCTCTAGGTTCACGTTTCTGACTACAGAGTCACCAGTGATCAAAGTTTTTTCCTCAGCGTGTGTGTCGTTGAGCGGGGAAAAGCAATTAGAAACATGAACGGGTTGGTGGTGAACCGGGGGCTTGCGACTATGCTTCCTTCTCACCATCACCTACCCGTTCTCCCCTGGCTGCTCAGGAGAGGTGGTTGCCGGGGGACGGCTAGCAGGCCCTATGCTACGGTGCTCCACTGCAGCTAAGGGGAGTTTGTCATTATTAACTGGCACTGACAGTGTTTCAGTGCAGCAGAACTGGGATTCCAAATCACACAACCTTGCCTCGAGCGCCTCAAAAAGACAACATTTATTACATTTACCATTATCACTAAAAGAGACAGAGGTGTAGCTAAACATCTGACACAAAGAGCACACCAGAGGAGGAGAGCTAGTAGCCATAGCTAGTGGCTAACTCAAAGCTAACACAAACACCAATGAAAGGTGAACAGAAGGCTAAAGAGGGTGATTAGGTGACACTGAGTGCGCACACAGGTGCAAGAGGCCTGTTAAACAGTAGTGAGAGGTGACAGTAGATGGAAAGAAGCTATTAAAATGCAATTAAAGGCAATAATCCTCAGGAGAGTGAGGAGAGCTAAGCACAGAGCAAACCACACCAGACAGCAACACAGGAAGTGATGATATGTTACCACAGGAAGCCTCATGATTGAGAGGGAGGCAGGTGTCACGGTGAAGATGGAAGGAGTAGAGGTAAGTGAAGGTAGATGAGTTTAAATACCTGGGGTCAACCATCCAAAGCAATGGAAAATACACAAGAGAGGTGAAGAAGAGAGTGCAGGCAGGGTGGGTGGGTGGCGCCGAGTGTCAGGGGTGATTTGTGACAGGATAGCAGCCTGAGTGAAAGGGAAGATTTACAAGACAGTAGTGAGACCTGCTGTGATGTATGGTTTGGAGTTTGGACACTGGCACTGACAAAAAGACAGGAGGCAGAGCTGGAGGTGGCAGAGTTGAAGATGCTAAGATTCTCATTGGGAGTGACAGGATTAGAAATGAGTGTATCAGAGGGACAGCTCAGGTTGAGCAGTTTGGAGACAAAGTAAGAGAGGCAAAGGGAGATGGTTTGAACGTGTGCAGAGGAGGGATAGTGGATATATTGGACAAAGGATGTTGAAGATGGAGCTGCCAGGCAGGAGGAAAAGAGGAAGACTACAGAGAAGATTCATGGATGTAGTGAAGGAGGACATGGAGAGGGTTGGTGTTTCAGAGGAAGATGCAAGGGTTACGGTGAGATGGAGGCAGATAAGCCACTGTGGCGACCCCTAAAGGGAGCAGCCAAAAGAAGAGGAAATGATAAACAGCCTTCTGATTCATTTCCTCTCTCTGTCATTGTGTTGTGACCAGGTGATGGTGACAACCTGCTTCATTGGGCGTTTGTCACTATTTCCTATTCAAATGTCCACTGAGCTGAGGTGAGATGAGGTGGCCAACGATCCATGTCATTTGCAAGGTTATTTGGCCAGTGTCGAGTAGCGCGAGAGGGAGCCTGGATCGTACTGGGTTTGCCTGGATTACTGGGTACTCTGAAAAGGAGCTAATCTTTAATATGCAACAGATGAACTCTTTGAATAAATTTTATGATACTGGTTATCATTTTTAAAATATAAATCATGACCTTTCAATTTACTGAGATGCACTAGCACATAGTACACATTATACAGAATTTGTTAAACCACAAAAAATACCATTATCTGTAATAAAAACAAAAAAGTAAATAAATCATTGAGCAATATGATGTGCATATTTTATTCAGTATATCAAAAACAGTAATTAGCATTTTATGTTATAGATAGAAAAACCATATTGTTGCCTACAGAGAGAAATTCAAATTCTCAGGAAAATTGCTGCTTATCAATTAATTGTTGATCGATTGATAAGGTGAATCAACTGATTAATGAGTTAATCAATAACTTGCATTCCTAGGTCAAAGGTTGATGTTTTATCAAAATACTTTTTCATCCAAAAACATTTTTCTGTGGTGAAAATCTTGCATAGTGTTGCTTTAAACAGCTGAAATTATACAAGATTTACATTATTAATGTCTGTTTAGCATCTGCAGGGTGAACGTCATAAGGCTTTCGTGAAGAGTGATGAGTACTTTGTGGTGGACAGACTGATTTCAACTCTCAACTATAACTTCATCTGCAACAGAACTAAAGCAAAAAGGTAGATATTTTTTCCCCCTTTAACCATCTGTAGCCAGTTGTTTTAAAATTGTTTGTTCCTATCAACTAATGGACTTTTTTTTATTAATTTCCCATTATTTTTTTTTTATTAAATTCCCACCAGACCAAAGTGCAGTGTTTCCTCTGTTGTTACTGCTCCTGGACCTTGCAGGAAAAATGACCTGAAGGGAAATGTTGATGTCTCAGAGATTGTTAAAGAAGAGGAGTTTCTGACTATAAAAGACAAAGAGGGACTGCAGTCAGAACTTCATAAAAACATCAGATCGGCTCCTGACTCTGCTGAACTGACTCAAAGAGGGGGCTGTCAGAGGACCCGTTTTACTTACTCCAACAGATCCAAGCACAAATCTGTTACTTCTAAGCAAACATGTAGACAGAATACCTCAACTTGGAAACAAAAATCTGAGAGGCCTCAAATCCCTCAGTTTAAATCAAAAACTATCCCTACTGGATCAGGGTTTCTCCCCTCTTTACTATCACAAGTTTCTGAAGTTGATCACATAGATCAAATGCCTCACAAAAACTCAAAAAGTTCAACATCACACTTCGATAATCAGAAGACAGAGGATGAAATTGTTCCAGAAAGCATCAGTGTAATGACACATAAACCAGAGGAAACTGATATGAACAAGGATCCGCTACCATTTGAAGCCAATGAGAATGGAAAAGTATCTCATGAGAAAGCAACTTTTAAAAATCCCTCAGAAAAGGAGAAAGAAGGTGTCCCTATAGAAAGCATCTTTCCTGTGCGGAAAATTCAGAGAAAGATAAGAGTTTATAAGCACAAAAGACAGAGACTGGACATCAGTGTTAACCAAGTAAATTCAAGTGATGTTCCTGAGAAGTCCATATTGAAGCTTTGGGAGCTTTTTCAATCCAGTGATGACATGGATGTGGAGTTTTATGGCTTTGAGAACTAAATGCATGAATATGCTAAAGTGACACACTGGACTTCTAACAAAGACAACATTTCCATACCCTAGTGATCTCTCCTCCCATGTCAGATAGAACAATTGAATGAGACATCAGTAACATTTCCTGGTGAAGTTGCAACATTCTTGAAACCCTTCAATAACACACTCTCCACTTGAACACAGATATGTGAATGCATTGCTGTGATTTTTTTTTTAACCCGGAGAGAACAGCAATGCCA
This sequence comes from Pholidichthys leucotaenia, assembly GCA_020510985.1. Taxonomy (NCBI): domain Eukaryota; kingdom Metazoa; phylum Chordata; class Actinopteri; order Cichliformes; family Pholidichthyidae; genus Pholidichthys; species Pholidichthys leucotaenia. The sequence continues at coordinate 148,149,653 of CM035849.1, read as the reverse complement.
CGAGGGGTATATACTATATAGCCTCTCTCTAAGTTATTGGTGGATGACTCGGTGTTTACAGAACATTATTTTACAGTCATGCAGTCAAAAAGCTGAATGTAGTTAAAAGAGCAGTTGTTTGGGAAAAATCTTCTGTCATAACAGTGATCTGAAAAAAGATTCTTGTATGAGATTAAAATTAATGACATTAAAATTGATTCTTTGTGTCTTAATTTGAATGACCTGCTGAATGATTGTGGTATTTGGCATTTAATGTGACATTTTGATTTTTTTCCCTAAGTGCTTTTTTAATGACCTGCCTTTCCTGATGCATTAGTCCCTTCCTTTCCCCTGCATTTAGTGCATTAGAGCGGTGCCCTTATTCTTCTTCGGTGCTTTCAAATGAATGCCATGGGTCAAGTGAAAGTCTCTGCCACTGGCATTAAGAAAAAAAAAATGAACATCAGTCTGTCTGCTGATGAACACACAATAATACTGAAATAAAATTTAAAGCAGAATGTTTTGTGATAATCTTTAGTGGTCTGAAGTTGGCCTAGGTATCCAGTGATTTATAGAATTGATTCAATACAGATTCACATGGTCCTTATTTGATTCAATATTGATTCAGTCGGGAATGTGGCCATTATAATAATTATTCTCCTTGCATATACATATAAAAAAATCTGAGCCAGAGTGGCGTAAATTTTACCAGGAACAGAACTCTAACTTGGTAATTAAATATGCAAATATAAGGATGTGAGAGTTTAGCCACAGAAGAGACCTCTTGTAAACCTCCTGCAAGTTTCACATACATGAAAAGGCATTATATTTAAAAAAAATAAAAATAAAATAAATCTTTGGATTTTGTGAATCAATATCTGATCATTCAAGTAAGATGATTAAATATCAATTGTTATTTTAAACCACCCCTTGTCTCAAGTAGATTTTTTTTTCTGCTGTCACCTTCACAGCAGAACTTGCCTAACCTTCCTAGTGCCTAAGCCTGCCCTATATTAAATCATTTTAGCTTGCCCACTGTATTTAGTATTAATTCTAAGATTTCTAAATTACTTGCAACAGGATTTTCGAGCTGAAATTAAATGGCATCACAGTTGTATAGTTTGTCCACTAGAGGGCACTAGACTGTTTTGCCCCCACTCCCAGCACAAATGTCTAAAAATTGATTATCCAACTACAGGAATCATTGTTACAGTATTTATCACCCACAGTACCCTCTACCTCAGTTCTGTTAATTACTGGCTGTGTCCCTTGAAGCAATTGCTTTATAATGTGCTGCTGGTTTTGACAGAAAAACTGCATTTACTCCACTTTTTTCACCTTTGAATACTTTGAGGAAAAAATGTCAAATTAAACATATCTTTTACCAAATTTAAAAAGAAATCAAAGAATTAGTGAATGAGGCATGTTTTCTATGAAAGGTCATAATTTTAATGTATTTATATTTTTCAACATCACTTCCGCAGTATTTGGTTTGATTTTATTAGGTCATGATTCTGTGACTGCTATCTTGACCAGGTCTACCTTGAAAAAGAAAACTCAATTTGTGGGATTTCCTTGTAAAATTAAGGTAAAAACGAAACAGATCAGCTTTATATCAAATACTAGCAGCAATACCCGATGAATAAGACATTCAGTCTTTAGTCCTAATAATACTACAACAGTGATATCAAGGACCTGCTGACCTCTGCTCCTCCTAGAGTTCAGCTGGGCTGCAATGAATATAGAGTAGAATAGGCTTTATTGTCATTGTACAGTACAACAAAATTGTGGGTGCTCCACCAGGCTACTGTGCAATAAAGTAAGAGAGAAGAATTTGAATTAAACACAGTTAAAGAACACACAATTAAACATACAACTGAAATTTAAAAAAATAGCCCATAGGTATATACACAGGTATGGTAGTGGCTTCACGGAACTACAGTGGGGAAAAAAAGTATTTAGTCAGCCACCAATTGTGCAAGTTCTCCCACTTAAAAGATGAGAAAGGTCTCCAATTTTCATCATAGGTATACCTCAACTATGAGAGACAAAATGAGAAAAAAAAAATCCAGAAAATCACATTGAAGGATTTTTAATTAATTAATTGGTAAATTCCTTGGTAAAATAAGTATTTGGTCACCTACAAACAAGCAAGATTTCTGGCTCTCACAGACCTGTAACTTCTTCTTTAAGAGGCTCCTCTCTCCTCCACTCGTTGCCTGTATTAATGGCACCTGTTTGAACTCATCAGTATAAAAGACACCTGTCCACAACCTCAAACAGTCAGACTCCAAACTCCACTATGGCCAAGACCAAAGAGCTGTCAAAGGACACCAGAAACAAAATTGTAGACCTGCACCAGGCTGGGAAGACTGAATCTGCAATAGGTAAGCAGCTTGGTGTGAAAAAATCAACTGTGGGAGCAATTATTAGAAAATGGAAGACATACAAGACCACTGATAATCTCCCTCGATCTGGGGCTCCACGCAAGATCTCACCCCTTGAGGTCAAAATGATCACGAGAACAATGAGCAAAAATCCCAGAACCACACGGGGGACCTAGTGAATGACCTGCAGAGAGCTGGGACCAAAGTAACAAAGGCTACATCAGTAACACACTACGCCGCCAGGGACTCAAATCCTGCAGTGCCAGACGTGTCCCCCTGCTTAAGCCAGTACATGTCCAGGCCCGTCTGAAGTTTGCTAGAGAACATTTGGATGATCCAGAAGAGGACTGGGAGAATGTCATATGGTCAGATGGAACCAAAATAGAACTTTTTGGTAAAAACTCAACTTGTCGTGTTTGGAGGAGAAAGAACACCATACCTACTGTGAAGCATGGGGGTGGAAACATCATACTTTGTGGCTGTTTTTCTGCAAAGGGACCAGGACGACTGATCCGTGTAAAGGAAAGAATGAATGGGACCATGTATCGTGAGATTTTGAGTGAAAACCTCCTTCCATCAGCAAGGGCATTGAAGATGTAACGTGGCTGGGTCTTTCAGCATGACAATGATCCCAAACACACTGCCCGGGCAACGAAGGAGTGGCTTCGTAAGAAGCATTTCAAGGTCCTGGAGTGGCCTAGCCAGTCTCCAGATCTCAACCCCATAGAAAATCTTTGGAGGGAGTTGAAAGTCTGTGTTGTCCAGCGACAGCCCCAAAACATCACTGCTCTAGAGGAGATCTGCATGGAGGAATGGGCCAAAATACCTTCAACAGTGTGTGACAACCTTGTGAAGACTTACAGAAAACGTTTGACGTCTGTCATTGCCAACAAAGGGTATATAACAAAGTATTGAGATGAACTTTTGTTATTGACCAAATACTTATTTTACCGAGGAATTTACCAATTAATTCATTAAAAATCCTTCAATGTGATTTTCTGGATTTTTTTTCTCATTTTGTCTCTCATAGTTGAGGTATACCTATGATGAAAATTGGAGACCTCTCTCATCTTTTAAGTGGGAGAACTTGCACAATTGGTGGCTGACTAAATACTTTTTCCCCCACTGTATGTATGTAAGAGTGCAGAGTGCAGAACACATACAGTATATAGCCTATGTTGACCTGACATGTCCCAGAAATCCCTCTGGGATTAATAAAGTATACAAAATTAAAAAAACAAAACAAAACTACAAATCATGGCAGCGTTTTGAATGGGATGGCCTTCCACACAATTGGTCCCTTTCCCAGACAGCACCCTACATATGACAGTGTCGGCAATACATAATGTGTGTCAGCATGACTGAAAAAGCTGATGTTTCCAAATGTCAGTAATGCGTTGTTTTTATGTAGCATTCAGTGAGATTTATTGTTCCAGCATTCTTACATTCTCAAGGGCATATACAGTATAGCATTAAAAAAGGTATTAATTTTTTCATTAGTTTTTTATTGCACAAAGTAAAATTAACCATGGTATGATAATAGCACGTAGGCATAATTTACATTTATTTACTTAATTTACTTAATGCATCACTTTATTCCTCAGTCATGATATAGTGTTTTACTCTTGTATGTCCCTTCATTTTTACTACTGTTTCATTTTTGTGAAATGAATTTCTTTTCTGAAATTTCCTAGTTCTTGTAAATTTGCTCCTTTTGTCTCAGATTTGACTTTCCCATTTACATTTGTGTCTGTCATAAATGTGCAACTTTTTTTTTTCTCGCAAATTTGACTTTTTCTTGCAAATTTGCAGCTTTTCTTATGGAGTTGAAACTTCTCTCATAAGCTTGCAGTTTTTTCTTTCAATCAGGTTGATTAAAAACTTTGTCAAACTTATCAATTTTTTCCTCATAAATCTACTTTTTCACGTCAATTTGCAATGTTCGTAGGGATGCTGGTTAAATTTTTGCGTTATGTAATGGTTTAGTTTTTTCTGCAGATCTGGACATCCATCCATCTTCTACCGCTTTTCTGGAGGTCCGGGTCACAGAGGCAGCAGTTCAAGCAGAGAAGCCCAGACTTCCCTGTCCCCTGCCATCTGCTCCAGCTCTTCAGAGAGGATACCAAGGCATTCCCAGTCAGCTGGGAGACATAGTCTCTCCAGTGAGTCCTGGGTCTGCACCTGGGTCTCCTCCCAGAGGGACATGCCCGAAACACCTCAAGTGGGAGGTGTCCAGGAGGGATCCTGATCAGATACCCATACCACCTCAACTGGCTCCTTTCAATGTGGAGGAGCAGCGGTTCTACTCTGAGCCTCTCCCGGATGACTGAGCTCCTCACCCTATCTCTGAGGGTGAGTCCAGCAATCCTACGAAGAAAGCTCATTTCAGCCGCTTATATCCACGATCTTGTTCCTTTGGTCATTACCCAAAGCTCATGACCATAGGTGAGGGTAGGAACTTAGATTGACTGGTAAATCGACAGCTTTGCCTTAGAACTCAGCTCCCTCTTCACCACAACAGACAGGTACAACGTCCGCATCACTGCAGATGCTGCTCTGATCTATCTGTCAATCTCTCGCTCCATTCTCCCCTCACTCGTGAATAAGACCCCAAGATACTTAAAGTCCTCCACTTGGGGCAGGAGCTTGTCCCCAACCCGGAGAGGACAATCCACCTTTTTCTGGCTGAGGACCATGGACTCGGACTTGGAGGTACTGATTCTCATCCCAGCCGCTTCACACTCAGCGGCAAGCCATCCCAGTAAGACCTGTAGGTCATTGCTGGATGAAGCCAACAGGACAACATCATCTGCAAACAACAGAGATGAGATCCTGTGGTCACCAAGCATGACACCCTCCGTTCCCTGGCTGCACCTAGAAATCCTGTCCATAAAAATTGTGAACAGGATCGATGACAAAGGGCAGCCCTGGCGGAGTCCAACTCTCACTGGGAATGAGTCTGACAGAGTGTTGACAATACGAACCAAACTCTCACAACGGTCATATAGAGACCGGATAGTTCGTAACAACAAGCCCCATACTCGCGAAGCACCCCCCACAAAAAACTACGAGGGACGCGGTCGAATGCCTTCTCCAAGTCCGCAAAACACATGTAAACTGGTTGGGCAAACTCCCACAAACCCTCGAGGATTCTCAAGAGGGTAAAGGGCTGGTCTGATGTGCCATGGCCAGGACGAAAACCACATTGCTTCTCCTGAATCTGAGGTTCGACCAACGGCCGGACTCTCCTCTCCAGTACCTTGGCATAGACCTTCCCAGGGAGGCCGAGGAGTGTGATCCCTCTAAAGTTGAAGCACACCCTCCAGTCCCCTTTTCTGAAGAGAGGAACCACCACCCCGGTTTGCCATGCCAAAGGCACTGCCCCAACCTCCACACAATGTTGCAGAGGTGTGTCAACCATGACAGCCCTACAACATCCAGGGCCTTGAGGTACTCAGAGAGAATCTCGTCCACCCCCGGGGCCTGACCACCAAAGAGAATTTTAGCCACCTTGGCGACCTCAGCCCCTGTGATAGGCGAGTCATCCCCCTCATCCACAAGCCCTGCTTCCTCTGTGGAAGGTGTGTCAGTGGGATTGAGGAGATCCTTGAAGTATTCCTTCCACTGCCCGACAATATCCCCAGTCGAAGTCAGCAGTGCCCCATCCGCACTATACACAGTGTGGATAGGGAGCTGCTTCCCCCTCCTGAGCCACTGGACAGTTTGCCAGAATCTCTTTGAGGCTGACCGAAAGTCTTGTTCCATGGTCTCACCAAACTCTTCCCATACCCGAGTTTTTGCTTCGGCAACCACTCGAGCTGCACTCTGCTTGGCCTGTCGGTACACCTCAGCTGCTTCGGGAGTCCCACAAGCCAACCAAGCTTGATAGGACTCCTTCTTCAGCTTAATGGCCCCCCTCACTACTGGTGTCTACCACTTGGTTTGGGGGTTGCCACCACAAGATGCCCCGATGACCTTGCGGCCGCAGCTCTGGGCAGCTACTTCAACAATGGAGATGGAGAACATGGCCCATTCAGACTCCATGTCTCCAGACTCCCTCGGAATGTGGTTGAAGTTCTTTTGGAGGTGGGAGTTAAAAACCTCCTGGACAGAGGTCTCAGCCAGACGTTCCCAGCACACCCTCACTATACGTTTGGGTCTACCAGGTCTGAATGGCATCCTCCCCTGCCATCAGATCCAACTCACCACCAGGTCGTGATCAGTTGACAGCTCTGCACCTCTCTTTACCCGAGTATCCAAGACATATGGTTGCCGGTCTGATGACACGATAACAAAATCAATCATCGACCTGCGACCTAGGGTGTCCTAGTGCCAGGTGCACATATAGACACCCTTATGCTTGAACATGGTGTTCGTTATGGACAAACTGTGGTTTGAAGTCCAATAACTGAACACCACTCAGGTTCAGATCGGGCAGGCCGTTCCTTCCAACCACCCCCCTCCAGGTTTCACTGTCATTGACCACATGGGCATTGAAATTCCCCAGTAGGACAATGGAGTCTCCAAGAGGACCACCCTCCAGCACCCCAGTCAGAGACTCCAAAAAGGGTGGGTACTCCGAACCATCATTTGGTGCATAGGCACAAATGATGGTCAGGACCCGTTTCCCAACCCGAAGGCATAAGGAAACAACCCTTTCGTCCAATGGTGAAAACTCCAATATAGAGGCAGCAAGGTGGGGGATACAAGAATACCCACCCCTGCTCATCGCCTCTTGCCCGGGGCAACTCCAGAGTAGGCCAAGCTTCAGTCCCTCTCCAAGAGACTGGTTCAGGAACCGGAGCTGTGTGTTGAGGTGAGGCCGACTATATCTAGCCGGTATCTCTCAACCTCATGCACCAGCTCAGGTTCCTTCCCCACCAGAGAGGTGACATTCCACATCCCAAAAGCCAGTTTAGGAAGCTTGGGATCAGACTGCCAAGGTCTCCGCCTTTGACCACCACCTGATCCACATAGCACTGAACCCCCATGGCCCCTCCTGCAGGTGGTGAGCCCACTGGAGGGTGGACCCATGTAACTCCTTCAGGCTGTGCCCGGCCGGGTCCCATGGGCAGAAACCCGGCCACCAGATGCTAGCCATCGAGCCCCTCCCCTAGACCAGGCTCCAAGGTGGGGCCCCAGTAACCCCATACCGGGTGGGGTACACTGAATCCTTGTTCTAGCATTCATGAGAGTCTGCTGGATCGTTCTTAGTCTGGCCCTTCACCCAGGACCAGTTTGTCTTAGGTGACCCTACCAGAGGCAAATTGCCCCGGACAGCATAGCTCCTGGGATCACTAGGGCACGCAAACCCCCCACCATGATAACGTGACAATCCATGAGAGGAGATCTGGACATTGATCTTATTTTATTTTTTAATGTTTTTGTTGGAAGAGAAGTTTGGGGTTTTTTTCTTTCTTTTTGGTCCATTTTAAGGTTTTGGGGATAGATGGATGGATGTTCACAAAAATAAATTTTTCCTGGGTGTTTTTACAAGCATTTTTAATCCATAATAATTCACATCTTCTATCAGTATGCTGTTAATATTTCCTGCTCTTACAAAGCAAGTGGGATATAAACAACAGTCTGAATTCAAAGGAATATTGGGGAAGTTAGCAGACACAGATTTGTATGACTCTTTCTAGCCATAACATTGACACAATTTGGACACAATTTGAACAAACTGGACACAGCAGAAAGCCATTTTGGTAACGCATGAACACATCCAACTTCCAGTCAGAGCCGAAACGAACGGCCACGGTGCGCTCGATTCTATCACCAGCGTACACCTCAATATGGGTTACAGTGGGGAAAATAAATATTGAACACGTCAACATTTTTCTCATTAAACATATTTCTGATGGAGCCAGTGACTTGAGATTTTCATTAGATGTCAGTGACAACCCAAGTAATCCATACATACAAAGACATCAAGGCAACTGTGTTCACAAAACAAGCTATATTTAATAAAGTGGAATGACACAGGGAATAAGTATTGAACACATGAAGAAAAAGAGGTGCAAAAAGGTATAGAAAGCCAAGAAACCAGCTGAAATCCATCAGAATTTTGGAAGCCATCCCATCCCCCATCAGTGCAAATTAATTTCAGCTGGTTAACTCCTGACTGATAGCCTTTATAAAGGTCTGTGAATATCAGATTATCACACCACAAGGAACTCATGATGGGTAGAAGCAAAGAGCTCTCTCTAGACCTTTGCAACCTTATTCTTACAAAACATAATGATGGCATTGGTTGCATTTCTAAACTACTGAATGTTCCAGTGAGCACTTGGAGCCACCAGTTGGAAGGGGAAAGAACATCATTTTACCATAAACCGGCCACAACCAGGAGCTCCTCGCAAGATTTCTGACAGAGGAGTCAAACGAATTATCAGAAGAGTTATCCAAGAGCCAAAGACCACTTGTGGAGAGCTCAAGAAAGACCTGGAGTTAGCAGATACTGCTGTTTCAAAGAAAACAATAAGTAATGCGCTCAACTGACATGGGCTTTATGCCCGCTCACTTCGCAAGACTCTATTGCTGAAGAAAAAGCATGTTGAAGCTCGTTTAAAGTTTGCTGCATAACATTTGGGCAAGCCAGTAAAATATTGGGAGAATATTGTCTGGTAAGATGAGATCAAAATTGAACTTTTTGGATGCCACATCACACAGCATGTTTGGAGGAGAAATGGCACTGCACATCCCATCATGGTGTGGGGATGTTTTTCAGCACATGGTACAGGCAGACTTCATATAATTGAAGGAAAGATTCATGGGATGAAAATGATGAGGTGAACACATTTCCTTGCCATCTTCTCCTAATTCTTTTTACATCCTCCTCTATTAGATGAGTTTCTTGTAAAAACACAATTTTTGAATCTGTCTTTTATTTTATTCATAACTTGTTTAAGTTTTTTTAGATTTTGTAGACCTCTGCAATTCCATGAAGTTAAGATTAACGCTTTGATCTATGATCAATAAGGAGTTTGAGATTACCTTGCAATATAAACATGCTCATACAGAGAAGCAAAAACATGGATGGTTGAACATTCATCCTACAAACTACACAAAAACAAATTCCCTTCCCCCACATTCGTGGTAATCCCCCCAAAATCAAAAAAAAAATTCTGTCTCCCGTTATAGCAAGTGACTGTTCCACACCTGCGAGGATCAGTCAAACCACTCTCTCTTTTTCCTCTCAATCACACTGACTCTACTACTTTTTTAATGACATTAACTCTCTTCTGTAGTTTTTCAACATAACTTCAAAGTTTTATAGCAACTTTGTACATCGTAGCTTTTTTTTAATATATATAATACAATCTGTATTTTGTAGACATATTATATGTTTCAGATCAATCAGATGTCTGTACAAATGCTTAAATGTTCTACCTTTATATCATGCTCATGCTTAGCTCCCACCAGTCTCCTCCTGGATCTGCTTAATGAGCTCCTGCGCCTCTTGAGGGGTCTTAAAGATATGGGTTCTCCCTTTATATGTGACCAGCAGTCTTGCCGGAGTAACAAGAATAGGCTTTGACTTGTGGTTTCATTTCTCTCCATATATCTAGCAATCTCAATTCTTTCATAAAATGATTAATGATCATCCTGCATCCATTGTGCGTACAGTCCAGTTCTGTTGACCTATCTATACTGGGATTCAATGTACAATTAAAATCCCCTGCTATTATATGTTGCTCTGTAAGTGATGATAAAGTAAGAAATAAATTAACGAAGAAGTTTTGATCATCAGTATTGGGACCGTATAAGTTCACCAAATTTATATTTTCTAATAACAAAGATCCTTGGATGATTAGATATCTTCCTAATTTGTCTCCAATTACATTTTTCACTTGAAATGGGAGTGTTTTATGTATGAGAGTCATAACTCCCCTGGCTCGGGATGAAAATGATGAGGTGAACACATTTCCCTGCCATCTTCTCCTAATTCTTTTTACATCCTCCTCTATTAGATGAGTTTCTTGCAAAAACACAATTTTTGAATCTATGTCTTTTATTTTATTCATAACTTGTTTAAGTTTTTTTTAGATTTTGTAGACTTCTGCAATTCCATGAAGTTAAATTAAAATTAACGCTTTGGTCTATGATCAATAAGGAGTTTGAGATTACCTTGCAAAATAAACATGCTCATACAGAGAAGCAAAAACATGGATGGTTGAACATTCATCCCACAAACTACACAAAAACAAATTCCCCCTCCCCACATTCGTGGTAATCCTCTGTGGTAGGCTTGTCCATAGCGTGGTACTACATAATTGCAGTTATCGTGACAGCCCTATGTGTGAGTGACTTTTTTTCTTTTCTTTTTTTTTTCATTTGTTTGTTTTTCACTCTACTAATGAAAAGTTAGATTTAGGCGTCACCTCCTGTAGTAGTTAGGGCTCAGAAAAAATGTTTTGCTGAGGTGTCACCTCTGATAGTGAAAGAGAATACTGAAGAGAAAGTGGCAGACAAACGTTATGGTGCCAGGAGACACGTTTGTTAGCGCTATAAACACCACATATCCACTGCAAATGAAAAATGATTTTTTTAACGTGTCTATGTACGTTTTCTCAGAGTAGAAAACATGCAGTTAGGTGTACAATTTCATCCTCCTACAATAAGCAAAAGTGGGTCAGGTGAAATCTTTAATGAGCAACCCTCATATTATTCTGTCTTGTCCTGAATATCTGAAAAAAAATACTGCTTTCTAGACTTTGAGGCTGTGATCTAAAACAATTCTTACATTGTAATAAAGGTGTAATTTTTTATAGGATTTCTGTTGTAGCATCATCTCACTTTGGCTCAGCAACAATTATTTTTCTGCTTAAAGACATTTTTGTTTCATCCAGGAATAATGCAAAGAAATGGATTTTCTTCCCCCAGGCCACAGCTGAAATCCCCTTTTGTTAAAACCAGCCTAAGGAATTTCCCCAATGTCCTGCCGCACTTTTATTGCCCCCATAAAACATGCAACAGATCCACACTCAGCTAATTTCCTTAAACTGTGGAAACGCTGGATTTAAACAACTTTAAAGTACATTATTACAAACTTAATTCTAAACCTTCATTCTTTTCAGGACTATGAAAATGCAGATGGACTCTGATGTTTTGATGTGGAAAATCAATCATATGTGTGAAATGCATTAATCTGTGATTTTATATACGTATATATGCATGGTAATGTTAAATGAATGTTTATTCCTGCATGTTGATTTAGAAGCACTGCTTATAAGATACACTAAGGTTAGTTTAGTTATACATAAGTGTGTAACAGTACATTCCAATGTATTTAAAACTGTGTATTCCTGTGGACTGATATCATGTGTCACCAGTCTTCATAGAACCCCAGCTTCTTCATCCTATTGGTCCCTCACAGACAAGGCCTGTTATTGGACTAAAGGTTCATCGAGCCCGCCCACGAAGGACGCTCATTGGCTGAGATTCCGGTCAGGCCGGAATCCCGCGAAACTCAACAGAGCTTATAAAAAGGAGAGAGACTCTTTTTCCAGCCTCTTTCTGCTCCGGACGCCCTCTTTTCCTCCCCGGATTTCTTCCCGGCTGCTCGTTTTTTTCTGATCTCCTCCATTGTCTACACACAGCAAGGAAGAACAAAGGACTGTCTGAGCACATGTCGCTTTTCTGAACACAGAGCAGATAACTTGTAATTTATGTAACTCTGTATTTTCTTTTTCTCTTGAATGCCTAGGAATTCCTTTTTCTTTGAGCTCAATTCTTAATCGGAGTTAAACTCCAATTTTTACTTATCTTTTCTTTGTTAAACTTTCTGTAAAACCGCCGTTTGTTTAATTTTAATGTAAACTTTAATCTTGACTTTATTTTTTATACTTTTCTTGACCAAGCACCCACCAGAAGCTACTATTTTACCTAAAGTCCGAAAGTTTTTTTTTTCTCTTCTAATTTGAAATCTGATCAGATATCTTTAATTATCCCCGAAGACCTGCAGCGCTTGTCTACCAGGAAGAAAAGACGCAGCTCCCACCTCACGCGCAGCTGAGAAATCAGCGCGCTTCTACAGCACCTCAACCATCGAGATCCAACTTACGATCTCATGAATATCATTAATCGTCAAGAGAATATTTGCGGGACAAATATTCTGGGTTTTGCCCCTGAACAACACTTCAAAACTTCATGAGGACGACGACGGAACTATCATCCACCGAGAAGCACGTGAGCTGTAAAAACTTTAATTCCACTGCTGAGGTTCGGTAATAATTTATATATCTAATCAGATGCAAATTAAGAAGCCCTTAACATAACTCTCCTTTCCATTAAAATTCCGTTTTTATTTTCTTAAGATTAATTTAGGACTTTTTCATAATTAGCAAACTTTCTCCATAAATTTGCGTTGTTTTTAATAATCTGTTAACTCAAACTGATAGAAATTCGTTTCTCAGTTTAACCCTGGTTCCGAAAATATTGACATTGTTAATCTATCATTTACAAGATTGATTTTATAATTAATGAAATTATTTCAATGTCTATTAGTCATTTCGTTTAATAAATATTTAAAATTGAGAAGTTGTTGGGAATTTATTTCATTCTGAGTCTGTTTCAAGCCCAGGTATCGAATTCACGGAAAATTTTTGAGACTGATTATTGATTAATTTATTGAGTGATCAAACAGGTATAAAGTGAAATTAAAGATTAAATTGCTTCTTAAAGATAGAAGCTGGTGCCCCTTACGAGTGTTTAACTTTTCTGATGTATATGAAATGAGATTTGAGCTCAGATTCCAATACATCAATATAAATTAAATAATTCATACCTGATCATATTTATTATTTATTAACATTCCATTTTCACGTTACATATTTTGATGCCCCGCATGGAGGCCTGGCTGAACTTGAGACAACTCAGAAGGAAATTAATACATAACCTGTGTGATTTTGGTCAATTTTAACTCAGAAAACAAAGGTGGTTCATTGTCTGCAGCCAGTCTTTGTCTGTCTCTGTGTCACGAGGGGGAGGGGGTGAATTTGCCCCCCTGATTGCTGTGTGTGTTTGTGTCTGCTGACCAGAGAAGGTGGGGGTGAAAAGACCCCACTCTAGTCAGTTTTTAGTTTTTTTTGTTGTTTAATGCATGCTTAAAAGTGATTACACGCTGAATAATTAAAATAGGCCTGGGAACAAAATAGCGAAGAAATCCTATTTGTTTTCCCCATTATTTCAACATCCCACAGGCGAAGCAAACCCTTAGGGATTTAATTGAATTAACCATTGTATAAACTTGTTGAATAAAGTTTAGGGAGACTGAAGTTTTCCCGCTTTTGGAAAGCAAGGCGTGGTTTTATGGACTGAAGCTTGAGCTCTGCATCCACGTGGCACGTGCATGCTCAGTCGCGCACGCGACCGTCAAGCTGTGCATGAAAAAACTGCGCATGTGTAGATCGGCTCAGCGACGCCATCTTAAGTCTAGGTAGAGTTCCCTGTAGCCGCCATTTTGAGTAGAGATCCTTGACTCCTTGCGACGTCATTGGGTTTCCTCTTCTGGAAGTGCAGACGAAAACTGCCTCCATCTTGTGGTGAAACATAGGGACTGCAATTTTTATTTAAACTTATAATCTTTAAAGACGGTTTATAACCAAATTAAGTCTTCAAAGTAACTTCAAAGCAATTCACATTATTCGGAATAAACTAAATTTAACACTAATCCAAACTTTTATGCCAAGAATAAAAGGAAAAGGACCTGTTGGCTTCTGAAAGTTTTTTCTCAGTGGTGAAACCCCACTAACTGCATAGACACCTATAGCAGGAACATATATAAACACTCCTATTGTATTTAATCACTTATATAACCACATATTATAATCTTTTAAGCTAAAAGCAAACATATTTACACACTTTTAAGCAAAAAGTTGCAAACTTTGAAGCTATATGTGTGCTTATTTTGCTGTTTTTAAATGTGATATGGTGTGATTCCCTTCCCACAGAAACCCAGTTTTAGCTTAAGGATTCTAATGCTGATGTCTACTCAAGAGTAACATTAAAGTAGGATTAGTCCTGTGCATTTTGACAAATTTACAAACTTAGTGAATATTTATAATTTTTCCTCTTTCTCAAATTTAGGAAACCACATCAAGCAATTAACACTTAAGAGAAGCTCAAGGTGTTATTTAAACTCATTGTGTCATTTCTGATTCATGCTTTCTCTACAGGAAAAGAAAAACATTTAACCAACCAGCATAATTTTAGAATTTTTCCCAGGATTTAAGAAAAGTCAAAAAGGTGCAAACATTGACTATTCTGTAAATAAGAAATTTATAGATCACAATCAAGAAAGATCACTATTGGCTTCAATCCTAAGAAATCCTAGGACACCAAATATTCAAACAATTCACTTGTTTCTAATTTGTAAATATTTTAAACATTTAATGCTTCAAAGGAAAATAGGCTTTAACAAATAAAACCAAAGGAAAGCCTTAACTTTAAAAGAAAGTGGAAACTTATAATCTTAAATCTTTAAAGCATTTAGCCTCTTTTGCTTTTGGATTTCTTTTGTAAATAAAATCCTCACTTTCAAAGTGACATTCTGCAAAATTCCAAAGCTAGTTATTGATGACAAATTCCAGTACTAGACTTTGACAATCAAAGGAAAGAAGTCAATCCACACCATTGAAATTTCAGTTTTGTTTTGCGAAACAAATTCAATCCAATTTCAATTCAACTTTATTTATCAACATACGGTTTCAACGAACGAATTAATTGAAGCATCACTACATTTCTAAATAATTTCAAAATTCTATTGCCCATCCTGCAAGCCTACAAGTTGAAACAAATTTCTAAAGGAACTTTCAACTATCACGGTTGTAAAATAAAACACTCAAGGTTAAACCTTGTTGAACAAATTTAAGAATAATCATCAAGTTAAATTTTTTTTTTAGAAGCTAAATAAATAACAACGGTCAAACATGACGAGTCAACAGACAACCGACCAATTTACCAAACTGGATGACCTTCAAACAACATTGGAAGCATGGACTTCTAATTTAATTTCTAGCTTCACAACACGGGTCAAGGAAGCACAGCCCGAAGAATTGGAGCAACTCACTGAAGAACTTTTAAATGAACACACTGAAAAACCATCAGAAGGCAAGGACCTCACCAGTGTGTTAGGTAAGTTTGTGCTAACATTAGTCGCAAGATTAAAGGTAGCCGATAACGAGCTAGCAAATCGACAAACAACGATCCTATCTCTCCAAGAAGAGAACGAGACACTGAAAGGAAATTTGGAACAATCTCAAGAGGAGAATGACAAAACTCAAAATCAACTGGATGAAGCATTACAAGATTTGGACCGTGCAGAGTCACAAAAGGAACGGTTGATGCATAACAATGACACGCTTCATCAAGAAAACAATGAACTTGAAGATGCCCTTCAAGACACAAAGAAGGAACTCAGAAGAGTTGAAGGTCAACTTGAAAATGTGAAGAAAGATTACAAGGAATGTCAACTGCTCCTAAAGGAAAGACATGAACACCGGGACATCCACCGCGCTCCCTCGCCCGATTCCCGTTTCGAATACGGACGACCGCGTGGACAGCGTGCGTGTGCCCCTTCAGACCGCGACCTCGACAAGATCGCACAAAATATCACCAAATTTGATCCAGGACCTACGGGTTCACCTGATGCCAAAGTCTATTTACAGGACATTGATTACTACCTGCGTAAGTATCCTGATGCTACGACAGACGATCGCATCTATCTGATCAAACTAACATCTAACAGGTCAGTGTCAAAATTCATAGACCGACAACCGACAAACATCAAAGCAAACTACATGCTGCTCCGCGAAGCCATCGAAAAGGAGTTCTCCGACGACTGCCTACAGGCAGGGCTAACCGCAGCCCTAGCCGTGAAGCAAGGACGCTCAGAGCCAACACAAGCCTACTACCAGAGACTCCTACTTGCATATTTTGGATCTCAGAATACACCAGGGATGGAAGAAGACCACAATTTCAAGACCCTCTTCATCCAAAACCTCCATCCCACTGTGAGTCATTACCTGGGAGTTACAGTTAACCCAAGGTCAAACTCAATAAGTCAGCTGAGAGAGTTTGCACACTATGCGTTCCAAAAACAGCAACAAAGTCGCAACAAGCACACTGAGCCTGCCACAGTGCTAGCTATTAGCGATGCATCTAACACCTTGGAGTTGGAAGGAGCTCCTCGCTCTTCTCCACCTCTTACACCGCGAGTACATCAACAGCCGAAGCATTTTTCCAACCGACCTCATCAAGGTCCAAACCACACCAGGTCCTCTGGATACCACTTTGGACCAACTTTGCGAAAACCCGACTACCGTCGTAGACCATATCCACGGGATAGGTCACGAGAACGCGACATGGACTACCATGATGACAGATACCGATACGAAGACACGCGTAACCGCGACAAATGGTCTCCATCCCATCACAGAAGCTCAGAAGCAGAGACCTATCACAAACCTTGGAAGGAAGAAGAAACTTCTACATTCAGTAGACTAGCTATTGAAATTGTCCAACACCTCCTAGCAGAGATTCAAAGCAACAAAGAGAATAAAACTGCTAACATTCTAGCTATATCAGCTGTGCCAACTCAAAACAAGCGTTCCAAACGAAGGAAACGCAAGAAGAAAATCCCTCATGCAAATGAGGAAGGACCAAAGGACTCAACACAGTCCAGTGCTGTTATGGCAGCCCAACCACAGGTCACAGACCACTCCTCTAACATGTCGCAACTCTGTGTCAAACCGCCGGTTCCACAATTTCTATGCGATTTAAACGAGAGGGGGGTGGCACGGAAATTCTACCTTCCACTGATCCTTGAAGACATGGTGTGTCAGGACGCTGTTTTAGACACCGCTGCTGACATCACTCTCATGTCACACACCCTTTTTGACAAACTACGTGTAGCCGTGAACCGCGCTAACAAACATTTGAAACTGGAACCCTGTTCATTAGCTGTGCGACCATATGCGCTCACTAAAACAACCCTGTTGGGCGTATCGCTACTAAACATGTCCATTGGACCCATGACCTTGACACATCCGGTCTACGTGTCCAAACTTGACGCCATTCCATTATTTGTTGGCAAAGACCTACTGAACCGTTTTGAGCCACTGATTGATTTCAAGAACCTCAAACTATGGGCTCAAACGCAACACCCTCACCCATTTGACCCAACAAGAACAACAGAATCACAGTGCTTTGTTCTGAACACTTTGGACACCCCAAGTCTCACACAACTAGCACTGTTGGAACAACTGCAACCGAGTGAAAGCGACCGCCAAGACCAAGGTGAGTACTGTCCACGAGAAGTCAAAAGTCACCTTCAAATACAAGGTCAAGCCAAACACTCAAATGATCTTGAAAACTCAATGGCCGAGCAGAAAACCCCAAATGGCCCTCTTGAAACCCTCGATACCCATGATTCAATGGTGGTATCACATTTTGAAACCCACCCACCCACCCATGAGGCCTGCATGGTCACAAGAGCCCCACCAACCAGCTCTCTAGACCCTCTAAAACCTCAACTTTTTGCAACAACGAACCCAACTTTTGCAAACGCAAGGCGCACAGTCACTCAACCGTGCAACCAAATGATCCATAAAACCGTCAAACACCGGTTGGATAAAACGGTACATGCGCTACCCACATCTAAACCCTATGACATACCAAAACTGATGCCACTTCATACGACACAATCTTCTCTGCAGCTATGCAATGGCACTCCTGATCATGCTTCCGACGAACCATCATCTCCACCGCTCAGTGTTCCTCGAAACCAGAGGGGGGTGATGACTGCCAATGCCCATAACATTCCAGCTGCAGAACACAAAAACGTCAAAACGACATACAAAGCTCCCAAGTCTGTATTTCAAAACCATTCGGACCGATTCGCCAAACGACACAAAGCGTATAACGATCAAAAACTCTTGCATGACAAACTGCGAAGGGGGGACAAGATCTTCCACCCCACATTCGTACCGCAGACACCTGAAATAAATTTACAGGAAAGGAAAATCACTCCTAAATTCCTGCCCGAGTGGATGAATCCACACATTGTCAACAACAAACTTTGGCCACTCAAGAGCCAAATCCAGGACCCCATTTTCAAATGGGCTCACCAAAATCAGTGTAACCTTTACCAAAACCCCATGGGACTTGTCGGGTACAACACTGTCAAAGTAAGTCCATAAATAAGATTAAAATCAAACCTACATCTGAGAAATAACTGTAGCTAACTACTAGCCTCAGGTACACTCAGTCAAATTTCTCCAATCAGTTAACTGCATCAAAACTTCCAGAAAGGAAAGGGTATATTAAAACCAAATTAGCCCTTAAACTAATTTCAAAGACCTCTGTAAAATCTAATAAACTTCAATCAACTTACTATTACCAAATAGTATACACAAGACATTCAACACCATTAGCTTGAGCTAATAATCTTAAAACTCCCATCAAAGGTGAGAAAAACAAGCACAAGGTTTAGAGTTCAATCTCTTAAGCTCTATTCTGTAATTTCCCAGTTTTGGGATCAATAAAGTACATCCATCTAAAGAAATCATTTCACCTCTAAGAGGAATTTTCATTTGCCAACCAGGTATCTAAAGAAAGATCAACAAGAAGATTAAGATCCCAAACCACTCACTTTTATGTTTGCCAAGATGATGGCCTTCCTGTTTATCAGTTTAGCCATCTGCCTAGCAATCACACCCACTGTTACCCAGTCAGAATTGGGCCAAGCCAAAACGAAAGGTCAAAGATCCTCGGATGGACTCTTAATAACAGCCTCATTGTTAGAGCCTCTAGTTAACCTTAGCATGCCCACTGTTAACTCGGTCAACACCGCTAAACCGAAACGCCAGGTTGTCAAACCACAAATGGTTACCAAAATCTTACAAGACACTGTGTTGGTTTTGAATGCTTGCTCAGAAGCTTCAATCAAACTCAACAAGGTCTTAAACTCTTTGCTCTTTGTGTTAAAGGTTGACTATGCTCACACACAGCCAATGTCTATGTTACTCTCAGAAGTAGCTAGAAACATTAGCTTTTCAGTTAACGCTTTAGCAATGAATATGCTCTCTCATCATATCCTTTTTGCAGTAAATCCAAATTTACTTCTCATTGCCATCCAAAGAATGATAACGACATCCTATGCCCACTCAGTTTTTCCGAACAAAAGCCTCAAATACCCTATGATTTGGACATCTGTGGAACCATGGTTTAGTCTAACTAAACAAATTCAATTTGAACCTCCTTGAGTCACCTCAATATTGATTAGTCTGAATCTACCTCAAATATGAAAGAATTTTATTTTTGCTTTTGACTAAGATTTTTGGATACATGCTTGTGTATATACAAATAATCCTTTATACTTTATTTAGATTTTATGTACATTTAAACTGTTTTTGAAACCTTGAATAGATATTTTTCAGCAAACCCAAAACATTTATATCAAGTATGTCAAAACCCACATACTTCTAGTTCACTTTTTTTTTTCCTTTTGTACCCAGAATTTTTAAGTCTTTACAGGCTTATACAGAACTTTAGTATATCCTAGACAATTATACAATGTTTATATTTGGTCATGCCAAAATTATTTTTGAAATTTCCAGAAGTTTTTCAGAAAACCAAATTTAAGGACCTACACTTTGGAATAGATACTGTTTACAAGCTTAAGACTTATCGACATCAGAACTTTAGTTCAGCATTTGGATCAAGCCTCGCCAAATTGGGATTTGATGCCTAGGATTGCTATCAACGCTGAATCAACGTCACCATTGATACCAGAGGGGGGACTGTAGCATCATCTCACTTTGGCTCAGCAACAATTATTTTTCTGCTTAAAGACATTTTTGTTTCATCCAGGAATAATGCAAAGAAATGGATTTTCTTCCCCCAGGCCACAGCTGAAATCCCCTTTTGTTAAAACCAGCCTAAGGAATTTCCCCAATGTCCTGCCGCACTTTTATTGCCCCCATAAAACATGCAACAGATCCACACTCAGCTAATTTCCTTAAACTGTGGAAACGCTGGATTTAAACAACTTTAAAGTACATTATTACAAACTTAATTCTAAACCTTCATTCTTTTCAGGACTATGAAAATGCAGATGGACTCTGATGTTTTGATGTGGAAAATCAATCATATGTGTGAAATGCATTAATCTGTGATTTTATATATATATGCATGGTAATGTTAAATGAATGTTTATTCCTGCATGTTGATTTAGAAGCACTGCTTATAAGATACACTAAGGTTAGTTTAGTTATACATAAGTGTGTAAACAGTACATTCCAATGTATTTAAAACTGTGTATTCCTGTGGACTGATATCATGTGTCACCAGTCTTCATAGAACCCCAGCTTCTTCATCCTATGGTCCCTCACAGACAAGGCCTGTTATTGGACTAAAGGTTCATCGAGCCCGCCCACGAAGGACGCTCATTGGCTGAGATTCCGGTCAGGCCGGAATCCCGCGAAACTCAACAGAGCTTATAAAAAGGAGAGAGACTCTTTTTCCAGCCTCTTTCTGCTCCGGACGCCCTCTTTTCCTCCCCGGATTTCTTCCCGGCTGCTCGTTTTTTTCTGATCTCCTCCATTGTCTACACACAGCAAGGAAGAACAAAGGACTGTCTGAGCACATGTCGCTTTTCTGAACACAGAGCAGATAACTTGTAATTTATGTAACTCTGTATTTTCTTTTTCTCTTGAATGCCTAGGAATTCCTTTTTCTTTGAGCTCAATTCTTAATCGGAAGTTAAACTCCAATTTTTACTTATCTTTTCTTTGTTAAACTTTCTGTAAAACCGCCGTTTGTTTAATTTTAATGTAAACTTTAATCTTGACTTTATTTTTTATACTTTTCTTGACCAAGCACCCACCAGAAGCTACTATTTTACCTAAAGTCCGAAAGTTTTTTTTTTTCTCTTCTAATTTGAAATCTGATCAGATATCTTTAATTATCCCCGAAGACCTGCAGCGCTTGTCTACCAGGAAGAAAAGACGCAGCTCCCACCTCACGCGCAGCTGAGAAATCAGCGCGCTTCTACAGCACCTCAACCATCGAGATCCAACTTACGATCTCATGAATATCATTAATCATCAAGAGAATATTTGCGGGACGAATATTCTGGGTTTTGCCCCTGAACAACACTTCAAAACTTCATGAGGACGACGACGGAACTATCATCCACCGAGAAGCACGTGAGCTGTAAAAACTTTAATTCCACTGCTGAGGTTCGGTAATAATTTATATATCTAATCAGATGCAAATTAAGAAGCCCTTAACATAACTCTCCTTTCCATTAAAATTCCGTTTTTATTTTCTTAAGATTAATTTAGGACTTTTTCATAATTAGCAAACTTTCTCCATAAATTTGCGTTGTTTTTAATAATCTGTTAACTCAAACTGATAGAAATTCGTTTCTCAGTTTAACCCTGGTTCCGAAAATATTGACATTGTTAATCTATCATTTACAAGATTGATTTTATAATTAATGAAATTATTTCAATGTCTATTAATCATTTCGTTTAATAAATATTTAAAATTGAGAAGTTGTTGGGAATTTATTTCATTCTGAGTCTGTTTCAAGCCCAGGTATCGAATTCACGGAAAATTTTTGAGGCTGATTATTGATTAATTTATTGAGTGATCAAACAGGTATAAAGTGAAATTAAAGATTAAATTGCTTCTTAAAGATAGAAGCTGGTGCCCCTTACGAGTGTTTAACTTTTCTGATGTATATGAAATGAGATTTGAGCTCAGATTCCAATACATCAATATAAATTAAATAATTCATACCTGATCATATTTATTATTTATTAACATTCCATTTTCACGTTACACTGTTAATTTTTCATACATTATATTGCTCTTAGATACCAGCTTCTCCATAGAGCCAAACCAAATGCAGCAGGCTAGCATAGGCTTAATTTAGTTTTCAATATGCATTAGGCACAGTGCTCTTATCATCTACTCTATCATCTCTTGCTCCTCTTGGAGTTGATATACAAGATCTATGCTGTCAGTGTGCCTCTAGCATTAAGAAATAAACAGGAGCACTAGTAGTTTTTAGATTTAAAGCCTGGCTAAAGCTCTGCTGAGGATAGACCCTTGTTGCCACATGTTGATGAACTATATCTTACTTGAACTTTAACTGACTAAGCATGCAGATTAATTGTCCATCCATCATGACTGCTCGTCTTTTAGGAGGTTCTGTAGCTTTGCTCAGAACATAAGACGATCAATCAGAGCTTCTGCTAGCTATTTGAGTGCCTTAAGCATAATTTTGTTTGGTGCCCCCCAAAAAACACACACACACTCGAAACGTTTTCAGTGCAGTCTCAAAACTGAAGGAAACCTTTCATGATATCACAACAACATACAGGTGCATTTCAATAAATTAGAATGTCATTGAAAAGTTGATTTATTTCAGTAATTTGATTCAAAAAAATGAAACTCCCATATTACAGTATATAGATTCATTACACACAGAGTGATATATTTCAAGTGTTTATTTCTTTTAATTTTGATAATTAAGGCTTATAGCTCATGAAAACCCAAAATTCAATTTCTCAAAAAATTAGAATATTACATGAAATTTATTTTGAAAAAAACTGATTTTTTTTTTAGAAATGTTGGCCGACTGAAAAGTATGTCCCTGTACACACTCAATACTTGGCTGGGGTTCCTTTTGCATGAATTACTGCATCAATGCGGCTTGGCATGAAGGTGATCAGCCTGTGGTACTGCTGAAGTGTTATGAAGACTCAGGTTGCTTTGATAGCAGCCTTCAGCTCATCTGCATTGTTAGGTCTGGTGTCTCTCATCTTTCTCTTGACAATACCCTGTAGATTCTCTATGGGGTTTATGTCAGGAGAGTTTGCTGGGCAGTCAAACACAGTGATACCATGGTCTTAAGGTTTTGGTACTTTTGGCAGTGTGGACAGGTGCCAAATCCTGTTGGAAAATGAAATCAGCATTTCCATAAAGCTTGTCAGCAGAGGGAAGCATGAAGTGCTCTAAAAATTTCCTGGTAGACGACTGCACTGACTTTGGACTTGACTGTGGACCAACACTAGCAGATAACATCATCACATCATCATCACTGACTAGAAATTTCATACTGGACCACAAGCAACTTGGATTCTGTGCCTCTCCACTCTCATCCAGACTCTGGGACTTTGATTTCCAAATGAAATGCAAAAGTTACTTTCATCTGAAAAGAGGTCATCTGCTGGTGTTGGTCCACTGTGTGTTATCAGGGCCAAAGTCAGCACAGTCGTCTACCAGGAAATTTTTAGAGCACTTCATGCTTCCCTCTGCTGATAAGCTTTATGGAGATGCTGATTTCATTTTTTAGCAGGACTTGGCGCCTGCCCACACTGCCAAAAGTACCAAAACCTGGTTTAATGATCATGGTATCACTGTGCTTTGGTGGCCAGCAAACTCTCCTGACCTTAAACCCCATTGAGAATCTATGGTGTATTGTCAAGAGTGTAGCATTGATACTACAATTATATGAACATGATTATTAATAATTAATAACTGGAATTAATTATTAATAATTATTGTGTTACCTCGTTATAACATGAGATAGGGTACCACCCACACTTTGGACAGCGCAGTGGGGACTCTATGAGCAAATAATTAAGCTTAGGAATTTGACAATTACTAAGTGGAGCATTAATTACTAATTAGCAATTATTTGAGTCTCATAATCTAGGTGTCAGTTCTTAAAACTGTGCTGTTCTGGAGTCTGGACAGAAAAAAGTACACCTGTGAACAGTTTAGTAGTTTTAATAAAGAAAACCAAAGTGACAGTAGACATCTGTACAGCTTGTAAAATGAGAGATAACCAAAGGTAGTATGAACAGTAGTAATTTTGCATATATGAAAGAGCAATATTTACATATTTACAGGTCTTGCATATGTGAAATAAGGTTGAAATGTGATCCTGTAGCTGAATAAAGAATTAGTGAAATTATAATAGCAACAAAAATTATGTATAACACAAAGCTAATGAAAAAAATTGGGAAAAAGTGTTATGAAAAAGAAAACAGATTACCTTTCCATTATGCTCAAAAAGGAACAGTAGTTACAGAAAAGGATATGGCTGGGGTGACTAGAAGTCTGTCCCTGAAACTAAAGCTGTTGGCTGCCTCACTTTCTTGGAGTGGTTGGCTTGACAAGAGACTCGGAGCGAGATCAGAATGAAATAGTCAAGCCTTATTGGGTCGCAGACACTGGAGGATTGGGGCTTCTAGAAGCCTGGCTTGTCCAACCTGGGTCGGAGATAGGGCATTGACGGCAGGTGTCCTCTCTGTCAGTCCCTCCAGGATTTTGTGGTTGTTTTTTTTTTATTATTATTGTTGCGGTAAGTTGCAGGGCTCTCCTTGGGGATTTGGCTGAATAGCGCATTGGCCCGTGTCCAGACGAGAGATTCACAGCTTTAAACAGCTGTTTGACAAGATGCAGTAGTGACTTTTAGCTCCAAAGATGTATAAAATGTTACAACACTAGCTGTAGTATTAGATTTGCTCGTTTGTTTGTGGTTTTACGGTGTCTCTTACGCACGCTCCCAAGACGGGGGTGCTTTCAGGCAGGCGGACGTTTTTCAACACAAACCCAACACTTCATACATGCGGTCATTATGGAGACTCAAGGAGACATTCACCAACGGGCTGAGGATGATGGAGGAAGGAACAATGTAGGAAAACTCGCAGCTGAGTGGTTTTTTTTTTTAAATCACACACTGTTTTTTGCTGATGTGTTCTGTATATACTCACTGGAAACATGGAAGTGAGCGCGGTGCAGCGCCACATTTGATTTGTCAGACGGATGACATACACGTTTGTACACTACTCAAGGACAAATTTGATTGGCGAAATTGGCAGAAGTTGATGACAATTGGCCAAAATTGTGGTAAAATTAATGGAGTGGTGGCCTCGAGGTAGTGCAGCCACCCTACAACTGGGAAGTCGGGGTTCAAGTCCCGGCCGGGTCATGCCAAAGACCATATAAAAATGGAACTTCCTGCTGTCCAGCTTGGTGCTTAGCAAAAATGGAATGGAGGAGGGAAATGTGGGTGGCAATGGCTCAGGAGGCAGAGCAGGTTGTTGGCACAGATTGGTGGCCACGTTTCCGTCAGTCTGCCCCAGCACAGCTGTGGCTACAGTAGTAGCTTACCACTGTCAATCAATGTCTGTCTGGAGTGAATGAATATTTTTTTTTTATTTTATATACTTTATTGATCCCCAGAGGGGAAATTGAGGGCATCCACCTGGATGGATGAAGCAGCCATGGTACGGCACTATCCCTTTACCATTCACACACACATTCACACCTAGGGCCACTTTAGAGTCTCCATTTAACCTAACCTGCATGTTTTTGGCCTGTGGGAGGAAACCGGAGAAATCCCGGAGTAAACCCACGCAGACACGGGGAGAACATGCAAACTCCACACAGATGACTGTTGGTCAGGGGCTGAGATCGAACCAGGGATCCCATGGCCAAGGGTGAGTTGCTGTGCTGCCACAGTGCTAACCACTGCGTCACTGCACTGCCCTTTTTTCTATTTGATTTTTTTTTAAATTTTATATACTTTATTGATCCCCAGAGGGGAAATAATGGACTCACTGTAAGTGCTTTGAGATGTCACCCGACATGTAACGCACCATATAAATCTAATCCATTATTATTATTAAAGTTGCAGTGACTGGACAAAATTCAAATTAGGCAGGACCTGCTGAAGTCACGGGAATTTGTACAATCACAACAGGGACTGTCTCTGTGGTTCTACACCCTGGGGTCTTGAACTGGGAGCCTTCTCACAAGGGAGGGCCTGGCTTGGAGCCAGTAGCTTGGGTCTACTGGAGTCTTCTTTGAGAATAATGGATTGCCCTCTAGGACAGTGTTTGGGAGTGGTGGACAGCCCAGAGGAAAGCCAAAAAAATGGAGTAACTGTGCTCTAAAATGTGTGGTCACGCTTGAGTTTACAGAAAAATTAAGGTTAAAGAAAAAAATCAAAGTTTGGGTTGATTAAAAAAAAAGAAAAAATTGTCAATTACTTCAACTAGTCACTGGTTTCTAAAGATGGCAGCAAAACTTTAAAGAAAAATTTAAAAAGTATAAAAGTTACATGGAAAAAGCATGCCAGGAACAAAATGAAAGCTTCATTTTACCTTCAATCAAACAAAAGAGCTGCATGGGAGGCTGGTAGACCTCAAAAAGGAGAGAGAGCAGAGGCATAACCTCCGCTCAGTTGAGTGTCGAGAGACGAAAACAGAGGGAAATCTTGTTTTAGTGGAACACAATGCATTGGCACACACAAACGGGTAGTCCTGAGTGATCTCACTATCAGGGATTTGCAGGACTAACTCCCCACCCCATGTGTGAGCTCATTCACCCAGATGGGATGTGCCAGTCACATGGCACCAACAGCACTTTGCATATAGAAATTTGCCATTATTTCTCCTTTCCTAGGTGATATCTGTCCAATGGCTCCTCACGCCTATGTGTCGAAGGTCTGTGTAGAGAGAGGAGAGGGGTTGCATCTCTGGGATGCACTGAGGAGCTGCTGGGTCCTGCGGAATGAAGCAGGATTTATGCACCCGCATCACGTTAATATCATTACTGATGTCCGTCGCCAATGCAGTGATCAGCAATTTTTTTCTTGTGTGTTGGGTGAAATGCGTTGTTACATTGCCAAAATGGGTTTAGAATAGAATAGAATAGAGTAGAATAGAATAGAATAGAATAGAGGGTAAAGAGAGGTGCAGAGCTGTCAACTGATCACCACCTGGTGATGACTTGGCTTCGATGGCAGGAAAGGATGCCATTCAGACCCGGAAGACCTAAATGTACAGTGAGGGTGTGCTGGGAATGTCTGGCTGAGGCCCCTGTCCAGGAGGTCTTTAACTCCCACCTCCAGAAGAACTTCAACCACATTCCGAGGGAGTCTGGAGACATGGAGTCTGAATGGGCCATGTTCTCCATCTCTATTGTTGAAGCGGCTGCCTACAGCTGCAGCCGCAAGGTCATCGGTGTATCTCATGGTGGTGACCCCCGAACCAAGTGGTGGACACCAGTGGTGAGGGGGGGCCATTAAGCTGAAGGAGTCCTATCGAGCTTGGTTGGCTTGTGGGACCCCCAAACCAGCTGTGGTGTACTGGCAGGCCAAGCGGAGTGCAGCTCGGGTGGCTGCTGAAGCAAAAACTCGGGTGTGGGAGGAGTTCAGTGAGGCCATGGAACAAGACTTTTAGTCAGCCTCAAAGAGATTCTGGCAAACTGTCCAGCGGCTCAGGAGGGGGAAGCAGCTCCCTGTCCACACTGTGTATGGTGTGGATGGGACACTGCTGACTTCGACTGGGGA
This sequence comes from Pholidichthys leucotaenia, assembly GCA_020510985.1. Lineage (NCBI taxonomy): Eukaryota > Metazoa > Chordata > Actinopteri > Cichliformes > Pholidichthyidae > Pholidichthys > Pholidichthys leucotaenia. The sequence goes on along the minus strand of CM035849.1, from coordinate 148,121,906 downwards.
TATCATTGGGTGGTGAAAGGAATACTTCGAGGATCTCCTCAATCCCACTGACACACCTTCCATAGAGGAAACAGGGCTTGTGGACAACTCACCCATCACAGGGGCTGAGGTCACCAAAGTGGTTAAAAAACTCCTTGGTGGCCGGGCTCTGGGAGTGGCCAAGATTCACCCTGAGTACCTCAAGGCCCTGGATGTTGTAGGGCTGTCATGCTTGACACGCCTCTGCAACATTGCGCGGAGGTTGGGGACAGTGCCTTTGGCATGGCAAACCGGGATGGTGGTTCCTCTCTTCAAGAAGGGGGACCGGAGGGTGTGCTCTAACTTTAGAGGGATCACACTCCTCAGCCTCCCTGGGAAAGTCTATGCCAGGGTACTGGAGAGGAGAGTGCAGCCGTTGGTCGAACCTCGGATTCAGAAGGAGCAATGTGGTTTTCGGCCTGTGCCGTGGCATACTGGACTAACTCTTTACCCTCTTAAGAATCCTCGAGGGTTCATGGGAGTTTGCCCAAGCAGTTTACATGTGTTTTGTTGACTTGGAGAAGGCATTCGACCGTGTCCCTCGTGTTTTTTTGTGGAGGGTGCTTCGGGAGTATGGGGTATCGGGCTTGTTGTTATGAGCTCTCTGGTCTCTATACGACTGTTGTGAGTGTTTGGTTCGTATTGCCAACACTCGGTCAGACTCATTCCCAGTGAGAGTTGGACTCCGCCAGGGCTGCCCTTTGTCACTGATCCTGTTCATAATTTTTATCAACAGAATTTCTGGGTGCAGCCAATGAACGGAAGGTGTCATGCTTCGTGACCAGGATCTCATCTCTGTTGTTTGCAGATGATGTTGACCTGTTGGCTTCATCCAGCAATGACCTACAGGTCTTACTTGGATGGTTTGCCGCTGAGTGTGAAGAGGCTGGGATGAGAATCAACACCTCCAAGTCCGAGTCCATGGTCCTCAGCCGGATAAAGGTAAAACGTCCTCTCCAGTTTGGGGACGAGCTCCTGCCCCAAGTGGAGGAGTTTAAGTATATTGGGGTTTTATTCACGAATGAAGGAAGAATGGAGCAAAAGACTGACAGACAGATTGGAGCAGCATCTGCCGTGATGCGGGCATTGTACCGGTCTGTTGTGGTAAAGAGGGAGCTAAGCTCTAAGGCAAAGCTGTCAATTTACCAGTTAATCTACGTTCCTACCCTCACCTATGGTCATGAGCTTTGAGTAATGACTGAACGGATGAGACTGCAGATACAAGTGGCTGAAATGAGCTTTCTTCATAGGATTGCTGGACTTACCCTTAGAGACGGGGTGAGGAGCTCAGTCATCTGGGAGAAGCTCAGAGTAGAACCGCTGCTCCTCCACATTGAAAGGAGCCATTTGAGGTGGTATGGGCATCTGATCAGGATGCATCCTGGAAGCCTCCCACTTGAGGTGTTTCTGGCATGTCCCACTGGAAGGAGACCCCGGGGCAGACCCAGGACTCGTTGGAGAGACTATGTCTCCCAACTGGTCTGGGAATGCCTAGGTATCCTCTCTGAAGAGCTGGAGCAGGTGGCTGGGGAGAGGGAAGTCTGGGCTTCTCTGCTTGAACTGCTGCCTCTGTGACCCGGACCCGGACCTGGACCATCCATCCATCCAGAAGATGGATGGATGGATGGATGGATGGATAATAGGCTTTATTGTCATTGTACAGTTGTACAGCACCACAAAATTGTGGGTGCTCCACCAGGCTCCTGCACAGTAAAGTAAGAGAGAAGGATTAGATAAAACACAGTTACAACACACGACTAAACACATGACTGAAATAAAAATGGCCAGGATTATGGGACTATACATGGTATGGTAGTGGCTTCACAGATGAAACAATGTACATACAAGTGTGGAGTGCCGAACACACAATTGGACACACGAATGAATAAAATGGCCCAAGGATTATGGAAAATATACATACAGCAGGTATGGTGATGGTTTCACGGATGGGTCAATATACATGAAAGTGCGGAGAGCAAAGACAGGTGTGATTATGATGATAATTGAAAGGGGCTCAGTTCTGTGCATGTGAGCATTTGGGGGGGGGGGGGGTGAGGCCTCTGACTGTTTACAGTTCAGATGGCCAAGGGGAAGAAACTGTTTGTCAGCCTGGAGGTGTGGGACCTGATTGATCTGAACCGTCGTCTAGAGGGAAGCAGGTCAAACAGGTGGTGCACAGGATGTGAGGGGTCTCTTGTGATGGCCTTGGTCTTTCTGAGACAGGAGGATCTGAGATGTCCTCCAGGGAGGGCAAAGGGCCGCCAATGATTTGTTGGGCAATGTTGATGACCCTCTGTTCAGCCTTCATGTTTTCGGCTGTGAAACCACCATACCACACACCCAGGCAGCAGATGAGCATACTCCCCACTGAGCAGCGGTAGAAGGCCAGCAGCAGCTTCTGGTCCAGTTTGTTCTTCCTCAGGATGCGGAGGAAGTGCAGCCGCTGCTGGGCTTTCTTCACCAGGGCCTTGGTGTTGACAGACTAGGAGAGGTCAGAGGAGATATGGATACCCAGGAATCCGAAGGTGGGGACGTTTTCCACGTGGTCGCCATTTATGAGGAGGGGTGTGTGGTCCTGTCTGTTCTTTCTGAAGTTCAGCATGAGTTCTTTGGTTTTTTGGACATTCAGTTTCAGGTTGTTTGCTGAACACCACAGCAGCAGATTCTCTACCTCCACCCTGTATGCCTTCTCATCATCATCGGTGATGAGCACAACCAAGGTGGTATTGTCTGTGTACTTCACGATGATGGTGGTTGGGTGGGTTGGAATACAGTCAAAGGTGTACAGGAGTACAGTAGAGGCTTAGCACGAAGCCCTGGGGGGAGCCAGTGGTGAGAAACAGTGTGGAGGAGTGGTGGGGGACAAGTCTGATGTGTAGAGTGATTTGTGTTTGTTGTGTGTTTTTATTTATGAAATAGCGACGGACAAGAGCAGATTGTGATGGAGTTTGAGCTAATAAATGTTAAGAAAAAGCCCCTTTTCATACGATTGTTGCAGAGAGAACAAGAGAAATTGGAGAAAACGGTGCGTGCGACACACACACCCCCCCCCCCCCCGGCTGCCGGTATTTGGCAATCTGTGTAATTACTGGGGTTATGACGAGCCACAAAATGTTCTATATGTGCTTACTTCCTCAATATTCTTTTGAATTTGGACTCGCCTTGGAAGTTGTGCTGTTGTAAATGGGTTAACTACTGAGTCGAGAACACAATGAAATGCCGCCCCAGTCTCAGTTGACTTCTACTCCCACTTCACAGACCTGTGCTATGCGGATGATGTGGTGCTTTTCGCTACACAAAAAGACATAATCACAGAGGCACTGGAGCTGCTTGCAGAGGAAGCGTCGCCCCTGGGCCTCACCATCAGCTGGGTAAAGACAAAGATCCAGTCGCTGTCAGACTTCTTGCCACCAACACCACAAGTCATCATCAATAATGAGGTGGTTGAGATTGTCAACGACTTTGTCTACCTCAGATCTAAGCTCACCAGCTCCTGCTCATCAGACCCAGTGATTACTTGCCACCTGCAGCTGTCTCGCAGTGCTTTTGGCCACCTCCAGACAGTCTGGCGGAGCGAGAAGATCCGCACATCCACAAAGTTGCAAATCTTCAACACCTGTGTGGTCCCCGTCCTCCTTTACAGGTCAGAGACCTGGACCCTCTCCACCACAACCACCCGCCATCTGGATACATTCCACCGGATCTGCCTCTGTAGCATCCTCTGCATTCAATGGCTCCAACACATCACAAATGATGAGGTCTACAGGAAGGCTGGCTGCCCCCTCCCCATCTCCACCATTATCAGAAGGGGGAGGCTGCTGCTCCTCAGCCTCATGGCCAGGTTGGATGATGGGATTACAGCCAAGCAGCCCCTCTCCCCTGTCCTGGACGACCTAGTTCGCAATGATATGACCTCTGGCTGACCTCATTGCCCTAGCCCAAGACCGCCCTGCCTTCAGATGATTGGCCACAATGAACAGGAGAAATAAAATTATAACGGTGAGCAGAGATGTGATTTTTAATGATAGTCTGATATTTCATGAAGCTCTCTTACTTAAACATCCTCCTGAACTACAGTCAGAGCCCTGCCATTAGAAAACATTAAATATTTAGTTAGTCATGGTTACATGTAGTTCTGACTGATATACAACTGCTGGCAGGACAATGATGACTCTCACAGGAGAGAACAGCAATACAATATTACAATAATAGTCCATTAACTAATTGACAACCTGCCTCTGTATGTCTGCATGCATGTGACAAGGTTTAAGCAAAATTGGACATAATTTATTAACTTTTCTAAACATACCTGAAAGCCATGTGTTATGTCTGGAAACCCAGAATGACCAACGGAGAGATGAGTTATGCTGGAACATGAACTTTATTATAACAATTAACTAATATCCCAGTACGGGTTTGTTATGGTTAAGCGCTATGCCGCTGAGAGCCGAGAGAAGCCTAAGATGGCTGACTCTCCCCATTTAACTGTCCAGCACGGTGACGTCACCCGGCTGGCTGCATCATCACGCTGGCACTCCTTAACCCCTGTAGTACCACACTGCATCCCACCCCCCCATTCCCTTGGAAAAACACAGAACAGTACGAATTAACCCTCCCCAATTTAGTAATACAAAGAACATAACTAGCTAGGACTACCAGGTAGACCACCGCATAGCCCAGCACGGCTGAATGGGTTATTCTGCCACTCTCAGCTGGCAGCCACGCCCCTAGCTAAACAGTCCTTTCTTTTTCCTTTTCTTCCATGGGGAAGGCAGTCCTGTTGGAAGGGCCTTGTAGCGAGCCTGTGGGGGACGCGCCCCTAGAGATGCTGGGTTTCCCAGACCAGGACCATCTCCTACAAAACTCCAGTCCGGGGTCCCACACTGTGCGAGCTGACTCCCGCAAAGCCTCGTCCTCCGGAGGCTGTCAATTCAAACTCAACAGAGGCAGTTGGTGTGCCACACCAAAACCATCTGTCAGCTGGGAAGTTCGCTGGTCCCAGCTGTGTTGCGATGTAGTTGACTGTGTGTCTGGTCACTTAATTTTGCAGACCCGAACCCAATCCAACACCGCAAGTGGCATCCTGTTCAGCTGCACGTGCCACTGCGATTGCGGTGATGTAGCATCCACGTCCGTCATGGAGCATCTGTCAGGTTGTAATAGTTCCGCTGTTACCTGGTGGGTCACGGACTCTTCATCTAGCACTACCGCGGCGGTTCCTAGGGGCCGATGCTGGTTGTGGATCCAGAAGACATCTGGTGACTCTGCTGTGTCCTGTACGATCACAAGCACTTCTTCCAGAGGCTCAGCTGTGGCTCCTGTAGACTGATGCTGTGCTAGGATTCGGAAGCAGTTCGGTCCCTTCTCTCCCTCACCTGGGAAGTCTGGTTGTTGTGATATGTCACTATCATCGTTGTTAGGATCTATGCCAAGTTGTTGTGTCCCGGGATCCTCGGTGGGTATGGGCTTCCTCTCCTGCAGCTCCGCAATGGGTCCCATGGGCTCATGCTGGGTGAGCATCCGAGGCTAGTCTGGTTGCTGTTCCCTCTCCGGGCAGCGTTCCTCCTGTGCGCATGGGACGGCTATAATCTCGTTGTCGTTATCCTGTTGTATCTCGTCCCACTCATCGTCATCGGGGTATGTTGCGTCCCAACCATCATAGTTGGTCAAGCGGAGTCCGTTACTGTCGCGGGTGGAGAAACCCAGTTGGTAGAAAAGATCACATCTTAATATGCTGTCTCCATGCATGGTCACTGGAAACACAAAGTCAGTAACTACTCTTGACGCATAGCAGACCGTTAACGTGATGGTCCCTACGTTGCTAGCTCTGTGGCCACCATACCCATACAGTGCCATTGGGTTCTTGCCAATCGTGTGGTTGGGGAAAAACTTCTTCACCGTGGCCCAATTCAACATTGACCTCACTGCAGCGGTGTCGAGCAGGAACAGCAAAGTAATGTGTTCCAACTCCACTGTGCAGAATACATATGCCGCGCCCTCCGGACCCCTACCATGTGGATGGTCGTCGCGGGTGGGTGGCTTTGTTTTTGCCAGTGGGCCCGGCAGTGTCGCTAACTGGCAAATTTTGGCGAAGTGGTTAAATCTTCCGCACATCTTGCATCATTGCCCCCTTGCTGGGCAAAAACGTGCTCTCTCTCAGTGCATTGGGGAACCACAGCTGCCGCACATGGAGCGTTTCATAGCAGTCTTCTGGCACACGGTGTTTGCTTCAATCTCTTCTGCCATGTCACAGGGTTCCTCCATGCTTGCTGCGTAAGTCAGCGGTGTGTGGTTTGGCTGCTGCTGCTATTGCTGCACACCAAGCTCTGATGCTAACCTGTCGGCGAACTCTAGCGGGAACACTAGCTCAATGGTACTAGCTAGCCTCATGTCATTTGGCGCCGTTAGCATCTTCGTCTTGTCGAAGACCCTTTGACCTTGGACCTCAGGAATTGAGGTTAGGTTCACCAGCTTGCAGTTCCTAGAGGAATTTTCCTCATAGGAAATTCTGTTACCTGTGTAGGTGCTTGGTGACTTGAGAGTTACCCCAGCTGTACTGTCTTCATTTATTGGAGGACCCCCACTGCCTGTACACCAGACCTCTGACTGAGTGACCTGTCCAGCCAGATACCTGGAATACACCTCCAATATTAACGACAGCCTCTCATGGTCCTTACATTGCTCTTGGTAATCTGGGTAAATGTTTTAAAACCAGGAAAGAATTGGTTTATAGGGGATCTATTTTAAATACCATTAAGTAAGGAAAACCTTTAAAAGCTCAAAAATTGTCAAAAATCACCCCATGAGAATGGACGCTGAATCAATAAGCCCACAGAGTCCCATACTGTCTCTGATATGCTGTGGTATTTATTAAAAATCAGCAAAGCTCAGCCAAACAGATAAATTGCATTAACAGTCCCCATAATAAAAAATGAAAATTGAAAATCAAACCCAGAACCCTGATTGCAAAAACCTTGATTCAAAAGTTGAAAAATTGTGAAAATCAGTCATTTGATCAAAAAGATTTTAAACTCAAAAAGTTTCAAAATAACCCAATAAAATGTTCAGTAAATCATCAAAAAGTTCAAAAAAATCAGAATAAAAATCAAAATAAATCATAGTCCTTAAACTAAAACCTAATAAAAAATACCTGATTAATTTGTTGGTTATATCTAAGAAACCTGAAGGGTGAGTTTCGGGAAAAAGGATGTGTGATCGCTGATCTTCCTTCCTCGAAGCCTCTCTTACAGGGTAAGAGAGATAGGGAAGGCAGTGAAGGAACAAGGACCGCCGCGGACAGATGCTTCCTCTTCAGGCTGGACGGCGGCCACCTTTGGCCGGGAGGGAGCGATGAGTTGACTCCGATGTGGTGTTCCAGCCCGGGGGAGCTTCTGCTTTCTCCCGCTGTTGCTCAGCGACCCCCGATGACTCAGCCTCCTGGCTGAGAGCTGGGGCCAGCAGATGTAGCTTGTTCCTGTTTTTGCACAAGTGTTATAATAACACTTTAGCAGCAGATGTAAAAGTTGTTTAAAGTCTGAAGAATTGAGGCAGAAACTGGATCTGAAACTGAAACTGGATCACTTCTCTTCTACAATCCAGCTACAATGCTCTGCACTGTGTTGTCTGTGTATATATATATTTTATAGTAATATGTACATATGTATATTAGCTGCTCTTGCTGCTTGTTTTTTTCTTGCCTTCTGATTGTTGCTCTGAGTGTTGCTATCCCTGTGCTGTTGCAATCCTGGAATTTCCCAGTTGTGGGACTAATAAAGGCTTATCTTGTCTTATCTTATCTTCTGGCGTTCCCCGTCTTCAGTCCCCATCTTCAGTCCGCTGCTCCGATGATGTTGTTGCCTCATTGTAGACCGCCGAGAAAGTGAACATTTGGGGCAGAATAGGCTTGGTTTTTATAACCTTTGCCCAAGTTCTGTGATCGGTTCCAAACTCACCCTAGGCTTTCTTGGCCCCTTATGATTGGCTTAAAGTCATATTTTTAAAAATACCATTACTTCATTTCTGCACATTTCAGGCTAGTCAATTCTCGTAGACCATGTGACTGATCAGGCGCTCATGACTCATGGCCTTTCCCGCTAGCCTCTCAGCATTTTCCATTACCAAAATACCTCAGTTTGCTGAACATCTGTGCCCATTTCCTCATTTCTAACACATTTCCAGTAAACAGGGTTCTTTCCAACATCTCACAATCTGTTTTGCATAAAAACCTTCTATTGTGCAGTTAAAAGATACATATAATCATCCAGTTTTGATTACATTCATCATTACAGGTGATTACATACATTACATGTACTTTTAACTCAATAAGCATATTGATTTACTAATCATACAGAAAATATCACATAGCATGGCATATGCAATTTAATGTGGCTTTTACATTCAGTCTCTGTGATTCACCAATGTTGTCTGTTGCCATCTTTTTCTGAAAGCTGGATTTTGGGCCTTCTGATAATTCCTCTCATTTTGCTGGTTACCCTGAGTGGATCTTTGAAGCCTGTTATGATCAGCAGCAGAATTGCCCATTTTCCTTCCATAGGGGGTATATCGGTGTGATGGGGAAGGCCGACCACCTTCTACCCTTCGGCGGTGATTAGGGTCGTGGCGTGGGGTATTCGAACAGTCTGCAGCCACGGGTTGCTAGTGTGCTCGGCCAACCACACCTGCACCATTTCATCTTCCAACAAACCAACCTGCACATGCTAGCTAGGTGGTGAAGGTCCACAACGAATTGTTGTGTCATCTCTCCAATTTTTTGTCGCCGTTGGCGGAACCTAATACACCACGCCAGCATAATTGTCTGGTGTGGCGAAGTAGCTAGCTAGCAGCTAGCTCTACAGCATCAGCGAACAAGTCCACTGGTCCTAGCATGTGGAAAATGCATTGTCCTTCTATGCCCAGGTTGTGAATTAACAGAGCTCCTTTCCGTACCTTGTCCAGTTTGCCCAGGTCCAACGCTGACACATACGTCTTGAAGGCATCGAGCCAGCGCGGCCAAGGAACGGGTGGCTCACTGGGGTACTCCAGAAACAGTCTTAGTGGCCTCAGGCATGCTTCCATGGTTTTACTTTCGTCACCCAATAATATGTCTGGAAACCCAGAACGACCCAATGGAAAGATGAGCTGTGCTGGAACACAAACTTTATTATAATCAAATAACTAATATCACAGTACAGGTTGGTTATGGTTAAGCGCTATGTTGCTGAGAGTCAAAGAGGCCTAAGATGGCAGACTCTCCCCATTTAACTGTGTGGCGCAGTGATGTCACCCTGGCTGTGTCACGGCACTCCTTAACCCCTGTAGTGCCACATTACACCATGGATGAGCCTCAGTCACTGAGCTTTTTCTTTCTTGATGATTGTGACGACCCTGCAATCATCAATTACCTAACAAGAAACAACGAGAGCCCTCTGAAAAATGGGCCTGTTGTTGAATTTAGAAAATATTTCTAAAAAACATTTCCTATAATATTTCTAAATATGTTAGAGCACTGAAAGGGGAAAAAAGGTTGAGACTGATGAGAAGATACTCTATAATCTCTAATAAGTACATAAAGAAGACAGGTGGAAAGTTACAATAGGTCGCACTCAGTGTAATCATGTCAAAATGACATCTTGCTAAAAAAAAAAAAAACGGTCAGTGACAGATATTTAGTTAACTCAACCTCTGGTGTAATGTCATAACTGAGGTTTCCAAAAATCCCAGTTGCAGGTGATTTTGAATATTTTCAAGTGGGAAAACTCCAAGAAATAATTTAAGATTTGTTTATCCTAAATTTGCACGTTTTTGCTCCTAAATTTGCTATTTTTGGGATTATTTGTAACCATGAGGGAAAGCTGCAGGTTGGACATCCCTGGTTCATTTCCTGAAGTGCCCAGTTTTATTTATGAATCACAGTAAATGAAAGTTGTGGACAGTATGGTGTTTTCTATAGTATATAGTATTGCTGCGAGTCATAATCACAACTGTATATGCAATAAGATTTTTTGTAATAAAGTCTAAAAAAAATAAAGATAAATATATACAAGATAAAATAGCCGTTAAGACTAATTAGGGCAGTCTTGCATAATATCCTCTTGCAGGTGGTGGAGTGAGCCATTATAGTAACTGCTGCACAGGGCAGCAATGGCGTTTAATGATTTAACATGGAGGTGTTTTTATTTCGGCCACATTCCATCCTGTCGGTGGAAGGCGGGCCTCAGTTATTCCTCCATCCTGCCTCCGCTCATATTTATGCATTGGCGTCTCTGCAGTGAGCCGCCGGACACGGACGTGTTTTAAGGAGGTGTCCCCAGTCCTCCCCCCCTCCCCTCACTTTCCGTGTCCTCCCTCTCCTCCCTCCTTGCGTCCTCGGTGCCGCTCATCCTCGGGGTCTCGTTGAGCTCAGACGCGCTCGGCGTTCAGAGTCATCGGTACCCCGATGGCCCCCAAACAGAAGGACTACGCTATTCAGAGCGCCATCCTCGACTTTAGGCGCCCCTAGCGAAGGCAGGACCCTCGGCACTCCTCTCGTGGAATACCGCATTGTTTTTAATTTCCAGGCAGAGACAGAGCTGATGATGCCGATTATGCGCCCGCGATGGTGGATTTCCCTTTTGTGCGTCTGTGGATTGATGCACGTCGGTCATCAGAGCAGCCTTAATCCCCCAAATGGTAAGTGATACTCTTCTGATTTTGCATGAATGGTTATAGCGCAGACATGGCTTTAAATGATCACCAATAGGCCCCTATTTATTTTTCTTTAATAGCAATAGCAGATGCAGCTAAAATATGCTCGGTTTCTGGATCTGTTTCCTCATTTCAAAGGAAATGGAACCAATGGACATTTCAGGTTGCATTGTTTGTGATGGATGCGTGTCGATGTTTTCCTCCCTGTGCAGGAGACGCCTTGTCGAGCTTGAAGGCTCTGCGCGATGCAGGCAGGTTTGTCGGAAAGGAGGACACGGTGCCTCTTCGTCTGCTCTACAGCAGGCACAACCACAGCCAGATCACGGAGGATGAGCTCAGCACCAGGGTTAAAGCAGCCTCCAGCTCCATGCAGGTACATACACCATGCTCACGATGCTTTCATGTTGCCAAGGTGAGAAGAGGAATGTCCACATGGAGGCTGAGTGAGCTGGAAATATGTCAGTTTGTTGTCTTCCTCTCCTGTTTGTTCTGGGACATCAGATTTGTTAATAACAACTAAACCAAAAAAAAAAAAAGAACCATTTAGACTTGAGTAGGGAACTATTACTGTCTGCATGTGTTATATGGGTCACTACTGCATTCACACCAAAAGCAGACTGCCCTACATTTACATTTACCCCAGTATACTGAGGAAAATGTATATTAAATAAATCAGCAATAACAACCTTGTCAGTGATAATACATCATCTCACGATGCTGATATGACTTGTTTTTCCTACTGAGCTGTTGTCCTTACAACTGTCCCACTTACCTGCTCTTTACATTTGTCCCATTTTGCTGAAAGTTCACATCACCTATAAACATGGTACATATCCTGTTACCCACAATTGTTATATTTTTTGCACTGTTATCAGATTTTTTTGCGCAATGCAAGAGGCAGTTGATAGCAGTCTCCATGATTTAACTCACTGGTTTGTGGGCTAACAGCTTTATAGCCCTGTTTAAATATGTATGTTACTTTATTTTCTGAAGTCAGAAATTATCATATTAAATGAGATGAGAAGATGAGGTGCTAAATCAGGTGATTGTCTAGCAAGTGTTAGTTAGTTAGTTAATCCCTTCACACCTGAAGGTGTATATGGGCGGCGCCTATCTCCGTTTCTCTGACCCTAGGCCACACAGCTACTGTAAGTAGTGAAAGCTACAGCGGGGGATCAGTCCTCTGGTAGCTCTGTGTGTAACTTTACTTTCCCCATTCCATTATGCGGAGCACCACGCTAGAAGGCAGAAAGCACCATTTTTATATGTCTTTGGTATGACCCGGCCGGGATTTGAACCCTGCCTCCCGGGAGTGGGGGCGGATGCTCTACATACTGAGCCACCACTCGGTGATTGAGGGTGCTAAATCAGGTGATTGTCTAGCAAGTGTTAACATCCATATACTGTAGAACAGGGGTGTCAAACTCATTCCATAGAAGGGCAAGACCCTGCAGGTTTTACTTCCACCCAGTCTCTTCAGCAGGTGTTTTCACTGATCAGCAATCAGTGGGAAGAAATTCAGAGAAAACACCTGTTGAAGCCACTGGGTGGAGGTAAAACCTGCAGAGTCTTGGCCCTCCATGGAATGAGTTTGACACCTGTGCTGTAGAAGGAAACGGGGGCATCAAACTGGAGGTAAAGGTGGGACGAATTACCCAGGCTCATAGTGGAGAAGGTGTTATCTGAAAGCTTGAACTGTTGAATTTTTTTTAGGTTTTTATGTGAGGCCGCTGCTTCAGCACCTCTATTGTTGAAGCAACAGTCCAGAGCTGCGGCTGCAAGGTCGTCGGGGCATCTCGTGGTGACGACCCCCGAACCAAGTGGTGGACACCAGTGGTGAGGGGGGGGCATTAAGCTGAAGAAGGAGTCCTATCAGGCTTGGTTTGCTTGTGGGACTCCCGAAGCAGCTGAGGTGTACTGGTAGGCCAAGTGGAGTGCAGCTCAGGTGGTTGTTGAAGCAAAAACTCTGGTATGGGAGGAGTTCGGTGAGGCCATGGAACAAGACTTTAGGTCGGCCTCAAAGAGATTCTGGCAAACTGTCCGGCGGCTCAGGAGGGGGAAGCAGCTCCCTGTCCACACTGTGTATAGTGCGGATGGGGCGCTGTTGAGCTCGATTGGGGATATCGTCGGGCGGTGGAAGGAATACTTCGAGGATCTCCTCAATCCCACTGATATGCCTTCCACAGAGGAGGCAGGGCTTGTGGACGAGGGGGATGACTCGCCTATCACAGGGGCTGAGGTCGCCACGGTGGTTAAAAATCTCTTTGGTGGCCGGGCCCCGGGGGTGGACGAGATTCGCCCTGAGTACCTCAAGGCCCTGGATGTTGTAGGGCTGTCATGCTTGACACGCCTCTGCAACATTGCGTGGAGGTCAGGGGCAATGTCTTTGGCATGGCAAACTGGGGTGGTGGTTCCTCTCTTCAAAAAAGGGGACCGGAGGGTGTGCTCCAACTTTAGAGGGATCACACTCCTCAGCCTCCCTGGGAAGGTCTATGCCAAGGTACTGGAGAGGAGAGTCTGGCCGTTGGTCGAACCTCTGATTCAGGAGGAGCAATGTGGTTTTCATCCTGGCCGTGGCACATCGGACCAGCTCTTTACCCTCTCGACAATTCTCAAGGGTTCGTGGGAGTTTGCCCAAGCAGTTTACGTGTGTTTTGTGGACTTGGAGAAGGCATTTGACCGCGTCCCTCGTGGTTTTTTGTGGTGGGTGCTTCGGGAGTATGGGGTATCGGGCTTGCTGTTATGAGCTATTCGGTCTCTGTACGACTGTTGTGAGAGTTTGGTTCGTATTGCCAACACTCAATCGGACTCATTCCCAGTGAGAGTTGGACTTCGCCAGGGCTGCCCTTTGTCACCAATCCTGTTCATAATTTTTATGGACAGGATTTCTAGGCACAGCCAGGGAACGGAGGGTGTCATACTTGGTGACTACAGGATCTCATCTCTGTTGTTTGCAGATGATGTCCTGTTGGCTTCATCCAGCAATGGCCTACAGTTCTTGCTGAGACGGTTTGCCGCTGAGTGTGAAGTGGCTGGGATGAGAATCAGCACCTCCAAGTCCGAGTCCACGGTCCTCAGCCGGAAAAAGGTGGATTGTCCTCTCCGGGTTGGGGACAAGCTTCTGCCCCAAGTGGAGGAGTTTATGTATCTTGGGGTCTTATTCACGAGTGAGGGGAGAATGGAGCTAGAGATTGACAGACAGATCGGAGCAGCATCTGCAGCGATACGGACGTTGTACCGGTCTGTTGTGGTGAAGAGGGAGCTGAGTTCTAAGGCAAAGCTGTCAATTTACCAGTCAATCTATGTTCCTACTCTCACCTATGGTCACAAGCTTTGGGTAATGACCGAAAGAACAAGATCACTAACTAACTAACTAACTAACCTGCACTTATATAGCGCTTTTCTAGTCACAAAGACCACTCAAAGCGCTTTCATTAATACTAACCCTCTATTCTAAGGGCCTATAGGAAACAAATATCTAGGGACAATTTAGAACAGCCAATAACCTAACATGCATGTTTTTGGCATGTGGGAGGGAAACCGGAGAAATCCCCGGAGTAAACCCACGCAACACGGGGAGAACATGCAAACTCCACACAGATCACTGTTGGTCGGGGGCTGGGATCGAACCCACGATCCCACGATCCCCACAATCCCCCGGCCAAGGGTAAACTGTGCTGCCGCAGTGCTAACCACTGCGCCACCGTGCAGCCCACCATCACGGATACAAGCGGCTGAAATGAGCTTTCTCTGTAGGATTGCTGGGCTCACCCTCAGAGATAGGGTGAGAGCTCAGTCACCCGGGAGGCTCAGAGTAGAAACCACTGATCCTCCACATTGAAAGGAGCCAATTGAGCGTGATGTGCGGCATCTGATTAGGATGCCTCCTGGACACTTCCCACTTGAGGTGTTTGGGCACATCCCACTGGGAGGAGACCCGAGGGCAGATCCAGGACTCGCTGGAGAGACTATGTCTCCCAGCTTGTCTGGGAACGCCTGGGTATCCTCTGTGAAGAGGTGGAGCAGGTGGCTGGGGAGAGGGAAGTCTGGGTTCTAGCGTGGAATTGCTGCCTCTGCGACCCGGACCTCTGGAAAAGCGGTAGAAGATGAATGGATGGATGGATGGATGGATGGATGGATGGATGGATGGATGGATGGATGGATGTGAGGAGGGGGTCATATACACTGTTGTGCTCTGGGCCCAAACTTTTGGTGCCACAACACCTGCAAAAGAAATACCATAGATACCACAATGTATGTTACTAACATAAACTGTAAGGTAATATAAACATTCACACCAGAAATGTACACATGCGTTGAACCAAGAATGGCAGTCTCAATTTTGTAACTTTAATGCTGTAATAGGAGTAATAAAGTTGTCACAAAAACAAAAAGAATTATCCTTTAGCAATTTTGTGATGAAAGTGATCTGAAAGGACAGCTACGCCACAGCTATCTCCTCTGGGCTCTAGTCAGCCTACAGGAAGTTTGACTATGTGTATAGGCCTGTAATGATGGCAAATTTTGATGGGTGATAAGATTTTCAAGAAAATTGTTGTGATAAATGATATTATTGTTGACGTCATGAAGACCATTTAATGCCCTGGATATAGTGATATATTTTCACTACATTATATTATAGTGATCTCTTTTCAAAGAGCTTTGAACTTTTATTTATGACCAATATTAAACACTGAAATAGAAATGTGGAAAAAATATTTAAACTATCCTAAATAAATAAAACATAAGTAAAACAAACCAAAACAATAAATGGAATTGTTTTGGCCACTACTTTTTATATGTTACCATGGATGACCGAGACATGTGGCGTTACGTCATTGGTAAGCACCATTTGTTTATGATAAATGCAATTCAGAGACGGCACAATACAGAACTAAATACTGAACACTTCAACTTCATGGATCTTACCATCTATTTTGAATTTGTTTGCTTTTTTTCTGGTAGCGCTCTCTGATGGGTTATGTTGTAAAATGAGTGATGTTAAGAACGGTCACACCGATCATCATTCGAATATAGTGTGAATATGGTTGTTATGAGTAACCGAGCAAGCGATGAAACAGTCTTCTCCAATCAGGCAATAACTGAGGGCTTCCTTACGTGAAGCGATCATTCTGTTAAAAAGAAGCAAACTTTTAGGCTCAGTCAGGACAAACCTTACATTGTGAGCGGACCATTCATCTCTCCGCTTCACTTTTTCTGGCTGTGTGAGCATAAGCCCCGCCTCCCACGGCAGACGGACAGAAGCAGCACAACCGGCTGAAATGTTTGCGGATTATGTAAAGAAGCACACATTTAAACGGAAACTTATCGTGGCCAGGAAACTTAACAAGGTTGTTTTTTCTTATTGTACAGTTTATTGCGTTAGGTGTTATCGTTACAGGCCTACATGTGTGATGGCTTCTTTTCTCAATCACAGATCTTGTCAGTCAGAGGCTTTGCTATTGGCTGCTCAACACAAGCCAGTGAACATCATAGATGCACACTTTGAATGGGGAGCGGTTTAGGATAGGGAAGAGCATTGGCGCTGCAGAAGGAAGGCAGCTTTTTTCCCAGATTTCAAACAGTTTTTTTTCCTGATTTCTGAGATTTTTAGCTATTCATCAGCTTTTGCATGATGAACAAACTGATATTTTGATCACAGTGGGTTTCTTATATATCATGAGCTGCCTGTGTCTGGATAAATTAAGAAATTGTCTAAAGGACTAAAATGTTTATTTTTCCAGTCTCTAACCATGTTGATTAAGTAACTAAAGTTGCAATATTGACTTTAGGATTGACTCACTTTTAAGCAGTCTCAAGTGGCCACTTGAGGTATTGCAGGTTACACAGCTTCTGCATTGGCTTGCTTGCTTATTGCCTCCACCATGGAGGTAATGTTTTTGTCAGTATGTCTGTTAGGAGGATTGTACAAAAGCTACTCAATGGATTTTGATGAAGTTTTCACCAGAGGTGGCCCTTGGCCTAACGATAAACCCACAAGATTTTGGAGGTGATCTGAGAGCACATACCACTGCCAAGGCCCTTGTTTGTTTTTGTGCAGCAGGATTACACAAACACTACTGGATGGATTTTAATGAAATTTACACTAGAGGTGGTCCTTGGACTACTGGTGAATCCAGCAGATTTTCAAGGTGTTCTGAGAGCATATACGCCTGCCAAGGCCCTCTTTCACAGTGTACAGATGGATGGCGGTGTGGACAAAGGGAGGGAGGGTTGGAGCCTTGGTGGAGGTATGTGCTTTTTGAGTGCCCTCTAGTTTTATTTGTTTGTTTTTTAGCCATTGAGGCTGTTTTTGGTAGAACTAATTATATAGCCTCTTCCATGATTGAGGACCAATTTAATTATCACAATAACACACCCTGTTTTGCACTCCGCACTTTCATGTATATTGGACCCATGCGTGAAACCACTCCTATTGTATATTTTCCATAATCCTTGGGCCATTTTACTCAATCGTGTGTTCAATTGTATGTTCTGCACTCTGCACTCTTATGTGCATAGTTCCATCTGTGAAGCCAATACCATACCTGTGTATATTTCCATAATCCTGGGCTATTTTTTTATTTCTGTCGTGTGTTTAATCGTGTGTTCTGTAACTGTGTTTTATCTAATCCTTCTCTCTTACTTTATTGGACAATTTCATTGTACTGTACAACTGTACAATGACAATACAGCCTATTCTATTCTATTCTATTCTATTCTATGATTATGGAGTCTTTGTGTAACTCTGGAAAGCACATATTTTGAATGGCCAATAATTAAGCTACACCTCTTAAAAAGTGTTTTTATAGAGTAACAAAGAAAACATTTTGGCAACACAGACAACCTTTCCTTGTCCAGCACCCCTATTATTTCAAATTGTAATTTAGCCTCACTGTATCTATTTCCTTTTCCTCTTCACCGGTCAATGATCACTAGCACTTAACATACGGACTGTAGTATTGAACACAGAAGGAATAACTATACTAACTGAAGAGGCAATTCTACATCTATTTTGTAAAATGTAGCTTATGGTAACATGTAGTTCATGTTACCTTCATTGAGTTAGAATAGAATAGGCTTTATTGTCATTGTACAGTAGTACAGTACAACGAAATTATGGGTTCTCCACCAGGCTACTGCGCAGTAAAGTAAGAGAGAAGAATTGGAAAAAAATATAGTTATAGAGGACACGATTAAACACACAACTGAAATAAAAATAAATTAAAATTAAATTAAAATAAGAATAAAAATAAAAATGGCCAGGATTATGGAAATACAGGTACATCTTAAAAAAATACGAATATCCTGAAAAAGTACAGTATACTTTTTGTCACTCATTTCAGAAAGTAAAACCCATACATTATATAGATTCATTACTCAGAGTGATATATTTCAAGTGTTTATTTATTTTAATTTTGATGATTATGGCTTACAGTCCATGAAAACCCCAAATTCAGTTTCTCAAAAAATTAGAATATTACATAAAATTAATTTTAAAAATAGTTTTTTTTAATAGAAATGTTGGCTGACTGAAAAGTATGTCCATGTACACACTCAATACTTGGTTGGGGCTCCTTTTGGATTAATTACTGTATCAATGTGGCGTGGCATGGAGGTGATCAGCCTGTGACACTGCTGAGGTGTTATGAAGGTCCAGGTTGCTTTGATAGTGACCTTCAGCTCGTCTGCATTGTTGGGTCTGGTGTCTCTCATCTTCCTCTTGACAATACTCCATAGATTCTCTATGGGGTTTAGGTCAGGAGAGTTTGCTGGCCAATCAAACACAGTGATGCCATGGTCATTAAACCAAGTTTTGATACTTTTGGCAGTGTGGGGGGGTACCAAGTCCTGCTGGAAAATGAAATCAGCTTCTCCATAAAACTTCTCAGCAGAGAGAAGCATGAAGTGCTCTTAAATTTCCTGGTAGACAACTGCGCTGACTTTGGTCTTGATAAAACACAGTGGACGAACACCAGCAGATGACCTCTGTTCAGATAAAAGTAAATTTTGCATTTCATTTGGAAATCAAAGTCCCAGAGTCTGGAGAAAGAGTGGAGAGGCACAGAATCTAAGTTACTTGAGGTTTAGTGTGACGTTTCCACAGTCAGTGATGATTTGAGGAACCATGTCATCTGCTGGTGTTTGTCCCCTGTGTTTTATCAAGACCAAAGTCACCGCAGTCGTCTACCAGGAAATTTTAGAGCACTTCCTAGCTTCCATCTGCTGTCAAAGCTTTATGGAGAAGCTGATTTCCTTTTCCAAGCAGGACTTGGTAACCCCCCCCCCCACACCACCAAAAGTATCAAAACCTGGTTTAATGGCCATGGCATCACTATGTTTGATTGGCCAGCGAACTCTCTTGACCTAAGCCCCAGAGAGAATCTATGGAGTATTGTCAAGAGGAAGATGAAAGACATCAAACCCAACAATGCAGACGAGCTGAAGGTCACTATCAAAGCAACCTGGACCCTCATAACACCTCAGCAGTGCCACAGGCTGATCACCTCCATGCCACGCCACATTGATCGTCGGCCTCCGTCGGTCTATGATGACCATGGAAGAGAATCCTAAACGTCTACTCTGCTGGAACAGCACCGCCTGTGGCTGAACAGGCCGATGCGCGAATGGCAGTCTCTGCTCACAATGTCGCACTTGTGGGTGGTCTCCGTGCTACTGGAGCTGTGGCGGTTCTTCCTGCGGGTCCTTTTTTCATCCTGATGCAGCAGTCAGTCTCTCTTCACCCGCCTTGAGCTGTCTGGTCAGGGTGCCTCTCCATTTGGAGCGGTCCGTTTGCAAGGTCCTCCCAGCGCTCTGTGTTGATCTCCAGGGCTATCATGTCTCTCTTGCAGACGTCTCTAAAGCGCAGCTGTGGGCGGCCAACGTCCTCTCCTGCAGTTACAGTTCTCCGTAGAGGACGTCTTTGGGGATTCTGCCATCACCCATACGGTGAACGCGGCCTAGCAGCAGAGCCTGCGCTGCCTGAGTAGGGTGAACATGGAGGGAAGGCGGCGCGGGACAGAACTTCTGTGTTGGGCACCTTTGTCCTGCCGGATATGTCCAGGATGTGGCGAACTGCAGCGCAGGTGGAAGGAGTTCAGTCTCTTTATCCTGCGGGCGTATGTTGTCCACGTCTCACTCCCATAGAGCAGTGTGCTGATGACGCAGGCGTTGTACACTGCCATCTTCGTCTTGACAGAGAGTTTGGGATTCTCCCACACTCGTGTGGTGAGGCGAGCGAGTGTGGAGGCTGATTTTCCAATCTCTTGTCGACTTCTCTGTATCAAGGGAGAGGTTGCTGCTGATCGTGGACCCCAGGTACTGTGAACTGATTCACGACCTCCAGCTCGTAGTCGTTGATGGTGATGGTTGTGGTGCTTTCGTGCCTTGCGCCAGACGTTAGTCCTTCTTCAGGCTGATGGTAAGCCCGAAGTCCTTGCATGCTGGAGAAGCGTCCATCAGGGTCTGAAGCTCCTGCTGTGAGTGGGTCGCGACTGCAGCGTCGTCTGCGAATCAGCATGTCTCTGGTTAGAGCCTTGCGTAATTTGGTTTCTGGCTTTCAGGGCGGGCAAGGTTGAAAAGCCTGCCGTCAGATCTTGTGTGCAGGTAGATTCCCTCTGTTGCTGTGCTGAAGGCATGCCTCAGGAGCATAGCAAAGAAAATCCCAAAGAGGGTTGGTGCAATTACACAGCCCTGTTTCACTCCGCTGCGTATGTTGAATGGCTCTGAGACGTTGTCGTCGTGCTGCACTATCCCCTGCATGTTGGTGTGAAACGATTCGATGAGGCTTTGCAACTTTGGTGGGCATCCTATCTTTGGCAGGATCTTGAAAAGGCCCTCTCTGCTCACCAGATCGAACGCTTTGGTGAGGTCGATGAAGGCGACGTACAGGGGCATGTTCTGTTCTCTGCATTTCTCCTGGAGTTGGCGGATGGAGAATATCATGTCTACCGTCGATCGCCCAGCACTGAAGTCACACTGAGACTTGGGGTACACACATTCGGCAAGCTTCTGTAGACGAACGAGAACAACTCGCGCGTAGACTTTGCCAACAACGCTGAAGAGGGAGATGCCCCCGTAGTTGTTGCAGTCGCTTCTCTCCCCTTTGTTTTTGTAGAGGGTGATGATCTTGGCGTCCCTCATGTTCTGTGGTACGGCACCTTCCTTCCAGCACTGGCAGAGGACGTCATGCAATGGCAGCAGTAGGGCGGTCTTGCAGTGCTTGATCAGGTCGGGGGGTATGCCGTCGTTGCCGGGTGCCTTGCCAGCGGCCAAGCTATCAATGGCCTTGCTGAGTTCGTCGATGGTTGGCTCGGCGGGTGTTGAGGGTGTACATGGACATACTTTTCAGTCGGTCACATTTGTATTAAAAAAACTATTTTTGAAAATTTATTTTATGTAATATTCTATTTTTTGAGAAAACTGAATTTGGCGTTTTCATGGGCTGCAAGCCATAATCATCAAAATTAAAATAAATAAACACTTGAAATATTTCACTCTCTGTGTAATGAATCTATATAATATGTGGGTTTCACTTTCTGAAATGAGTGACAAAAAATATTGAACTTTTTCATGATATTGTAATTTTTTAAGATGTACCTGTATACACGGGTATGGTAGAGCTACGTGGTTGGAACTATGTACATAAGAGTGCAGACACACAATTGAACACACAGTTGAGTAAAATGGCCCAAGGATTATGGAAGATATACATAATAGTAGTTTCACGGATGGGTCAATATACATGAAAGTGAGGAGTGCAAAGACAGGTGAGTTATAGTGATAATTAAAAGGTCCTCAGTTCTGAGCATGTGAGCGTTCGGAGGGAGGGCGGTGGGGCCTCTGACTGTTTGCAGTTCGGATGGCCCGGGGGAAGAAACTGTTTGTCAGTCTGGAGGTGTGAGACCTGATCGATCTGAACCGTTGTCCAGAGGGAAGCAGGTCGAACAGGTGGTGGGCGGGATGTGAGGGGTCTCCTGTGATGGCCTTGATCCTTCTGAGACAGGAGGATCTGGAGATGTCTTCCAGGTAGGGCAGAGGGTCGCCAATAATTTTTTGGGCAGTGTTGATGACCCTCTGCACAGCCTTCCTGTTCTCGGCCGTGGAGTCAGCATACCACACACCCAGACAGTAGGTGAGCACGCTCTCCACTGAGCAGCAGTAGAAGGCCAGTAGCAGCTTCTGGTCCAGGATGTTCTTCCTCAGGACATGGAGGAAGTGCAGCCGCTGCTGGGCTTTCTTCACCAGGGCCTTGGTGTTGACAGTCCAGGAGAGGTCAGAGGAGATGTGGATGCTCAGGAACCTGAAGGTTGTAACCTGAAGTTACACAATAACTGGAAATGGTTTTTGAATTGGGTTGGAGGGGGTGCAATAGAAGCAGTACAATTTTCTTTTTTGCCTGGTCTGATACAGAAGTTCTTTTCTACTTTCACTGATCACTGCTGTAGCTACTTCTTCTTCTGTTCAGTAAACAAATACTCTGATTCACAAAGCAAATCATCTTTCTTTTTCATCTGCACAAATGCTGCCATGTATCAGTTTTTCAGCAAAAAACCAGGCCAGTGTGTGAGAACATTGGAAAAGTTAATAAACATCCATTCTGGATGCTTATTTACGTATTTCAGTATATGGGACAGTTTTTTCCACTAGAGGGCTGCTCACCTCTGCAATTCACAAGCATCATTTAATAACAAATTTAAGGATTCTGGTTTAATAGTCTTCTAATTTATTGCATTTCTATCTAGGGGTGGGGACAACATCACCGTGATTCTTTAAAACCTGCGTGTTTGGTTTGATGTCAAACCCTGTAGTCTAGTTGGATATGTTTAGTTTAGTTTATTGGTTTATTTGTCAGGGACCATGTACAGAAAAAAAAACCCAAAACATTAAACACATGGTAAAGATGCTCTGTACCAGTTTATAGCATTCTCACTAATTTCCATCTGCAGTCCCTGAGGCCATCTGTAGTCCCTGAGGTACCGGAGTGGTGGCCTAGTTGGTAAAGCATCCGCCCCACAACCGAGGCGTCGTGGGTTCAAATCCCGGCCGGGTCATACCAAAGACCATATAAAAATGGTACTTTATGCTTTCCAGCTTGGTGCTCAGCATAATAGAATGGGGAAAGGAAAGTTAATGCACAGAGCTACCAGAAGGATTGACCCCCCACTGTAGCTTTCACTACTTACAGTAGCTGTGTGGCCTACACAGACCTAGGGTCTGTAAAACAGAGATAGGCGCTGCCCATACGCTACAAGTTGTGGCATGGGATAAACTTAAGTCCCTGAGGCAGGCAGGAAGATATTAAAAGAAAAACAGCACATATAGAAAGCAGTTCAGGTCAGGTTTCAGAATCTGTTGTCCCTGAAACAAGCAGAGAGTAAGTTTAAAAGGTAAAAAGATAAGAGAAACAGCACACATAAAAACAATTTAAGAGTACAATTTCAAATCCCATTTAAGGGAGAGAGTCAATGCTGGCAGGTTTGATTACTTAAAATCCATTTTTAGTCTCTGTGGAAAATTCTCTGTAATTTGTTCTGGTCTTCAAAGCAGTGGGGAGCTTGTTCCATTCCATTATAGCTTTGTATGAGAAGGCTGATTGTCCAAAAGCAGTTTTACATAGGGGGATGCAACAGTTCCACCTAGGGGACGTCCTTGTTATTCTGGTATTTTGTTCAGAAGTTAGGTACACAAAAGTCTTAGTAAGAGGTGGGGGTGCAGAACCATGGATAATTTTAAAAACCAACCATATAGTTACAAACAGTACATGATCAGATTTTCAAAGCTTAACATCTTGTGTTTGGCAAGCATACTACTGTCGTGTCTTCTTATCCAGAAATTTGATGGATTGTTTATACAGGGATTCCAAGGGTTTCAGATACAGGGATTCAGAGATCAAATTCAGACTATTTGACATGATCACTCAAAAATCATTTTTGACCCAAATAATGAAGAAATTTGTTGGCCTTTATCAAAACCTACTAACAGTCGGAAACCCTACAGCCATTTGCTCTCATCCCTGTAATAACTGGTACAGTGCAATTATAGTCATAATCGGTGTAAGTGTGCTCACTGAGTCAGTCCAGTGAAGCTGTGTGTCTGCTGGGTTCCTTTCAAGGGATGAGTCAATTAACATTGTGCAGTCCTGTCATGCGTTTTTAATTTGTGCCGCGTGTGTAGACTTAAGCCTATTCAGGGCTGGAAGAGAGGAGTGGGTTACAGATGGTGGGAGGCAGGGAGGTGTTAACCCTTTGTCTCTCTCACACCTCAGACAGAGCTGCAGCCCAATGGGTAAACATGCTAACACGAACCATCTGCCATCAGTTAATTTTAATATTTTTCTTTTGAGGCTGATGGTGCTTCTCATCACAGGTTTGTCAGAGAGATTTGCTGTAAACCTTATTTCTTTACAAAACAAATTTATTAAGCAGCATGACATTCTTTCTTTTATTATACAGATAGTTATTGTTTGTGCCATATTTTAAATAAATACCTTGAATTTCCTAAGACATTTATTTTCTTTGGAATCATTTTATAACTTTATGGGCATTATGAGAATTCATCTTAATACATGTCTTTTTTTATTATTTCTAAAAATATGTATTGAATACTTATTAAAAAAAAGTACACGCAGGCATTTAGTAACAATCTTAGATTTCTTTTAATGCTACGAGATGTACGTTACGCATGAGGAAAAAATCCAGAGTAGGAGGGGGAGGAGACGGGTGATGGCATCTTTGATTTGATTTATGCTCCGTGTCTTCTGTTCTCCAGAGTTGATGCTTCTGATGCCACTTGCACAGAGTTTGATCAGTTATTGGCTGTTTTTAGATCAACGGCCTAAAAACAAATCTGTCAAAAAGTTCTGAAAATGTGTGACACACGGGAAGTTATTTATAGACTTCTGTTGCAACACCTATTTTCAGTCTCAGACACAAACACTGAATGTGTGGGAGGCGGGAGGGGAGTTCAGCAAGGTGCTCTAGTTTTTTTGGTTTGTTTTCCTGACTGTCTCCATGTGCACAGTAATGATAACATTTACTGTTAAACTTTGATGATCATGATTGGAAAGTCGGCCACTGTATACGTCTGAAATCAATGCAAATGGAGTCAGTGGTGTTCTCCAAATATTGTCCAGACTGGAATGTGTTTTCAGTAGCCGTGATTGCTGATACTTCCTTCCATCGTGGATCCAGTCAACCAGATTAGATTTCATTACAAGTGTGGTGTTGCCATTTGCACGTGTCCACACCCACACACCCTCTTAACTGCTCATATATGCATTGGCCACGCTCAGGCACACGTTGACAAACAATAGATTGTGTGGTCACTTGGGACATCACGGGCTAAGGTGATCCCTGGGTGAGCACAGGGTTACTTCCTAAAAGGGAAAAAAGAAAAAACGCACACACCCCTCCTCCTCTCATTGTCACGCAGTGTCCAAGCTATAATGAAGGTACCCCACGGGCCATGATTGAGGGGGAGGTTTAGCTGTGCTTCAAGTCTGCATTGGGACTCTCTTGGACCTGCTGAAATCAGCAAGGGGAGTTCTTATTGACCTGAAGAAGACAATACCCCGTATGACCAGTTTTTACAATGATTCAGATCTTTCTTGAAGGGCCAAAGCAGGAAACCCTTGAAAACGAGATGTTACATCTCAAGGGGTTTATCCTAATAAATAAATTTGTACTCAGGAAACAGTGGGGATGTCTGTGTTTGTGTACAAACATGTTTGCATGGCCAAACAAACACATAGTGATGCTAAGGGTTCATTTATTCACTTTAACTTTTTTTAAAAAATCAGTGACTTTGTAATACATGGCTGTTTATGATAACCATTTTACAATACAATACAATCCAGTCAAATGTAATATCTACATCACTTGACTGTAGTGTGTGAGGAGGTGAAAATAAATGAAATATTTGCTTCAGAGGATTCAGACCTTCACGGCTTAATGAAGTCTTATTCTTATTAAGGAGTGGTGCAGAGAAACGCCAGGCAGCAATCCATCACTGTAGATGGGAATCGATTTATGTATGTGATAATAAATCAAAGCATGAATATGTTAATGAACCACTTCAGTAACGGTAAGTGACTTTTCTTTTCTGCCTTTTTTAGGTGAACCATGTGGCCCAAGCAAGCTTTCAAGTTGATGCCTTTGGTAGAAAATTCCTTTTGGATGTAGAACTGAACCAGTGAGTATTACATTACAGTGGCTTACAAAAGCATTCAACCCCATTGGCATTGTTCCTGTTTTTCTTCTTTTCTTTTACAAGCTGTATTTCATTTCATTCTTTTATTTTATGTGTGTGTGTGTGTGGGGGGGGGGGGGTATGTAATGGACCTACACAAAATTGTCCAAATTGGTGAAGTGAAATGGAAAAAACATATTTCAAAAATTCTATAAAGTGAAAAACTGAGAAGAGGTGCATGCATATACAATATATTCACCCACTTTGCTGTGATCCCCTAAGTAAGATCCAGTGATACCATTTACCTTCAGAAGTCACACAGTTAGTTTAACAAAACTCTTCACTGGCAGAGTCCCAGGGGTGGAGGAGATTTGCCCCGACAGCCAGTGATGTGCAATCAGGGGAGGCAGAGCTGCACCAATCATCATGACAAAATAAAAAAGAAATAATCACAGATAAATATTATTATTTGTCCTCTGATCTGTCTTAAAGTTCTAAATGTAATTTCTGAATGATTCTTCTAATCATTTAATATCTATATTTAATATAGCTAAATTTGTGTATTTCCTATTCAAATTCAAGGCAGAGAGGAAAAGTGAAGCAGCGGCAAATGGAGCCTTGAGATGGGTTGTGCAATCCTTCACGAACTGAATTGAGTGCGTGCAATATGCACATTCCCGTTGCCATCTCTCTGTATGTCACCACTGGGATGTTTGTAATCACTTTGTGTGTCCTTTCCATAGTCAAGATAATGTCCTTCATGTGTGTTTATAACATACAGTATTTAGTCTTCCTAATCTGACATTAAATGGCAACTAAGAATCACAATAAGGTCATACTCTCACTAGTGCCGTTTACTAAGGTGACATGGCACTCTTAGCGGAGGCGGGGGGGGGGGGTCTGCACCGGCCATACTCACATTGCATTTTGTTTGGCATGGTTATTCCTGTTCTTGACATGCGCAGGCAGTGTGTGTCACGCACGTGGGTGGAGCACAGACTTGAAGTGACTTATGTTTTGACTACAGGGTGTGTGTGGATGGTGGTTGCTGAAAGTCAGGTGAGCAGACAGTGTGCATTTTAAAAATGAATTAAATGTTTGTAGTTCATGAGCAGCAACAAAATATGTATAGTAATAGATATTTTGTAGCCTACATTAAATTGAGGAGCGTGGGACACCCCTTCAGGGCTGTGTTACATCATGGCCTTAAGGTGACTTTCTGCCAGAAAGAAGAATAAAACTAATGAGAAAAAGTCTCAGATTTACATGAAAAAAGTCTAATATACAGTCATGTGGAAAAAAAATTAGTACACCCTATGAAAGTCTGTGTGTTTTTTTAAACATATTTGAACATATAGATATTTAATATCAATTTTAATAATACTGGGAGATTCAAGTAATATAACTAAACAAAACTGAAGAAAAGACTTTTTAAAATTTTCTGTAAAATGTAATTCTAAAAACATGCGATTTCTGGTGAGGAATAAATTAGGACACCCCCACATTTATCAGAATCAGAATCAGAATCAGAATCAGCTTTATTGGCCAAGTATGCACAACACATACAAGGAATTTGACTTTGGCTAAAAACTTGCTCTCGTTGTTCAGGTGGAGGATTTAAATAAGGATTCAATGACAACAGAGTATGTACAGTAAATTACAGTCTGTCCACGTTTCTATAAAAGGATGCAAATATATACAGGAATATATGCAGTTATTTACTCAGACTAACCACACTTTGCAGAAATATATGAAAAAATATACAGTCACACAGTATTTCAATGTGAACTCAGATTCAGTGATATAATGTGAATGAAGTAAAAAGCAGTGTGAGAGTTATGTGCAATGTAAGAATGGATGAAAAGTCATGAGTACAGCAACAGGTAGGACTAGGTGAATGTTAGGAGTTCATCAGAGTGATGGCTTGAGGAAAGAAACTGTTCCTGTGACGGGTGGTTTTGACCTTCAGTGATCTGTAACGACGACCAGAAGATAGAAGTTCAAACAGTTTGTGGCCGGGGTGTGATGGGTCAGCACAGATGTTTCCCGCCCGTTTCCTGGTTATGGACCGATATAAGTTCTCAATGGAGGGTAGGTCGGTACCAATGATCCTCTCCACTTAAAATGGCTAAAATCACACGCAGGTGTATCACATCAGGTGCACATGATTAGAACATTGTTACTCAGCATTTTGAAGGAGCTTGACCTATTTAAACCTCAGATGTTTAGTTTGGTGTGCTCCTGTCTGTTGAAGTGAGAGTGAACACCATGGTGAGATCGAAAGAGCTGTCTGAGGCCTTCAGAAAGAAGATTGTAGCAGCTTATGAGTCTGGTAAGGGATTTAAAAAGATCTCAAAAGAATTTAAAATTAGCTATTCCACTGTCCGGAAAATAGTCTACAAGTGGACATTCAAAATAACTGCCAGCATGCCCAGGTCTGACCAGCCAAGCAAGTTCACCCTGAGAGCAGACCGCAAGATGCTAAAAGAATTCTCCAAAAACCGTAAAATGTCATCATGGGACCTATAGTAGACTCTTGCTACTATTGATGTGAAAGTGCATGCCTCTACAATCAGAAAGAGACTGCACAAGTTTAACTTGCATGGGAGGTGTGCAAGGAGGAAACTTTTGCTCTCTAAGGCTGCATTCAGACCAGGATAGTCTGGGGGTCTTGGATCGACTGGGCGGAGAATGCCGAGAATTTTCACACTTTTGTTTGGTGTGGTTTGCATCCACACTGCAGCAGACCAAACTGCCTGGACAACGTCATGCAGTTACAACAACTGCTCGTTTGGGGCGCTGTAGCTAAAACCACCACTGACCAGGAAGAAAAAATCTTGGCGAAGAAATAAAATCAGGCTCATCGATTGACTAGGACTGAAAACGGAAATCCATTCCCTTCAGCTGGGTTGTTTGTCTGCCACGAACGAGACATTTTTTTAACTTTTCTTCTCAGCTTTTACCGGTAAAAGAATTTCTTGGATTTGCACGGTTATCTTTATTGTTATTTTCCACCCAAAATGTACTACGGTAAACGCCACTTCCTCTTCTCAGACTATGTGTTGCTATGGTTACACAAACGCCGAGGAGCACTTTCACCCTTTGGGCCATTGGATACTTAGTTTGGATTCACACTGCAAGCGGAGTGCACCAGACTTCGTTTGCAAGAGAACCGAGACCCCCATTTTCAGGGGGACCAGACTTTGCTTGTTTGGTGTGTACCAGATTTCCAACGCCCATTCAGATGGCACCAAATGAACCAAACTATCGGCAAAAGCCACTGTTTGGTCCTTTGGTTCGGACCAAACAGTGGCTGTCTGAATGCGCCCTAAGAGAAACATGAAGGCCAGACTGAAGTTTGCCAGAGATAATGTAGACAGACCAGGGCTTCTGGAATAATGTTCTTTGAACAGATGAGTCTAAAATTGAATTATCTGGACACCAGAACAGAGGAAGTGTTTGGCGTAGACCAAATACAGCATTCCAGGAAAAGAACCACATACCAACTGTGAAGCATACAGGTGGAAGTGTCATGGTTTGGGGATGCTTTGCTACAGCAGGACCTAGCCAGCTCACCATCGTAGAATCCACCATGAATTCTACCATGTGTCAGAAGGTGCTTGAGGACCACGTGAGACCAGCTGTAAAAAAATTAAAGCTGAGGCGATACTGGACTCTGCAACATGACAATGACCCAAAGCATGCCAGTAAATCCACCAAGGACTGGCTAAAAACTAAGAAATGGAGAGTCCTGGAGTGGCCGAGTCAAAGCCCAGATCTTAATCCCATTGAGATGCTGTGGGGTGACTTGAAACAGGCTGTACATGCAAGAAACCCCTCAAACATCTCACAGCTAAAAGAATTCTGCATTGAGGAGTGGGGCAAACTTTGCTCAGACCGATGTCAGAGACTGGTAGATGGCGACAAGAAGCGTCTCACTGAAGTTATTTCATCCAAAGGGGTAACACTAGCTATTAGGCGGTAGGGTGTCCTAACTTTTTCCTAAGTTAGAATATGCATTTTTGTTGATAGCGTTTGTTTAATGAGTAAAACAAGGTAAAATTTTAGTTATTTACCTGCAATTAAATGACTTTCTTTTCCAGAGATAAATAAAAATAAGATTAGACATCATTATGTGAACATTTCTTAATAAAGAACTGAATATTTAATGGGGTGTCCTAATTTTTTCACATGACTGTATCTGTAAGTGGAAAAAGTCAGAAATTTACAAGAAAGAAAGCTGTAAACTGTGGAAAAATAATTCAATTTATGTGGGGGAAAAAGGCACATTCACAAGAAAAAACAGCATACAAGAGAACTACAGTTCAGGCCTGATGCACACGACAATGTTTTTGTTTAGATCCGGAGAGAAACATCTGCGTGCACACGACACGTCACAAAAGCAACCACACGTGCACACGGATCCACCAAATGTGTGAAAACTGCTGTTGGAACTAATGGATGACAGGTCGAAGTTTTACTGGGATTTTGGATTATTACTATAAGCACCAGATTTCATCTGCAATAAATATTTATATTAATTTTCTTTAAGATGAAAGAATGAGGGAGTAATAAATAAATAAATAGCACACTGAGATGACTTGTGTTGTGATTAGGTGCTATACAAATGAAGTTGAACTGAATTAAATAAATAACCCATATAATTGCAGGCAATAAAAAAATCTGACTTACCAATTGCTGGTTTGAATATTTGATAAGGAGTCTGCAGTTATAACTTTTACAAAAGCATTACAAGTAAGAAAAACTAGTGATATGATGAGATGTTGTGCTGCAGCCGACATCACATCATTTGCGCAGCAGCACAAAACTGGATTTAAAACATCGGCAGCTCCACGGTGATTTGTTCATCATTCAGCAAAGGTAGGCATCCTCCTTGGCTATAATTTTGATGATTATTTTTCTGTATAAGGCTGCATCTATTAAATCAGTTTTACAGATACAGCTAAGAGTCCATTTTTAACCTGATCCTAACTATAAACACATCAGGCTTAAAGTTTAATCACAGAGCTTGTATTTCTGTGAGAAATACAGAAATACAAGCTCCGTATTTGTATTTCTCTGTGAGAAATAAATGCTCCTTGATGTATGGATTGGCTGAAATCTGTTGTAAATCGAGGCTCGTTCATGCCGTAGATGTTTTTTTCTCCTCATACAGATGCGCAAAATCAGCGCCGTGAAAACCTCTCCACTCTGGAGGCTGGTTTCAAATCTCTACACTTTCACGCCTCCAAATACCCGGCGTAGTATGCACAGACAGCTAAACTGTAGACAGACTTCCACAGTTTGGGGTAAAAACGTTGTTGTGTGCATGGCCCCTAAAAAAAACGCCACAGAGACCATTTTTGCCAGCAGTGCTGCCGGAGCAGCCTGCCATGGGGCTCCGTGAAGCCGGGGCAGATCTCACTATTCAGTGGCCTGGTGCTATTCATATATATATATACTGTATATATATATATATATAATTTTTTTTTTTTTTTTTTTTTTACCTTCCCAGGTTTATATTGTAAGCAGTTTATATTGTATTGGGAGAATGTTTTTTCCCCAAGTGAGCAGAAACAGTTTCTGGATCATAGGCTTTCTCTGACACAACACCACACCGGCCTCTCTGGTTTCGTCCGCTGTTCATGCGGCTGCCGGAGCTCATCACCCAGGTTGTCGGCAGAGAAACAGCCCGTCTGTAGAGTTTCCAGCACAGAACTCCATTGTTTAACTCTTCTGTAGGAAAATATTCTACATGTAATGAACAGACACAAACAGCCTCAGTCGGCAGGAGGCAGAGAGTGGTAAAAAAAAACCCTGCCAACTTTTTTAGTTGATAATTTATTTAAAATACAGGCACATAACTTAACCCAGTCTCATTCACCAGCTGAGGCTACCACACCAGGAACAGCTGGCCAAGGAGCTCTAGATTTGTGTGGAAAAAACAAAATTTGGGAGGAAAATGCACATCGTATTATAATGCAAGGATTCTATGTGTGTGTGTCAGTCATTCTGTCTGTTCCACGCATATCTGTTGAACCGTTTGGTTTGGGCTTTTGACCAGGATGTCTCCTGGACACCTCCCACTTGAGGTGTTTTGTGCATGTCCCTCTGGGAAGAGACCTCGGGGCAGACCCAGGACAACACTGGAGAGACTTTGGCCGTGTCTCAGTTCAGTGGTTGCAGCCTCGTAGACCATGGACCAGGAGGCTAGCACCCTTGAATGTTGGGTAGCCTGCATCTAAAGCCTGATTTACGGCTGTTTAATGAGACAGTCCAGTCTTTGGATTATGTATGTTTGCGTGACCATGTACTACGCCGTTGCCTAACAACAGTGACAGCATCAGTTGAGAGATTTTTTTGCCGACATTTTTGACAGAGATGGAACTTTATTTTTTTAATCTTTTTTTTATTGTTGCATTTCTTTACCTTTTACTGGAGAATCTTCACGAGTCTGAGAAAGGACCATGACCACATAAAATAAGACTTTTAACTCATGTTAAAATCAGCGGGTAAACAACAGTTAAATTAAGGCAAAACCACAAAATTCATAAATTACTTTTAATTATTTTTAATGTATATCAGTAAGATTGAATTATAAAATATATTCTTAAATATGTGACCAGTGGAAAATATTAGTTTACTATTATCATTTATGGTCATTTATTAGCATTATGTAGCTATTATTATTAGATGTTATGTCTTGTGTTTTTAATTTAGTAAACCAGACCACAGTCCTGCACTGTAGGATGATGATCCTCAATGATATTGAGCAGCAGTAGAACAGATTCCATGTTCACCTTTCGTCTAAGTTATGCTAGTGCATCTCCATAAATTAGAAAATCACGATTTGTCATTTAATTCAAAAAACTATAACCATAATCATCAATATTAAATCAGGTTTGAAATGTTTCATTGTGCGTGTAATGGATAAGAATGCTCCTTGAGTTATCTAGCAAAAAGACAATGTTTTCAATAAACGACTTTATTGAAATGCAGTTTTTCTAACTAGGCCTATTAACAGTAAACATGCAGTATTCTTATCTAGCTTGCTTCAGTTTGCAAAGTAAACTGAAACAAAAAAAAAAATCAAAATGAGTACAACATTCCTGAAATCATTTTTATTGTGAGTATATTTCACTCAAATATCAGTTTTGTTTTATAAAACAATTCTCTCCACAGCTGACCCTCGGTTTCTCTAGGATCACCTCCATGGATCTGAAAAACAAATTAGAAAAAAAGACAAAACATCAAAAAAATTTAATTATCAGCACAGATGTGATAGAAAATTTTTAAGATAAGCATAATCAAATTATTACAGGTGTCATGTCCCCCCCACCAGCTTGATAAATCGGCTTGACTTTAGGGGAAAAAATCTTCTTCTTCTTCTTCTTCTTCTTCATTTTCCTCTGTAACACCAAGCCTCTCCATGTCCTCCTTCACTATATCCATGAATCTTCTTCTCCTGCCTGGCAGCTCCATCTTCAACATCCTTTGTCCAGTATATCCACTATCCCTCCTCTGCACATGTCAAAACCATCTCAGCCTTGCTTCTCTTACTTTGTCTCCAAACCGCTCAACCTGAGCCGTCCCTCTGATATACTCATGTCTAATCCTTTCCCTCCTAGTCACTCCCAATGAGAATCTTAGCATCTTCAGCTCTGCCAGCTACATCTCCATCTCCTGTCTTTTTGTCAGCGCCACTGTTACCAACCATACATCATAGCAGGTCTCACTACCGTCTTGTAAATCTTCCCTTTCACTCTTGCTACTATCTTTCTGTCACAAATAACCCCTGACACTCATATCCACCTAGCCTGCACTCTCTTCTTCACCTCTGTTGTGCATTTTCCATTGCTTTGGATGGTTGACCCCTGGTATTTAAATTCAACTACTTTCACTACCTCTACTATTGCATCTCACTATTACACCTCCTCTTCTCTTCAGAGCATACCTCCTGTAGCGTGAATTGCCTATAAAAATATTTGTCATAAGGTACAGGAATTATTTATTTTATTTAATAGTGGGTGTGAAAGGGGGCGGAGTTAAACCTTCACTTCTACACCCGCTAAATTAAATAAAAGCACTCGTAAAAGGGGCACCAGTCCTAACGGACAATAATATTAACTTTAATTTTAATTAATTTTGTACCTTAAATTACTTAATGAATCAGTCTCAAAGTTTCAGTGAGTTTTTGTCCTGCCGTGATTAGGAAACATGTATATGCGAAAGGAAAACGCTTCAACTTCTCTCATTCACCCTTTTATTAAACTCATTCAGTTTACATGGCATAGCGTTCAAATGATGAATAAACAGATTCAGATGATAACAGCGTAATATATCACATCAACTGATATTGGGTTCCTGAACATAAAATCCAGCGTTACACCTCTGTAGAACCAAGGAGGAACTAGACTTATGTTTCAATGGTAAATGAGGCTGGAATGTTTTAACAAAGCAACGCAATTTTATGGGGAAAATTCATAAGCTAATTATCTAAAAATGAATTCTGAATTAATCTACAAAAATTTAAGGGCAGTTACTTAAAAATGACTAAGAGTTTTCCTTCAGTTGATAGCTCTATCCTGTGGCTGAGAGACTAATTGAGCCCTGAAATACGGGCCATATTCAATTGTAATTTAATTGTTAGGACATCACGTTTTAACCCAGCAGATAGGAGAAATAAGAGTTTCACTCACACAACAGCCGTAGGTCCATGTTTCCGCGGGTCGGTACCGCTGGGTTTTGAAGTTAGGACGTCGGAGGAAGCGGCTGCTGTCCTCACAGCCGTGGAGGTGATAACTCAGCTGGGGGCCCTTCAAGGAGACCGTAGCAGCCGTGGATGGTTTGTCTCAGGGCGGCGTGAAAAGTCCTTGGAAAAAGAGTCCAAATTTGGGGTCTCTTGTAGCAGGATCGACCCAAAAACTGAAGGAGAAACTTCTCAGTCTCTGTTCACTTTAAATTAGGCAAATTAAAGGTCCACTTTAATGGCATGAAAAGTCATGAAAAAATGAGAAAAACATTTACTAGGATAAGAATGGCTTCTGAGGTGAAGGAAAAAGTTTGAGAATTTGATTCTCTAAAAGGACGAGCTCTAAAGAAAAAGGTGGTTTCTCCTCAGTAACCAGAAAGACTTGACAAACTTCACAGAGAATAAAATAAAACTTCACAGGGCCTTGAAACGGTGGAATAAAATCTTCTTCTGAGATCTAGATTACTATTCTGCTTCTTTAATCTTAATTTAGT
Source organism: Pholidichthys leucotaenia (assembly GCA_020510985.1). NCBI lineage: Eukaryota > Metazoa > Chordata > Actinopteri > Cichliformes > Pholidichthyidae > Pholidichthys > Pholidichthys leucotaenia. Next base: position 148,086,770 of record CM035849.1, on the reverse strand, counting down.
TCCTAATCTTTCTCAAAATCTCTTTCTTTCTTCTTTCTGTGTTTCTAATTCTTAATTCTATCACCGTTCTCTATCTTGCTTCTTGCTAATCTTCCTGCCTGTTTTTTTTGTCTGATCTTATTTCTTACTCTTTGCTCTTCTGCTGATCTCTGATCTTCTCTGTTCTTCTCTCTTACTTTTCTCTACTATTCTCTTACTATTCTCAAATCTAACTTCTCTCTTTTAAAGTTACCTCGCCGGGTCGTAAAACTGATGATGTCGATCGCAAGACTGACCAATCGACTTTTTCAGAAGCAGTTTGAAATGGCTGCTATCCAATGTGAGAACATTTCTTTGTTTGAGAGCAGCCAATCAAATGAAGACACCATCCCATGAAATTTCAGAGGGAAAATCAACACTCAGTCAGTTCTTATGAAATTAGGTACTCAATATAAAATCTAACTAAATTAAATGACTTGGCTAATATTTGGTGATCATGCATTTATACCATTACTCCAATATGTGTTTGAATAGCACTCATGAATATAACATTTCTTATACATAATTATAATACATGCATTCACATTTAGATCAAAATGCAGCAAACCATGGTTGGTGATAAAAGAGGGATGATTTTCAGTGTCCTTAGGATCCAGAGGATAAGCTGAAAGAAACTTAATGTTTAGAACAAATTAAAAGTCATCCTACATACTGAAAACACATTTCGTAGGTATCCACTAGGAGGTACTGTTGAGCTGTAGTTGATTTCCTTTAGGTCCATAGTATCTGGGGAGGAAACCTGGACAGCGTCGGGGCTATAAACCCGTCAGATTAAGCGGTTTATGACTCTTTTAAGGACATTGGTTTCCTGTGAAAAGGTACGTTATCAAATGCAGTGTTCACGTTGAGAGGTCTGGTCTCCTGAGTTTTATGTTCCTTTGAGCTTTTAAAATCAAATTCTGATCCTTACAATCTCTGCAAGAGGCAACTGTTTACATTGGGGTCCTGGGAAAGCAAGCATCTTTGGTCAGGCCCGGAAGAGGCCTGCATGAGTCGACATAAAAGCCAGTGATATTCCTGAAAAGGCAGAAAAGTGGTATTCCTGTGTAATGAATAAAGTGAAATTCCTGTAAACTGGAGAGAAGTGATCTTCTGTCTTGGTTTGAGGAGACGATGATGCTACACTCCACTTCTCCAGGTTCTCTTCCATCTGCTTCCCACTCTCATTACATATCATAATGTCATCTGCAAACATCATGGTCCATGGAGACTCCTGCCTGAACTCATCTGTCAGCCTATCCATCACAATGGCAAACAAGAAGGGGCTCAGAACCAATCCCTGATGTAATCCCACCCCCACCTTGAATCCATCTGTCGCTCCTACAGGACACCTCGCCACCATATCACTGTCCTCATACATGTCCTGCACCACCCTCTCATACTTCTCTGCCACTCCTGACTTTCTCATACAATACCACACTTTGTCTCTTGGCAGCCTATCATATGCTTTCTCTAGATCCACAAAGACACAGTGTAACTCCTTCTGACCTTCTCTATACTTCTCCATCGACACTCTTAAAGCAAACATTGCATCTGTAGTACTCTATGTCTTGGCATGAAACTCTGCTGCTGCTCACTGATTGTGACCTCTCCTTTTAACCTGGCTTCAACAACTTTTTCCCATATCTTCATAGTGTGACCGATCAAGTTTATGCCTCTGTAGCTACTACAGCTCTGAGCATCACCCTTGTTCTTAAAAATTGGTACCAAAACCCTTCTCCACTCCTGAGGCATCCTCTCACACTCCAAAATTGTGTTAAACAATCTGGTTTAAAAGAATCCACAGCTATGTCATCTGGGCCAACCGCCTTTCTATTTTTCATCCTCTTCAAAGCTGCCCTCACTTCCACCTTGCTAATCCTTGAGACTTCTTCACCATCTTTCCTTCATCCATCCTCCTCTCTCTCTCTCTTATTTTCTTCATTCATCAGCTCCTCAAAGTATTCTTTCCACCTTCTCAACACACTCTCATCCCTTGTTAGTACATTACCATTTCTGTCTTTAATCAACCTAACCTGCTGCACATCCTTTCCAGCTCGATCTCTCTCTCTAGCTAATAGATACAAGTCCTTCTCTCTTTCCTTAGTGTCCAGCCTCTCACACAACTCACTATATGCCTTTTCCTTTGCCTTTCCACCTCTCTCTTTGTCATGCACCTAACTTCCAAATACTCCTGTCTACTTTCTTCATCTCCTTGACTATCCCACTTTTTCTTTGCTGACCTCTTCCTTTGAATACTTTCCTGTACCTTGTCATTCCACCACCAAGTCTCCTTGTTGTCCTTCCTCTGTCCACTGGATACACTAAATGCCTTTCTACCTGTTTCCCTCAATACTTTTGCTGTACTTTCCCATTCATGTGGTAATTCTTCCCTATCACCCAGAGCCTGTATCAACTCTTTCCTGAACTCTGTGCAACCTTTTTTCCTTCTGTAACTTCCCCCACCTAATCTTTGGCTTTGCCTTCACTCTCTTCCTCTTCTTGCTTTCCAAAGTCATCCTCCAGACTACCATCCAATGCTGCCTAGCTACATTCTCCCCTGCCACCACTTTGCAGTCTTCTATCTCTTTCAGGTTTCTCCTTCTGCATAAGATGTACTGTAGTCCACCTGTGTGCACCTTCCTCCACTCTTGTAAGTCACCCTATGTTCCTCTCTCTTCTTGAAGCATGCGTTCACCACAGCCATTTCCATCCTTTTAGTAAAATCCACAACCATATGTCTTTCCACATTTCTCTCCTTAAGACCATACCTTCCCAGGACCTCTTCATCACCTCTGTTCCCTTCACCTACATGTCCATTAAACTCTGCTCCAATCACCCCCACCCCCCCGGGAACACTCTCTTTCACTTCATCTAACTTACTCCAGAATTACCGTTTCTCTTCTACCTGACATCCAACTTGTGGGGCATACACACTGACATCACACCTCCGACTTCTAGCTTCAAACTCATGATCCTGTCGCTTCCTCTTTTCCTTCTGAACACTCTTCCCATACTCTTCCTTCAATATTACTCCTACTCCATTTCTCTTCCTGTCTACACCTCCAATGCTCCTAGCTTTGCTTCCCTTCCATCTGGTTTCTTGAACACACAGTACATCTACCTTCCTTCGCTCCATCATATCAGCCAACTCTCTGCCTTTACCAGTCATAGTCCCTACATTTAAAGTCCCTACTCTCACCTCTACACTTCTACCTTTCCTTTTCTCTCTCTCTCTCCCTCCTAACATGCCTTCCCCCTCTCCTCCTTGATCTTCGACCAACAGTAGCCCAATTTCCACCGGCACCCTGTTGATTAACAGGGACAGCACCCATGGCGGTTGTTGTTAACCCGGGCCTCGACATATCTGGTATAAAAGTCTCATTTATCATGATCTGCATGTTTGATTTGGCAAAAGTTTTACATCGGATGTCCTTCCTGACACAACTCTCCCCATTTACCCGGGCTTGGGACCGGCACTAGGAGTACACTGGCTTGTGCACTTTAGAAAAAATAACAATTTAATATGATAAAATACAGCACTTAAGGAAAAAATAATCTCCCATAACATAAACTCAGACAATCAGATGTTACTGTTTTTTGGGTCATTAGAGTTTTAATGTTGAAACCGCTGCATAATTCAAGCACAAAACTTATTTTCAGCTGTTTCCTACTTCGCTCCACTTCTGGCTGAGCCCCCCCAAAAGCCAGGCTGAGCCACGTGCTGAATGCTGGGATATGTTAAGGCCACAAGGATACTCTCCATGTATCCTTCATTTTCGGGGTTTTGAAGGCCGCATTTGTTGGCCGCATGTGAAGGAGCCCACGGAATGGAACAGCCTTCGATGCAGCGCAGTGACGTATCCAACCTTCAAATGCACACTTGGAGAACGTAGAACCTGAATTGAGACACAGCTTATGTCTCTCAGCTGGCCTAGAAACAACTTGGTATCCTCCTTGAAGAGCTGGAGGAGGTGGCTGGGGAGGGAGAATTCTGGGCTTCTGTACTTAGACTGCTGCCTCTGTGACCCTGACCCTTGGATAAGCGGTAAATGATGGATAGATAAATAGAAGGTCCAGGGCCATTTCCAGGGCACCATTGTAAAAGAGGTCCTTACCTCAATTAGTTTTATCCCTGGTAAAATAAAGGTTAGTTAATGCACAGAGCTACCAGAGGACTGACCCTCCACTATAGCTTTTACTTCTCTCAGTAGCTGTGTGGCCTAGGGTTAGTGAAACGGAGATAGTCGCCGCCTCATACACCATGCTGTGGAAGGGAACTAACATAAAGGTTAAATTAAAAAAGGTGTGTTTTGAAAGATTGCAGAGTCTGCAACACCATTAATCAAAGCAAGTGAAACTATGAAGACCAAGGGGCTCTTCACACACGTCAGGTACAAAGTTGTGGAGAAGTACAAATCAAGGTTGGGATATAAAAAATATCAGAACCTTTGAAAATCCCACAGCGCATCATTAAATCCATCATCACAAAATGGAAACAATATGGGACCACAACAAACCTGCCTAGAGAGGACCACTCCACAGAGTTGGGCTTTATAGAAGAGTGGCCAGAAAAAAAAGCCATTGCTCACAGAAAAGTGTAAGAAAGCACATTTAGAGTTTGCCAAAAGGCATGTGGGAGACTCCCCAAATACGGAAGAAGGTCCTCTGGTCAGATCAGACTAAAATTGAACTTTTTGGCCATCAAGGAAAATGTCTGGTGCAAACTCCAAACCTCTCATCACCCCAAGAACACCATCCTCACAGTGAAGCATGGTGGTGACAGTATCATGCTGTGGAGATGTTTTTTATAGGCAGAGACTGGAAAACTGGTCAGAATTGAGGAAATGATGGATGGTGCTAAATACAGGGAAATTCTTGAACACAACCTGTTTCAGTCTTCCAGAGATTTGAGACTGAGACGGAAGTTCACCTTCCAGTGGGACAATGATCCTAAGTATACTGTTAAAGTAACACTCAAGTGGTTTGAGGGGAAACATGGAAATGTGTTGGAATGGCCAAGTAAAGTCCGGACCTCAATCCAATTGAGAATCTATGGCATGACTTAAAGATTGCTGCACACCAGAAGAACTGATCCAACTTGAAGGAGCTCAAGCAGTTTTGCTTTGAAGAATTGGGCATAAATCCCAGTGGGTAGATGCACCAAGCCTATAGAGACATACCCTCAGAGACTTGCAACTTTAATTGCTGCAAAAGGTGACTGTACAAAGTGCTGACATGCGGGGAATAGTTATTCACACTCAAGTTTTCAGTTGCCCCCAATTGTTTCTTCTTTGCTTCACAATAAAAATATTTTGCATCTTCAGGGTTATGGGCATCCTGTATAGATCCACTGTGTAGCGGATTTATGGGTTTTATAGGTGTTTTATTGTTGGTTCAAGTATTAATGTAAATATGAATGTGAGTAGGGATGAAAATTTATTGTCATTTATCAGCACATTAGCTTACTGGGGCACCAGTCCAAAAGGACAATTTTAGTAACAGTTCTTTATTTGTACCAATTATGAATCAGTTAAAAAAAAAAAAAACCCTTGTGAGTTCTTGTCTGCTGATAATCAAGAAGATGGACATGAAATCAAACAATAACTCCCATATGTCTTTCAGTGGTTTAATAAGAAATGTCAGAATAGGTTAACATATTTGGATAACTTTAAAACAGAGAATTCAACATGTATCATGAGCATCATGGACAGAATTATGGAGTATCATGTGAATCAAACATTTGTGGAACCAAAGAAACCTAGTTTAACTTGTCAGCATATTAGAAATTGGAAAACCATAAAATAGCATTGGTTAACCCCTTGCACTCTGGTCAATTTCCCTAAAAACGCCAAAAAATAACGTACCCAAAGTAAATCAAAAGCTGTTCTTCAACCCTTTGCACCATCTTCATGGGGTTGGTCTCATTTAAAAGAAAACACTTGGAATTTTTTGGCAAAACAGTCATAATCTCTCTAAGTGCTCCTGCCACTGAGTAACAGTTATCTAAACATACTGAACTTGAAGAAAATAAATTTCGCCTGGGTGTTTTTTTGGATACAAATGCTTACAAATAACACAGCTGTCAGATCCGGGCTGGAAAACACAACAGAAATGTAGAACCAAGTGTTATCCAGCTGAGGTCAAAATTTTGTAACAATACCACAAAAAATGAATATATTACACAGCTTTTTTCTTAGGTTGTTCCCAGGCGTTTTTGAACTGTGCCAAATTGTGCCAAATGGCACAGTTTGGAAAAACGTCTGTAACTTTTGAATGATTCAATATAGAAGCTTCATCTTGGGCTCTAATGAAAGGTGAAGGGCTGTGTGTGTGTGTGGGGGGGTTGTTTATTCATTCATGAATGAATGAATGAACAAACAAGCCCCCCACACACAAAGAAGCATGCCACGTAAAAAATGTGTGGCTTTTTTTTACAAGAAAAAATAACCTACAGTGCAATAAGAATTATACTAAAATATCTGTAATGTAGAAGATAACAACTCCCTCCCCCCCGCTACAGAGGACGGACATCGTCCATCGACACATGACGGACCGCGGCCGTGCACCGCGGTCTACTACGCACAGTTCTACTAAAATATCTGCAATAATATCTGCAATCCGCTACAGAAGAGTAGCGGGGGGGGGGGGCGTTCACGGTCCAGACGCGGCGCACGGACTGGACACGGTCCATGCGCCGTCCAGACCGGACCGGAGTGGTCCGGGTCCGTCATGTTGTGCACAGTTGTAATTTACTGATCGGTCAAAAGTCATTTTGATTACAATTTTCAGGGGTAAAGAATAATTTAGCTTATAACACTTACCTGTCCACAACAGCAGTGTCGCTGGCGATCTTCTCTTCCTCATTGTCAGACGAACATGACGCTGGTCCGCTTGTTACGGACTCGTGGTTCTGGTCATGCGACCCGGTCAAACCATAATTCCATTATTGCGGTTTTGCGCTTCCATGATTGCGGTTTTGGCGAATGATTTTTCAAAACAAATAAGAACAGTAGTAAGAAAAAAAGACTGGCGGTGTGTCACCCAGCGGCTTACACAAAACAGATTTTAGGCAAGGGACGCACGCTTTCGAACTTCTGTGCTTCAATTGGCTCGCTGTATTCGCAGCCGTTGGTAGGCGGGTCCTTCTTGCTAGGTTGTCAGTCATCGGTTCTTCAGGGTTTCAGAAACCCAATTCAAGGCTCTTATTAGCCGAATGAGAGGTCAATCACATCTAAACCAATCAAAGCAGTCCTTTGGCTTTCTGTTCGCGGCTGTGTCTGTAGTGGAAGAACGGAAATGCAGCTTTTTTTTTTTTTTTCAGTGCGCACTAGCTGTGCATCCTAGGGTGCCCTCGTGCGCCCTAGGACGCAGAGACGTGACCGCCCGCGGTACACCGGAGTACAAGAGGTTAAGGAAAGTGTATGCAATTTTATGAAGAAAATGATGATTAAATTATTTATAAAAATGGAAAATTGGTGTTACTCTGAAAAAGAACGTAAATTAATGAAAGGACAAAATGCATTTTGAAATTTTGATGGGGGTTTGCATGAAATTAAGTTTAAAGAACTTATACCAGGAATATTCTGAAGAATTAAGTTTAAATTAAACAACAGATTGTCAGCCAAGCAGAATCATTGCGTCCATGGTGGCAGCAGGGCCCCCATGTGCCAACCTTGATTCAGCTGGATGTCCGTGGATTCTGTTCATGGAGAGGCTGATAGACAGATTCTCCCACAAGGCTGTGCTCCTGAGATCGCAATCGGGCTTTTCTTCAGGAAGCTGGGTGAGGTCTCCTCTTATGCATTGAAAAGGAATTTGTTTATTGTACAAAGTCTCATCAGAAATTCAAACTGGGACAAGAACACGCCACAGATCCGTTTCTTCTGATGTATTGTGGCTGGAATGAGTTGGTTTAAGCTTAAAAAAATCAAATAAAATCTTCTTGCAAGGCAATTTAAAGAAAAAGATTAAAATAAGAAAAAGTGAACTTTAAAGAAAAGAAAAAAATTTCACAGAGCATGACAGGCTCTGGGCCTTACTTGGAAGATAGGAAAAAAAATGGGAGAGCAGAGACATCTGTTCGTTACAGCTTGACCACCGCCCCAAAACTGAAACAAAGGAAAGGTTTTTTTTTTTAGGTGTGTCAGAATCTCACTGAATTTCATGGAACTTGAGCTGAACCAATTACATGGAGTTTTGTTCAACAGAAGTCATAAACTCGACCTAAAAAGGAGATGCAGTTAAGTCTGGAACTCTATTGGTCAGTTAAAGTCCAGCTATGGTCTCTTAAAGAGCAGAGAGAGGAGGAGGGGAGAGACATTTGATATGAGAAGTGAGACCCCCCTTAAGACACATACGTTGCTGAATGAAGCATAAATTCCTTAAACTGTAGTGACCAAGATATTCTAATCAATAATAAGGGAACATATGTCTCTACATTGTAACTGTAATTAATTTGTGATAGTAAGCATGCAAAAATTAATTTCTTTCTGAAAATAAAGCAACATTTTTTTTTTTTGTTTTTTTGTTACTTATTTGTACCCGTAGGTAGATTTGGTTTGCAGTCTGGTGACAAGTCACCGGCTGCTGGTCGCTGCGTGCGCGAGCGCCCTAAACCTACATGTTTTTGGTATGCGGGAGGAAACCGGAGAAATCCCGGAGTAAACCCGCGCAACACGGGGAGAACATGCAAACTCCACACAGCTCACTGTTGGTCGGGGGCTGGGATCGAACCCACGATCTCATGATCCCCGCGATCCCCGGCCGAGGGTAAACTGTGCTGCCACAGTGCTAAACCACTGCGCCACCGTGCAGCCATATATAACATATATAACATATATCAAATCATATCAACGAAAGCATTTGAAACCACATTGTCCATCCCAAGAGTTCAACCATGTCTTCAGTAGTGGATACTGTCTTGAAAGAAAGAATATGAATTAATTTATTTGTCCATAATGCATAAATTCCACTGCAAAGAGAAAAAATATATTCCTGATTCGTCCACCAGATGGTACTGTGAAACTGTCTGGTTGTTTACTGGAGAATCTTGACTCCCAAGTCTGGATTATATCAACCATAAATCTGTCGATTTGAAACTTTCCTTTGCCAAAGAGCAAAAAAAGGGAGAATGACTAAGTCCTGGAGAAGGGATTAACTTCCACTTTATGGCCAATGGGTAGTGTTACAACTCTGGTCCTTGGGTGAGAGAAGCAGTTCATGACCAGACTTTTGAGTTGAAACAATTTTTCTGCAGCAAAGAATGGTTTTATAGATTGGAACTCAAGCTCAACACTACAACTGATATAAACCTCCCAAATAACCATTTCAATTCCAGGTTGTGCCCTGGGGGGCTGAAAACTTCTTAGGCTGAAAAGTTCATAGTGGTCAAAATTTGACCAAATGTGGTTTATTTTTCAACCGCAGGGATCCAAGCGCTGCAACACCGATGGAAGAAGTGTGTGGATCAAAGGGGAGACTATGTTGAAAAATAAACCACATTTGGTCAGATTTGACCACGATGAACTTTTCAGCCCCTCCTTGTAAGGCAACAAATTGGAAAAATTCCGAAGGGGCCAAATACTTTTCCAAGCCATTGTATTTCATGTGTAGCTTTTAGATAACTTGAATTCTTATTTTGCTGTCTGTTGTACTCTGTCTATAGGATGTCTCGTGTGCAATTGTAGTATGATTTCTCTTTTTCCTTATCGATTTAATCAACTGGTGAAATTGTTAAGTACTTGAAGTGGCTTTATTATTTGACTGATAGATTGGTAACATGCTGGTTGTAAATAACCCCAGCTGGAGTAACACAGACTCTTTGAGTCGAGTTTGAATTCTGTTCCTGCACATGAAGCTATGATGACCTGAGTGTATTAATAATGTTGGTCATTGTGCTGCTGCTGGAAAAAAGTCATATTTTCCTTCAGTTATTTGATGTCAAATCAGTCGGTGTCTGTGAAAACACTGCATGAGTGAATCGATGTGTCTGTGTCTGTTTTGTGTGTGTGTGTGCGCGCGCGCGCGCGTGTGTGTGTGTGTGTGTGTCTGCAGCAGGTCACTTGTCAGTTGGTGTGATTTAGAAGTCCCATCATAATAGGAAGTGATTTACAGAAAAGGCTGGAGCACTGTCAGATACTGTTATTGATCACAGTTGTGCTGATGAAAAGTGAGCTTTGCTCTCATTTTACTTTCACAATCCCTCTTAATCTGTCTCTCACTCACCCTCTCCTTTCACATCTCTGTTTTTCTGCTAAAGTATTTATTTAAACTTGTTCCTGGTCCTCTGTTTTGTTTCTGCTCCTGTCCGTCTTTCAAGCCAGTTTGTCTTATTTATCCCTAACACCTATGAACCTGGCACACTCACGCAGTAAAGCTGCCTGCTCATCTCAGCGGAAGTAACTCTCCTGCTGAGTAAAATGTTACATCACAGGAATTCCCAGGTTTCAAGGATACATTTCTGTTAAACCTGCAGTTCACTGCATGGTGCATCAAACACCTATAATGCATTACACACACACACGGATGCATATGCACATGTGTACACATCCAGGTTGTTGATATTCATGTTTGATCATTTTGTGGTAGAAGCATTCTAATCTCTGAACACAAGAAAACCTCAGTCACCAGACAGCCAAGATGCCTCTTTGTACAGTAGCTTTGTTGCAGCTGATCTGTGTTTCTTTCAGTAAGAATGAGATACTCAGAAAATGAGATACTCAGAAAAAGTGAATGCAGCATCGGGTTGTGTGTTATTTTCTGTTTTTGAATTCATTATTGTGTGTATTGAAGTAAAATCATAGACTGTATACAGTATATGGACAATATGCCACCACTTATTCCTATTGTAGAAAAGTGAAGGTCTGATTCTAAGATTCTGAGCACTGCAGTCTAGGGCTGCAGCCATCAATTAATCAGATAAGCTTTTTGTGTCTTTTTTTCTTTTGATTGAATACCTTTTGACCAAAATCTTGCTGTTTATGTATTAAGCAAACTTGCACTGACCAATCTGAAGAGCCTGATACCACTCTTTAGGGAAGAAGGTTCAGTACAGATTCGTCAGTACAAGTTTGCTTAATACAGAAACAGCAAGATTTTGGTCAAAAGGTCTTCAATCAAAAGAAAAAAGACACAAAATGCTTATCTGATTAATCGATAGCTACAGCCCTACTGCAGTCTTGCCCTTTTGGAGCCAGAGTCTGCGCAGTAATAACCATGGAGTGGAGCCACTTTGTCAAGTTTCTGTTCAAATGGTCACAGTCAATGTAGCAGCCAGGGGTCAGACAGAAAATTGATACAGTATAATATCACAATACTTTGTGATGGCAATACTGTATCAATTCAAAGACACCAGTGTCGTGATACTTTAATAAAGTATATATTATTTCTTATTCAGGTTCCAGAGTAATAAAAAGCAGTTGACTTTTCAGTCCACTAGATGGTGCTAAATGTTCACTGTCTGTTTAGGTCAGCACAGCAAAGGAGTGACTGCTGAGATCTTGCTGGGAGTTGAATAAGACAAAGATCATAAGATCTTGATAATATTGTGCCAGGGACAAAGTATTGTGATAATATCATTTGGAACTAGGAAAGCACCCAGAGACTGCATACCTCTGCCAAGGGTCCTTCTGTCCGTCATGGATCACCTCCAAAATGTAATGGGTTTGTGTGTAGGCCCAGAGCCACTTCTGGTGAAAACTGCATCAAAGTCTGTCCATTAGTTTTGGAGTATTGCTGCTAACACTCTGTGAGAAGATAAGAGCCTTGGTGGTGGTATGCATTCTCAGATCATCACTAAAATGAAACGGCTTCGTCTCTAGCCCCAGAACCACCTCTGGTGAAAATTTCATCCAAATCCATCCAGTAGTTTTTGTGTAATCCTGCTGCATAAATACAAACAAAGCCCTTGGTGGAGGTATGCACTCTCAGATCATCACCAAAATCTAATCATCTGTTCCCCATGCCATTACACACCTTTCCTGAAAATCTCATCAAAATCCGGTCATAACATTTTTTGAGTAACGTTGCTAACAGACAGACAAACCAATGCTGACAAAAACTTAACCTCTTTGGTGGAGGTAACAACAAGATGTCTTAACATACAGTATGACTATAGTGTAATTGTTGTTTTAGATTCAGACAGACACAGAAAATTTGGGAAGAAGAGAGAGGTATACCATTAAAATAAATGTGATGTTGAACAAAGACAAATTATGTGCGTCTCAACCTTTGAAAAATGTTGCAACTTGTGGTTGGAATTTGTCAATATTCTGACATCTCATCAGCCAAATCATTCATTTCAAAATATGTTTCGTGATGGTTCTGTTGCGAAGTTGTGATGGTGTTTTAGGTTTCACCTAAGTTCGAAACCTGTGTATGTGGATGTATCTCCTTTGTTGTCTCGCCTCAGACCCTCCATCCTCCTACATTTGTCTCTCTTCTGTCAGTCGTCCTCAGCCACTCTTCTCTGGGAACTGATCTCTTACTTGACAGCCTGACTGATTTTGTTTACAGATAGCTTTCATTCCAGTCAGAATAATCTCCACTGATGTGTGTGGGTGCAGCAATGGGAGCTTTTTAAGCTGAATGGGCCAGCCTTTTTTTTGGCTACCATAAGCAAAACCCAGTTCTCTCAGCTTGATCAAGGAGTGACTGTGCTGCTGTGCATTTCTGTGCACTTATCTGTTGCCACGAGCAAACAACAGAGGAGTGGTTTTCAGGTTTTGATTGTGTCTCAAGTGCTGCATTACATATTATCATCATTTTCCTTTCTACGCCTGGAGTTACTGGTTGGTCAAACTCTGAATAATGAGAGTGTGGGCATTTTGTTATAAAATCATATGCCTTGTGATTCTTGGATACATGCTGTTTAATATATGTACATTTTTGGTCTAGTCTTCCTACTTTCATACGTAAAATTGTTAGGGCTGTATCCAAATATTAGATTATCGAAATATTTGTTCATTACATTGGTATTTGATTTTCCAAAGCTGGCATTCGGATATTTGCTATCCCTCCAAAATGCTTGATTTTAATAAAGGGAAATTACAAATCTACCTTTACTAAATTCACCCCCCCAAAATACCCTACAAATTCAGCAAAAAATCTCAAAAATGTATAAGAAAAATGTCACAATTTGATGATGAAGTCACAAAATTTATCAAAACGTCACAAATTTACTCAAATAAATTTGCAAACATATAAAGGAAAAAAGATTAAATTTATGTGATAAAAGTTGCAAATTTATGAGGAAAGTTCTGAATTTATGACAAAAGCTGCAAATTTTGAAAAAAAAAATAAGTACAATGAAAATATTGCAAATTGGTAGGAAAATGTAGTAAATTTACTAGTGGTATCAGTTTTAATCATGTTAATTGTGATCAATCACATTAATCACATGAAGTGCAATTAATGCAACCATTTTGCCATTGGCAACAATGGGTAAAAGAATGGTGTTGAGATGTGATTAATTCCAATTAAAATACCACAAAATTTACGTGAAAAAGGGTCTGGAATTTACATTAAAGATTCCAGATTTACAATATTGAGACAATGATGTTGATGCAATCATTAGAGGAGGAAAAAAGACTGTACAGACTATTTGGATACTCACACTGGATTATGCTTGAATATTCAGAGCCACTAAACTGATATTTGGGACTAGGGCTGCAGCTATCAATGATTTTACTAATTCAGTAATTGGCCACGCTAATCGACTGATTAATCGAATAATCGGATACTTTTTTATTATTTATTTAAATTAATCGGGTAATCGGATACTGTAGGTTTTTTTATTTCTTAATTTTTTTTTATTGAAGACACTTGCATTGACCAACATGTGCAGAACTTTCTTTCCTACAGAGCGGTAGTAATTACACCAAACACTCAGTAACACAGGTACACATTTATTGCAATGCTTATTGCAATGTTTATTGCATAATAACCCCATTTGCAGTTGCTGCATTGTATTTTGCCTTTAAACTGTGACAACAAAATTGTTGATGTGTACCATTAGGTGCCTAGTATTAATGTAGTATTACCAGATAAAATAAAACAAACTTCTAAAGTTGTCACAAAAAAATTACAACTGTTTAAGTAGAATAAATAAAACAAGCAAAATAAATACATAAAATTAAAAATAAATAAAAGTTCAATTTTAGAATTTTTCTGGCACAAGCCACAGCTGTTTTGAAAAAAACATATACTGTATACCAATCAAGATAACCAGAACTGTTATACTAAATTACAGCTGATTAGACAATGTCCCACTTTTACAGTAATGTGTAGATCTGTGTCAACTGCATCAAAACAAAGCTATTAATCTGATCACACTTGAACAGTCTTTTTCCATACAGACCAAAACCAGAGTTTCTTTATTCTTTATGTCAACTTGTGTTTGCTAACTTTCTATGAGAAAATCCTTTCAAAGAGCATGTGGTGGTTTTCATAAGGAAAAGTCAGCATATCAACACACTCAGAGCTAAGGTTTGCCCTGAATGAATGAATGAATGAATGAATGAATGAATCTTTATTTTCGGATAGATTAAAAGTACAGGTTAAAAGAAACTGAATAATATAACAAAGGGGGAAAGAAAAGCCAACAAGTTCAAATTAGACAATAACTCCTCTGATTATACAGTTCAACATAAGTTATCCGAAATGGGTGATGGCTGAAGCCGCAGCTTATATTGCCCACCCATGTTCCATCCAAGAATTCAAAAGAAAAAACAAAACAAGAGCGATTACAGTGCCCTGCACTTTGAAGCGATGTTACCTGCTGCAGAAAACAGATGATTCAAGAACTCTTTATTGTCATTATGTGTGGACATAACAAAATTCTGTATGGCAGCTCTCAGCTTCGGAAAAACACAATACCTTGAAGGACAAAAACAAACACTCTATAAGTATAAATCTGTATATGTACGATGGTATATACATAAATATATATTATGGATATGAAATATAAGTATATTATATAGTGTGTGTACACACACACACACACACACACACACACACACACACACTACTCACAAAAGGGGTATTTGGTTTTGGGGTGAAATTTCAGGATGCACCTAAAATGCACTATAACCTTTACAGGTGAACTTAATTTGACCATCTCTAAGCTTTTGAATGCACATGTCCAACTGCTCAATGTTTCAGTACTTTTTGCATAACTTGCTGTTCTCTAACAAGGTGCTTAATGGCAATATTCACATCAGGTGTCTGATCCATGAATCGACCAATACATTTTCTGGTTCAATTAGAATTGGTATTTAAACAGTCCTCTTCATCATGCTGTTCACATTTTGACATCAAGAGACCAAGATGACTCCTGACAACTGATCAACAGTACCTTGCCATTGCGAGGCTTCAAACAGGATGTTCTCAGGGGGAAGTGGCCGCTGAGCTTAAGCCTTATTCATGCTGCATTTCCCCTCTAGTCCACTTTGGTCCGCATGCGCTTTGGACGAGCCCGGCACGCACACGGCGCTGTTCATGCTCACTTTTTTTCATCTAAACAGGCCAAGCGGTTGACGCATGCGCACAACCATCATTTGTAGTTTCACTCCCACCCGATAGGTAGCGGCAATGCGCTTATGCACCAGGATTTTCACCAACAAAGAAACACTGCTTGCTTTCTGCTGCTTGACTTCTCAGTTTTCACTCCTTTTCCACGAAGATGCTGCTGCTGAAGTATTTATGTATGATTCATGTATGTTTATTCTCGTCTTCCGCTTCCTCGTTGTCTTCTTTGTCTACTTTATCTTGGTATGCAGTGCCAATATTGCCACCTTGTAAATGGGATGCTCATTCTTGCACATGTGCTTTTCAATGCGTCCAGGTCGTGGGCAGGCAGTGCGGTCACAAAATTTGGGCTGCACGCGGTCGTCCGCAGTTGAGCACTGCGGACACTAGCGGAGTGGAGACGATGACGTGAATTTCATCACACGAGGTTTCCGGTTACACATACGCGGACAGCAGAGGTGCAGCATGAATCCAGCTTTAGTGTCATAGAATGTCATCAGTAGGTTGCAACAGAGATACAGAGAGACTGGAAGAGTCATAGAAGTGGACGTCTTTGGCCATATCCCACACTGATGACCACTTCATTGTGAACAGTGCCCTGCGGAACCGGTTGATGAATGCCACTCAACTCCAGGCACATTTAAGGGAAGTGAGAGGCACCCAAGTGTCACGTCAGACTATTCAAAACCATTTACATCAGTGTGGTCTGCGTGCTAGATGACCTGCAAGGGTACCTGACCACACCACCAGGCACAGGCGTCATCATCTTGCATGGGCCAGGGAGCATTTATGCAGGACAAGCAACCAGTGGGCCTCGGTGCTGTTCTCTGGTGAAAGTTGGTTCACGCTGAGCAGAAATGATGGCCACCAACAATGATGGAGATGTCAAGAAGAGCATTACGCATCAGCCACTGTTGTCACCAGATGAGCCTTTGGTGGTGGTGTTACAGTCTGGACAGGTGTATCTAGTCAATACAGAACTACCCTACACTTTGTGAATGGTACAGTGTGAAGCCGATACTACCTGAATAACATCATTAATCCAGTCATTGTGCCCCTGCATGAACAACACAGGCCTAATTTCATCTTCATGGACATCAATGCTCCACCTCATCGAGGTTGCATCATTAGGGAATGGCTGCTGGAGGGTGGGGTACCTCAAATGGAGTGGCCTGCACTTTCTCCATACCTGAATCCCATAAAAACCTATGGGATCGGCTGAGTCGCTGTGTAGAGGCTCATAACCCTGCACCCCACAACCTTGATGACCTGAGGGCCACCCTTCAAGAAGAACAGCATGAGATGTCGTTGTCAAGCTGTAATTGATGCTCAAGGGCACATGACAAGTTACTGCGACACTGACATTTTTTGTTGTGGTATACCAACCACTGTTGTTGGCTTTTGTTTCAATAAATTGTTTGAGATGAGGAAATCACCATTGCATGCCTCTACTTAAATGCCCTATTTTCGTCATATAATATCACTGTAGCGTGAACTTTTTACATTTTCCATAAATTTCACCCGACAGCCAAATATCCCTAACTTTTTGTGAGTATTGCATATATAATAATAATATATGCAATATAATAATTCTGCACTATATATATATATATATATAGATAGATAGATAGATAGATAGATAGATAGATAGATATAGATATATATAGATATAGATAGATAGATAGATAGATAAAGAGTATGGATATGAAAAATAGGAACAAAAATATAAGAGTGCAAGAATATTAGTGATAAAATCGTAAATCTTCTTGCCTGCCTCAGGGACTACAGCTAGAAATTTGTGAGAATGCTATAATCTGGTACAGAGCAGCTTTTTCCCTGTGTTTAATGTTTTGGGTTTTTTTTCCTGTACATGGTACCTGACAAATAAACCAATAAACTATAACTATAATAGCAGCAAAGTGGACCATAAATAATATCAGTGGGAAAGTATAAATGCCAATGCAATAAAGTGCAGTACAGTGGTAGTCTCAGTTCTTTAGAGCAGGAAGTGTGAGTGTGAATGTGCTTGCAGAGGCCTGAGCACGATGATGGTGATGGTGTAGATGTTGTTGGAACACACAGCAATGACTTTGCCAGTTTTGACAGTGTAGGATACCGTGCTGCATTTTTTTCCCACTATGACAATGGATTCTCCTTCTGGGACAGTGGATGTTCTCCAAAGTATTCTACACAGCTTGATTTAACTACTGCTCTTCATCCTGCTCATCACTGAAAGACAGAGAGGACATTGTAAGGACGCAATCAGGACAGAACACAGAATATGCAAATATACAAATGCACAAATTCTTAAGTCTCAAGTTGTAAGATACCTGACACTAGAGTCCAACAAGCCCAGAAAGTTGTGGAGGAATGATGTTGCATCCCTGGTGCCTGCATGCAGTACTGGGTCTTCTGCTTTGCTGGAGTCACTGTCAGTAAGGTTGGCCTGTATGACATAAAAATAAAAAAATGTATCGAGATACCACTAAGTTCACTAGAAAATCTTGTTTTTGTCTTTCATGTACCCATAATATTCAGCTATATAATGCTTTTAAAAAATGCTCTTTAAAGGAAGCCTCCCAACTCCCATCTTTAACGTAAAGTAGCTGTGTGACAAAAAGGTCTGAATTCAGTTTTTGACTAGAACTGATAACATGATCCTGCTGTACTTTATGAAACACAATGACTGATTTTCCTTTATTGCACTCTCTTGCACTTTTCCCTTTTGTATCACAAAGAGCTGCATTTTAAATTTCATTGTATGGGTGTAAAATGACAAAGGCTTTCTCATGTTATGTTACACCATAAAGTTCAGTTTTGTAGCATTAGCTTCAACTTGCAACACAGAAAAAAAACCACTGGCTGGCTATTAGCGGTAACTGGTATACGTTCTTTGGCCGTATCAGCATAATTAGCGTAGCTGACTACATTCTATTCATCTTAATTTAAGATCTCAATCACGTACTTTGTCTCATGTCCGCTGCTCATGCATGATGTGGTTGGATGCTTTCTGCTGAGATGCTGTAACATTGACATTGCGCTGTAGCTCGGCTTTACAGTGTACACACTGTACCATGTTTTCCTTCAGTTTGAGCTTGAAATGATCCCAGACTTGAGATAATTTTTGTTGTTTCTTCTGACTTTCATTGTTTTTTCCGTTGCTCCGCTGAATCTATGATCCCACATCTTGTTTACATAGCGTGACCAGAAAAAGGTCATATAGACCAGAAGTGCTGTGTTAAATGAAGCCTTGAATCAGAGATTTTGAATCGAGGATTTTTGTAATCGAGTTACTTGAATTATTCGAGTAATCGTTGCAGTCCTACTTGGGACTTGGGATGGTTTCACGGTATATCACGATATTTGTTTAGGCTATTTACTGATTTATTTGGCATGACAGAGCTTTTTCGGTATCATTTAGCTACATTAATGGCTTTGATCTTCTTTGCTTCACAAGCTGACATATTATATGAAGGAACCAATATGAGTGAACCAGCTAAAGAAATGAAACCTTTTTTTTTAATTATGCAAACTGCAACATAATAAAAGCATGCTGGAAAAAATCGTTCGAAAACAAAATTGTCACAAACCTCCTTGTGCGCTTTTACGCAGCGCACAGAGGAGGGGAAGGGAGGATGGATTATGTGCTGGGTTACACCACAATACATTTTTTAAAGTAAAGACAAACATTTCCAAAAAAAGGTGAGGACGTACAAAAATAAAAAGAAACTTACAATTGGTGTTCCTGGGCTGGCATTGCCCAGCGAACGCATGAGGAGAAGCGGTTTAACCATAGTAGCGTCCCAGAGCCAACATTGCTCGAAGGACGCAGGAGAATCCATGGCTACAGTGGAAGTGGCTACACTTCATGGCACACAGTAAACACACGACAATGTACATCAGTTGACAATACAACGGACCAGCAATGCTTGACTGGCAAACGCTGCTTAAGTGCTGGCTCCGCAAATTGAGTACACCTGGGCGAGGCGCGGGGATGACAATCACTGGAGTGAAATCAGCTGGCTGTCAAGGGAGAGGGGGTGTGGTCGGACCGGCGAGTGTTAGACAACACCCACATGAATGTAGGTCAAAGAGGCTGCCTAACAGCTGCTGGCCAGAACGGTGACTACAGGCATGGAAAAGAAAAGGACAAAGACATACAGTAAAAACAACAAGAACTCAAAAGATGATACAATACATAAATAACCCGATACCTGAGCCACAGAGAACGGCCAGAACCAAGCCTAAAGGAAAACACCGGCTCAGTTCATGACAAAAATATTTCAAGATTTTCTCTCTATTGGACAAATAAGAAATTAGATTAATTCTGCAGATTACACATTTATATTTGTTTACATAATTTATTATGCCACTTTCATTAAAGGGTCTGGTGTGTGTGCTTGCAGTCTCCCTAATTCATCTGACAAATAAAAAACATGAGTTGGGTGCATTGCGCCGTCTGCTTCTCCCTACAGTGAGGCTCGACACTTTCCACAGTCAACCAAATTGGACTGACCAAGGAGGGTATACAGTGGGGAAAATAAGTATTGAACACATCAACATTTTTCTTATTAAACATATTTCTGATGGAGCCATTGACCTGAATTTTCACCAGATATCAATAACAACAATATTGAAGCTTGAGCTTCCTCAGCTGCCGCAGGAAGAACATCCTCTGCTGGGCTTTTTTGATGAGTGAGCTGATGGTCAGCTCCCATTTGAGGTCCCTGGTGATGGTAGTGCCTAGGAAGCGGAAGGAATCAGCAGTGGTGATGGGAGAGCCTGAGAGGGTGAGGGGGGGCAGAGGAGTAGTGACTTTCCTGAAGTCTACAATCATCTCCACTGTCTTCAGAGCGTTCAGCTGCAGGTTGTTATTGCTGCACCAGGACGCCAGCTGGGCCACCTCTCTCCTGTAGGCGGACTCGTCGCCGTTGGAGATGAGCCCGATGAGGGTGGTGTCGTCCGCAAACTTGATCAACTTGACAGACTGGTGGCTGGAGGTGCAGGAGTTGGTGTAAAGGGAGAAGAGTAGGGGGGAAAGTACACAGCCCTGGGGTGATCCGGTGCTGATGCTAGTATAGTCTGAGACAGTCTTTCCCAGCCGCACATGCTGCCTCCGGTCCGTCAGGAAGTTGATGATCCACCTGCAGAGGGAGTCAGGCACGTTGAGCAGGGACAGCTTGTCCCGGAGCAGAGCGTCCCTGCTCAACGTGCCTGACTCCCTCTGCAGGTGGATCGTCACTGGATTTCAGCTGGTTTCTTGGCTTTCTATGCCTTTTGCACCTCTTTTTCTTCATGTGTTCAATACTTATTCCCTGTGTCATTTCACTTTATTAAATATAACTTGTTTTGTGAACACAGTTGCCTGATTTCTTTGTATGTATGAATTACTTGGGTTGTTACTGATACATGGTGAAAATCTCAGGTCAATGGCTCTATCAGAAATATAGTATGTTTAATGAGAAAAATATTGACGTGTTCAATACTTATTTTCCCTACTGTATTTAAAAGCTCCTTGGCCTCACCATGTCCATTAAAGTAAAAGTTTTGGCGTATTTGCACTCACTGTCTTCCACCGCTCTGCTTAGTCCATCCAGCAGAGGGAGGGAACACTCTGCTTCTCGTGAGACTGGAGGGTTGCATGGCGATATCGGAGCTCGGCCAGGTGAGGCTACTGTTGATCTGAGCAGTGTACTTCTGCTGGAACTGTCTCCTCATCTTTAAGGAGCAATTTCACATATTTGTTTTTCCAAACTAATCATAGCCCAAACAGCTCAGTGCTTTTTTCCCCCTGGTGTTCTTTTTACCACAGTTTCCTGTCACATTGCTTGGTACTTTTATCTGCAAAGGTATCTGGCAGCATTGCAGCTGTTATTTCAGCAATACTGCAGTATGGAGGTATTTTCAAAATTCCATACAGTGTGGGAAATTAAGGCCGGTATACTGGATGAACTGGTATATCATCCAGCCCTACTCGGGACTGCCATAGAAATGATCTTGGTTTGTGTCTCTCTAGACATTTTTAATGTTAGCCATATAAGGAGATGACTGTGCTTCTAAGGTTGCATTCACACCAGGATAGTCTGGGGGTCTTGGTTCGATTGGGTGGGGAATGCCGAGAATTTTTGCACCTTCATTTGGTTTGGTTTGCATTCACACTGCATTTTACTCAAGCGGACCAAACTGCCTGGACAACGTTACACAGTTACAACAACTGCTCGTTTGGGACACTGTAGCCCGGCTGAAGGGAACAAATTTTCATTTTTGGTCCTGGCCTGATGAGCCAGATTTTTCTTCTTTGCCGAGATTTTTTCTTCCTGGTTAGTGGTGGTTTTGGCTACAGCGCCACAAACGAGCAGTTGTTGTAATTGCGTGACGTTGTCCAGGCAGTTTGTGTCCACTGCAGTGTGAATGCAAACCAAACCAAACGAAGGTGTGAAAATTCTCAGCATTCCCCTCCCAATCGAATCGAGACCCCCGGACTATCCTGGTGTCAATGCAGCCTCAGACTTCACCAAACGAACCATGCTATCCATGGAAGTGGACCAGAATTCCTTTGGTCCGGACCAAACAGTGGCAGTGTGAACGCGACCTTAGTCTTTGCATTTTGGTTCTGACTGAAATCGTTCAACTAAACTCAAATGAATCAACACCAATCATTCTCACTCATGCACTGTAATACATTTAAAGGCTGTTCTGTTTTTGCAGGTCTTGCACTAAGCTGTTTTGTCTTTTTTGTTACAGTGAGGTTACTCTTTCATCAGTATCACACAGTACAGAGGAAGTCAGGAGGGGGTTGGTGGGTCATGGGGTCTTTATCCCCCCCCCCCCGCCTCAGTCTTTGTCTTTTTTCAACCCCTCTATCACAGCTACCGCTGCAATTTGCCATTCATGACTAGAGCTGAAAATGTGAGCAGGGTTGGGGGTTGTCCCTTTTTTTCAATCATCATTTTAACACACACACACACACACACACACACACGCACGCTTACACATTGTCATCCTTGAATGCCCCACACCCACCTTCCATTCAATAAAGCCACGACTACCCCCTTACCCCACCCCTCCCACCTGCTCTCACTGAATAATAGATGTTGTAGTAACATTAAAGAGCATACACTCAAGGCCAAGCATTCATAAAGGCCTCAAGATCTGGTACACTAATTTACTAATTTTTTAAAGGTCATATTTGCATGGTAAAACTATAAGATCAATAATATTAAAATACTTTTCCAAATGCAATCTTCGTCTACTTCTTTTGAGGTCACCACAGCGGATCATCTGCCTCCATCTAACCCTATCCCTTGCGTCTTCCTCTGTAACACCAATCCTCTCCATGTCCTACTTCACTACATCCATGAATCTTCTCTGGGGTCTTCCTCTTTTCCTCCTTCCTGGCAGCTCCATCTTCAACATCCTTTGTCCAATATGGCAAAGTAAGCAAAGTTTATTTGGATAGCACTTTTCACAGATATACGTATATCACAAAGCGCTTCACAGCAAATTAAAATTTACAAATACACAGAAATTAAAATCAATAGAAATAAGATAAAATATTCATATCAACAGGGATAAAAAGAGAAAACAGTGAAGAAATAAAAGCCATTCAATGAGAGCTGAAAGCCTGTCTAAACAAATGAGTTTTTAACTCCTTCTTAAAGGAGTCAACAGACTCAAGGCAGCGCAAGGACAGGGGAAGTGCGTTCCAAAACCGTGGTGCAGCGGTCTGGAAAGATTGATCTCCACGAGTTCTGAATTTGTTCTGAGGGACCACCAGGAGTCTCTGGTCTGAGGATCTTAGTGATCGCATCGTGGCATAAGGAGTCAAGAGGGCTGAAATGTATGAAGGGGCTTGGCCATTAAGAGCTCTAAAAGTCAGAATTAAAGTCTTAAAATGATATCTAAAAGCAACTGGCAACCAATGAAGGGACAATCAAACTGGGGAAATGTGTTCCCTTTTCTTCGTTCGGGTTAAAAGCCATGCTGCTGCATTTTGTACAGTCTAAAAGCGGGCAACAGCAGTTTTATCAAAACACATAAAAAGGGCATTACAATAATCTAAGCGAGACGAGATAAAAGCATGAATGATCATTTCCAGTTCATATGTTGAGACCATTGGTCTAAGTTTTGCTATATTCCTCAGATGAAAAAAGCAATTTCTAACTAGTTTCCGACCATGGCAGTCCAATGACATAGCATTGTCAAAAACAACACCCAGGTTACGCAGGCTGGGTTGGACAGAAGAGCCAAGGTGGCCTAAGTGTTGCTTTATCAGAGGAATTTTGCTGTCTGGAGCGATGATCAGTGTTTCTGTCTTGTTAAGATTTAATTGTAAGAAGTTATTGTTTAATCATTTGTTAATGGCAGACAGGCAAGAAATTAAGTTTGATAAAATGTTCAGCTCATTTTCTTTAAAAGAGCAGTAAAGCTGAATGTGGTCTGCGTAAAAATGGTAAGAAACACCCTTAAACTGACTGATAATCTGGCCAAGTGGGGTTAAATACAATAAAAAGAGAGCAGGGCCCAGAATTGAGCCTTGAGGAACCCCAGAGGAAAGTCCTTTAACCTCTGACATCTTCTCATTAAACAAAACACAAAACCCTCTGTCAGTTAAATAGGATGAGAACCATTTCAGAACTAATCCTGAAATACCAAACGTGTCCTTCATCCTCTTTATCAATATATTGTGGTCCACCGTGTCAAAAGCAGCGGTGAGATCCAACAACACCAGGATCGAGTACTGACCAGAATCTGCTGCCATCATGATGTCACTGGAGACTTTAATTAGCGCTGTCTCGGTGGAGTGTATTTTGCGGAAACCAGATTGGAAGATGTCTTAAGATTTTATTTCTCTCTATGAATGTAGTTAATTGCTTGGCTACTACTTTCTCAAGCATTTTGGATAAGAAGAGAAGCTTTGAAATTGGCCTGCAATTGTTCAGTTCTGTAGGGTGTAAGTTTTGTTTCTTTAATTTGGGTTCAACCACTGCTTGTTTAAAAGCACTAGGAACAGTGCCTGATAAAAGTGATCAATTTATAATTTCGACAATTAAAGGCCCGATAGAGTCAAATATTTTGAAAAGCAGTCACATTGGGAGAATATCTAAGGGGCTTGAAGAGGCCTTCATAGAGGCCAGAAGACTGTTTACATCCAGTAGTGTGACTGGAGTGAATAAGGACCATGTATTAGAAGGGGCCTGATTCAGGCCAAGGTCCTCAGCAGATGGTGTAGTGCTTGCTCTAATATCATTCACCTTATTCACCATAAAATTTGCAAAGTCATTACATTCAGCATTAGAATAAGCAGGAACCATGGCTAAATCAGGTGAGACAATGGAGTTAATGGTGTCAAACAAAAATTTGGGATCTCCCTTGTTTAAGGATATAAGCTGAGCAAAGTAGTTTGTCCTCGCATCCTTCATCATGTCATTTAGTGAGGTTATAAGGTTTTTGAGGTGGAGTCTGTGCACCTCAAGCTTGGTGGCCTTCCACAAACATTCCACCTTCCGACAACTTCTCCTAAGAATACAGATCTCTTCATTTAACCAAGAGCATGGTTTCTTAGGAGAAGTATAGCTATATTTAATAGGAGTCACTTTATCAAGTACCAATCGGCACTGTTGGTTAAAGCAATCCACCATAGAATTTACATCCTCACATTCTGCAGCAAGGTGAGTGTCACAAGCTGAAATAAATCTATCCATGGTCTGCTGGTTAATAACACTGGTCAACACCAAATTTGTTGTCTAATTTTTTGGGGGGGCTAATTTAGGACAATTTTGATGTGCTGAATCCAAAAATCGCATTGGTTTTGCTCAATCAGGTCAACTTTTTGAATTATGGCCACATGTTTTCTTATGTTTTTGTTTACATGTACAGGTATTTTCGCTTTATATGATGCAAAATTCTTTTTTATTTCTTGAAATTCTCTGAATTTTGAACAATGATTACGTAACATTCAATTTACATGTACTTAATCAATGTCTGCTATTCAATTTACAGTACACCTGTACAACTGCTATACAGCTGCTTATAACTTAACATAAAAACCTGACCTGATCGAAAGAAATAGATGTCATTTTCGGATTCAGCGGTGCAAAATTGTCTTAAATCAGTTGAAAAAACACAGACAACTTACAAAAAAATTATTTTTGTGATGTTGTGTAATGCGCCTCTGTCTTAATGTTTTACATTCTTGCTGCTCCACATTAACTGACAGTTTAAAGAAAACACAGCAATGATCACTGACACAAACATCCTCCACTTTAACTTTGTCCAAACTCAGTCCCAGTGAAAAAAACAAGGTCCAAGGAGCGCCCCTTATTATTTGTAGAGCAGGAGACATGCTGTCTGAAATCGTGGGCCTCTGTCATAGTTAAAAAGTCTGCAGCAACATTAGAAGACTTGTCATTTACATGTATATTAAAATCACCTAAAATTAAAACTCTTTCTAGTTTAATTATGGAAGATAAGAAGTCTGAGAATTCCGATAAAAACACACCAGCTGGGCCGGGCGGGTGGTAGATTAAAACACAATAAAAAGGAGCTAAAGGCACTTTTCTTCAACATCTGAAGTTCAAATGAAGAGAAACCCTCAGAGTTCACAGACCAGCATTTGAAGTGGTTGTGGAAAATGACGGCCAGGCCACCTCCTCGTCCAGTCAGGCGAGGGGTCGTAATGAAGGCACAGTCTGTAGGGCAGATCTCCTTCAGGTGAATAAATTCATCCTGTTGTTGCCATGTTTCTGTCAGAAATAGAAAATCCAGGTTTTCTTTCCCAATCAAATCGTTCAGAAAAAACGATTTGCTTGAGATGGAGCGAGTGTTCAGCAGCGCCATCTTAATCCGTAACGGCAGCACAGCGTCACGCCCAGCTGACTGAGTGTTGACATCTGTCAAATAGCGGTATCGTGGAGTAGAAATTCTCCGAGAGCGAAGGCAACGGTAGAACAGGTCATACCGGAGCGGTGGTGTGGGGTTGCAGTCCTCTTCAAGTGTTTTCACGTGGATGGGACACAAACAATTCATGTATCCCTCTCGGTTTAGACGGCTGGTGCGCCTCAGCCTCACCTGGACGCCGGCTCTGGATCCACGCCTCCGTGGCCTTTTACGCAGTGGAGACAGCAGCAGTAGATTTCCAAGTGACAGGTCAGCGCAAACAAATGGTGGAGCAAAGAAGCATCGGCCCCACTTCGCACTGTATTGTTCCATAGATGCCTTAATTTGCATCAGCATTGTATGATTATAATGTAGCTCAGAAGGGTATGTTGAAATGGCTTCAGATAGACATAGTAGGAATAAAAACTCCAGCAGAAAAAGAGCAGCAGAGGCCGTACCAGTCACAGGTGCCATTTCAGAATCAGAATCAGAATGAGCTTTATTGCCAAGCATGTTTACACATACAAGGAATTTGACTTGACATTAGGTGCACTCGGTAGGCGCTTCCTAATGACGCGGCAGCCATGCAAGGCGCCTTATCATACAGTGGGGGGTAAATAGGGGAAGGGGGAGGGGGTGGGGATGACACATTGGGCAGAGAGAAAAAAAACCCATAGTTATCAGAATAGCGCTCGAGTGAGCAAAATTATGATCACATAGGAAAAAAAACCCCTCAATGCACACTTAGCAGACAAGTTACACACGTTAACAAAACAAAGCAAGTTGAGAGAGACAGTGTGTGTGTGTGAGTGTGAGTGTATGTGTATCAGTCATGTAAAGTTGTATGCAGTGTGTGTATCAGTTACTGGTGAACAGCAAAAATCCTCCCTCAGCAACGTTTAGATGTTATGTCTTTAGTGTCCTAAACATAGATAGCATGTCCACAAGAGTTCAACACTCAGTGCATGTCCAATGGTAAATTCCATGCCAGTCACATGACGCTGTCCTTGAGAGTTCAGATTACTGCACACCAGTTGTTTATGTTAGGGAGAAGCCAAGCCAAAACTCCCTTCTGCCTTATCTTCCCCCAGGAGGAATGAAATCTTCAGGGCACCGAATCAAGGTCTAATAGGCACAGTTCACTTAGAGCATAGAATTTTCATCTCTCATGCGATTCTGTGCTTCATAATTTCCATATACATTTCCAGGCTTTAAAATCATTTCCTGGAGAGCTCCTAACGACTCCGAGATGTTACCAATCTTCCTATTCAGTTCACCATTAGCCGCTATCAGAGCTCTCCCCAGCTGGTCAAATTGATGAAGGAGCTTCGATGGGTCAGCATTTTGATTAGCTCTTTCCATCTTCCTTAATTTTCTATACACCAGGACCACTCCAAAGCCAAACAGCAGAAATCCTGAGATCATGATGCCAAACAGATAGATGTCTTCCACATCTTCGATCGAAAGGTCACACAGACACATAAGTTTCCAATTGTATGTGTCTCTCACATAACCCGCAGCCGTAGTGCCTGCAGGACAGTTGGGCTCCCCCGGGCCCGATTTCCTATTTGAGAAGACAGTGTCAATTGTATTTAAAGCCCAGCTTACCAAATCCATAATTTTCCGTTTGGATCAAGATTCAGCCAGAAGAAGAGCGACACAGACAGGACACAGCAAGCTGGGATCAGTCAAGGGAGGAGGAGGAGAGGAGAGGAGGAGAAATGCGTCTGCTCTCTCTGAAAGCCGGAAGAAGACTGCTCCATAAAGACCATTGCTGAGTCTTTCAGAAATTGTGGGGTTTTCCTTGCATTTGGTAGCGCTATGAGATGACTTTTGTTGTGATGTGGCGCTATATAAATAAAGCTGAATTGAATTGAATAAAGTCCATCCAATATATCCACTATCCCTCCTCTCCACATGTCCAAACCATCTCAGCCTTGGCTCTGTTACTTTTTCTCCAAACCGCTCAACCTGAGCTGTCCCTCTGATATAGTTAATCGCTTCCACAGCATATGGGACACCATGTGGTGTATGGGGCAGTGCCAATCTCTGTTTCACTGATCCTAGCCATACAGCTACTGTAAGTAGTGAATGCTACAGTGGGGGGCCAGTCCTCTGGTAGCTCTGTGTGTTAACTTTCATTTCCCCATTCTATTATGCTAAGTACCAAGCTAGAAGGCGGAAAGTACCATTTTTATATGGTCTTTATGGTATGACCCGGCCGAGATTTGAACCCATGACTTTCTGGTTGTGGGGCGGATGCTCTACCAACTAGGCCACCACTCCGTTGTCCCTCTGATATACTAATTTCTAATCCCTCTAGTCCCTCCTAGTCACTTCCAATGAGAATCTTAGTATCTTCAACTCTGTCAGATCCAGCTCTGCCTCCTGTCTTTTTGTTAGCGCCACCGTCTCCAAACCATACATCATAGTAGGTCTCACTACCATCTTGTAAATCCTCCCTTTCACTCTTGCTGCCATCTTTATGTCACAAATCACCCCTGACACTCATCTCCACCCACTCCACCCAGCCTGCACTCTCTTCTTCACCTCTCCTGTGTATTTTCCATTGCTTTGAATGGTTGACCCCAGGTATTTAAGCTCATCTACCTTCATTACCTCTACTTGACGTGGTTTTTGAGAAACACCCAGAAAGAGACACAGGCTCAACAACAACAATGATCTTTTATTGAATGAGAGTGGAAGTGTATGCATATGAATGGTGTTGTGAGAGTGTAGTGTAGTGCGAGCAGGAGCGTGGTGACAGGACAGGTCTGGCAACCTTGAAACAACAGCACAGACAGGGGAGTTAGCTTCAAGCTGGCAGACAATGATATTAATAGGGTGTTGGCAGTCTTACGGCAGTGAAGAGTTAATTCAGCTCCGAAGAGATGATTTTCCAATACTGGCCCAGCGCCCTGTTGTGATGCCGTGGTCAAGGTGCAGAATATTCACAGTGTTGCTTGGGTGAAGGTGACATGTGCTCCAGCTCACCAATCATGTGGGGAGAAAGCCGCTGCACACAGCTGAGTCCGGTCCACCGCCAGGAGGAGAGGGAAGTCCGCCTGGAGGATGGTCCACCTGTGCACAGGGAACAAGGGGAGAAAGGCAGGTGCAGGAAATAGTTCTGAGAAGGTTTACGTGGTGTTGGGGAGATGGAACTCCCGTGTGACGAGAAGCTGAAGAATAGAGATGAGTTCTCTTAGCATAGTGAGATGGAGGAAGACACTAGGGAGGAGGTCTTCCTGGGAGAAACTGCAGATGTCTCCATGCTGCCTACTGGGCAGCGTTCCTTATAAAGAGTGCTTGATGAAGGGGAGCAGGTGTACCCGCAGCTGTGAAAGATAATTAGGGCGAGGCACACACAGCGCAGATCACCACACTACTCCTTGCATCTTCACCATTACACTTGCCTCCCTCTCATTCACACTTATGTATTCTGTCTTGCTTCTACTGAATTTCATTCCACTTCTCTCCAGAGCATACCTCCACATCTCCAGGTTATCTTCCACCTGCTCCCTGCTCTCACTACAGATCCCAATGTTGTTTGCAAACATCATGGCCCATGGACACTCTTGCCTGACCTCGTCTGTCAGCCTGCCCCATCACAATGGCAAACAAGAAGGGGCTCAGAGCCAATCCCTGATGTAATCCCACCACAACCTTGAATCCATCTGTCACTCCTACAGCACATCTTACCACCATCTCGCTGTTCCTCATGTATGTCCTGCACCACCCTCACATACTTCTCTGGCACTCCCGACTTTCTCATACAGTACCACACTTCCTCTCTTGGCACCCTATCATAACCTTTCTCTAGATCCACGAAGATGCAGTGCAACTCCTTTTGACCTTCTCTATACTTCTCCATCAACACTCTTAAGGTCTGTTGAAACCAAATGTGAACGGGCAAATTTTTTACGTAGCGTGATTACATTTTAACTCAATGTAAAGATGCGAATAGACATGAATTCACAGTCTGAATGAGTTGCAGACAGGCAAAGTTGCCTTTATAACTTCTGCAGCTGTGTTCAGCCTGCTGTGGAAATTCCCAAAACACAGTCATGCTTAGGTTTACATTATCCAGCGGAATCTCACCTGAAAAAATTGTCCCTGCCTCCAAAATTTCACCTGGATGATGGGTTGTTTACACTGTTTGCCTGCTAGCCTTGTTAGCACATTGGTGGCAGGAGTCCATGGGTAAAAAAAATGCTCCAATTCAGCTGCAGAGCTCCTGGTCCTTCTGTCTCCAGGTGAGTGTCAGTCTCATTTTCAGACTAGTTTACTCTGCAATGTTGATACTTTTACTCCGGTGACGGCAGAATCTCAAGGGTAGTGCTATCTCTCGGATGTGAATGTGCAAATCTGTGAGAATTGCGTGTGCTCACCTCTTTACATTGACTTTGTATGCATTTGTGTCGCTTGTTCGCGTTTGGTCTGAAGGCACCTTTAGAGCAAACATTGCATCTATAGTACTCTTTCTTCGCATGAAACTGTACTGCTGCTCACAGATTGTGACATGTCCTCTTAACCTGGCTTCAACAACTCTTTCCCATATCTTCATAGTGTGACTGATCAACTTTACACTTCTGTAGTTACTACAGCTCTGAGCATCACCTTTGTTCTTGAAAATTGGCACCAAAACACTTCTTCTCCACTCCTTAGGCATCCTGTCACTCTCCAAGATTGTGTTAAACAAAAGTCCACTGCCATCTCTCCTAAATGTCTCCATACCTCCACAAGTATGTAATCTGGACCAACCGCCTTTCCATTCTTCAAACTCTTCAAAGCTGCCTTCACTTCCACCTTGCTAATCCTCAGGACTTCCTTGTTCACCATCTTTCCTTCATCCATCCTCCTCTCACTCTCATTTTCTTCATTCATCAGCTCCTCAAAGTACTCCTTCCACCTCCTCAACACATTCTTATCACTTGTTAGTACATTAACATTTCTGTCCTTAATCAACCTACCCTGTTGCACATCCTTTCCAGCTCAAGCTCCTCTGTCTAGCCAGTCGATACAAGTTCTTTTCTTCTTCCTTAGTGTCCAGCCTCACATTCAACTCACTATATGCCTTTTCCTTTGCTACCTCTCTCTTTGCCATGCACCTAGCTTCCAAATACTCCTGTCTACTTTCTTCATCTCCCTGACTATCCCATTTTTTTCTTTAACCTCTTCCTTTGAATGCTTTCCTATACCTCCTCATTCCACCACCAAGTCTTCTTGTCTTCCTTCCTCTGTCCAGAGGATACACCACATACCTTTCTACCCATTTCCCTCGCTACTGAGAGAGAGAGAAATGGCATTTTGATTCTCCTGTATGTCCTGTATATATAGAGTATTGACAATAAAAAAATCTTTAAATACTTTTGCTGTACTTTCCCAGTCATCTGGTAATTCTTCCTTACCACCCAGAGCCTGCATCAACTCCTTCCTGAACTTTGTGCGACCTTCTTCCTTCTGTAACGTCCCCCACTTAATCTTTGGTTTTAATCTATTTAGTAAAATAGCACATGTGAAAAATCACATATACAATACAGCTTTTTTTTTTTGTTAACACTCAGAACACCCCGCTATGTCCCTGTAGCAGTGCAATTAAAACAAATCAAAAGTTCACATTAGACTTAAAGTTAACTGTATTTAAATAATTTGGAAAATAAACATTGTAAAGTTGCACTGTTGCACTAATGACATTAATTAAAAAAAACCCTGGGGAGGAATTATATGAAAAGACTGAAGATAATTTACAATGTTTGCAAAGAGGTGAAATAGTCAATAAAGTTGTTCCATTTTTTGGAAAAAAGTTCTGAATTGCCTCTAATTGTGGAATTGATCTTATCTATTTTGAAGAATGACACAATGTCTTTGAGCCACATAGAGATAGATGCCTCGCTAATTACTTCTCTATTAGCCTTGCTAATAGAGAAGTAAAGGCCAATATTTTATGTTATGTGGGAGTTATTGGGAGTTATTGGTTAATCTATTTAGCTTGGAGAAATCATCTTTTAATTTATAAAAAATCTCTTAGAAAAGCTAGAACGAGCTATTACTCTGCATTAATAGAAGAGAACAAGAATAATCCCAGGTTTCTTTTCAGTACTGTAGCCAGGTTGACAAAGAGTCAGGACTCTGTCAATCCTAGCATCCCCTTAGAGCTTAGAGCTTATGTGGGAGTTATGTGGGAGTTATTGGTTAATCTATTTAGCTTGGAGAAATCATCTTTTAATTTATAAAAAATCTCTTAGAAAAGCTAGAACGAGCTATTACTCTGCATTAATAGAAGAGAACAAGAATAATCCCAGGTTTCTTTTCAGTACTGTAGCCAGGTTGACAAAGAGTCAGGACTCTGTCAATCCTAGCATCCCCTTAGAGCTTACTAGTCAGGACTTTATGAACTTTTTCAATAATAAAATTTCATCCATCAGAGATAAAATCAATCAGATTCTTCCCACAGTTAACTTAAATACTGTAACTACTACAACTCCTTCTATTGATGTCTGTCTTGATGAGTTTACTCCAATCGACCTTTGTGAGTTAGACAAAATAGTTTCCTCATCCAAACCTTCAACTTGTCTTTTAGACCCTATTCCTACCAGGTTATTTAAAGAAGTCTTCCCACTTATTGGTAGCTTTATTCTTCATATAATCAATTCTTCATTAACTTTAGGCCATGTACCGCAGGCTTTTAAAACGGCTGTAATTAAACCCTTACTCAAAAAGCCAACGCTAGATCCAGGAGCTTTAGCTAACTATAGACCAATCTCTAATCTCCCTTTCATTTCAAAAATCTTAGAAAGAGTTGTTGCTATGCAATTATTTGACCACCTGCAGGGAAATGGTTTATTTGAGGAGTTTCAATCTGGGTTTAGAATCCATCATAGCACTGAAACAGCCTTAGCGAAGGTCACTAACGACCTCCTCATTGCATCTGATAATGGACTAGTTTCTGTACTTGTCCTTTTAGATCTTAGTGCAGCTTTTGATACTATTGATCATAATATTCTACTTGATAGATTAGAACACTATGTTGGACTTAATGGAACTTCGTTGCAGTGGTTTAGATCTTATTTATCTGATAGGTTCCAGTTTGTTCATGTAAATGATGAGTTTTCTCTCAGCTCAAAGCTTAGTCATGGAGTTCCACAGGGATCTGTGCTTGGCCCTACTCTTTTTAGTTTATATATGCTTCCGTTAGGCAACATTATTAGAAAGCACTGTATACATTTTCACTGTTATGCAGATGACACACAATTATACCTGTCAATGAAGCCAGATGATACTAATCAATTAGCCAAGTTAGAAGCCTGTCTTAAGGAAATCAAAGTTTGGATGACTTGTAATTTCCTGCTATTAAATTCAGATAAGACTGAAGTCATTCTTGTTGGTCCAAAAAACCTTAGAAATTCCTTTCCAAATCAAACTTTCAGTTTGGATGCAGTTACTCTTTCTCTTAATAGCTCTGTGAGGAACCTTGGAGTTATTTTTGATCAGGATTTGTCCTTCAATTCACATATTAAATTTGTTTCTAAGACTGCCTTCTATCATTTGCGTAATATTGCCAAGATTAGGAGCATCTTGTCTCAGAGTGATGCTGAGAAGCTGATCCACGCTTTTGTTAGCTCGAGATTAGATTATTGTAATTCTTTATTATCAGGTTGTCCTAAAACATCTTTAAAAAGTCTTCAGCTGATCCAAAATGCTGCAGCAAGAGTTTTAACAGGTACTAGAAAGAGAGATCATATCTCTCCGGTTCTGGCCTCCCTTCATTGGCTTCCCATAGAGTTTAGAATTAAGTTTAAAATCCTTCTTCTTACTTACAAAGCTCTAAACAATCAGGCTCCTTTTTATTTAAAAGATCTGATACTACCGTATCATCCTAACAGAGCACTACGCTCCCAAAATGCAGGTTTACTTGTAATACCTAGAATCTCCAAAAGTACAATGGGAGGCAGAGCCTTCAGTTATCAAGCTCCTCTCCTGTGGAATCAGCTGCCAATCTGGATTCGGGAGTCAGACTCGATCTCTGTTTTTAAGAATAGGGCTAAAACCTACCTTTTTGATATAGCCTACAATTAGGGAGGGATCATGTGTTTTCTGAACCCTCCCTTAGTTATGCTGCTAATAGGTTTAGTCAGCCGGGGGACCTCCAGTAATGCACTGGGCCTCACTCCTTTCCTCACTCTCTATGAAATATTTTTTTTTTTTTTTGCTGGTCATTAACATTTGTTTGTTCTCTCCCATAGATTGAGTCCCCATCGTGCTGTTTGCTCTCTACATGTCTGTTCTTTTCTTCTTCTCTATCCCCTCACCCCCCAGCCAGTCGCAGCAGATGACTGCCCCTCCCTGAGCCTGGTTCTGCTGGAGGTTTCTTCCTGTTAAAAGGGAGTTTTTCCTCTCCACCGTCGCCAAGTGCTTGCTCACAGGGGATCGCCTGATTGCTGGGGTCTTTCTGATTGCTGGGGTCTTTCTGCAACTGTGGGGGTCCTCCCTACAGTTGATAGTGCTATGAGATGACTGTTGTTGTGAAATGGCGCTATATAAATAAAGTTGAATTGAATTGAATTGAATTGGGAGGGGAACACGAGGAATCCCAAAGTCAGCAATGCGAGGGTCCATTTGAATCTGGGTTCTCAGAACTGTGGACAAGGTAATGAAAAAGTCTGTCCAAAACTTCTGCAGCCGACTACAGGAATAAAGCATGTGTGTCAGGTTACAGGGTGAAGCATGACATCTGTCACACTGGTCCACTATGTTGGGATAGATTTTTGACCGTCTAGACTTTGAGAAATAAGCTCTGTTGAGAACCTTAAACTGTATTAATTGTAACCGGACACAAGGTGTACATGATCTAGCAGAGACAACAGCATTATCCCACCAGTTATCGCTTATCTCAATTTCCAGCTCCTGCCCCCCGGCCTGTTTATTTTTCACTACAATACAAGAATCTAGTGCCATGAGAGAATTGTAAATTTTGGAGATGACAGATTTTTGACCAAGTCCAAATGCTAAAAGGTTGTCCCATGGTTGATCAGAAGGGAGCAAAGGAAAGCAAGGAAAAAGGGACGAGACAAAGCGTCTAAGCTGAAAGTAAAGCAATAAGTGGGAAGCAGGGAGAGTGAAGTCAGTGGCTAGGTCAGAAATATTTGCAAAGATGCCATCTTTATAAAGTTCGCTAACAATTCTAATCCCTCTGTTGTGCCACAGAAGATATGAAGCATTACACTGGTCAACACCAAATTTATTGTCTAAGTTTTTTTTTTTTAGCTGATTTAGGACAATTTTGATGTGCTGAATCCAAAAATCACATTGGTTTTGCTCAATCAGGTCAACTTTTTGAACTATGGCCACATGTTTTTTACGTTTTTGTTTACATGTATGGGTAGTTTCGCTTTATATGATGCAAAATTATTTTTTTATTTCTTGAAATTCTCTGAATTTTGAACAATGATGACGTAACATTCAATTTACATGTACTTACCTTTATTAGTGTCTACTATTCAATTTACAGTACAACTGTACAACTGCTTACAACTTAGCATAAAAACCTGACCTGATCAAGAGAAACGGATGTTGTTTTCAGATTCAGTGGTGCAAAATTGTCTTAATTCAGTTGAAAAAACACAGACAACTTACAAAAAAAAAATTATTTTTGTTATGTTGTGTTATTAAGAGAAGGAGGAAATAAATGATTTTTGAATAGTGGCATCTTCACAGACGGAGACAGGAACTTGAAATGATGTCTAAACTGTGACCGAATCTTAAGAGTAGATGAAACACCAGGTTCTTTGTAAACTTAGCTGGGTTAAAAGGTAACGGAGAGGTTAGCAGTGCTGCAGGTGAAGAAGATAGAAAAGATTGAATTTCAAGTCTACACCATAACTGTTCAGGAAAATGAAGAAAATATAGCAATTTATGAATATGTGAAGACCAATAATACAAAAGAAGATTAGAGGGGGAAAGACCCCCATCAGAAGTAAATTTCCGTAATAAGGATAAACTTAATCTAGGGGTCATCCCACTCCATAAAAGTGAGGAAATAATCTGATCTAAAGATTTAAAGAAGTGCTTGGGTAGGAAAAGAGGAATAGACTGAAATAGGTAGAGACACCGTGGCAAGACATTCATTTTAATGGTATTAATTCTACCTATCAATGATAGAGGAAGAGGGTTCCACCTCTGACAGTCTGCCTTAATCTGAGCAATCAAGGGGCAAAATTGGCCGAATAAAGTGATGATAAAGAGTGGGTGATGTTGACCCCCAAATATTTAAACCCCAGTGGGCAAATTTTGAAAGGAATGTCAAGTTGGGTAAGCTTTAAGGCCAAAGAATTTACAGGAAAGCATACACCCTTACCAAAATTTACCTCATAGCTGAAAAAAGAACCAAACTTCTCTAATAAGGACAAAATTGGTGGCACACTAATCAATGGCCTGGATATATATAAAAGAAGATCATCCGCATAAAGAGATAGCTTAAGTTCAATGCCAGAGTAAAAAAGACCATGAAATGAAGGAAGAGATTTTAAATCAGAATCAGAATCAGAATCAGGTTTATTGCCATTGTTCATGTAGTACACAAACAAGGAATTTGTCTCGGTGCAATGCTGCAACATTAAACATGATAAAATAAAAGAAATAAACTATACATGCAATAAAGTGTAGAATAAGAGTAAGTGATACTGGTCAGCAGTTAAAATATATTAGCGAGCAGCAGATACTGTGGAGAACTATATAGTGCAGTCGGTAATGCAGGAAGAAAACAGTGATGATTGACATGAGTCTGGTTGAGCTGCTGTACATAGTGCACGAGAGTCAATAAGTCACTTAGTGTTCAGCAGTCTGATGGCAGAGGGGAAGAAGCTGTTCATGTGACGGGAGGTTTTAGTCTGGATGGACCGAAGTCTTCTACCTGAGGGGAGGGGGGCAAACAGTACTTGACCAGGGTGTGAGGGATCGGCTATGATCCGGCCAGCACGCCTCCGGGTCCTGGAGATGTACAGATCCTGGAGAGATGGGAGCTTGCAGCCGATCACCTTCTCAGCAGTCCTTAGTCTCCTTGGTGGCCCGGCCACCAAGGAGATTTTTAACCACCTTGGCGACCTCAGCCCCTGTGATAGGCGAGTCATCCCCCTCGTCCCCAAACCCTGCTTCCTCTGTGGAAGGCGTATCAGTGGGATTGAGGAGATCCTCAAAGTATTCCTTCCACCGCCCGACGATATCCCCAGTTGAAGTCAACAGTGTCCCATCCGCACCATACACAATGTGGACGGGGAGCTTCTTTCCCCTCCTGAGCCGCCGAACAGTTTGCCAGAATCTCTTTGAAGCCAACCGAAAGTCTTGTTCCATGGCCTCACCGAACTCCTCCCATACCCGGGTTTTTGCTTCAGCAACCACCCGAGCTGCACTCCGCTTGGCCTGCCGGTACACCT
Source organism: Pholidichthys leucotaenia (assembly GCA_020510985.1). Taxonomy (NCBI): domain Eukaryota; kingdom Metazoa; phylum Chordata; class Actinopteri; order Cichliformes; family Pholidichthyidae; genus Pholidichthys; species Pholidichthys leucotaenia. The sequence continues at coordinate 148,048,917 of CM035849.1, read as the reverse complement.
CAGCTGCTTCGGGAGTCCCACAAGCCAACCAAGCTTGATAGGACTCCTTCTTCAGCTTAATGGCCCCCCTCACCACTGGTGTCCACCACTTGGTTCGGGGGTTGCCACCACGAGATGCACCGACCACCTTGCGGCCGCAGCTCTGGGCCGCCGCTTCAACAACAGAGGTGGAGAACATGGCCCATTCAGACTCCATGTCTCCAGACTCCCTCGGGATGTGGTTGAAGTTCTTCCGGAGGTAGGAGTTGAAGACCTCCCGGACAGGGGCCTCAGCCAGACGCTCCCAGCACACCCTCACTATACGTTTGGGTCTACCAGGTCTGAATGGCTTCCTCCCCTGCCATCGGATCCAACTCACCACCAGGTGGTGATCAGTTGACAGCTCTGCACCTCTCTTTACTCGGGTGTCCAAGACATACGGTCGCAGGTCTGATGATACGATAACAAAATCGATCATCGACCTGCGACCTAGGGTGTCCTGGTGCCAGGTGCACATATGGACACCCTTATGCTTGAACATGGTGTTCGTTATGGACAGACTGTGGTTAGCACAGAAGTCCAATAACTGAATACCACTCGGGTTCAGATCGGGCGGGCCGTTCCTCCCAATCACCCCCCTCCAGGTTTCACTGTCGTTGCCCACATGCGCATTGAAGTCCCCCAGTAGGACAATGGAGTCTCCAGGAGGAGCACCCTCCAGCACCCCAGTCACAGACTCCAAAAAGGGTGGGTACTCTGAAACATCATTTGGTGCATAGGCACAAATGATGGTCAGGACCCGTTTCCCAACCCGAAGGCGCAGGGAAGCAACCCTTTCGTCCACCGGGGAAAACTCCAATATAGAGGCAGCAAGGTGGGGCGATACAAGAATACCCACCCCTGCTCGTCGCCTCTCGCCCGGGGCAACTCCAGAAAAGGCCAAGCTCCAGCCCCTCTCCAGGAGACTGGTTCCGGAACCGGAGCTGTGTGTTGAGGTGAGGCCGACTATATCTAGCCGGTATCGCTCAACCTCGTGCACCAGCTCAGGCTCCTTCCCCACCAGAGAGGTGACATTCCACGTACCAAAAGCCAGTTTAGAAAGCTTGGGATCAGTCCGCCAAGGTCTCCGCCTTTGACCGCCACCTAACCCACATAGCACCGGACCCCCATGATCCCTCCTGCAGGTGGTGAACCCACTGGAGGGCGGACCCATGTAACTCCTTCGGGCTGAGCCCGGCCGGGTCCCATGGGTGGAAACCCGGCCACCAGACGCTAGCCTTCGAGCCCCTCCCCCAGGCCTGGCTCCAGGGTGGGGCCCCGGTAACCCCATACCGGGCGGGGTACACTGAATCCTTGATATACAATTTATCATGAGAGTCTGTTGGATCGTTCTTAGTCTGGCCCTTCACCCAGGACCAGTTTGTCTTGGGAGACCCTATCAGAGGCAAATTGCCCCGGACAACATAGCTCCTGGGAACACTGGGGCACGCAAACCCCCCCACCACGATAAGGTGACGATCCATGAGGGAGGCCCTTTAGCCAAGTGGCTCTATGGCTAAAGCAAACAAGAGAGGAGACAAGGGACACCCCTGTTTTGTGCCACGAGATAAGCTAAAATAGTCAGAATGTATGTTGTTTGTAACAGTGTTAGCCTGGGAAAAAGTGTATAAAAGCTTAATCCATGACACAAACTTCCTCCCAAAGCCAAACTTGTTCAACATCGCAAAAAGATAATTCCACTCGACACGGTCAAATGCTTTCTCTGCATCCAACGAAATAACTTCAGGATCTAGAGAAGAGTGATCAGAGAAGATGGTGTTAAAAAGTGTGCGAACATTCAAAAACAGCTGACGCCCCTTAATGAAACCATTCTGGTCCTGAGATATAACTTCAGGAAGGACTTTTTCCAGTCGGGTTGCTAACGCTTTGGCGAGAATCTTCACATCAACATTGAGGAGCGAAACAGGTCTGTAGGAAGTACAAGATGTGGGATCCATGTCTTTTTTCAAATGGAGAGATATAGACGCCTGGGTCAGTGTTGGTGGCAAAACACCTCGCTCTAAAGATTCATTATAAACGGCACAAAGAAGATGTGACAGCTTAATAATGAACATTTTAAAAAATTCCACAGGAAACCCATCAGGGCCAGTTGCCTTCTGATTGTGCATGGATTTAATTGCACACGTAATTTCTTCTAAAGTGAGTGGTGCACCAAGCCCATCAGCAATCTGTGGCTCTATAATGGGAATATCCAGATTCTGAAGGAAAGCAATAATTTCACTCGTATCTGTAGAGGATTGAAATTTATAAAGGTTTGAGTAAAAATCTTGAAACGTTTCATTTATTGCTGTTGGGTCTGAGACTATATTTCCAGACGAGTTTTTGATTTGAGGGATTAATCGAGCAGAAGTTTGGCGTTTTAGTTGGTGAGCTAAAAGTTGACTTGGTGTCTCTCCGTGTTCATAATAATTTGCTCGAGATTGTAATATAAGACGTTCAGCCTCATTTGTTGTAAGAAGGTCTAGTTGTAATTGAAGGTCTTGTCGTTGCTTCAATAGTCTCTGTGATGGATTAGAAGCATTTTTCTATCAGTATCCTGAATATTAAATAATATTAAATAACAAGTCATTCAACTTGTTTTTTTCAGTTCTACTCCGATGTGTTGAATAAGAATTGATTTGCCCTCGTAGATAAGCTTTAAGCGATTCCCACAATAGAGAAAAAGAAATTGAATCGCTGCTGTTAGTAAATGAAAAAAAATCATAAATTGCTGATGCGATGAAAGTGTTAAATTTGTTGTCCGATAATAACAATGAGTTAAACCTCCATGGCGAAGAAAAGTGAGGGTAATTTTTAAATGTTATGTTGAGGCTGAGAGGGGCAGGATCTGAAATGATAATTGGATGATACTCAGTGGACGTTACTCGAGACAGTAAAGACCCATCAGCAAAAAAAATAATCGATTCGGGAATAGGATTGATGCACCTGTGAAAAAAAAGCTCTGACATGCGGATTCAAAAGTGTCCAGGGGTCAACATACCCATTCTGTAACATAAAATCAGATATTGATTTGGCCATGCAAGACTGTATAAAGGATCTGAGACTAGAGCGATCCAGAGATGGATTCATTACACAGTTAAGATCACCGCCTAGAATAAGACAATGAGTGTTAAGAGGAGGGAGAGTATGTAATAATTTGTCTGCAATATCTGGACTGTCAAAATTTGGAGCATAGATGTTTACTAAAAGAACAGGATTATTAAGTAACACACCTGCAATTGTCAAATATCTGCCATTTTTTGTCTACTGTCATTTCAGAGATAGTAAAATTGACACTTTTACTGATTAAAAAAGCTACTTCTCTGGCTTTTGAATTAAAGGATGAGTGAAATACCTTACCAACCCATGGACATTTAAGTCTAAAATAGTCACCATCTCGTAAATGTGTTTCTTGCAAAAATATTATGTCAGCTTTCATCCGTTTCAGGTGAGCGAACACCTTCGCTCGCGTAACTGGGTTATTTAGACCTTTCACATTCCAACTAACTAACTAACTAACTAACCTGCACTTATATAGCGCTTTTCTAGTCACAAAGACCACTCAAAGCGCTTTCATTAATACTAACCCTCTATTCTAAGGGCCTATAGGAAACAGATATCTAGGGACAATTTAGAACAGCCAATTAACCTAACATGCATGTCTTTGGCATGTGGGAGGAAACCGGAGAAATCCCGGAGTAAACCCACGCAACTCGGGGAGAACATGCAAACTCCACACAGATCACTGTTGGTCGGGGGCTGGGATCGAACCCACGATCCCCACAATCCCCCGGCCAAGGGTAAACTGTGCTGCCGCAGTGCTAACCACTGCGCCACAGAACAACCTCCACCTAAACTCTGTGAGCTGCATAAATCATGGTCAGTCATTCACAAATAGCCACTGAAAGTAGAATCCCTCCCTAAAAAACAAAGCAAAAGACCAACAGGGACATAGCTAAAAGAACACCCCAAAACCACCCTCCAACACCTCTGTATCCAACCCCAAACGTTGGAACAGCAGTGTAGACTCCAATAGGAGCCATTCTCTAAGTAGTACTTACAGTTGCTAAAACTACAGCTAAAAATAGCAGATGGAACCTGCAGAGTAGAACTAAACAACATTCAATATTTGGCACTTTGCCATAGTGTTTGATATAACAAATTGCAAAAACAAGACAGTTTCTTAATTATCTAAAACAAATAGCACCCTAAAAATAACAAAAAAAAGAAAGATAAGTAAACACTACTTTAAAAATGTAGCTGACTAAGAAAAAAGTTGTTTTCATACACAGAAAACCCTGGGCCGACAAACTGTTTACAATGTACAGAACAATATATTGTACTTATTACTAAATATATTCAAGTCTCTTATACCTCAATTTAGATAAAAACAAGTCTGTAGATCAGGTCACCTCTCTTGGGTATAGACCAAAATAGCTACTGTAAATAACTAAAATTCAAACCTCTGAAGTGTGTGTGGTATAAAACTCACCAGTATTAAGGTATTAAATTTAAAAAAAAGGAAAAAAAAATGTCAGCCAAAATGGTTCCAGTTAACAGATCTGTTTGGATATTGACTTGATGAAAGTCTTTGCATCCTCTGGAGATGTAAAGTCACGCTGCACCCCCTCGTAGGTGACGCGTAGCCGGGCTGGGTAAAAGAGACTGAACTGGACCCCTTGATATCATGCAACTGGCAGCGAACCTCATCGAAGGCGGAGTGGGCCCGCGCCGTTCTGGCAGTATGGTCCAGGAAGACTGAGATGGTCATGTTTCTATGCTTGATCCAGTGAAGCTCCTTTACCTTCTTCAAAATCTGGGCACAGTCAGAGTAATAATGAAGCCTCACCACTATAGCCCGGGGCCACTCACCCGCTCTTGGTTTGGCTGCGGGAATCCGATGTGCTCGATCCACCAGCGGCTCCCCTTCAAGAGTGAAGGCCTCCATCAGCAGTTTTGCCACATTAGCCGTAGTTGTCGAGCCTAGGTCATCTTCTGGAACGCCAATGATACTGGTATTGTTACAGAGAGATCTGGACTCCAAGTCTTCACATTTGTCCTCCAGCCTTGTAACAGTTTTAGTTAAATACTCTACTGTCTTTTGGAGAGCTGTAATATCATCTGCGCAAGTGGATAGGGACCGCTCCACTTCAGCTACGGTACCTTTTAGCCCAGTGAGGCTAACCTGCATGGTGGAGATATTAGCAGACAGCTCCCTTTTCAAGGTCACCAAATCAGCCTGAATTGCAGACAGACTGTCTTCGAGAGCTGACTGAAGTTCCATTTTAAAAATAGCAGCCACATCGGCCCGGAGAGCTGACAGTAATTCAGTTTTCAGCATGGCTACATCGACTACGGCGGCGGCAGGTAGCTCGTAAGTCACGGTCATCCGCTGGGGGGAGGCTTCACCGTCACACAAGGAGCTGCTTCGAGCAACACGCTACAAGTGAGGCTGGATAGTATCACCTCCTTTGTTCGACTTAGGGGGCATTTTGTATCCAAAAAAAAAGTTGGTGTACTAAATAGTGAACTTAGCAAAAAAGTTCTGGCTTGTACAATCAGTAAAAAGTGCCTATTAATATAAATGGTGAATAACTCTGCAGGAGCTCACTGCAAAGCGACCTATTCCATAGCTTACCAAACCGGAAATCCCCCCACTTAATCTTTTTTTCCACAATATTTTTTATTGAACCTTTTTTTTACAAACATAACACAAACAATCAAACACTAACACTAAAGTAATTAAAAAAAATGTACTAAAAACATCGACAACCACTAACAAGAACAGATCTTCAACAATGCTCCTCTGTTTAGTCTAGGCAATCCATTACATAAGTATACATATTATACCTTCACCAGTTTGGAATTTACAAGGTCCACACACATCATTCACCTTCTTCAAAAGTTATGTTTAAATTCTTTACATAATCAATGAAAGGTCTCCATATATTTTCAAACACAATTTCCTTTGATTTCAGTATGTATGTTATTCTTTCTAGTGGAAGGTTTGTTAACATCTGTTTTAACCACTGAGTCACATCTGGTCTATGAGTCTTTTTCCACAATAGTGCAATACATTTTTTGGCGTTAAGCAAACTGAGGTCTATGAATGCTCTTTCACTTTTATTAAAGTTATGCTTTTCTGGATGCAGACCCAACAAAAACAATTTAGGATTCAATATGATTTGTTTTGAAATTATTTTTTCAACTGTTACCCTCACCTCTTCCCAAAACATTCTAATTTTTCTACATTCCCATAAACAAGGAAATAAGGTTCCTTTACTTTCCATACATTTTGTGCACGTATCTGGTATGTTTTTGTTATATCTATTTAATTCCACCGGTGTAACATACATCCGCATTAACCATTTAAAATGTATCAATTTAAGATGTACATTTATTGATTTGGTTTGAGCTTCTGTACAAGCCAATTCCCATTGTTCCTCTGAAATTTCAGTTTGCAGGTCTTCTTTCCAATAATTCAATCTTTTCTGTGAGTTTTCACTTGAGGATAGTGTCAATGAGTTATAAAACTCTGAAATAATACCCTTTCTCTTACTATCTTTCGTCAAAATTTTTTCCAAGGATGAATAAATAGGTCGAGTGAGAGCATTATTTTGATTTGATCGAATAAAGTTCCTAAGCTGAAGATATTTAAAAAAATGTGTTCTATTAAGATTAAATTTGATCCTCAGCTCTTCAAAAGACATTATGTTATCTGAACATGACAGATATAAATCTTGAATCTTTTGAATCCCTTTTAAATTCCATACTTTAAATACAGCATCCGCTCTCCCTGGTTTAAAATATTGATTACCCCATATTGGGCTAAATTGTGACAATAAGTGTGGTTCTTTTAAATATTTTTTGGTTTCACACCATATTTTGATCATATGCTTTACAAATGGATTTTTAACTTGTTTCTGTAATTTTTTTGCCGAGTCTGAGTATATGAATATGGGAAGAGGTAAAGGTAAATTGTATGATTCCATTTCAGTCCAGTGAGGGAGATCATTTGATGAAAAATAATATGTCATAGACCTCAGTTGTGCTGACCAGTAATACAACATAAAGTTTGGACATTTCAGACCTCCACGATCAAATGGTAAATATAGTAAGGACAGACATAATCTAGCCTTCCTATTGTTCCATATAAATTCCACTAACTTTTTTTTAATTCTTGAGAATAGATCTGAAGGTGGTGGTAAAGGAATGTATTGAAATAAATAAAGTATTTTAGGTAAGATATTACTTTTAAGTATATTGATTCTCCCTATCATCGACATTGGTAGTGACATCCATCTCTGAAGTAACTCATTAATGTCTGTCATTAAGGCTTCATAGTTGGCACTGGCGACTAATTCTAGCTTAGGCACAATTTGAATTCCTAAATATTTAAACTGATTTACAACATTGAATTGATTTACCTCAGGAGCTGGGTGATTTCTCTGGGTCTCATTTAGCATTAATATTGAAGATTTAGTTTTATTTATTTTATATCCTGATATTTCCCCAAAATTCTTTATTAAATTCAACAAGGTCAGAATTGATTTTTTAAGATTCGACATAAACAAAATTATGTCATCGGCATACAGGGAGATTTTATATTCTGTTGGTCCAACTTTAATTCCATATATTTGTGGATGTAAACGTACTGTCATCGCTAAAGGTTCAATTGCCATAGTAAACAGTAAAGGTGAAAGTGGACAGCCTTGTCGACATCCTCTATTGATTTTTATTGATTTTGAGATATTGCTGTTTCAGAATCAGAATCAGAATCAGGTTTATTGCCATTGTTCATGTAATACACAAACTAGGAATTTGTCTCGGTGCAATGCTGCAACATTAAACATGATAAAATAAAAGAAATAAACTATACATGCAATAAAGTGTATACTGGTCAGCAGTTAAAATATATTAGCGAGCAGCAGATACTGTGGAGAACCATATAGTGCAGTCGGTAATGCAGGAAGAAAACAGTGATGATTGACATGAGTCTGGTTGAGCTGCTGTACATAGTGCACGAGAGTCAATAAGTCACTTAGTGTTCAGCAGTCTGATGGCAGAGGGGAAGAAGCTGTTCATGTGACGGGAGGTTTTAGTCTGGATGGACCGAAGTCTTCTACCTGAGGGGAGGGGGGCAAACAGTACTTGACCAGGGTGTGAGGGATCGGCTATGATCCGGCCAGCACGCCTCCGGGTCCTGGAGATGTACAGATCCTGGAGAGATGGGAGCTTGCAGCCGATCACCTTCTCAGCAGTGCGCACGACGCGCTGCAGCCTTAGTCTGTCCCTGGCAGTGGCTCCTGCGTACCACACGGTTATGGAGGTGGTGAGGATGGACTCGATGATGGCTGTGTAGAACTGCACTAACATCTTGGTGGGTAGCTTGAGCTTCCTCAGCTGCCGCAGGAAGAACATCCTCTGCTGGGCTTTTTTGATGAGTGAGCTGATGGTCGGCTCCCACTTGAGGTCCCTGTTTGTTAGGATTTCTGCTGTAGCATTATTATATATTATCTGAACCCATTTTATGAAATTATTTCCAAGTCCAAACCTTTGTAAGACTTCAAAAAGAAAGGGCCATTCGACCCTATCAAAGGCCTTTTCGGCGTCCAATGATAGGAGAGCTGTATCCGGTGCTTCTTTATTAGAATAAATAATATTAAATAGTCTTCTTACATTATGGAAACCTTGTCTTCCCTTTATAAAGCCATTCTGATCTCGGTTAATAATATTTGGTAATATTTCTTGTATTCGTCTTGCTAAAATTTTACAGATTATCTTAAGGTCAGCATTTAATAGGCTTATTGGTCTCATATTTTCACATTTATTAGAGGGTTTACCTGGTTTTGGCAACAGTATAATTAAGGCATTATTCATGTATGGTGGTAAATTACTATTTTGAAATGCTTCTAAAACCATTTCCAAAAAAGGTTTTATTAATTTATTCTTAAATTTTTTTATAAAGGTCAACTGGAAGACCATCTGGTCCTGCACTTTTCCCTGATTTCATATTATCAATGGCTAGCCCAACTTCTTGACTAATTTTAGACTCCAGTATCTCCCTGTTTTCATTTGGAATACACGGTATATAGATAATCCGTCCAAAAACCCATTTAGTTTTGTTAAGTCAGTTTCATTTTTTGTATCATATAATTTTTCATAGTAATCTCTAAAGGCTCTATTAATTTCTAAAGGATCTACAACTACCTGTCCGTTACTTATAATACTGGTAATTGCTGTTTTAAATTCTAATTGTTTAATCTGCCATGCCAATAATTTTCCTGATTTTTCACCTTGTTCATAAAAAGATTGCTTCAATCTTAGAAGACTCGAGGCAGCTCTATTCGCTGATTTTTTGTCATATTCAGCTCTCATAATCAGTAATTCGTTCTCTAACTTTGGGTCGCTTCCTGCATACACTTTTTCTTGAAGAATTTTTATTTTATGTTCCAATTGGACTCTCTCCTCTCGAGTCTTCTTAGATTTTGAACCTGTATAACTAATAATATGCCCCCTAATAAAAGCTTTGAAAGCCTCCCACTTTATACATGCTGATGTTTGTGTAGTATTGATATCAAAGAACTCATCCATCTGTTTTTCTATGTACTTAACAAATTCCTCATCCTGAAGCCATTTATGCTGAAATTGCCACCTACCTGGTTCCTTTGTCAGTTTCTTATCTACATATATGAGACAACAGGGTGCATGATCAGAGATCACAATATTATCATAAAAGCAGTTTTGAATCTTGGACCTTAATTCTGTGGAGATCAAAAAATAGTCAATACGTGAGAATGTCTTGTAGGTATTAGAATAACAAGAGTAGGCTTTAACTTGTGGTTTCATTTCTCTCCATACATCTAGCAATCTCAATTCTTTCATAAAATGCTTAATGATCATCCTGCATCCATTGTGCATACAGTCCAGTCCTGTTGATCTATCTATACCGGGATTCAATGTACAATTAAAATCCCCTGCTATTATATGTTGCCCTGTAAGTGATGATAAAATAAGAAATAAATTAGCAAAGAACTTTTGATCATCTATATTGGGACCGTATAAGTTCACCAGATTTATATTTTCTAATAACAAAGATCCTTGAATGATTAGATATCTTCCAAATTTGTCTCCAATTACATTTTTCACTTGAAATGGGATTGATTTATGTATGAGAGTCATAACTCCCCTGGCTCGGGATGAAAATGATGAGGTGAATACACTTCCTTGCCATCTACTCCTAATTCTTTTTACATCCTCCTCTATTAGATGAGTTTCTTGTAAAAACACAATTTTTGAACCTATGTCTTTTATTTTATTCATAACTTGTTTAAGTTTTTTTAAATTTTGTAGACTTCTGCAATTCCATGAAGTTAAATTAAGATTAACGCTTTGGTCTATGATCAATAGGGAGTTTGGGATTACCTCGCAGTGTAAACATGCTCATACAGAGAAGCAAAAACTTGAGTGGTTGAACATTCATCCTACAAACTACACACAAACAAATTCCCCCTTCCCACATTCGTGGTGATCCCCCCAAAATCAAAAAAAAAAATTCCGTCTCCCGCTATAGCCATCGACCGCTCCACACCCACGAGGACCAGCCAAAACCACTCCTTCTTCATCCTCCCAATCACCCTAACTCTACTGCTTTTAATGACGTAACATTAACTCTCTTCTGTAGTTTTCAAACTTAACTCCAAAATTTTATAGCAACTTTGTACATCATAGGTTTGTTTTTTTTTAATATATAATACAATCTATATTTTGTAAACTTGCTATATGCTTCAGATCAGTTAGACGCCTGTGCAAATGCTTAAATATTCTACCTTATATTTTGTTCATGCTTAGCTCCCACCAGTCTCTTCTTGGATCTGCTTGATGAGCTCCTGCGCCTCCTCAGGGGTCTTGAAGATGTGTGTTCTGCCCTTATACGTGACCAGCAGTCTTGCAGGGTGAATCACTCCATGAAGAATCCCAAGGTTGCACAGCTCTTTACTGTTTCCTTAATTGTTGGATTCCTGTGGCCAAATCTGGGTAGAACCGCACCTGTTGATCCTGGTATTTAATTTCTCCTTTGGCTCACGCTGCGTTGGAGATAGTCATCCTGTCTCTGTAGCTGAGGAACTTCATAATCAGCGTCCTCGGTGATGCCTTGTTATCTCTCGGTGGACCAATTCGGTGGGCGCTTTCTAAAACAACTGATGATTGCAGCTCCGCGTTGTTCAGCGCTTCTGGAATCCACTTTTCCAAAAAGGAACATGAGTCCCGACCCTCGGTTCCCTCCGGTAGACCCACCAGCCTCAGGTTGTTCCGTCTCGACCGGGACTCCAAGTCCAGGACATTATCTTCCAGACGTTTATTTTTTAATTCCAAAGTGCACACCTTTAATTGAAGGGTGGTGACGTCATCCTCAGCACTGGAAATTCGAAGCTCCACCTGCGTTACTCGTTCCATACATTCACTTAATTCCTTTCTCATTCCTTCTATCGCTGCTATAATCCCATCAAATTTAGCGGAAAAGTCTGCTCTCATCAAACTAATGGCAGCGAGCACCGCACCTGTGCCATCGCCAGCAGTCACCGCACCACCGCTAGCTTCCTCCGCCATATCTGGAGCCCTTTCTGCCTCGTCACGGACGCGAAAGTCCGTTAACTTGGACTGTTTCGGCGGTTCAATTTTTCCTCCACCTGATTTCCCAGCCTTAGGCTTCACCGGCATATCCTCGCCCAAACGCTGGGATAGGTTCTGTTCCAAATGAGAGAGTTATTTGCCGACTTTCCCCCACTTAATCTTTGACTCTGCCTTCACCCTCTTCCTCTTTTTGTTTTCCAAAGTCACCCTACAGACTCCTTCCAATGCTAGCTAGCTGGACAGAACAGTGGTACAGTGGTTAGCACTGTTGCCTAACAGCAACAAGGTTCCAGGTTCGAATCCCCAGGCTGTCAGGGGTAGGAACCTTTCTGTGTGGAGTTTGCATATTCTCCCTGTGCTGTGTGGGTTTACTCCGGGAGTTCCGGTTTCCTCCCACAATCCAAAAGACATGCATGTTAGGTTAATTGGTCATTCTAAATTGTCCCTAGGTATCTGTCTCCTATAGGCCCTTAGAACAGAGGGTTAATACTAGTGAAGCACTTTAAGTGGTTTTAGAGACTATAAAAAGTGCTATATAAGTACAGGTCCTTATCCCTTATATTCTCCCCTACCACCACCTTGCAGTCTTATCTCTTTCAGATTTCTCGTTCTGCATAAGATGTAGTCCACCTGTGTGCACCTTCCTCCATTCTTGTAAGTCATCCTATGTTCCTCTCTCTTATTGAAGTATATGTTCACCACAGCCATTTCCATCCTTTTAGCAAAATCCACAACCATCTGTCCTTCCACATTTCTCTCCTTAAAACCATACCTACCCAGAACCTCCTCATCACCGCTGTTCCCGTCACCTACATGTCCATTAAAGTCTGCCACAATCACCACTCTCTCCCCCCAGGAACACGGTCTACCACTTCATCCAACTTACTCCAGAATTCCTCTCTTTCTCTTCTACCTGACATCCAACTTGTGGGGCATACGCACTGACAACATTTAACATCACACTTTCAACTTCTAGCTTCAAACTCATGATCCTGTCTGACTCCCTCTTTACCTCCTGAACACTCTTTACATACTCTTCCTTCAAGATTACTCCTACTCCATTTCTTTTCCTATCTATAGCATGGTAGAACAGTTTAAATCCAACTCCAGTCCTCCTAGCCTTGCTTCCCTTCCATCTGGTTTCTTGAACACACAGTATATCTACCTTTCTTCTCTCCATCATATCAGCCAACTCTCTGCCTTTACCAGTCATAGTCCCAACATTTAACATTCACTCTCACCTCCACACTTCTACCTCTCATTTTTTATCTCTCCCTCCTAACATGCCATCCCCCTCTCCTCCTCCTTGATCTTTGACCCTGTCAGTTAACAGCTCTGGTGGCGGTTGTTGTTAACCCAGGCCTCGACTGATCTGGTATGAAAGTCTTGTTCGTCATGATCCGCATGTTTGATAATACAGTACATACTCTAAATGATGATATTTTGACTTGCCATTTGGGTGAGTTGTTTTCAGTAGGTTAGAGAATAAAACAAAATTGTTCACTTTACTCAAATATGTCTATAAATAGTGAAACTAGACACAGTGATAATTTTGCAGTGGTCTCTGAACTAGGGATGCAAGTTATCAATTAATTAATTAATTGTTAATTGATTCACCTTATCAGTTGATTACCGACTAATTGATAAGTGGCATTTTTCCTGAGAATTTGAATTTCCCTTGGTGCATTATGGTCTATAACATAAAAAGCCAATTATTGTTTGATATACTGAATAAAAAAATTCAAGTCATATTCCTCGAGGATTTGATTTATTTATGTAATTAATCTGTTGCATGTTTACCATTAACAACAAAATAAACTCAGAAAAATAAATATTAAGGCTACTATAACATAAAAGTGTGTGCACTGGCTGATATTAAACCTCAGCAACATAAATTCTGAACAAAAAAATGTTTAGACTTAGTCCACATAATATTAAAAACTACATAAAATTAGACATGCTCTCTGTGAGAAGAACTGCTCATTTTACATGCCAGTCATTATCAGTGTAGTGGTAAGTGACTGTAATGTTGCTTTAGGGCTGTCGCGATAACTGCAATTATGTAACACCATGCTATAGACAAGCCAACCGCGGAGGAAAACAAGCAACCGCAACAATTGCGGTGTTCACTTTTTTTTTGTGCGTGTGGCTTATTGTTCACTTATGTGCCCCTATTGATTAATAAATAACTTGTTAAATATAAGTGTATTTTTATTGCCAACAGTATGTTTGCACCCGGTGCTATCGGCGGTAGCAGAGTGTGGGGCACTCTGTCTCCAGATGGACTCCAGCAGGCAGTCAGTGGTAGAAGCGTTTGGACTCCTTGTTAAATACAGCCGGGAAAGTGAGCACTGAAAAGGCACAAAGCATGTTATTTCCTTCTGAGCGGAGTGTTTATAATTGAGCTCTGAGAGTCAAACAGCTACTGCGTAGTGCATTGCTTGTTTGAACGTGATTTTTCGGACAGCAGCAAAAATTCAAAAATCACGGAGACAAGAGCCATGCAGGGCTGTACGGAGGCTGTCTGTTTAAATAAGGTGACTTATGAAAATGAAAGAGCTTTATGAAAATGATCTTTTTTTTTTTTAACAGAATCAGCAGTTCATGCCTAGAAAGACCGGAGCTCCACACAATTGTCACACACGCATATGAAGTTGAGGCGGAGCTGCAGCGAGTTTCTCACAGCTTCCATCATTTGCCACATTATGAATCTTGTTTAAATTACGAGACCACAGGGTCCTAAAAACACTTGCAGTAATACTGCATACCACGGTGCTGAGCTATCCATCGTCACTGCAGGGGAAATTCCTCTACCGCGACAGCCCTATGTAGCTTTCTGTAGTTAGCACAGTCCAACGATCCATCAGCGCCACATTTTCAGTGGCTAACTGTGCTTTCAGGTCAGCTTTTTTCTTTTTGTAGCATGCTTTCAAGCAGGGAGTTACCATTACTCTAGACGGAATATTGTACCCTGGCTCCATAAAGTTTATCAGCTCCTCAAAGCCCTCTCCAACAGTACTTATTGGCATCATGTCTTTTTCCAATCTTGTTGCAAATCCTCTGAGTAATGCTCTCCGTCTTCCTCTCATCACATACCTGCTTCCCCAAGACTGCGGTAACTGTTGGTTGTGATGAAGCCAAACTAGTCACTCTTTGCAGCACAGCTGAATGTGAGTTCTTTAGGTGGTAACTTGAGCTGTTGTATTTCAATGTAGTACCACATTGTCATGTACACCCCTCCGGGGCAAAAACAAACCCAAACGCTTGACTGCAGTGAGACATTTATTAACAGGCAAAACATAAACAGTCCAAAAATAACTGTGCAAGCAACACCAGGAAATGCAAACACGAAAAAACTTACACAGATGACTCTTCAGAGCTGAAGATTTTCTGGAGAGTGAAGGAGGGGGAGACTGTCCGAATGAGAGAAGTCCAGTCTAAGCACTGTTGTGACTGCCGCACTGATGGAGGAAAACGTCAGTCTATAAATAATGGGGAAAATAATGAGCGGCAGGTGCAAATGGGCAGGTGACCTAATTTTCAACTGCTCGCAGCTGGGAAAGGCTGGAAGGCAAACAGCAAGCAGCTGGTGGGTGTGACTGGGAGATGAAAAGGGAGATGTGCCACAGAACAGAAAAGCATACCAATAAACATATACAGAAGACTACCAAATCAGACTGACAGATAAACAAAACTAGAAACAAAGTGAGGGTCTGAGCTCAGCAACAAACAAGAGCTCAGACACATGACACACATAGTGTACATTTAGCTTTGTTGTTAGCATTTTCCAGTTTAAAATGATCCCATACAGCACTCCGTTTAGACTGCTTCATTTTCTTGAGTCAAGTACATCGTGTGGCAGAGATTAGGCTATAGCGCCCTCCCCAGGACTGGCAACGCCACTACATTTAATGAAAATAAACTGTTGAAAAGAATGGCGCCACTTTCAATTAATTGATAACTAATTTAATTTAGTTGACTAAATTCTTATTGACAATTAATCGAAAGTCAATTAATCATTAACATCCCTACTTTGAACTCTTAATTTTTTCCAGAACTGTATATAGAGCCTGTGTGTTTGTGTCACATACTGATACACATTTTAGCGGAACTCACCACAAAGCCGTTTTAAGTCCTGGTTGGTGTGTGGCATTCTGTTGTAGACAGATTTTGTGTGCTGTCAGTGCCAAATTATTTTTTGTTGTTTTCCTGTGCAAAAATCTGAATATGAGTAGTTCCACTTTATCCAATGTGAATACATGAAACGTAGAGCCATTCAGTTATGGTGGACATGTCTATATTTAATATTTACCTCCGCCAAGGAGGTTATGTTTTCATCGGCGTTGGTTTGTCTGTCTGTCTGTTTGTCTGTTTGTTTGTTTGTTAGCAAGATAACTCAAAAAGTTATGCACGGATTTTCATGAAATTTTCAGAGATTGTCAGAAATGGGGTATCCTACAGATGATTACATTTTGGTGGTCATCCGGATCACTGTCCAGAAGAAAACCGCCATTACGCAAAATACGATTTTCCTCAATAACTACTCAACCACTAATCCTATCATTGTGAATCCAATTGCTAGTCATATGTTTTCATGGTCAAGGAATCTGAAAACGTACACACAAACACTGTATGGGGGGAATTGTGGCGCTTGGCGGAGGTCTGCGCTCTCCGAGTGCTTTTCTAGTTTGGGAATCAAATTAGTTTACTTTATACATGTAACCAGAATCTGAATTCTTTCCAGAGTGTGCCGTCTTAGTGCCTCCACATGCAGTTTTAACTATTCCCACCTTGTGGTTCAAGGTGTGCAGGAGTTGTTTATTCATCAAATCTGCATATTTAGTAGCTATGTGCAATATGATGACCAGCAGGCATCTTCTAGCCTGACGGTGTGTGTGTGTGTGTGTACCTGTACATGGTAAAAATAGAGAAAAAAATGACAGTGAGTATGTCTTCTGTGATTCAGTATTCATATTGCTTTCGTGTGTGTGTGTTAGAACCGTAGGGAATGTCCAACAGGGACTAGAGTGTTTCATAACCTCTCCTGTGTTATGAAATAAGTCACCGCCACAGCATCATCTTCAAGAGAATAGAGCTTCTGCTGCTCTTCGTGTGCAGTGTTGGCGACAGACACTCAGAGTATAATTATTATTATTTCTACAACTGTGTCAACTTTTCTATGCTTAGCCAATTTTTTATGCTAATACACAGGATCATTTACTGGGAATGCTAATTATGTGATTCATCTTTGTGAAAGCAGTGTGTTCATGTATGCATGACCAAGGAGGGGGTGGGGAAAGCAGGCTTTAGTACACCCGTGTGAGCCAAAAAAAACCCAACCAAACAAACATCTTGTGGTTCAATGGTTGGGATGCATGGGTAAGTGGGTGCATCTGTGGATCTGCAGAAATGTGTTTAAAGAGAAGAAGGTTGTTTCTGCCATTGCAGCCATTAATGATATGTGAACCCTGAGGATTCTTGTGTGTATTTTGTCATGTTGAGTCTCAGGTGCAGAAGAGTCACCTGTACTGCTGTCTCAATTACAAGAATGGATTATGGCTCAGTCAGGAGGAGGGAGGATCAGCAGTTAAAAGGATGAAGTGTAAGAGACAAAAAAACCCCCAATCTTAATACTCTTAGTAATCAAATAATACCATAGGTTTTTTTTAATTAAAACATAACTGAGAAATGGACTTCCGGTTATGGCTGCCACGTAGGACGGACGTGTCTCGCTCTGCTCTGCTCCTGGAAAAAAAAAAATCGGCAAATAACTCTCTCATTTGGGACAGAACGTATCCCAGCATTTGGGCGAGGATATGTCGGCGAAGCCTAAGGCTGGAAAACCAGGAAAAGGAAAAAGCGAGCCGCCGAAACAGTCCAAATTAACGGACTTTCAGGTCTGTGACGCAGCAAACAAGGCTCCATATATGGCGGAGGAAGCTGGCGGCGGTGCGATTTCTGCGGGGAATGGCGCAGATGCGCTGATGGCTGCCATGAGTTCAATGAGAGCGGACTTTTCCTCTAGATTTGATGGGATTATGACAGCGCTGGAAGGAATAAGAAAGGAATTGGGTGACTGTGTAGAACGAACGGCGCAGATGGAGCTCCGTCTCGCTAGTGCTGAAGATGACGTCACCCGTCTTCAATTAAAGGTGCGCACTTTGGAAAAAAAAAATAAATCTCTGGAAGATAATATTTTGGATTTGGAATCTCGGTCGAGACAGAATAACTTGAGGCTGGTGGGTCTTCCAGAGGAATCAGAAGGTCGGGACGTATGTTCCTTTCTGGAAAAGTGGATTCCGGAGGTGCTGGGCAGCGAGGAGTTGCAATCAGCAGTGGTTCTGGAAAAAGCACATCGTATTGGCCCACGGAGAGATGAGGGACCGCCGAGGACCTTAATTATGAAGTTTCTAAGCAACAGAGACAGGATGAAGATCTTCAACGCTGCACGTGCTAAAGGAGAGATTAAACACCAGGACCAGCAGGTGCGGTTCTACCCAGATTTGGCCACAGGAATCCAGCAATTGAGGAAGCAGTTTGATCCCGTACGTAAGGAGCTGCGCAACCTTGGGATTCGTCATGGTGTAATCTATCCTGCGAGACTGCTGACCACGTATGAGGGCAGAACCCACATCTTCAAGACCCCAGAGGAGGCGCAGGAGTTCATCAAGAAGATCAAAGAAGAAGAAGAGACTGGTGGGAGCTAAGCATGAACAAAATATAAGGTAGAATAACTAAGCATTTGCACAGGCATCTGACTGACTTGAAGTAAATAGTAAGTTTACAAAATATAGATTGTATTATATATTAAAAAAAACAAAACAAAAACAAAACAAACAAAAAAAAAAAACTAGGATGTACAAAGTTGGTAAAAATTTTGGAGTTAAGTTGGAAAACTACAGAGGAGAGTTAATGTTACGTCATTAAAAGCAGTAGAGTTAGGGTGATTGGGAGGATGAAGAAGGAGTGGCTTAGGCTGTTCCCCGTGGATGTGGAACAGTCGATGGCTATATCGGGAGACAGAATTTTTCTTTTGATTTTGGGGGGTTTGCCACAAGTGTGGGAAGGGGGAATTTGTTTGTGTGTAGTTTGTAGGATGAATGTTCAACCACTCATGTTTTTGCTTCTCTGTATGAGCATGTTTACACTGCAAGGTAATCCCAAACTCTCTATTGATCATGGACCAAAGTGTTAATCTTAATTTAACTTCATGGAATTGCAGAGGTCTACAAAATTTAAAAAAACTTAAACAAGTTATGAATAAAATAAAGGACATGGGTTCAAGAATTGTGTTTTTACAAGAAACTCATCTGATAGAGGAGGATGTTAAAAGAATTAGGAGTAGATGGCAGGGAAGTGTATTCACCTCTTCATTTTCATCCCGAGCCAGGGGAGTTATGATTCTCATACATAAATCAGTTCCTTTTCAAGTGAAAAATGTAATTGGAGACAAATTTGGAAGATATGTAATCATTCAAGGTTCTTTGCTATTAGAAAATATAAATCTTGTGAACTTATATGGTCCCAATATAGATGACCAGAAGTTCTTTGCTAATTTATTTCTCATCTTATCATCACTTACAGGGCAACATATAATAGCAGGGGATTTTAATTGTACATTGAATCCAGGTGTGGATAGATCAACAGGACTGGATTGTACGCACATTGGATGTAGGATGACTATTAATCATTTTATGAAAGAATTGAGATTGTTAGATATATGGAGAGAAATGAAACCACAAGTTAAAGCCTATTCTTGTTATTCCAGTACCTACAAGACATTCTCACGTATTGATTATTTTTTGATTTCCACAGAATTAAGGTCCAAGATTCAAAACTGCTTTTATGATAACATCGTGATCTCTGACCATGCACCCTGTTGTCTAATATATGTAGATAAAAAATTGATAAAGGAATCAGGTAGATGGCAATTTCAGCATAAATGGCTTCAGGATGAGGAATTTGTCAAGTATATAGAAAAACAGATAGACGAGTTCTTTGACATCAATACTACACAAACATCAGCATGTGTAAAGTGGGAGGCTTTCAAAGCTTTTATTAGGGGACATATTATTAGTTATACAGGATCAAAATCTAAGAAGACTCGAGAGGAGAGAGCTAAATTGGAACATAAAATAAAAAATCTTCAGGAAAAAGTGTATGCAGGAAGTGACCCAAGGTTGGAGAATGAATTACTGATTTTGAGAGCTGAATACGACAAAAAATCAGCGAATAGAGCTGCCTCGAGTCTTCTAAGATTGAAACAATCTTTTTATGAACAAGGTGAAAAATCAGGAAAATTATTAGCATGGCAGATTAAACAATTGGAAATTAAAACACCAATTACCAGTATTATAAGTAATGGGCAGGTAGTTATAGATCCTTTAGAAATTAATAGAGCCTTTAGAGATTACTATGAAAAATTATATGATACCAAAAATGAACCTGAATTAACAAAACTAAATGGGTTTTTGAACGAACTATCTATACCGTGTATTCCAAATGAAAACAGGGAGATATTGGAGTCTAAAATTAGTCAAGAAGAAGTTGGGCTAGCCATTGATAATATGAAATCAGGAAAAAGTGCAGGACCAGATGGTCTTCCAGTTGACCTTTATAAAAAATTTAAGAATAAATTAATAAAACCTTTTTTGGAAATGGTTTTAGAAGCATTTCAAAATAATAATTTACCATCATACATAAATAATGCCTTAATTATACTGCTGCCAAAACCAGGTAAGCCCTCTAATAAATGTGAAAATATGAGACCAATAAGCCTATTAAACGCCGACCTTAAGATAATCTGTAAAATTTTAGCAAGACGAATACAAGAAATTTTACCAAATATTATTAATCGAGATCAGAATGGCTTTATAAAGGGTAGACAAGGCTTCCATAATGTAAGAAGACTATTTAATATTATCTATTTTAATAAAGAAGCACCGGATACAGCTCTCCTATCATTGGACGCCGAAAAGGCCTTTGATAGAGTTGAATGGCCCTTTCTTTTTGAAGTCCTACAAAGGTTTGGACTTGGAAATAATTTCATAAAATGGGTTCAAATAATATACAATAATGCTACAGCAGAAATCCTAACAAATAACAATATTTCAAAACCAATAAAAATCAATAGAGGATGTCGACAAGGCTGTCCACTCTCACCTTTACTGTTTACTATGGCAATTGAACCTTTAGCGATAGCGATACGTTTACATTCACAAATATATGGAATTAAAGTTGGACCAACAGAACATAAAATCTCCCTGTACGCCGATGATATAATTTTGTTTATGTCGAATCTAAAAAAATCAATTCCAACCTTGTTGAATTTAATAAAGAATTTTGGGGAAATATCAGGATATAAAATAAATAAAACTAAATCTTCAATATTAATGCTAAATGAGACCCAGAGAAATTACCCAGCCCCTGAGGTAAATCAATTCAATGTTGTAAATCAGTTTAAATATTTAGGAATCCAAATTATGCCTAAGCTAGAATCAGTCGCCAGTGTCAACTATGAAGCCTTAATGTCAGATATCAGTGAGTTAACTCAGAGATGGATGTCACTACCAATGTCGATGATCGGGAGAATCAATATACTTAAAAGTAATATTTTACCTAAAATACTTTATTTATTTCAATACATTCCCTTATCACCACCTTTAGATCTATTCTCAAGAATAAAAAAAAAGTTAGTGGAATTTATATGGAACAACAGGAGGGCTAGATTACGTCTGTCTTTATTATATTTACCATTTGATCGTGGAGGTCTGAAATGTCCAAATTTTATGTTGTATTATTGGTCGGCACAACTGAGGTCTATGACATATTATTTTTCATCAAATGATCTCCCTCACTGGACTGAAATGGAATCATACAATTTACCTTTACCTCTTCCCATATTCATATACTCAGATTCGGCAAAAAAATTACAAAAACAAGTTAAAAATCCATTTGTAAAGCATATGATCAAAATATGGTGTGAAGCTAAAAACTATTTAAAAGAACCACAGTTATTGTCACAATTTAGTCCAATATGGGGTAATCAATATTTTAAACCAGGGAGAGCGGACGCTGTATTTAAAGTATGGAATTTAAAAGGGATACAAAAGATTCAGGATTTATATTTGCCATGTGCAGACAACATAATGTCTTTTGAAGAGCTGAGGATCAAATTTAATCTCAATAGAACACATTTTTTTAAATATCTTCAACTTAGAAACTTTATTCGATCAAATCAAAATAAAGCTCTCACTCGACCTATTTATTCATCCTTGGAAAAAATGATGATGAAAGATAGTAAAAGAAAGGGTATTATTTCAGAGTTTTATAACTCATTGACACTATCTTCAAGTGAAAATTCACTGAAAAGATTAAACTACTGGAAAGAAGATCTGCAAATTGAAATTTCAGAGGAACAATGGGAATTGGCTTGTACAGAAGCTCAAACCAAATCAATAAATGCACGCCTTAAATTGATACATTTCAAATGGTTAATGCGGATGTATGTTACACCGGAGGAGTTAAATAGATATAACAAAAATATACCAGATACATGCACAAAATGCATGGAAAGTAAAGGAACCCTATTTCATTGTTTATGGGAATGTAGATTAATAAGAATGTTTTGGGAAGAGGTGAGGGTAACAATTGAAAAAATAATCTCAAAACAAATCATATTGAATCCTAAACTGGTTTTGTTGGGTCTGTACCCAGAAAAGCATAATTTCAATAAAAGTGAAAGAACTTTCATAGACCTCAGTTTGCTTAATGCCAAAAAATGTATTGCACTATTATGGAAAAAGACTCATAGACCAGATGTGACTCAGTGGTTAAGACAGATGTTAACAAACCTTCCATTAGAAAGAATAACATATATACTGAAATCAAAGGAAATTGTGTTTGAGAATATATGGAGACCTTTTATTGATTATGTAAAAAATTTAAACATAACTCTTGAAGAAGAAGGTGAATGATGTGTGTGGACCTTGTAAATTCCAAACTGGTGAACATAATATGTATACTTATGTATTGGATTGTCTAGACTAAACAGAGGAGCATTGTTGAAGACTTGATTTTGTTGGTGGTTGTTGGTGTTTTTAGTGCATTTTTTTTTTTTTTGTAGTACTTTAGTGTTAGTGTTTGATTGTTTGTATAATGTTTGTTAAAAAAAAAAAAAAGGTTCAATAAAGATATTGTGGAAAAAAAAAAATATGGTGTGAAGCTAAAAACTATTTAAAAGAACCACAGTTATTGTCACAATTTAGTCCAATATGGGGTAATCAATATTTTAAACCAGGGAGAGCGGACGCTGTATTTAAAGTATGGAATTTAAAAGGGATACAAAAGATTCAGGATTTATATTTGCCAGGTGCAGACAACATAATGTCTTTTGAAGAGCTGAGGATCAAATTTAATCTCAATAGAACACATTTTTTTAAATATCTTCAACTTAGAAACTTTATTCGATCAAATCAAAATAAAGCTCTCACTCGACCTATTTATTCATCCTTGGAAAAAATGATGATGAAAGATAGTAAAAGAAAGGGTATTATTTCAGAGTTTTATAACTCATTGACACTATCTTCAAGTGAAAATTCACTGAAAAGATTAAACTACTGGAAAGAAGATCTGCAAATTGAAATTTCAGAGGAACAATGGGAATTGGCTTGTACAGAAGCTCAAACCAAATCAATAAATGCACGCCTTAAATTGATACATTTCAAATGGTTAATGCGGATGTATGTTACACCGGAGGAGTTAAATAGATATAACAAAAATATACCAGATACATGCACAAAATGCATGGAAAGTAAAGGAACCCTATTTCATTGTTTATGGGAATGTAGATTAATAAGAATGTTTTGGGAAGAGGTGAGGGTAACAATTGAAAAAATAATCTCAAAACAAATCATATTGAATCCTAAACTGTTTTTGTTGGGTCTGTACCCAGAAAAGCATAATTTTAATAAAAGTGAAAGAACATTCATAGACCTCAGTTTGCTTAATGCCAAAAAATGTATTGCACTATTATGGAAAAAGACTCATAGACCAGATGTGACTCAGTGGTTAAGACAGATGTTAACAAACCTTCCATTAGAAAGAATAACATATATACTAAAATCAAAGGAAATTGTGTTTGAGAATATATGGAGACCTTTTATTGATTATGTAAAAAATTTAAACATAACTCTTGAAGAAGAAGGTGAATGATGTGTGTGGACCTTGTAAATTCCAAACTGGTGAACATAATATGTATACTTATGTATTGGATTGTCTAGACTAAACAGAGGAGCATTGTTGAAGACTTGATTTTGTTGGTGGTTGTTGGTGTTTTTAGTGCATTTTTTTTTTGTAGTACTTTAGTGTTAGTGTTTGATTGTTTGTATCATGTTTGTTAAAAAAAAAAAAAAGAAAAGGTTCAATAAAGATATTGTGGAAAAAAAAAACATAACTGAGAAATTGCCACACCGCCTATAAAAAAAAATGGGGATGCTGTATTTAAAGGTCAGATTTTGAAATATGCATTTTCCCCATTAAGTCTAATTTCAAAGTTTTAATCATGTTTTCATTGTACCTTTTCATAATGACTTTCATAGATAATGTGACAACATAGGCTAAGACATTTTTGTTTGATTGTAGTTTTATTTTTTTTTATGATAATAATTTGAGATGCCAAGAGCCTTGGGCAGCACGGTGGTGCAGTGGTTAGCACTGTTGCCTTACAGCTAGAAGGTTCCTGGTTCAAATCCCCAGGTTGGCAGGGGTTGGAACCTTTCTGTGTGGAGTTTGCATGTTCTCCCTGTGCTGCGTGGGTTTACTCCGGGGGCTCCGGTTTCCTCCCACAATCCAAAGACATGCATGTTAGGTTAATTGGCTGTTCTAAATTGTCCCTAGATATCTGTTTCCTATAGGCCCTTAGAGTAGAGGGTTAGTATTAGTGAAAGCGCTTTGAGTGGTCTTTGTGACTAGAAAAGCGCTATATAAGTGCAGGTTAGTTAGTAGTTAGTTAGTTCAGCATCTAAATCAGGGGTGTCAAACTCAGTTTCATCCTGGGCCACATCAGTAATGTGGTAGCCCTCAAACGGCTGGACTTTGCCGCAGGAACCTGACTAAAAGTCTGTTATGTAGGTAATGTTTTTTCTTGAATTCTTGATACAGAAATTTGAAAATGTATACAATAAAAAACTACAGAAATGTAAAAATGTGGAAATATGAATGTCACAAGTCTTAAATAGCAAAAAATATATATAAAATAAAACACAGAAAGTTATAGCCTACATCATCTTTTTAAACTATGAAAATTTGGAAGCACAAATAATTCACGTCTTGAATTGTAATATATAAAAAATAAAACCTGATTCAGAAAGTTGAAATAATCCATTTTGGGTCGGGGGGGGGGGGGGGAGGGCTGGACCGTATCCCAGCATCTTTGGGCGAGAGGCAGGGCACACTGTGGACAGATCGTCAGTCCATCGCAGGACCAACACAGAGAGACAGACAACCATTCACTCTCGCATCTATGCCTAAGGACAATTTAGAATCTCCAGTTGATGCCAATTAACCTAACCTGCATGTCTTTGGCCTGTGGGAGGAAACCGGAGTGTCCGGAGTAAACCCATGCAGACACGGGGAGAACATGCAAACTCGACACAGAAGGGTCACTGATGGTCTGGGGTGGGATCGATCCCATGACCGTCTTGTTGTAATGCCACAGTGCTATAGTGCACTACGACACCACAGTGCTACCACTCCACTACGGTACGGCCCAATATATCCAATAAATTTAAAACAGTTTACGCTTTTAAGGTTGGTACTGGAGAGGAGAGTCCGGCCATTGGTCGAACCTCAAATTCAGGAGAGGCAATGTGGTTTTCATCCTGGCCGTGGCACATCGGACCAGCTCTTTACCCTCTCGAGAATCCTCGAGGGTTCGTGGGAGTTTACTCAACCAGTTTATATGTGTTTTGTGGACTTGGAGAAGGCATTCAACTGCATCCCTTGTGGGTTTTTTGGGGGGGTGCTTCGAAAGTATGGGGTATCGGGCTTGTTGTTACGAGCTATCCGGTCTCTAGATGACCGTTGTGAGAGTTTGGTTCGTATTGCCAACACTTGGTCGGACTCGTTCCCAGTGAGAGTTGGACTTCACCAGGGCTGCCCTTTGTCACCGATCCTGTTCATAATTTTTATCGACAGGATTTCTAGGCACAGCCAGGGAACAGAGGGTGTCATGCTTGGTGACCACAGGATCTCATCTCTGCTGTTTGCAGATGATGTTGTCCTGCTGGCTTCATCCAGCAATGACCTACAGTTCTTACTGGGACGGTTTGCCGCTGAATGTGAAGCAGCTGGGATGAGAATCAGCACCTCCAACTCCAAGTCCATGGTCCTCAGCCGGAACAAGGTGGATTGTCGTCTTCGGGTTGGGGAAAAGCTCCTGCCCCAGGTGGAGGAGTTTAAGTATCTCAGGGTCTTATTCACGAGTGAGGGGAGAATGGAGCGAGAGATTGACAGACGGATTGGAGCAGCATCTGCAGTGATGCGGACGTTGTACCTGTCTGTCGTGGTGAAGAGGGTGCTCAGCTCTAAGGCAAAGCTGTCAATTTACTGGTCAATCTACGTTCCTACCCTCACTTATGGTCATGAGCGTTGGGTAGTGACCGAAAGAATGAAATTGCGGATACAAGCAGCTGAAATGAACTTTCTCAGTAGGATTGCTGGACCCACCCTTAGAGATGGGGTGATTAGCTCAGTCATCTGGGAGAGGCTCAGAGTAGAACCGCTGCTCCTCCACGTTGAAAGGAGCCAGTTGTGACATAACGTTCGGCTCAGGAGACGCACACACACAGGCTCAGAGTAGTTCAAACCGTTTATTAACAACAGGGATGTTTGGGTGCGTGTCTGCGGAATGTTAATGTGTTGGTGGTGGCGTCTGCTTCGGACCCAGAGGCAGGAGACCGTTCAGCTGGCAACCCTATGGGAGAAATCAGACACAGGGTAATGAGCACACACCAACACAGGAGGAGAATAGGCAAGGGAGAGAAGCTTACTTGTTGGGACAGATGACTGGCGCTTCAAGGATGGAAGCCTGGGAGACAGCCACCTGCAGGGCTCGGTGCAGCAGCGAGGAGAGACGAGGGACGGGATAGTCCGCCGCAGAGGAATCCACCTGTGCACAGGGGAGCAGACTGGAGAGATGAGGTAAGCGATTTTCTTACCGGAGATGAGGATGCTGAAGAGAATGTGGTAGAAGCCCATGAAAGAGGAATGAAGTCTACGGCTTCAGGCCGACGCTCAGGGCGAGGCGGCTTTTATCCTTCGCCGCTGACGAGTAGCAGGTGCATGAGCAGGTGGCGCCGCTGATGAATGGCGCGGCGTGACAGTACTCCCCCCTCTAGCAGCGCCTCCTGGCGATGGCTTATCCGGGTGCGCTCGGTGGAAGTCCGCGATGAGCGATGGGTCCAACACAAACGACGGGGGCACCCACTGTCGATGCTCGGGCCCATAGCCCTCCCAGTCCACCAAGTATTGCAACCCACGACCCCGGCGCCGGGAGTCCAGGATGGAGGAGGCGGACCAGGCCGGATGGCCACCAATCATCCGGGGCGCGGGTTGCGCTGCAGGAGGAGGGCAAAGGGGGTCAGTAACCGCCAGTTTCACCTTCGACACGTGGAAAGTAGGATGAATGCGGAGGGAGGGGGGAATAGCCACACGCACAGCCACCGGGTTGATGATCCGGGTGATGGGGTAGGGACCCATGAAGCGCTGTGCCAGCTTTCTCCTCTCGCCTTTTAGAGTGACGTCCTGGGTGGAAATGTAAACAAGCTGCCCAACTCTGTACGCCGGGGCAGGTCTCCTACGCCGGTCCGCCACAGTCCTGTTGCGCTCCGCTGTGCGTAATAGCGCATGGCGCGCGGCAGCCCAGGTGGAGCGGAACTGCCTGAGATGGGCCCTAACTGACGGGACAGTTACTTCACTCTCCTGCTCCGGAAACAGCGGGGGGTCGTAACCCAGGGACGCTTTGAAGGGGGACATCCCTGTAGCAGAAGAGCGAGCGGTGTTGTGGGCATATTCAACCCAGGCAAGATGGTTGCTCCAGGACGTGGGTTTGGATCTGGACACACAGCGGAGCGCAGCCTCCAGCTCCTGGTTGGTCCTCTCACACTGCCCGTTGGATTGGGGGTGATGGCCGGAGGAGAGGCTCACCTTGGCTCCGATGGCGTTGCAGAAAGACCTCCAAACCTCAGATGAAAACTGGGGGCCCCGGTCCGAGACCACGTCCACCGGAATCCCATGCAGCCTGACCACGTGTTGGACGAGGAGGT
Organism: Pholidichthys leucotaenia; assembly: GCA_020510985.1. Taxonomy (NCBI): domain Eukaryota; kingdom Metazoa; phylum Chordata; class Actinopteri; order Cichliformes; family Pholidichthyidae; genus Pholidichthys; species Pholidichthys leucotaenia. Next base: position 148,020,940 of record CM035849.1, on the reverse strand, counting down.
CCGCCGTCTCCAGGGCAGTAGGGAGGCCTCGCAGGGGGACGAAGTGCACGGCCTTGGAGAAGCGGTCCACGATGGTCAGGATGGTGTCATAGGAGTTGGAGACGGGGAGTCCGGTGACGAAATCCAGTGCGATGTGCGACCAGGGCCTGCCAGGGACGGGCAGGGGCTGGAGCAGACCCGCTGGAGGGGCATTTCCCGACTTGCAGGTGGCACAGATTGGGCAAGCCCGGGCGTAGCGGGCTGCATCCCTCCGCAGGCCTGGCCACCAAAAGGACCGTTGGAGGAGATCTATCATCCGGGAGGTGCCAGGGTGACAGGTGAGCTTGGAGGTGTGGAGCCAGTGGATGACCTCTCCTCGGACCGCGGATGGCACGAACAGCCTCCCCTCCGGTCCGCCGCCAGGGTCAGGTTCCACCTCCTGTGCCTTCCGGATCTTGCTCTCGATGTCCCACGAGATGGCTCCCACGACGCACGACCTGGGCAGGATGGAGTGGGGCGCCTCCTCCGACTCCACGGGGGCGAACTGCCTGGAGAGGGCGTCAGGCAGGACGTTCTTAGAGCCAGGCCTGAAGGTGATGGAAAATTGGAACCTGGCGAAGAACAGGGACCAGCGCGCCTGGCGGGCGTTCAGGCGCTTGGCAGATCGTAAGTATTCCAAGTTCTTGTGGTCCGTGAGGACCACAAACGGCAGGTTCGCCCCCTCTAACCAGTGGCGCCACTCCTGCAGGGCGAGCTTGATGGCCAAGAGCTCTCTGTCCCCCACATCGTAGTTTCTCTCCGCCGGGGACAAGCGCCGGGAGAAGAAGGCGCATGGTCGCTTGGCGCCATCGTCCGGCGACCGCTGGGACAGCACTGCTCCCACTCCCATGTCCGAAGCGTGTACCTCTACAATGCACTGCAACTCGGGGTCGACCTGGCGAAGGACCCGGGAGGAGGAGAATTCCGCCTTCAGCGCCTCAAAGGCGGCAGCGACCTCTTCGGTCCACCGGAACGGGACCTTCGGGGACGTGAGGCGGGTCAGTGGTCCAACGATGGCACTGAAGTTGGGGACAAAGCGGCGGTAGAAATTGGCGAAGCCAACAAATTGCTGCACCTGTTTCCGGGATGCAGGTGTGGGCCATTCCACCACCGCCTTTACCTTCTCTGGGTCGGGGAGCACCTTATCGTGGGCGATGATGAACCCCAGGAAGGACGTACTCCTGGCGTAAAATTCACACTTTTCTGCCTTAACGTACAGACGATTCTCCAGCAGCCTTTGGAGGACCCGCCTCACGTGGACCTGGTGCTCATCCCTGGACTTGGAGAAGATGAGAATATCGTCCAGGTAGACGAACACGAAAAGGCCAATGAAGTCCCGGAGGATGTCATTAATGAGGCGCTGGAAGACTGCAGGAGCGTTGGTCAACCCGAACGGCATCACCAGGTATTCAAAGTGGCCGTTCGGGGTACGGAAGGCCGTTTTCCACTCATCTCCCTCCCGGATCCGGACGAGGTGGTAAGCGCTGCGTAGGTCCAGCTTGGTGAACCAGGTCGCCCCCTGGAGGGAGTGGAAAGCAGTGTCCATGAGAGGCAGGGTGTAACGGTCCTTCTCCGTGATATTATTGAGGGCCCGGTAGTCGATACAAGGGCGGAGGGACCCATCCTTCTTTCCCACGAAGAAGAACCCTGCCCCCACGGGTGACGATGATGGGCGGATAATCCCAGCACTTAATGACTCCTTCAGGTAGGCGTTCATCGTCTCCTTCTCCGGCGCAGACAGGCTGTAAAGGCGACCAGAAGGTAAGGGAGCCCCCTGGCGGAGGTTGACGGCGCAGTCATAGGGCCGATGAGGGGGGAGAGACATAGCTTTCGCTTTGCTGAACACCATACCCAGGTCGTGAAATTCTGGGGGCACCAGAGACAGGTCCGGGGGTGCAGCGTCCGTCGCAGGGGGAGGAGCGGACGGAGAGCAGGCAGCGGACTGAAGGCAGGTGCCCATACAGAACGTACTCCATGCCGATATCCCAGCTGATTTCCAATCCAGGACCGGATTGTGAAGGCGGAGCCAGGGATACCCCAGGATGACGGGCGACACAGAGTTGGGAAGGACGTAAAAGGTCATCTCCTCCCGGTGGTTTCCCGAGATGATGACCGGTAGGGGGACAGTTTGATGTGTCACTCTCCCGAGGGTGGCACGGGAGAGGTGGATTAGGGAGATGGGAGTGTTGAGTGCCTGGCAGCGGATGCCCAATCGGGTTGCCAGGCTTTGTGAAATGAAGCTGCCTTCTGCGCCCGAATCCACCAGTGCGTGGGTGAGGTGCCCAGTGGGGTTATGGCAGAAACGGATGGGCAGCTTCAATTGAGTGAGTGATCCTAACCGATTGACATCCGCGAGGCTTCCAACAGTGACTCGCGGACCCCACCGACTGGCTTTCCGTGGACAACGCTCCACGGTGTGTTGGTCGCCTCCGCAATACATGCAGAGGCCCAACTCACGGCGGCGTTGTTTCTCCACAGGGGAAAGTTTAGTCCAGCCCGTCACCATCGGCTCCGACTCCTCGGGGCGCGATGCTGGCGGCGCCGCCAGGGGGCGAGCTTGGAACAGGTGCGGCGAGGCTCCACGAAGGCGAGAAGAAGAAGACCTCCGCCCCGAGGAGCGCTCGCGCAGCCTGTTATCCAAACTTATCGCTAAGGACGTCAGCTCCGCTAGCGTCCCAGGGATATCCCGACCAGCCAGTTCATCCCTCAGATCACTATTGAGGCTGCGGAGGAACAGGCCACAGAGGGAGCGTTCCTCCCAGCCCAATTCTTCCGCCGCTACCCGGAAGTCGACCGAGTGGTCCGCTGCCGACCGGCCTCCCTGCTGGAGAGCGAGAAGCCGATCGACCTGGACCGTTTCGGTTTGAGAATGGTCAAAGACCTCCAGAAAGCGCCTCACGAATTGGTCATAGGTGAGGGTGGCATAACTGGGCCTCGCCATTACGGCGTAGGTCCAAGTTAACGCACGCCCCTCCAGAAGATTCCCTATGTAACCAATTCGGCTGTGATCCGAGGGAAAATCTCCGGGCACACGGTGGAACACGGACTCACACTGCATAATGAACCCCCGCGCTCCGCCGAGCTTACCGCTAAAGCGGGCGGGGGTCGGAATCGGCGTGAGCCGAACCGGTGCCACTGGAGCCGGCTGGACGGCCGCTGGAACAGCAGGAGCCGCGCCACCCTGGCGAGTCGGGAGGAACGGCTGTTGGGGGTCCAAGCGGTTCAATCGGTTAGTTAGTTCTAATAATTGATTAAGAACCACCTGTTGCTGATAAACAATCTGATCCACCCGAGCCTCGAGGATGGTAAACCGGTGTGCGAGCCCGCCGTCTGCCGAGCCGCTCTGCTGAAGCCGTACTGACATAACGTTCGGCTCAGGAGACGCACACACACAGGCTCAGAGTAGTTCAAACCGTTTATTAACAACAGGGATGTTTGGGTGCGTGTCTGCGGAATGTTAATGTGTTGGTGGTGGCGTCTGCTTCGGACCCAGAGGCAGGAGACCGTTCAGCCGGCAACCCTATGGGAGAAATCAGACACAGGGTGATGAGCACACACCAACACAGGAGGAGAATAGGCGAGGGAGAGAAGCTTACTTGTTGGGACAGATGACTGGCGCTTCAAGGATGGAAGCCCGGGAGACAGCCACCTGCAGGGCTCGGTGCAGCAGCGAGGAGAGACGAGGGACGGGATAGTCCGCCGCCGAGGAATCCACCTGTGCACAGGGGAGCAGACTGGAGAGATGAGGTAAGCGATTTTCTTACCGGAGATGAGGATGCTGAAGAGAATGTGGTAGAAGCCCATGAAAGAGGAATGAAGTCTACGGCTTCAGGCCGACGCTCAGGGCGAGGCGGCTTTTATCCTTCGCCGCTGACGAGTAGCAGGTGCATGAGCAGGTGGCGCCGCTGATGAATGGCGCGGCGTGACAAGTTGAGGTAGTTTAGGTATCTGATCAGGATGTCTCCTGGACGCCTCCCACTTGAGGTGTTTTGTGCACGTCCCACTGGGAGGAGACCCCGGGGCAGACCCAGGACTCGCTGGAGAGACAATGTCTTCCAGCTGGTCTGGGAATGCCTTGGTATCCTCTGAAAAGCTGGAGCAGGTCGGGAGAATGAAGTTTGGGCTTCTCTGCTTGAATTGCTGCTTCTGTGACCTGGACCTCTGGAAAAGTGGTAGAAGATGGATGGATGGATGGATGGATGAAGCTTGGGCCATATCTTTAGCCACAACAAAGCTGGCCCTCCCAGCGGCATCGGTTTTTGCTGCAACCTTGGGGCTTCTGCTGCTTTTCTTGGTGGCTAAAGTACACATACCTGGCTCCATGTTTATTCCTAGACACTACCTTGTTGTAATTAAGATAGCCTGGTTTGTCTCTTTTTAGCAGAAACACAATATTTTCTTGTTCCCATCTGTCTTTAAATTGCCTTCCCTTTGCATCAGTTTTTATCCCCCTCCGGTCGAAGCCCAAAGGGCTCTTTGACCCCTTTGGACGAAGACTGAAGGGGGATTATGTTATGGGTCGGTCAGTCCGTCCGTCTGTCCGTCTCACTATTTTGAAATCAACTTCTCCTTCAGTTTTGGTCCAATTGTTTTGAAACTTGGTACCCTGCTTTGATATAAACCAAGGATGCACATATTGCAATTTGGTTCTGATCGGATGATTTTTGCAAGAATTGTAGCCTCTGACCTATGACCTCCTGTTTCACCTCACTTCATAGACAGTTACTGTCTTGTGAAATTAACTCCTCCTACAGTTTTGTTCTGATTGCTTTGAAACTTGGTACCATGGTTTGATATACTCTGATGATGCGCATATTTCAATTTCACTCTCATCAGATCACCTTGAGGTCAAAGATCGGGTCAGACTTTTCCCTAAATCTTCTAAACACAGTGGGGCAGATTTACTAAAGCAGTGCAAATTAGCGAGTGTGCAAATTAGACAGAGTGCGTCAGGGAGTGACCAATTCTTGCCAGTCATCTACTAACAACATGCAAAATTATGAACACAGACGCAGACACTTCATTTCAATGATGCCCACCTATTCACCAAAAGCACCGCAAAATTGCACAGAGACACAGCTGATGAGGAAGGGGGTCATCAACAAAGGCACAGCCAGTTTGGTGGAGCATAATATAGTTTTTTTAAGCTTTTTTAAAGCTTTTGTTTAAGTACAAACCCCAATAAAATAGTTCATTTTTGTTTGTCATATATCAAAGTTTTGATTTTCATTTCACATGGCAAACTCCTTTGTTTAATATGTATAAATTAAGGACTACTCATGAATAAATTGATTGTTGACCAACATGTTTATTTCATTAACACAAGAACCATCAAGATGGTCTGATGGAGACTTTGGGGTTTAATTATGCGAATAACTTTGTTTCAACAAAATCTATAGGTCTCTCTCAATCCATGACTTTTCATCAATATGGTATGTGTGTTTTATCTTTTCTGAAGTCTGGAACATAATAAAATTAAACACACATGATTTCACGTATTCCTCGGACAGCCACAGCAGAGACTGCTGTCATTGAGCTACTACGATGTTGCAATGTTGGGGATGGATCTGGATCTATGCTCCTTTTGCCCACTTCGGGGAGGAAGGGCTGTACTATTTTATGGATACAAATTCATTGTTTAGGAAAGCTTTTTCCTTTTATTTATTTGACCTTTATTTTACCAGGTAAAATATTTGAGAGCAATTCTCACCAGGGATGTCCTTGTGTGTCATCGTATGTACTTAATGTTTGCTATTATTTTTGTTCTTAGTCCTATATGTGGAGAGATTTTGCCCCGAGATGTAAAGTGCGTTATAAAAGAAATTTATTAATATTATTATTATTATTTTTAGGCTATATATAAACAAATGAAATTTAAAAAAAAAAATCCTCTGCCGGCTGATGTCCAGTTCAGCACAACACCAATCTCAGTGAGATCATTTCTGTTCATATTAATCTGTTCTGTCATGCCAAATCAAGTCACATGCAGGGAGAAGCTTCTCTCTCTCTGGCCACACGCCCTCGGTTCTTGCCGGTGTCTCGGCACCAGCGATCGTTGTCATCAGGCGCAGATGACTTAAGACAAGCTTTTTATGGACGTTAAATCCTGGCACCTTTAGCAGGAGATTGACAACCGCAAACCTTAGTAAATCACCTTGTGCCAGTCATTTAAATACTCCCCTCTCTCAAATTTGCGAGTTGACATGACAACGCCCACAAATACATACGCGATGAAGCCAGGCGCAAAATTAACATAGTCCATACCTTTCCACAGCTAACTTTGCCCTGCGCCCTTTATCTCAACAGTAGTTTTTTAATGCCAAAACAGGGTTTTGCGATGGCGCAGCACGTTAGTAAATCTGCCCCAGTACCTACTGAAAGAAATGATGTAGACTTTTCAAATCGATACAGTAGTTGTATCTAAGCAAACGAAGGTGTGAAAATTCTCGCCATTCCCTGCCGAGTCGAACCGAGACCCGCAGACTATCCTGGTGTGAATGCAGCCTAATACACATCTTACACCCTCACCTAACTATAGGCTTGGGGTCAAGGGGTCAAAGGTTCAAAGTTAACATTGCAATTAGTTAGTTAGTTAATCCCTTCACACCTGAAGGTGTATATGGGCGGCGCCTATCTCCGTTTCTCTGACCCTAGGCCACACAGCTACTGTAAGTAGTGAAAGCTACAGCGGGGGGTCAGTCCTCTGGTAGCTCTGTGTGTAACTTTACTTTCCCCATTCCATTATGCGGAGCACCACGCTAGAAGGCAGAAAGCACCATTTTTATATGGTCTTTAGTATGACCCGGCCGGGATTTGAACCCCTGCCTCCCGGGTGTGGGGTGGATGCTCTACCAACTGAGCCACCACTCCGGTTGCCGTTGCACTATGGTTAGGCAACTTGGGCAGCACAGTGGTGCAGTGGTTAGCACTGTTGCCTTACAGCTAGAAGATTCCTGGTTCGAATCCCCAGGCTGGCAGGGGTTGGAACCTTTCTGTGTGGAGTTTGCATGTTCTCCCTGTGCTGCGTGGGTTTACTCCGGGGGCTCCGGTTTCCTCCCACAATCCAAAGACATGCATGTTAGGTTAATTGGCTGTTCTAAATTGTCCCTAGATATCTGTTTCCTATGGGCCCTTAGAATAGAGGGTTAGTACTAGTGAAAGCGCTTTGAGTGGTCTTTGTGACTAGAAAAGCGCTATATAAGTGCAGGTTAGTTAGTTAATGCTACTATAGTTGCACTATGGTAAAACGAATAAAGCTAGGGCCACCAAACCTGGTATACAGGTTCATCTTGGGATCCTGAACTCTTGACTATGGGTTTGGGGTCAAAGATCAAGGTTAGCATTTCTTATGCCTTATTACTGTACAATGAGTAAAGTTAGGATCACCAAACTTGGTACACAGGTTCACCCTGTCACCCTGACGTGTGACTATGGTTTTGAGATCACAAGGTCAAAAGTCAACTTCAAAGTGGCTTATAAACTATATCTCAACAACAAAGAAAGCTAGGGTCACCAAACTTGCTACACAGGTTCACCTTGGAATCCTGACCGCTGACTATGGGTTTGAGGTCAAAGGTCAGGGTTAGCATTTCTTATGCCCTATTACTGTACAACAAGTAAAGCTAGGGCTACCAAACCTGGTACACTGGTTCACTTTGGGATCCTGACCTCTGACTTTGGGTTTGGGGTCAAAAGGTCAAAGGTCAAGGTTAACATTCCCTATGCCTTCTTACTATACAACAAATAAAGTTAGGGTCACTGAACTTGGTACACAGGTTCACCCTGTGAGCCTGAAGTGTGACTATGGTTTTATGATCTCAAGGTCAAAGGTCAACATCAAAATGGCTTATAAACTATATCTTAACAACAAAGAAAGCTAGGTCCACCAAACTTGGTACACGGGTCCACCCTGTGACCCTGAAGTGTCACTGTGGTTTTGGGATCACAAGGTCAAAGGTCAACATCAACATGGCTTATAAACTATATCTCAACGACAAAGAAAGCTTGAGTCACCAAACCTGGTACACAGGTTCACTCTGAGACCATAACCTTTGACTACAGGTTTGGGGTCAAAACATCAAAGATCAAGGGTGGTACTCCCCATGATCTCTTACTATAGAACATGTAAAGCTCTCTAGGGTCACCATACTTGCTACACAGGTTCACCTTGGGATCCTGACCTACAACTATGGGTTGTATACTTTGTTGTATATTCATGAATGATGGGCTTATCATAATTTTGTTCTGCCACAATAATTATATTGAAAAGTTGAAAACTGCTCTCTGTCAGTAAGTATTGGGATCTTCAAAGAAAACGGAGGCGGGGGATATTGCACTCGCCTCAGAGTGCTCTTGCGCTATTTTTTGGTAATGACTGATGTCGAAACATTGCCCA